>CM066589.1:27002500-27602500 GCA_033816785.1 Picus viridis
TGGTCAGAAAGGGAGATGTGGGTAGCTGGTTCTCAAAGAGATGTTTTACCCCAATGTGAGCAGGACTTTGTGTTACATAGCACTGATCATTTTGAAAGTGAGCAGTGGATAAAAGAGACAGGTACTTAGAAGAGCCTTGGCTGAGAGGTAAAATCACTGAACAGAAATAGTTCTATTCTATCTTAAACCAGGACATGGTGAAAACACCCTTTGCTTTTCTCTCTTTGGCCATCTGAGGCAATGACAATTCCCAGTCTCCACTGCAACAGCTCAGCTCTCTTCAGAGCCAGGCCTGCAGGCTCTGGCCCACAGTCACTGGTTGCAGTGATGTTATTTTTTCAGCAGCCTTGGCAGATCTGCTGTCCAATTTCTCTCCAGTCTGCCAGTCCACTGCTCACAGAACACCGATTTCTGGCCTACCCTAGGGTCTGAGCATGCAAACACAGCACCTGGAGGAAGTTACACAACTTATGTGTTTAAAGTAGCTAGCAGATAAATGATAAAATTGTCAAAAGATGCCATGCAGGGAGGTTGGAATAGATGACCTTTGGAGGTCCCTTCCAACCCAACCCATTCTTTGATCCTGTGCTTCTATGCAACTACGATGTCTTATGCGTGCAGAAACGCGGTATCTGCAGCTCACTCCTCTGAAAACATGCCCCATTGCCAGACTCCATGCATTAAAAGAGTGGATTTAGGGGAGCCTTTTGAACCTGAGAGGGAATGAAAATGGAGTGTTTGTGACTCAGCCAAAAGCCAGTTAGGAAAGCAGGATGGTCACCCTCACGGAACAATTAAGTCAGTTTGAATAGTTTTAGTTTATTGTTGCAAGCAGAGGCAGCCTAACAGAGACACTTCCAATTCCAAATAGTTGTAAAGGTAAAGTGCCATGGTATAAAGCTGTACTGAACTGCCAGAGAAATCCACAGTGCTCCACACAATAAACACAGAGTCATGGAAACATTCAGGTTGTAAAAGACCCTCAGGACCACCAAGTCCCACCAAGAACCCTACTCTACAAGGTTAACCCCTAAACCATATCCCCCAAGCACTACATCCAAATGACCTTTAAACACATCCAGGGTTGGTGACTCAACCACCTCCTTGGGCAGCCCATTCCAATGCCTGACCACTCTTTCTGTGAAAAAAATGTTCCTAATGTCCAGTCTAAACCTGCCCAGTCGTAGTTGGATCTATTTAATTCTCTCTCCTTACAAAATACAGCCTGAATTACGCTGGCACCCACCCCCCTTTCTTTTGGCATATGTGGTGGTAAGCAATACAGTCACTACAGTCACTAGGACTTTTCAGTGAAGGACTTACTCTTCCCTAGCCCATTAGCCTTCAAGTGACCTCATTTCTCAATGAGAAATTCCCTCCAGAATGAGGCAAAAGGAGAGAGATGACTTCATGGTGTCATGGAAAAACCTGGATCCTCAGATCACTTGAAGAGGGGAAAGTGACTGGCATCTGGTGTTCCCCAAGGTATGTGCTTTGCCTTTGAGGACAGAATCCAGCACTCTGAGTGAGAATTCATCAGAAGTGTCACATTAATCACATATTCCCTAATGCAAATGTTCTTGCTGCCTACAAGACAGAATGCTTTGTTCAGACAGGAACAGAGACTTTAGAGATATTACCATTTCCTATTACTCTTTGCATTTATTTGCTTTGGAGAACCTGATTCTGCAAACCATTGTTTGCTGAAGTAATCTGGAGTTAATGACTGCACGTGTTGTAATGTCTGCTGCACTGGAAACTCACCCCTCTCTTTCCTGAAGGTCAAAGGCAGCCCCAACTCTGCAATTTTATGAAGGCAATCTGGTCTGGGTTCCCCTCAACCCAGTTTTGTCAGGAAGAGAAACTGCAGTGACCACTTTGTGTCTGGGCACTGCTCCATATTTTGACTCATCCCAGAGAAGAGGGAGACTGATGAGATCCCAGGCAAAACCACTCGGACTGCCTTCCCAGAGAACTTGGCACAAAGTGGAAAGGCAAAAACCTGTAAAGCTGTATCTGGCTGGAAACCCACACTCTCTGTGAGCTGACAAACACATCCCTGATTTACTGAGAATCACTGACTCACCCAGGCCTATTAGCTTCACCTTGCTACCTTGCACCTTGGCAAGAAGTACTAACTCTTCCTTCCATGAGAGTCAGAATGAAAGCAGAGGGAGCTGAGCATGTAACAAGCCTAGAGGTGACAACACAGCGAAGTATTCCTGCAAGTGTGCTGCTGAGCACAACCAGTTGCCCAGACCTCTCCTGGGGTGGTCCTGGTGAGACAGTGGTGCTGTCAGTTGTACATTCAGTGAGAGAGGGGAAGCTCCAATCTTTAACATCCTGCTGCAGCACAGGACCACAGTATTCTTTCCTATACAGGCCACCACTGCCTTCCCTCAGTACAGCCTCTTCCGAGCAGTGGCAGACACCCTGTAAGTTCTTCAAATTCCTGACGCTGAGGATGGACAAAACCAAACAAATCTCTCAGAGAAAGGTTTCATTTGGGGGAGAAAACACTGCTGGCAATTTCTGGACTCTTTTGGGTGCTTTCCTGAAGTGTTTTGTGATGCTTTGTTGTCTTTCACAATATTTCTGAAGAATATCAAATTTATTAGATTTATTTTCAGTCTTCCATAAAGTTCTCCCATTATTCTCTCTCTCCACCCCCGAGCCATCCAGCTCCACTTACTATAAAATCTTATTAGGCCATTAGCTGAGAATGTTTTAGTGCATTATAAGGAAACAATCACCAGAGAATGTAATACAATTTCTGTACATGGTGGTTCTCTGTTTACTGTCACAGAAGTGGTTAACTGGGGATGTATTTGTGACAGCAACAGCCCCAGGAGATCAAGTAGGAGGGACTCTGAACCAGAGAGGATACAGATAAAGGTTTGCACTGCAGCTAAAATGATCAGTGAGTCTGCCAAAAGGGATGGTCCTGTCTCTTTTGTCCTTGGCTATGTTCTCACTTTATTTAGTGAGACAGCAGCCAGCATGTGAGTGTGTGCAGACTGCTGAGCCAGCAGAAAGCTGTTACTGCAACGGAAAATGAAAAGCTTTCCCCCAGACCAGTCAAATGAATCCAGTCACTTCATAGCTCTGTGGTTGCTAGAACCAGCTTAGGTGAAAGGGAAGATGAAGGGATAGGAAGAAACTTGTTCACTGCAAGGGTTATCATGCACTGGAATAGGCTTCCCAGGGAGGCAGTTCAATCACCGTCTCTGGGGGTGTTTAAAAGACACAGAGTCTGAGTGGTGCTGAGGGGCACAGTTTGGCACCAGACTTGGCAAAGTTCGATAATAGTTGGATTGATGATCTTAAAGGTCTTTTTCAACTGAAACAATTCTATGATTCTATTTGTTGCGAAGCCATCCTGCTTATACATGGATTACTGACTGGCCATGACAGGAAGCTGCATGAAGAACCTTGCCCAGAATCACAGAGGATATCTGTAGCACAGCAGGAAATTGAACCAAGCCTGTAAAATCCAGAGCAGGGCACTAGCCTTGTTCTCACTGTGATAACTGCTGATCTACTCTTGCTGCTTGCTCTGTGCACAGTTCAAGGGACACACTCCACTGAGGCCTAGCTACATCTGCTTGGGACTAGGCATGGTTCATCTGCCTCTGCTGTCTGGGAGCTCCAATAAGGCTGATGCCTGTGGGAGTCTGGATCTGAGGGCTGGTGGCTCTAGGACTAGCAGATGACAGCTGAGTGAGGAAGGACATGAGGACAATAATGTTTTCTGAATGCCAGCTTTTGGTGATTGTTCTTGTACTTCTCTGTGTCTGGACTTCTCTGATGCCCTTGAACATCCAGAGGGCTCAAAGGAAGCTGCCTCCAGGACTGACAACTCTCCTGAAGTGTTGAATTGCTCAGGAAATGGTCACACATTATATAAAGAGTTACAGAAATACATGTCTGTAGTTACACATGGCTTGGTGTTACATATACAAATACTTGTGTAACACCCAAACTCTCTGCAGGCAGAGTCTTTATTCACACAGATGTTCAGAAACCCTTACCTCCTATCCCATACAGCTACAGGCTAGCTGAGGTTTCTCCTCTCCAAAATCCTAAATCTCTGAGCACAGAATCATAGAATGGTATGGCTTTGAAAGGACCTCTGGAGGTCATCTAGTCCATAACACAGCTATGCCTAGATCAGGTTGCACAGAAAAACGTTCAAGTGGGTTTTGAAAGTCTCCAGAGAAAAAGACTCCACAGCCTCTCTGGGCGGCCTGCTCCAGTGCCCTGTCACCCTCAAAGGAAAGAAGTTTTTCCTTAAATCCAAGTGAAACCCCCTGTGTTCTACTTTATACCCCCTGCCCTTTGTCCTAACATTGAGAACCACTGAAAAGAGCCCAGCCCCATCCTCATGACCTCCACCCTTTAGAAATTTATATGCGTTGATAAGATCCCCTCTCACTCTTCTCTTTTCCACGCTAAAGAGCCCCAGATCTCAGCTTCTCCTCAGAAGAGAGATACTCCAGTCCCCTAATTGTCTTTGTGGCCCTCCATTGGATTCTCTTTGGCAGTTCCCTGTCCCTCTTTTACTGAGGAGCCCAGAATTAGACACAATACTCCAGGTGCAGCCTCGACAGGGCAGTGTAGAATGGGAGGAGAACCTCCCTCAACCTGCTGGCCACACTCCTAATGCATCCCAGAATACCTTTGGCCTTTTTGGCCATGAGGGCATATTGCTGGCTAGTGGTGAATTTGTCCAACAGCACTGCCAGGTCCTTCTCTGCAGAGCTGCTTTCCAAGCAAGGTAACATCATCTTGTTTTCCCTCCCTCTGTGCAACCAGGTCTCTCTCAACTACGTGAAGAGTTTAAAACTAGTCTCTAATCCACAGGTGACAGCCACATGATGTGCAGAATGACTGAGAACCTGAACTCTGGCAGCAGTCAGCAGGATCTGTAGGAGCTAAGCACTCTCCAGGCAGCTCATGATAGTCAGCACATCTCCAGTGAGACACTCTGAAAAGCTTAGCTTAACTGCTCGGCTCTGTCGGACCTCCCAAGCAGGATGCCCAGCGCAACGGTGAACAAACATTACCATCTAATGGCTGCACGTGCTAATTGCAGCCATAATTCCTGCTTTAACGAGCTTCCCTCTGAGTGCTGAGACACTGAGAAAGCTGTGTGCTTGGGAAACAAATAAGCAGGGCAAGATGATAAAAGCAACCTTTATGATTTTGCAGTCTCCATCAGTCACCTCTGGCAGGCCAATGTGAGCAGAAGAAATCCTGCTGGAGTGCTTCTGGGTGACTTGGCTTGGTTGCTGCACTGCTGGCTGCATATGCTGCAGGTACATGAATAGTAACAGCCACAAATTACAAGGCAATGCATTAATAACAGTGAAAGCCTTTTGAGAGGTTAATAGTGAGTCATGGTTCCAGCCTCTCTTACTTCCTGACAGCAGCATAAAAATCTCCAACCCCTGTCTTGGGCAATGCCAAGGGCTGCAAACCAGTCCTTGCTTTGTAGAAATGGTCTTGGTTTCTGTCCTAACATCCTGTGTTCTCATTCTGTTCAGTGATTTTACTTTTCAGCTCAGTCCCTTCCAACCAGCTGCACTTCCTGCAGCTGATGGAATATTTTCTCAGACAGTGTCTGCTTCTAGCAGTGATAATGCTCAATGTTTATAGTCAGTACTGAGGATTGGTGTGCAGACCAATACAATACAATACAATACAATAATACAATAAAATACATCAAGTTGGAAGAGACCTTCAAGATCATCTCGTCCAACCCATCAACCAATCCAACCCACCCAAACAACTAAACCATGGCACCAAGCACCCCATCAAGTCTCCTCCTCAACACCTCCAATGAAGGTGACTCCACCACCTCCACGGGCAGTCCATTGCAATGGGCAATCACTCTCTCTGTACAGAACTTCTTCCTAACCTCCAGCCTAAACCTGCCCTGGCGCAGCCTGAGACTGTGTCCTCTTGTTCTGGTGCTGGCTGCCTGGGAGAAGAGACCAACCTCTGCCGGGCTACAACCTCCCTTCAGGTAGTTGTAGAGAGCAAGAAGGTCACCCCTGAGCCTCCTCTTCTCCAGGCTAAGCAACCCCAGCTCCCTCAGCCTCTCCTCATAGGGCTTGTGTTCCAAACCCCTCACCAACTTTGTTGCCCTTCTCTGGACACCTTCCAGCAAGTCAACCTCCTTCCTAAACTGAGGGGCCCAGAACTAGACACAGGACTCAAGGTGTGGACTAACCAGTGCAGTGTACAGGGGCACAATGACCTCCCTGCTCCTGCTGGCCACACTCTTCCTGATGCAGGCCAAGGTCACTGCTAACTCTTGTATGCCACCTTGGGAGTGCAGAAAGTAAAAGGCCACACCTGCAGGGAAGAGTGGACTGACCAACAAGTTATTCCATTCTGTATATTTAATACTCAGCATAAAGCTGAGGGATCACAGGTCAAGCTCTCTTCTCCAATGGCTGGCATTTGAGGAGGACTCTCTCCATGCTGCTCTGTCTGCTCTCTGATCCCAAGCCATGTGATCCTAAATCCAGTTTTTGAATCCAGCTCCTGATTCCAGTTCCCATCTGCTGCTGAGTCCAGTCTGGGACTTCTGCCACAGCATCAATAGTGACAGTGATGTGATTGCCCTCAGGGGGTTGGGTTCAATATTGATTTTGTACACATTTGAAAATACTTCATTTTCTTGTTATTATTTTCATTACTTTTAGCTTTTCAGTCTGTAAGTTTCTCCCTCTTACTCCCTTTCTCTTCCACATAAAGAGCATCCACTTGCTGAGTGGACAGCCAAGTCTAATCCTTGACATCTAAGAATACCACAAAAATGTGGAAGGGCCTCACTTTAAATGTCTCATGCCTTTACATCATCCTGTGTCTTACTGCCTCTCTAGTGGCCAGGATGCATGGAAATATGTACACACTCTGGATGGGAAGAACACCAGTGGCTCAGCTAAATGGATTTCAAGCAGTGAAGGATGCCTTGACTGTGCATGTAGAATAATTTTGTGAGAAACCTGTGCCCCCCATGCCACTTCCTTTTGTTGTGTGCACTGAAATATTTTCAGCAGAACAAGCTGCTCAGAGGGTGCAGCTGCTCTTAATGCTTCTTTTAAGATGAGCTGCTCTTGGCAGCAAGATGAATGCTGCAGAATCACTGTTGCATGTCCTTCTCAAACGCTGGACCCCAAATATACATTCAGCCCACAACACCAATGCGTTTCCCATGTATATACAGGCACAGCCTGGACAATGCCTAGTTGCTGAGAATGTTACCAAGCCATCTCAGGAAGTGTTTGGAGTGAAAGGTGCAAAACCATCAGCCAGCAGGACCCAGCATGGGTTGAGTGCATGGTTCTAGCTAAAAGAGGTGAAAAAGACAGGTATAGAACTTATTTCCCCCTAAAACTATCGAGCAGATGTGAAAAAACAGCATAACCCCCTCTGATTTCCCATGTAAATACTGCCAGGGATCCTTCCAAACTCATACAGTGAATCAAACCACTACAATTTCACCAGTCCTACTCCATTTTGTTGCAGGCATCATCTTTGTCAATGGGCACACATGGAAGGAGCAGAGACAGTTCAGCCTGATCACTCTGAGGAACTTTGGACTAGGAAAGAAAAGCCTGGAAGTCTGTATGCAGAAGCTTGCTGCCTGCTTGAGGTCTTTGCCAGAGAAAGAGGTGAAACTTTAACCTGTATGTGGTCACACCATGGACTCATTCTCTTTATTTCCAGGCCTGCTTTTTTACTGGAAGTTGTAATTCAGCAGTAGGTTCAATGGGAGGTTTACAGAGCTGATGCCTTCACAATTCATTTTGCATTAGGCTGGAACATCATGCCTGACTCATTGCTTTCATGCTAATCCTTTTATGGGAGAAAGTAACAGATGAGAGACTCCTACATTGTGCTGATTATGCACTTTTCTATAGGATGGAATCTTTCCCTCACTCATTATAAAGGTGCCTGAAGAATGATCTCCCAGTTAGACTCCTGCATCTTGCTTCCTGCAGGCTCAGCTATTTGTGTAATCCCATGCAAACCAAGAGCAGACTGGATGGGAGCTCAGTGTAACAAAGGATCACAGCCTACAGCAGAAGTTAATGACTCAACCTTCTCTGTTTGTAGGCATGGATCTCTCTGTCCCACTCCCTTCTTCCATCAACAACATGATTGCTGATGTGCTTTTTGGATATTGCTCCTCTAGAGAGGCTGCCATGTGCCAGAGGTGGTTCAGAGATTCCCAGGAAATGGGCAGAATGCCATGGCACCTCCAGGTGAGCAAGCACTGACCTGCTGCCTCTAACTGTACCAAAGCCTGACAGCACTCCTCAGGGAGCCATGGCATTGGATGGTCATTCTTTGCCAAAGAAGAGAAGAAGAGCTTTTAAATAAACATCGAACTGTGATAAAACCAACACTCACTTCATTAACTTCTTCACTAGAAGGGTGGTGAGACTCTGGTATAGGCTGCCCAGGGAGGTTGTGGATGTCTCCTCCTTGGGGTGTTCAAGACCAAGCTGGATGAGGCCTTGAGCAGCCGAATCCAGCTGAGAAGTGTCCCTGTCCATGGCAGGGAGGTTGGAGTAGATGATCACTAAGGTCCCTTCCAACCTAAGCCATGCTATGATTCTCTGATTCTGTCCCCTTCTTTTTCAGTAATGATCCTTCTGCAACCATTCCTGCCTTGCTTCATCTACACACCCACTGAGTCTCCTATCATAGCTCTCTTCAGAGAGACTGATCTGACTTGACTTTGATATTATTCAGTATCAAGTTCATCCTGAGGCTACAACCAGGTTTTTTCCTCTTAGCTTGTGTCTCAAAGGGTTTTTAATAGCCCTGATTTCCTTTGTTAGATTGGGATGCAGGAACTCTCCAGAGAAAAAAGGACAAGCTAACATGGTTGTGGCTTTGAGAACTAGAGCTAATTGTTGACTTAAGATTTAGAAGTGAGCAGGTCATTTGGGAAAGACTTCACTTAGAAAACAAGAAAAACTGTATTCAGGGGCATTTAAATCCTGCAGGTGTGAAATTACTAGTGGAGAGCAGACAACCTGGGAAGTTAACTGCATGGTAATGTCATCCTTCACACACTTCTCACCATTTAAAGTGCTCATCCATTTCCTAGGGTCAGAGAAGTCATACACCTGGATCACAGCAATGGTTAGGCACAGCTCAGCTATGAGCATTCAGGCTTTACATGCACTACAAAGCTAAGATACCATGGTGGTCCTTGTGCCTGTCTTTCCAGGGGCAGCTCTACCACACTTTCCCATCACTGTTTAGGCACTATGTTAATGAGGGCAGCTGGTGGCACTAACACACTTGCAGGATCTATGAATGCTTATTAAAGATGAGATCAGGAACCACCAGAAAAGCTGGGTGCTGGCAGAGCCACAGAATTCCATTGATACATACCTGGCTCAGATGTTAAAGGTAACAAGTAATTGTCTCTTGTGCAGCTGCAACATATTTAAAATGCCTGTAATTAAGATATTTCCAGCTGTGCTCCTACTTCCTTCTCCTCCTTTTACCTCATGAGAGGAGCTCATGTTGAGCTACTTCTTTGACATCAATCTCAAAAGCAAAGTACTTGGAGAAGGTACTGAGGATGTTCCTTAGCAGTTACCACAGACAGTAATATTCCACCCTAGACTGAAAGAGGGCTTATTGTCCAATGTTTTCCTCAATCAGTCAGATTATTTTTTAACAGAGCTATATGGCTACTGTCTTATCAGCTTCATCAGTTCAGCGTGGACTCTGTGATGACAATAAGCTGCAAACATGCTATTAAAACAGTCTTAAATTCTATTGTCTGTCTCATATCTGCAGGCAAATGATGACCCAGTTTCTACATTCAGGGAGACCAACATGCTGCAAGAGATCACAGGTCTCTTCACAGCAGGCTCAGACACCACCACAGCTCTCCATGATGATATATCTTGATGCACAAGTTGAGAAATGCATGCACCTGCACTTGCACTTGCTTGTGGCAGGCCAATAGGCAAAACGCAGTTGACTCAGCTGCCCTAATCCTGCAGGGTAAGGTGTCTTTGGGATGTTGAGTTTCTGCACAGAGTCAACACATCAACTGCCTTCATGAACACTCATTATTAGTCCTTTTATTCTGCAGAACAAGTAAAGAAGAGTTGGATGCTGTTATTGATGCATCCTGCAAAAGTGACCAAATGATCCTGCCATAGGCACATGCAGTTCTTCATGAGATTAAAGCAGCGTAAGTGCAATACCATTTATATGCAAGTGCAGCCAGGACACCACACCACAAGCCTTCCATATTGCTAAGGTACATTAAAGCCACTAAGCTTTGGAGACAATCTTTACACAAAACAGAGCCAGGCAACAGACCCCTCTCAACCATTTAAACAACACTTATTGCACTTTCATTTTGTCTCAGGCTGAAAAACTACCCTAAGGTGAATTTGAACAACTTGTGAGGAGCTCTTCACTGTAAATAGGAAGCTGAACATTCTAGAATAGGAATAATCTTGCACTCATTTTCCTTCTGGTTTTGCACAAAAGTTAGTTTAACCTTTATTCTATACAGGATTTCCAGAGTTAGATCAGTATTGTAATGACCCTAGGCTGCTTCTGAAGGGGTACAAGATAAACAGAAAACTCACAGAAATTCTGCAGTAACAGTGTCCATATACCCAACACATTTAATCAGCAGAACACTTTAAATCATGCCCAGCCCCATGTATATGGCTTTCCCAGTGAGTAAGACTTATGTGGCTTTGGGGGAAGATGTCTTTGAGTAAATCAAGATCGAAGTCAGGGGGCTTGATCAGTGTGAAGCCTTCATTTCAGTGGGGTTTCTTTCCAAAGTTTCTGGTTGCTGTAATTACTGCATCCTCTGCTGCTCTAAAATCAATCTTTAAGACTGCCTAATAATTGCTAAATAGGCTGTTCTGTAGGAGATAGCAGAGTGTGACCCTGCTTCTGACCCTATAATAATTAGTTGGCACTTGCATTGGGCAATTTCAAGAGAGCAATTGATATCTTGGCAATGTAAGTCATTAGTTTTCAACTCTGTGAAAAGGATCTTTGTACATTATATTTTGTCTTTCAGTCGGACACCTTAACTTTCTCCAGCATATTTTCTGTCCTGTATGATCAAGTGCAGTGGGAGAGCCTGTGACAGTTTAACCCTGGTCATTTCCTGGAGAAGGATGGAAACTTTGTGAACAGAGAAGCCTTTATACTGTTTTCTGCAGGCAAAAGCAGTTCTCAGTATTGCGTACAGTCCTACAGTGACTGTTTCACAGGCCAAGACTTTCTTAACCTCTGATCTCCTGCCACAAGCATCTTTAATTCATTCCCATAATAAGGTCTCTTTAATTCATTCCCATAAAAAAGTCTATGTAGCAAATAAAATGGAGGTATTGATTTTGGAGACCTGCTGCAACTTTACTTCCTTGAGGGAAAGAAGCTAAGACTAGTTGGTGCTTGAGAATTCTCAATCAAATGGAATGGCAGTAAGGTAGAATATCCTGTGGGAATACAAGGGCTGATTAAAGCTCCTTCAGAAGGCAGGGGATGCAAATCTGTTTGCTGATCAAGAACTGGCACCTGTAAGGAATTAGAACTCTTATACTAATATTGACAGGCTAAGGGAAACTAAGAGGCCAGCAAAGGAAACAGCACATTAGTTTTATCTACAAACAGGTCTCCACAGCAGTTTTTATAAGGCATTCTTTCTGAAGTATTTTTCCTAACTTGCTGGTTGTCAGAGCACAAAGATCTCATTTATGTGTAACTGCCACAAACTAGGGCATTCTTTAAGACTTCTAAAGCTATCGCTGCTGCTTCTAATTTGTAAGTAATTCTCCATGTCTCCTAAGATTACAAGCACAGGTTTGAGCCCATAAAACAACAGGATGGGAGTTCTAGTGGTGAGGACATTTAGCATAGGACTTCGGAGACCTCTTTTCCCTGTTCTGCCACACTTCTGTAACTTCAGGGAGCTTGCTGAGACGCCCACAGCTGTGCTTCCAAATAGTAAGAGGAACATCAGCATCACACTACCGTGCTCTGAAAGGATAAATACCCTCAGACACACTCTGGTGTCCTCCCTACAGAGGACATGTAGCACCTTATGTACACTGAACACCCTTATGAAAATATTCCTGACCTACAGGCTACAGACTTTTTTCCTGACTCTCCCCACATCACAGATTGGTGGAGAATCAGAGACTACAGCAGTCAGAAATCCATTTACTGATTCTGACAGAGAGCAGAAATTACTGGTCAGAGGTTTGCAAAATACTTCCAAGAGTCTCTGCTCAAGGGATAACCTGGTAACGTATTCCTGAAGCGTGAGGAGACGCTAGAAGAGGCATTCTCTCTTCTGCCCTCTACAAGCAGCCCATTGTCATCTACTAACACTCCAGACATTGCAGGCTTTTCACTGGTACAGTGATTTTACCTCTCCTCATCCCTTGCCCGGACCTTATCCACGTCTCGGGTAGGTTGTCAGCAGCCACAGTAATGAATTCTAGATCTCGACAGATCATACACAGGATGAAGCGAAGGACGCCGACGACGGGCCTGTGTGAGGATGACACTCCCCAGCCCCACCTGCACAAGACCTACCCCATCCTTCACTGTACATTGAACGGAGAAAGGAGGAGTGGGGCTGGCGGCCGGGCTGCGGCTCCCCTGTTAACTACAAGACGTAAGTTGGGTAGATCCCTTAAAGAGTGACTGCTTGACTCCTAAAACTGTATCTAGCAGACATAAATGATCACTTGTAAATAAAACGGGGGGGGGGGGGGGGGGTGTGTGTTCTTTCTCGAAGCCGCCAACGACGCCCCCGCGCTCCGCGCCCACGCTGTGCGAAGTGACAGCGCGACGCCAACCCTCCCCTCACAGCGCTTTCTCGCCCCCGGCGGCGGCCCCGCCTCGCACCACGCTCAACATGACGGTTCTGCCCGCTCGCCACACTCAAGATGGCAGGTGTCTCGCAGGCAGCTTCTCTCCAGAGTCCCACCCCAAATGGCAACCGGAAACGTTCTTCGTCCCCTTTTCTCCGTTCCTTCCACCGTACTCATGGCGCCGGAGGGAAGTGAGGAAGCGGCGGAAGGCTTTGGAGAACGGACTCGGCGGAGCGGAAGTCGCTGAGGTGGACGGAGGTGGCGGCGGGCAGCGACGATGAACAACAAATTCGACGCGTGAGTCGGCGGCGCGGTTCTCCTCGGTCCCCCTCACCAGCGCTGCGGGGGCTGCGCGGCCCCGCTTCCTGCCGGCGGCTTCCCACCGCCGCCTCAGCGCTGGGCAGACGCGACGCGATGAGTCACGGGGCCGTGCATAGCCCCGTTCCTTCCCCCAGAGTCCGGCCCGGCCCTGCGTGGGTGCTGCAGCCTGGCCCTCAGGGGATTCGGTCCCGCGGGGTGGGGTCAAGGCGCCAGCAGCACAAGTTCGTGGCGGGGCGTCCCTTGCCGTGCAGCGCCGTGGGGAGGGCCGGCTGTGGGGTGCGGGCCACCCTTTGGCCGCGCTTTCCGCTCATCTTTTCCGACCCTTCACAGGGAATGGGGCAGGCGGAGTGACGTGTGGGGTGCTGTCGTGATGTCTGCTCGTCAGAGGGGCTGCTTCTACTTAGGGCTTATGGCGTGGAGAGCTGAAGCGCAGCGAAGTCAGCAAAGTTACAGTTACAGGTCTTAATGGCTGCTGCCTGAGCAGTTAGGGACCCTGCCGAGTAGTTGGGGTTTTCTGTGCCAGAGCAGAGCTGCTTGAGTTTGTTTTAACGAGGCATTTAGTCGCTCACTTCTGCTTAAAAGTGTGTGCCTAAAATGCCTGTGATGGCCTCTGGGCATGCAAAGTAGTGCTAGTTTTTGCTGTATGGGTTGAGCTGAGAAGCAGATACTATTTGAACTTGGTATGAAGGTTCTGAGTTGTGCAATGTAAGACTCGCTGTTTTCACTCTTTATCAGATTGAAAGATGATGATAGTGGAGACCATGACCAGAATGAGGAAAATAACACACAGAAAGATGGTGAGAAGGAAAAAAACGATCGAGAGAAGCCACAGACCACTACCAAGAGGAAGGTATGGTGCTGGCATCTGCGTTCCGTTGCTAAGGTGTGGTGGGGGAGTGCTCAGTTAAAGCAGGAGGGAAATAAGTCTCGGTGGGCTGTGGGTGCTTAATGTGCTGTCAGTGTTGTAATGAAGACATGGGTGCTGCGTTAGGTAATCTGATGTGACTCTTGGAGGTGTGTCATCTGAGGGGTGAGTGCTTCCTTCATAAATGCAGTCTGTACTCTGCTAGGCTTTGGAACAGAAATTAGAAACAAAGCTTTGTTTTCCCCAAAAACTTTTTCTTGGGAGAGGATGTGGAGGAAGGACTGATTGACAGGGGAGCAGTGGCTTGCAGTTGGTTTACCAGGCCGTGTTTGTGCTCCTCTTGAAATAATTCATCAGTACGTATAGCATAGCCTGCTTGAGAAGGCCTATATCCATCCTCGATCACAGGATGGTAGGGGTTGGAAGGGACCTCTGGAAATCATTGAGTCCAACCCCCTTTGTTGCCCTTTGTTGGTTGTTTTTATCAATCTTGTGCTTAGGAAAGCTATTCTGTCTAAAGTAATGCAATCCTTATAGAAATATCACAGGCAGAAGAGTAGGGATGTAACTCACTCCTGTGGCAATATCACATGACACATGATAAAAGCTTTTTGCTTGCTTTGTTGTTTTCTGTCAGTTTTAACTCTAATGAGTTCTCCTTAGCCTCTTTTAGGCTCAGTAGAAGTCTTTTGAATCAGGAATGAGTGTTTGGGAAATTGAAAAATGATGGCTGGTCACTGCTAGCCATGGGTTCTGCCAAAGGTGACATAACAGGTTCTTAGACTAATCTTCTCCGACTGCTGGGGTGTTGGTTGCTTAAGAGAGTTGGTGCCACCAAAGAGTTATAATTGCTTTTGAATCATGGTTTAATAGGGATGGGTTTTCTTCCCAGAGAAGGAGTGCCTTTTTCTTCTTTTAACTTAAATGGCAAAAGTTGCAACTCTCACACTGCCCTTTTTTAGTTTGTCTTTTTTGCCTTTGAGACAGGCACAAGTACTAAAGGAAAACTTAGTAATACAGCCTGTAATAGGTGTGAGGGTTGCTTTTTTGGTGATGCTCTCCTGAGCTTAATTTTTTCCTTAGTCACCCCTGCTCTGCAAATACCTTCCATTCTTTGAAGCAGTCAGCTGTTGTTAGCCTGATCACAGGATGTTAGGGGTTGAAAGGGACCTCTGGAGATCAGTGAGTCCAACCCCCCTGCCAGAGCAGGACCATAGAATCTAGCATAGGTCACACAGGAATGCATCCAGATGTGTCTTGAATGTCTCCAGAGAAGGAGACTCCACAATCCCTCTGGGGAGCCTGTTCTGGTGCTCTGTGACCCTCACAGTGAAGAAGTTGCTCCTCAAGCTGAAGTGGAACCTCCTGTGTTGTAGTTTATATCTGTTACTCCTTGTCCTATCACAGGGTGCAACTGAGACGAGCCTGTCCCCTCCCTTTTGACACCCAGCCCTCAGATATTTATAAACATTTATTAAATCCCCTCTCAGTCTTCTCTAGACTAAAAAGCCCCAGGGCTCTCAGCCTCTCCTCTGAGGGCAGTGCTCCAGTCCCTTAATTATCCTCGCAGCTGGACTCTCTCAAGTAGATCCCTGTCCCTCTTGAGCTGTGGAGCCCGATACTGGACACAATATTCCAGGTGAGGTCTCACAAGGGCAGAGCAGAGAGGAAGGAGAACCTCACTTGATCTGCTGGACACACTCCTCTTAATGCACCCCATTTCAGACACTGAGCCAAGATAGTATTTGTCTGTTGAAAATGAGGATGAGCTGTTTGGTTTACAGTCCATGAAGGCAGGAGAGCGTGGACCTCTGATGGCGTAGATGTCATTTTTCCCATTCCCCGTTTGGAGAGGTGTGCAGGGGGTAAGCAGGTGTTTCTGTTCTGCAGGCTGTTGTCCCAGGGCCGGCAGAGCACCCCTTGCAGTACAATTACACCTTCTGGTACTCCAGACGGACCCCCGGGAGGCCAACCAGCTCGCAGAGCTACGAACAGAACATCAAACAGATCGGCACCTTTGCCTCCGTGAGTACATCCTGCTCTGGTGTCGCTTGGGCACGGCGCCGTCATTGTGGCTGGCTTGCTCCCTGTCTGCTGGGTGTATGCACGTGCAGGCTGTGCTCTTGTAACCAGGAACAGAGGAGAGGGAATGATTTGCAATAACTTATATCTGAGTTCTTGAGTTACCTACAGCAGGTGACATGTCGTAAGTGGTTCTCCTCTGCCCTGTGCCTGACATCTGTGCCTTCAGTAATGATGGTAGCTGGAATAATAATAGGAAATTAAAAGAACTTCCATGTAGCTTAGATCTGCCAGCTGGAGCAGAGCTTGAGAGGTAAGCAAGAGAAGAAAGGAACAGCTTTTCTGGATGCAACATAGATGTGAAGCAAAGACCATACAGCTGTGTGTCTCCCCACTTCCTTCCTACCCTTGTTTCCTCTGCTCCTGATTCTACCACAAATACTGTGTTTGGAACAAGCACCTGGTGTGCTGTATATGCAAGCAGCTGTTGTCTGTCTGGACTGGCTGACATGCACTTTGATGTTTCAGTGAAGTTGATTTAGAACAGAATGGAATTAACCAGGTTGGAAAAGACCTTTGAGGTCATCAAGTCCAATCTATCACCCAGCACCGTCTAATCAACTGAACCATGGCACCAAGTGCCTCATCCAGTCCCCTCTTAAACACCTCCAGTGATGGTGACTCCACCACCTCCCTGGGCAGCACATTCCAATGGCCAATCTCTCTTTCTGGGAAGAATTTCTTCCTAACATCCAACCTAAACCTCCCTTGGCACAGCTTGAGACTGTGTCCTCTTGTTCTGGTGCTGGTTGCCTGGGAGAAGAGACCAACCTCCACCTGGCTGCAACCTCCCTTCAGGTAGCTGTAGACAACAATAAGGTCTCCTCTGAGGCTCCTATTCTCCAGGCTAAGCAACCCCAGCTCCCTCAGCCTCTCCTCACAGGGTTTGTGCTCCAAACCCCTTCCCAGCCTCGTTGCCCTTCTCTGGACACCTTCCAGCAACTCAATATCTTTCCTCAACTGAGGGGCCCAGAACTGGACACAGGACTCAAGGTGTGGCCTAGCCAGTGCTGGGCACAGGGGCACAATGACTTCCCTGCTCCTGCTGCCTACACTATTCCTGATGCAGGCCAGGATGCCATTGGCCTTCTTGGCCACCTGGGCACACTGCTGTCTCATGTTCAGCCTACTATCAACCAGTATCCCCAGCTCCCTTTAGAGGGAAATTGCTCTCTCTTTTCCTTGCCACCATTTGTGGTTGTTTATTCTTGTAGTAAAATGTACCAGCAGTGTAAAAACATCATTAAAATCCTAAGATACAAAAGCAGAACATGTCTCTGTTGCAGGGGCACCACATACAAGACCATTCTCAAGGCCAGCAAGTGCTGGCTGCTTTGGGAGTTTTGTTTGTT
The DNA here is from genome assembly GCA_033816785.1 of Picus viridis. NCBI lineage: Eukaryota > Metazoa > Chordata > Aves > Piciformes > Picidae > Picus > Picus viridis. The sequence continues at coordinate 27,020,020 of CM066589.1, forward strand.
TTCTTTTTAAACCTAGTGTTTGTGCAGATTTTCTGGGGTACCTTGCAAAAGTTAATTTTGCCCACCAGTAAATCTGTCTTCTGCCATGGGAGAATTGATTAAAATGTCCCTTAATCTCTTCTGGAGGCTGTGAAAAATATGCCTGGCCAAGCAGCTGGGTCATGTTACTGCATCAACACAGGATGACAGTGGGAGAAGCAGCTCTAAGCCTATCATCATGGGTAGTTGCTGGTCCTATTCCACTGTCTGAGTGAGTACTTCTAGTTCAGTGAATGAAAAATGTGGCTGCTGTTTGATGATCTGGCAATAACTTTTCAGTCTGCTAAATCAGTGTAGACTTCATGTTGATTTCTTGCCCCTTAGGGGAAGAACTCCACACATTCTAATGTCTGTTTGCTGCAAAGAATAAGTGCTAGAGTTTGGTTAAGATGGTGAGAGACTGGCCAGCAGATCTGATAACGTGTTTGGGTCCAAATTCTGTTTGAGGATGAGGAAGAACAAGTTGCAGAAAAGAATTGCCTGAGCCTAAGTCTGGGTTCAGATTAACTCTTTGCTTTTCAGTAGAAGGCTCTAAAAGCTTCTGAGCGCTGACCACTAGAGGGCATATTCACGCGGTGCTAGAAGGTGATTTCCAGGCTGCATTCAGATGTGTCCGACAAAAATAGATTGCTTCTGACCCCCACCTCAGTCTTGGTTCATAATTGTATTGGCTATAAAAGCAAATTCCTGCTTCGATGGCAGAGGTCAGAGATTGGAGCAGAATTCCAAGTGCTGATCAAGGCATTAAGGTCGTTGAGGAAGTTCTTGGGCTAGAGTCTGACCCCTGCAGCTTCACTGCTGACCTGCTTAATAGCTATTGTCTTACTGAACAGAGTCCTCCTTAAATATGTAAATTAGCATAATGTCTTTTGGTGCCTTGTTTTGTTTTAGAGATGCAGCCTCCCTAAAGTCCTTTCATATCCAGACATCTCAAAGGATAAATATGTCATTTTTAAGAATTAGAAAAGATAATTCCCTTGCCTTCTGGCCAGACTGTCTGAAGTAGATTCAGGGGTGCCAGAATGGAAACTGGTCAGAGTGAAGTGGGTGGACCGAATGGACCAATGCAGATTGAGAAAGGAAGTCAGAGGTTTTTAAATAGAAGCTCTGAGTGGTGTCTGAGGATCTTAAACCTGGATAAAGTAAAATTAAATTAACAAAACCAAAGTTTCATTTGGAGGCTCCTGCAGTCTCCATGTTCACAGGAAGCAGTGATAAATTCAGGGCTGATGTGTGTAGTGTGGAGAGGCTTGGCTATGGCTGATGCCCTTGAGACATCCAGTGACTGAAAGTTGAGGCAATAGGGTTTACAAGATATGCTTGGAAGTGTTTTCCAGAGCAGCAGTTATCTTAGCACAGGTCTCTTTAGACAAACACTGACTGACTTTGGAGGCACCTGCTGATTATTTCAAGTCTCCTGATAATGGAGCCAGTCAGAAATAGACATCCAAGCTCTGATTTTACCATGGCTTTCTGGATATATTAGTTGATGGCCTTGTGACAAGAAAGTAGAACAGAAGAAGGGTGCTCTGGCCAGCCTGTGTGGAAGGGGCAGCCTGTCTCTGTAGGAATCTCGGCAGTGAGCAGTTTGAGCAGCCTTGTTGTGTGGTTTGTGTTGTTGCAGGTGGAGCAGTTCTGGCGGTTTTACAGTCACATGGTACGTCCTGGGGACCTGACAGGCCATAGTGACTTCCATCTTTTCAAAGAGGGAATCAAACCCATGTGGGAGGTGAGTTGGAGCTCTCAATTCTGCCTTGATGTTTGCACGGAGTATTCTGGAGGGAACCTCCTACAGCAAAGGGACTCTTGTTATTAAATGGCACTCCAACCCTCTCTAGGTTGCAGTCCTTTCTTCTGTGTTTCCTGTAAACTTGTCCTCAGAACTTTGTCCCACATAACCTAGCAGTCCTGTGACTTGCTGGCAGAGGAGAGGGAAGATGCAGGCAGTAGTTAGCTGCGCTTCCCAAAGGTTGTGGAATTACCTTTGCATCTGGGTCCAGAGGATCTCTGGGCAGTGTTGCCTACAGCCCAATGAGAGAGGGACCCCAGCTAAGCTCTGTGCCTCCTGATACAGAGACTAGCCATTTATTACAGCTTTGTCCAGTGACAGCATTGTGGGGCTTTCCTCTAGAAGGGCTGGACTTCTGTAAGTGGAATTCAGCAAATCTTTTAAGGAGCCAACCTGCCTTTTTCAGACAAGGAGGGAAGAGAAGGCACATCTGATAAAAGCCTCCAGCTGTATGTAGGGCTGGAGATGGAAAGTAAGTTAGCCCTTCAGTTGCTTTTCTTTGTTCCAAGGCACTTAGTTTGCTTCTGTTCATTCCTATCCAAATATGTTTAAAAAGAAGAAGAAGAAAAAAATACTCTTTGCCTAGCAAATCATTCTTGCAGTTCCTGGCCCGCTTCCAACAATGACCAAGACCATTCTCAATATGAGGATTTTATGTGTTGTGCTGAAGTATCTAATTAGGCTGCTTGGTCCTGAGAAATTTATATGTGACCCTAGCTGGCAATTATTTGAAGCAAGGTGTTTTACAGCCAGTTACTGCAGATAGAATTTATATGAAACGTTTAACCCTCTTTGGACTCCTGGTGAGCTGAGTTGCTCTGATTACGTGTCAGCCAGAGAGACCACAAGTTAATCATAACAGAATTTCTTTAAATCATTTCCCTGTAGCCATTCTAAGATGGAGGTGGAGAAATCCTTTTGTTTCTTTACTTCTGTCCCCATTCCCTTCTTGTATTTATAGAAGAGGACCTGGGATCTTGCTGTTGGCCTTCCCCTTTCTGCTTGCTTTGCAGAGCTTTGTGCTCCTTTTCTCATCCAAACTAATCCTTACTTGCTGTTGTTCTTGTAGGCACCGTGTGTGTATTTACCTCGTATCTTTTTCTGGATCCATCTGTGCCTTTTCTGGGTAAAGTCAGAAGCACTAAGCATAATGTTCCCTGGTGATTTACTGGGCTGCAGATCATTATTATTCTGGTAAAGGGAAATCAAATGCTTGACTGAACCGAAGCTTGTTTAACCTAAAAGAAAACTAACAATAACCATAAAGCATACAATACAGCATCTGCCTCCCAATCACTGTTCTCTTTTTAGCCTTGAACCTGCTTAAACCACCTTTGAAATGTTTTGAGCAATATCATTTTCTCTTCTGACTCCCATTGTGGAAAGTTTGGGGAGTTAAACTCGGCTCCCTGCTTAAAGGCTGAACCCTTGACAGCATAATTCTTAAAATGAGATGCTCACAACTTGGAAAACAAAACCGTTTAGTCAGCAAGTAGTTTGCATCTTGCAGGATTGCTTCTTATTCCTGGAACTCATGTTGATTTGGATTCTTCACCGTGCATGTGGCTGCTGTCATGCTTTGAGGTTTGTCCAGAGCTGACACCATTCAGGAATCTGAATGCTGCTGTTCCACTGGCACTTCCATGTTTGCTCAGGATTCCTTCATTAGCACTTGCTGTCTCTGAGAGCACACAAATGTTAGTTTTAGCGGAGCTCTAGAGAAGCTTTAAGGCTAAAGTGAAGTTAACTTTGTTTCATTAAGGGTTGGGCTGCCTGTCCTAGCGTCTTTAAGGTGTGTCCCAGCTTGGCAGAGGGGATTTGGCCAGGGATGCCCTTTATTTTGCAGTCCCCTCTGAGTTACTCTTTGTTCTTCTCTGTTTCTGTCCTAGACCTGTCTTCCCTTTCCCTTCCTAACTGCCACATCTTTGGCTTGTTCCTACCTCTCTCTTCAGCTTTGGATGGAATTTGTTCCCTTCTCACCTTGTAAGATTTCCCAGCTACAGTGTTGTGCAAGAGAAAGCCACAGCCTTCTGCACAGAGGAGGAGCTGCTCTTTGACATAGGTGTGCGCTCTGTGAAGCAGGGGAGTCTGTAGAAGTTTTCAGCTCCTTTTCAGGTGCAACATATGGAATCACAATATTGAGGTGACAGACTGAATGCTTGGCATAAATTTTTTTTCCTTACTCTCTCCCCTCATTTTTGGTTATTTCCCTGGGTCACAGCAGCCTGGATCAAACATTCTGCTGTATGACATGTGATAATGTCGGTGGTTCTCAGAACGAACTGTTTCTTTCTGAGTTAACAAAACTTGTGACCCCATTCCTGGAAATGCAGAAGCATTTATCAGCTTTTCGCCTGCTTTCAAATACCACTTTGTCAACTCTTTCCCTGCCTTTCATGTTCTGTGATGAGGGATTTTTCCTGTTTTCCAAGCAGACCTACAGATGATTAGACAAAGGGGCAATCGGGCTCACGTTTAGGAGCAGTTTTAGGGTCCTTGCCTCTGGTTCTGTGTGCAGATTGGTAGGCGACTGGTAGTCTGTGCTAGACATTAGAGCTCGAGTCTTCAGTGCATAGAGCTTCGTCTGGAACGCTGAGAGTCACTGTTTGAAATGCTTTGTATTCAAAGTAAGTGCTGTACCTCTGGCTCTGCTTGTGTGGGGGAGAAGTGAAATGCTTTTGCTTGAAAATACCTCCTCTCCGTCCCTTGCCCCACCCGATCGATATCTGTTCCTGTCTGTGGCTCTGCTGTCTTGGGGAAAGCAGAAAAACAGCCAGAAGAAAACAAATCAATTTCTCGCCCCTCTTGCTAGGATGATGCCAACAAAAATGGTGGTAAATGGATTATCCGCCTGCGAAAGGGCTTAGCGTCGCGATGCTGGGAGAACCTCATTCTGGCAATGCTGGGAGAACAGTTCATGGTGGGGGAAGAAATCTGCGGGGCAGTCGTCTCTGTCCGGTTCCAGGTAAGTGCTTCTGAGAGCTGGCTTGTACTTCCCTTTGGCAGGGCTACAAAAAGTGCCATCTGCTTACCCCTCACGTGCTGTTCTGTAGGAGGATATTATCTCCATATGGAACAAGACAGCCAGCGACCAGGCCACGACAGCCCGGATACGCGATACGTTACGAAGAGTGCTCAACCTACCTCCCAACACCATCATGGAATATAAAACACACACTGATAGCATCAAGTACGTGTGGTGGCAGGGGAGGGCCTGCTGCTGGTTGCATGCGTGCTTTTGAGCAGTTTAACGCAGACCACAGGAGCTGGCCGAAATGCTCACGTGCGTTAGGGCTTCGCTGCAGACCCTCACACGAACAGCGGCGCTCGCTGCCGGCGCGCTTGGAAAGCCAAATACCTGCGATGCTTTTGTGCTGCTGTTAGGGACTTTCGGTTCTAAGAGAAAAACCTTCTCTTGTTCTTTTGGTTTTTTTTTTCTTTTCAGTGTTATGGTCCAGGGTTGTGTTCCACCCAGCTTCTTGCCTGGGAGAGGGGCAGCCCGATGTGGGACTCTGGCTTATCTATTCAAAGACAAGATTGCAGTGGAGGCAGGACAAGATCATTTGAATAAACAGAGATTCTAGGGAATAAAGTGCGGAAGCTAACGGGGATTTATGGTGCCATTAGACTTATGGATGGTCTTGGGAAAGTGCTGTGTGAATTTACAGTGCTGTACAAATGATTTCTAATCATAATAAACGTCGTATATTAAAGTCTTCCAGGCCCTGGTGACAGGGGCTCTTTAACGAGACTGGAAGATCACGGTACACAGAGAGGACAGCTTGTATTTTTAAATAAACCTATTACAGCTTACCATAGCAGGCCACTCATGGTGATTTTTATTTCCCACAAAGTGACAAAAAATGGCATATGTAGGTATTAGTTAGAGGTTAATAATGTAAATTTTTTTCTTTTCTTTTATTCTTAAGCATATTCTAACCCAATACGCTGATTAGGTCATATTGGTTAAATTAACACTTGAAAAGGTGTCCCTGGAAAAAGAAGTGAAACAAATTAATATAGCATTGATGGAGCAGTGAGCTTTCTAATCTAGCCCATAATCAGGGTGCAAGTACCTTTCATGACTTCCTTTCATTATGCTAGCTTGTTCTTTCCACGTAATCACCCTGTCAGCAGTGTGCTGTCAAACAGCTTGGTAAGATACAGCTAGCTTCCAGTTGTGGCAAATTTTAAGTGTGGGTCACTAGCAGTAATACAAAAGTCTCATTTAAACTGCCTGTGGGCATCTGGTGTTCCATGTGGCTTTCCCTTCTGTGTGCATGAGAAAGAGAAGGGAAGGAGAAATTACTACTTTTATTAAGCTGAATCTTTTCCAGGCAGCTTTGGTTTCTGCAAGTTGCCACTTCTGTTGTTGAAACCTGGTATTCGTGGTTTTGCCAGTAACATTTCTCATGCATTTTTTGCCGGGAGAGGGCACTATCGACTCTGTCCACATTAGGAGATAGCAGAGTGCTCCAGTGAACACAACAGGGTATTCTGCTCCTGTTCAGCAGTATCAGGCTGTGGTGATACGGCTTCATGATGGGAGCAGGGTGGTGGTTGACTTCTCTCAGTCTCTGCCGGGGAAAGCTGTTTACTGAGCCACCTATCGTAAACAGTGGTGGTTTGTATAGCAAGGTTAGAATGGAAATGATGGGACCTTTTCCTTATAAGCTACCACCACCAGCACTTCCTAGCACAGAGAATGCTGCTATAGCAGCGTTTGCAACTGTCTTTGCTCTGACAGGTCTGACAGGACTGATTGTGGTCTTGTTTCCTTGCAGAGTGTAATGTGCCATACGTGCTGCCCATAGTATCAAAGTTTCATTTGTGCTGCTGACGTGTGGTGCAAAATAAGCTTGTCCAAGAGTAACAGGTGTGTGTGGAATCAAATTTAGTAGTTCATACTATAGCCTGGAGTCATTCTTAAACAGGGGCCCTCTGGCTTGTCTCCCACTTACTCTTCTGTGAGCCAGAAAAGAGGGGTAGTCAGGAGTTAGGTTGGTGTCCTAGTGAGGTAGACCTAAGCAATTAACCTTCCATGCCGGGGACCACGAGAGCTGTTTTTTTCCATCGCCTCTCTTGAGCTCCAGCAGTCTGTTTGCAGTCTTCTGTTGGAACTGGTGTAAATTCAGAGCAGAACTGCTTGTCAGTGGTGTTTCTGTGTGGTGATGTGGTGACTTCTTGTGCCTTCTTCGCCTGGTACCAGCGGGCAGCAAGGGACAGCAGCTGCAGAGAGGCGACAGTGCCTGTTTCCTTGACAGAGAAGAGCAGGACAGCCCCAGCTTTCAGTCTGACTCTTCTTGGCTATGCTTCATATCCTTAAGGTTCTCTCACTAATGAAGACTCTCTTGTGTAACCAGTTCTACCCTCCCTAAAGCCTGGCTCCTTTTCCTCAGCCATCTATCAAGCCCTGTTGAAATAGTGTCCGTCATGAATAAACTCCACTTATGCTGCGCGTGCACCATGTGATTGATGACCGGGAGGGCTTTCCAGCCGCGCTCTGCGTTCGCGCTCTGGCTGTGTTTTATGAAAGGCTCTAATGGAAGAGCCACGCTGCAGGCTTTGTCAGGGCTGCCTTTCTAGGGGGCTCGCAGCATTTTTCATTTGTATGGGCTGCATCTCTCCACTAGAGCTCTGCTCATGTGCAGTGTTTGATTGGCATTGATTGTGCTTCAGGGAAGGGAGCATGCCTAGCAAGAAAAGAACAGGCGTTTCTCAAAACCTTGACTTTTAGGTAGTGAATTGACCTGGATTAGCTTTTGACACACTGCAAATGAATGCATCTGTAGAAATTGCTAGCACGGCCCTCACTCTGGAACCTGAGCCCTGTGTTTCAGGTTTTATATATTCCTTTTGTGATGATGCATTTCGTATGAACTCATTTTTAGATACCGTTTTTCATGAGTTGTCAGTGAGGCTGCAGCTCCCTTTTGTTTCAGAAAGTGGTAGTGCTGCCAAGCTGCATTTGAAAAGTATCTGTTGCTTCACAGCTATTCCAAGGAGCTGTTCTGCATTCTGTCCTTCCTGCTCTCGGTGGCGGGGCTTGCGCATTTAGCTGCATAAGCAGATCTCTCATTGCAGTTTTCCTGTGTTTGTCCTTTCTCTTGCTTGTGATATTGACAAGCTGCCTAAGTCCCAGGGAGTGGAAGGGTCAGCCTAGTCTGTATTAATTTCCAATCTTGCTAGAAGAGCTAGAACTGTCTCTTGACTTCGCTTAAATCCAGGGGATTTATAGTATCTTAGATGCTACAGTGCTGAGCACCTGAAAAGCAGCTGTGTGACATCGTGTGGGCTACCTCGTTTCAGTAGCTGGAGAGAAATAGCCTCTCTTTGTCCCCTAGGAGGTGGACTGAGAGAGGTGCACTCAGATGTAGTGAACCACTTAATAGGTTCTGTTCATCAGTGCTGTTACTCTTGGAGGTGGCATGGTCCAGCAGTGACCAGTGGGCTGCAAACAGTGCCACTCCCTGTGGTTTAGATCAGAGACAACCAACCTCTTAGTTTTGTTGCATTAGGAGGTGCACTGTGGTTTTTTTGGAAAGCTGTGTGTTGCCAGTCACAGCCTGCTCATGCCTCAGTGAGGCCAACAAATATATTCAGGTGTCTGTAGGGAGTAAACTGCATTTGAGAGAGGGGTGGTGTGATGGGTGTAAAGTTTGGGTTTTGAGCATTGCAGTGTGAAGCATTTGGCTGTCTTGCATAAACATTTGCCCTGCTTGGGGTCATCAGCCTTTCTTTTCCATGCTGATAACTGTGTGGCCAGTGACTGTGTCCTGTCCTGGGAGCTCTTACTTGCAGCACCACCCAACAATCCCAGCTAAATTAACATTGCTTCATATGGTGGGAAAGTCCAGAGCTGTGGCCATACAGCAGGCTGCTGCTGAGCAGGCTGGCCTGGAAATATTTTGGTGACTTTATGAATTGTCCTGTCAGCTCTAAAGCAAGGTTGCTCTTTTTGAAAACAAAGCTTCAGTTATTTGTGAGTGCCTGCTGCAGTGAGAGCTGAGCAGGGTTATAAAACTATCCTTTCCTTTCAAAGTCACCACTGATAACTAATGGGATGGCTCAAGTAAATGAGAGGAATAGTTGATCTTAATAGGGCTGGTGCTGGGTTCATTTCACTGCAGGCAGTTGGAGGAAATGGCCTCAGACTATGTTGTAGCTGGGAAAGAAACAGATATCTTGTGGAGGGAGTGAGGGCATGCACTGTAAGAAGACCACAGGGTCTAGTTTCTGAGGACAAAAAAAGTGAAGAATGAAGAACAGAAATCTCCATGTAAGTGGTGGATGTTGGGCAAGATCAGTGTCTGAGACAGTAAGCTGGTGTTGGAGTCCTTGTGAGGCCTCCCTTGTGGTTACATCAGAGTTCAGCTAATTCTGTGACTCATTACAGTTTCTGTTTGCTTGCTAATTTCCTAGACCATAGGAGAACTCCTCAGTGCTGCTTAGTTGTGTTGTCTTTGGTTATAATTTACTTGGTGTGCGCAGGGTTAAAACCATCTGAAGTCAGATGGTTTGCAAATGGACTTAAACACACTGTCAGTGGAGTGCAGGTTGCCTTGGGTCTAACCAGCTCTAGAGAGCTATGTTATTTCACCCTCATTCTTTAAAGTGTGAGAGCAGGAATAAAAGTTAGAGGAAGATGGTGAGGTTCTGGATCCAAAAGCTTGTCCTCTTCTCCAGAGCCTATGCAATGCTGGCTTTAATTAGTTTGTCACTCCATTTCCATTTCCCAATTCCAGTTGGGACTAGATGATCCTTGAGGTTTCTTCCAACCCTAACAATTCTATGATTCTGTGCTTTCCAAGTGCTGCAAGTCTAAGAGCCCTTCCCTCGACCTGGGCTTTGAAACGATGGGTTCATTGGTTGGTTCTCCATCACTGCAGTATACCTTATTCAGAAATGTCCATGACTTTGTAAAAGGCTTCCTTACCTTATTGGCCTGTCTCTTACTAAAAAAGTGACTATAACCTATTTATGTCATGTTTCTTGTCAAGGAGGTCAGTTCAGATGTGTTCATTTCAAGGTCATGATGGTGTCCCTGTTGGCCTTTGCTACAGATACTTTTAGGTATCACAGTATCACCAAGTTTAGAAGAGACCTCAAAGATCATCAAGTCCAACCTATTACCCAAGACCTCATGACTAGACCATGGCACCAAGTGCCACGTCCAATCCCCTCTTGAACACCTTCAGGGATGGTGACTCCACCACCTCCCCGGGCAGCACATTCCAATGGCGAGTCACTCTCTCGGTGAAGAACTTTCTCCTCACCTCCAGCCTAAACTTCCCCTGGCGCAGCTTGAGACTGTGTCCTCTTGTTCTGGTGCTAGAATTGTTTCAGGCTAGAAGAATATCTTAGTGTTTGGGGTGTTTTTTAAGCTATTCATTTTCAGGTCTGTCATAAAGTCCTTGACTTGCTTTGAACAAATTTCAACACTGATAGAACGTGGGGAGCCCCCAGGAAGAGGCTGTGCTGCTCTGGACAGTGTGTCTGCATTGTGGCGGGTGGTCACTGTGCTGGGAAATTGCAGGCAGGCCAGTAGAAGGGACAGCCCTTGGTGACTTGTGAGAATAGCATGCACCATGAGCTTCCTGTCCCCTTTTTCAGCTGGGGAAGGAGCTGATAAGGAGGCAGAACTGCTCAGGGAAATGCTGAAGAGGAACTACTAGGACTTAAAAGGTTGAGGGTGGTTGGAGAAAACAGAGTTGCTTGCGTGGTAGTGATTTGGAAAGTCCCTTGAGGTGACTGTGGCCGCTCTTCCTCTTTTTGCTGGAGTCTCCAATAGTGGCTCCTTTTTCCCTCCCCGCCCCAACTTACTTGGTAAGGATAAGGGAAGCCCTGCTTGGGCAGTAGGGGAGAAGGTCGGAAGTTACAACAGTTATGGGTCAGAAATCATAGAATCATGGAACCATAGGATGGTTTGGGTCTGGCTGGCTTTATTTAGCCTGCTAATGTTTCCATTTCCCATCTGTTTGATGGGAATAACCTCAGTGTTGGGCATCAATTCACTGAGTATCTGATCACTGCACAGACAGTATAGCAATAAGGTACTAAAAATGTCTATACATAAAAATAACCTCTTAGACTCTGGCACCGTGCCTTTGGCGCGTCACAGGTCATAAAGATTCTGCCAGACAAAATTAACTGGCAGCTGTATTTGGTACCAAATGTGGAGCAGTTTGCTCTTCTAGCACAGCTTAGGTGCATTAGGACAGACACAGCTTGGTGAATTTTTTCAGTCAAGTCAGCAGATAGTTGGAGTAATTAGTACTATAATATGTATGAGGGTCTTGGCTTAAAAATTCTTGGCTGGAAGAGCTTTTTCTCTGTGAGAAGGACTTGGCAGCTGAAGGACTATGTGCATGATGGTATTGGAATGTTGGAACAGGGAACTCCTTGGTTTGAAAGGGGTAATAAATTATCGATTTTGTTTACAAATAATCTGTCCTTGTGATCCTTCTGCAGAGAAAAGAAGTTACGAGTTTGGGGAGAGCTGTGGGAGAGGAGAGAGAAGATGTGATTATGGGTGATGGAAATGTGGTAGAAATACAAGACATGGTAAGCTGGAGGGAAGACGTGAATATGGAGACTTTTTGACAGGGTTGGAGATGTGCATAGCTTTCCAACTTGTATTCAGCAGCTAAGAGGGCTTTGTGTCTGGAGTTTCTCTTCCATCTAACTTTCTTCTGGACCCCACACTGTCTAGTACCATGTGCTGACTGGGTGACATGGGCACTTCTCCTTTCTGAAAGATTTCCTGGCCTTGTGGCCTTGAAGGGTGCTGTGTCTGGGGAGATTTGGGAGGAAAGTTCCCATTGAGGGACTTCTGTGCTTCCTCCTTGCTTACAATGAGCCACTTGCAGGTTTCTCTCCTCTGAGCAGCATAGTGCTGTAGGTCAAGCTGATTTGCAGATCTGACCTTATAATATAGTGCACCACAGCTGTGCCCTGCATGCTGTACTGTTGCATCTGTGGCACCCTTTGCTGTCTTTCTCCCTCACATTTCCTTTGGCTCCAAGGGCTCACGTCTGAGGATCAGCTATAGAATACCATGTAGCTTTGTGACTCCCATGGATAACTGCTACTCACTTGTCCATCCTAGTCAGTATCAGGAGGGTTTTCACCTACAGGGGGTGGAGAGAGACTGAGGAGAAAACCTAGCAAGATGTAGACAGGGCTCTCTTAGACCAGCTGATCACCTTGGTAGTTCACAGGAGCCTGTGCTGTGGGGGACTGTGGAGATTTAGTTTCTTCTTGGAAGTGGTGTGCCCTAAGGATCAGTGCTGGGCCAAATGCTCTTCAACACCTTTATTAATGATCTGGATGAGGGCATTGAGTCCATCAGCAGTAAATTTGCGGGCAACACCAAGCTGGGGGCAGGAGTTGATCTGCTGGAGGGCAGAGAGGCTTTGCAGAGGGACCTCGACAGGCTGGACAGATGGGCAGAGGCCAAGGGCAGGAGATTGAACACATCCAAGTGCCGGGTTCTGCACATTGGCCACAGCAGCCCCATGCAGTGCTACAGGCTGGGGTCAGAGTGGCTGGAGAGCGGCCAGGCAGAGAGGGACCTGGGGGTACTGGTTGATGGTAGGCTGAACATGAGCCTGCAGTGTGCCCAGGCAGCCAAGAGGGCCAATGGCATCCTGGCCTGCATCAGGAAGAGTGTGGCCAGCAGGAGCAGGGAGGTCATTCTGCCTCTGTAAACTGCATGGTTAGGCTTCACCTCAAGTCCTGTGTCCAGTTGTGGGCCCCTCAGTTTAGGAAGGATGTTGTCTTGCTGGAACATGTCCAGAGAAGGGCAACGAAGTTGTGAGGGGTTTGGAACACAAGCCCTGTGTGGTGGGGTAGGAAGGTTCCCCCACACACAAAAGAATTCCACAGCTAACTCAGCCGGAGAAGCAGATGAAAGCTGTATTTTACAAGCAGATATGGAATGCAATCAATATGTACAAAAACATACAATATTTACAATATATACAGAAATATGCAGCAATGTATGTAATACAGGAGACCTTTCCCCAACCCCGCTGCGGCCAGGGGCGTTTGGCCTGTCCCTCCCTTCTCCCTCCCTACCTCCCCTTTTTCCCAAAAGGGTTAGAGAGAAAGAGACAGGAAGGTAATTAAAAGGGTGAAAACTTGGTTAAGCTCAAAAAGCGAATGCAAGAGTTAGTTTTCTCTTATCTGGTTAGCAAAAGTTGTCCCTGCGTAGCAAGCTGTTGCTTCAGAGAGAAAAGCAGGCCAGCCCACAGTACAGGGGGAACAAAAAGACTGCCTGCCCCCCCAGACTGAATAGACCAAGCTAGAACTTACAGCTGGAGTCTACCAATGAAATTGGTTTAGCATATCTTTGTTTTCTGTTACAATCCCAAAAACATTCAGCCAGAGTGTTCAGAAAGTGTCCTTTTCTTAAAGGCACAGCCTAAACCAGTCACACCCTGTGAGGAGAGGCTGAGGGAGCTGAGGGGTTGCTTAGCCTGGAGAAGAGGAGGCTCAGGGGTGACCTTCTTGCTCTCTACAACTACCTGAAGGAGGTTGTAGCCAGGCAGAGGTTGGTCTCTTCTCCCAGGCAACCAGCACCAGAACAAGAGGACACCGTCTCAGGCTGCGCCAGGGGAGGTTTAGGCTGGATGTTAGGAAGAAGTTCTATACAGAGAGAGTGATTGCCCATTGGAATGGGCTGCCCGTGGAGGTGGTGGAGTCACCATCATTGGAGGTGTTCAGGAGGAGACTTGATGGGGTGCTGGGTGCCATGGGTTAGTTGTTTAGGTGGGTTGGATTGGTTGATGGGTTGGACGCGATGATCTTGAAGGTCTCTTTCAACCTGGTGTATTGTATTGTATTGTTTTGTCAAAACACTTTTGAACTGGGAAGAGCTGGAATGTTTTGCCACTCAGCAGGTTTGTACTGGTGGTGCCAAAGTCAGTGATCTTTAGGATTTCACCTTCAGCACTTTCAAAAGAGGGATTTTCTGTACTTTTGTCTGACAAGGCAGTGTCATAAATTCCAAACTACACATCACAGTGAAAAGCAGCTAGCCTCTGCCCCCTTTGCTGGGTTGCCAATGAATGTGGTGTGCAGTCTTGCAGAGGGCACGTGACAGGCACTCTGCTAGGATACCCTGTGTTTATTTGGGCTATGACTTTGCTGGGTCAAGGGCGTATGACTTGTGAGCTGCTTTTGCAGATGCTGGTTGTGATTTTGACTCTGTGAGGATGAGGTGAGAGCTAGGCTGGTGGTCTTTTTTTGGCACAGATACTGACTAATACAAGATTCCTTTTTCTAGATTTCCCCTATTCTCTTGCAGTGGCCTGATGAGGCAATGCAGAAAATGAGATGTGAGGTAGCTGCTAAGTACCAGCAACAAAATCTGCAGCATAGTCTGGGTTTATGACTGACCTGGGTTCCCTGTAAGGTCCCTCCAGCTCCACGGGACTCTTTGGGTTTAGTAAATGGCTAGGCATGTGCTGTAGGCACCAGTGCTGTTTTGCTGGGCATGGAGGACCGTGAGGTTCTTCAATGTCTCTGATCCCAGAAGATAGTAGTCATGCTAACACTAACCTTGGCATCTATTCCCTGAGAGGGCTTTCAGTATTCTGCCTTCGTAAATCAGACAGCAATTTTTCAGTCTGCTAGCTTCGTCCGTCGGTAGCATTCTCCACCAGGGAATGCAGCATTAGGCCTGGCCCTCTTCACTTACCTGAAACCATTTTCATTTCAAATAGCTGTGATGTTTGTACCGGGTTGTCATTAGCAATGCAGGTTCGCAGTAGGAAATGAGGCTTTCTAATAACAATTGGATTCTGCCGCCCGATCGAAGAGTTTTGCGCCAGCTAAGCCGTGTGGCATTAGGAAAAGCCCCTTTTGGGGGATTACCACAGGGGCAGGCATGTGTTGAGGCACGAGGCCGGTGAGGGGCTGGGTTTCACCAGCCAAGGAACACGCTAATCCTCCAGGAAGATGTGAGGTCGGACGTTTAATCAGCGATAGGAAATGGATATTCCATTTCGTGACTTGGGAAGGTCACGCCTGCCTCTGGGTATTCGTGTGGCTGTATCACCAGCAGCCAGTGGGGAACGCTTCTTGTCTGTGCAGAAGGTTGGAGCTGCCTGGCGCTGTCAGATGTTTGGCTGGGTTTTAAGGATGCTTCTATCCACTAGGGCTGTCAGAGAATATTGCCTTGCTCTCTGAAGACAAGTGCCTTTCAAACGCCATTGAATGTTTCTGCTCTCGTTAAAAGTTAAGAAGCCTTTGATCTGAAGTGCTGGTGCTTTGGGGGGCTTGTTTCATTTTATTTTTTTTTCCTTTTTTTTTTTTTTTTTTTTTTTTTTTTTTTCCCTCTGGCTTGCCAGGGCCTGGGAGGAGTTTCATGGCCTGGTGAACAGCAGTGGCCGCTGATCGAACGCTCCCCCTCCCTCTGTCACACACAGGGTAGGGCCTCATCTTTCTTCCTACGTGACTTCATGGCATACCTCTCAGCTTCCAACCCTCTTCCCACGGGCTGACATGTTTGTTCTCTTGCCTGGTGGTGAGCCCATTCTGCTATTGGATCTCTCCCTAAGGTCAAAATGAACTTTTTCTTTCTTTTTCCTTTTCGACCGAGGACTGCCACACGCGCTGTGGCCTCCGCTCACGCAGCGTTTTCTGGCGTGATGCTGTGTGCTATTTTGCTAATGTGTCTTTCCTTGGCACGAGGCACTTTTATCCCAGACCTGATCCCAGGAGGCTGAGAGGTATGTCTTCAGCTTGGGTCTGTTGCCTAGGATTGACTGTAAGCAGATATGGAGTGGTAAATGAATGCTAAGCACATCCATGTGATGGACACTGAGAGAGGCTCCTGGAGCTTGGCATATATGCCTTTGCTCTTGACGGTGGGCTGGAGCAGAATAAATGAGTCTGTCAATAAAAACTTGTTCAGGAAGGACACACAGTAGCTACTGTCTTTCAAAATAGTAGTGCTGTGGCTAATGAGATGAAACCACCTGCTGCTTCTGGTAGTGGCAACCCCACCATGTGCAGACAAAATAGTCAAGGTGAACTCAGGGCCATTGGTTTTCCCCTCCAGTGCCCACTTTCCCAGTGCATCCTTACAAAGGGCTAGCAAGAGGCCTGGCAGCGTGAGTTGTGTTTGGTTGTAGCCGAGCAGGATTGCTGCACTGCCCCATGCCAAAGCAGAAGAACCTGCTGGGAGGAAGTGTTACAGTGCCTGGTGCCCACTCTGTGTGGTATGTAGCTTCTCCAACACAGCCGAGTTCTGAGGGGCCACTGGGGATACCAAAACCTCCCTCCACAGCTTTGGGCAAGCAGCATTCTCTGAGCTTGTTATGAAAATAATATCCCTCTTTCCTCACAGCTTTTGCTTTTGTGAGGATCAGAGTTTACAAAACATTACACAGGCACCTAGTAGTGTTGTGGTTAGATGACATTCAAGTGACCTACCAGGAGGGGAAACCAGCTTGCTTCATGAAATACCAGTTTCAAAAGGCAATCAGTGTGCCAAGTGTATAGGAAAACAGTGACAGAGTTGATTTTTAGCTCTCATCTGTATTGGGCTGCCTGTGCTGAGCAGAGGGCCTGGGACACCCCAGCAAAAGCAGGAGAGGAAGTGTAGGAACCCGTCTGAGAAAGAGCTAACCAAAGTGTGCTGTCTTCCTGAGGTAGATGCCATGGGTGAAAATACAGTGTGGGATAGAAAACCAAACCATTGTTGCAAATTAACCAGAATTTAGTTAATGAATCCTGAATCATGTTCCTAAGTGGCAGCACAGCCTGCTCTGCTGGCAAGCAAAAAGGTGAACCCCAGCCTTCTGCAGATGGCCTCCAGCATGGTTTTTGCTGTCATGCCATAGCAGAATAACTTGCTTAACTCTTTAAAGAGTGTTGTTTACTTCCTTCTGCTCCCCCAGCCCTCCTCCTGGAGGTATTTCAGCATGCCCTGTGCTGTGATGTTACAGCTACTGTGCAGCCCTTAGCAGCACCAGCGTTGGCTCACGAGTTGAAGCAGGATTTTACAGTTGTGCAGCACCTTGCTTCTGAAGCTGCTGCCTTTGCTCTTCAGCAGGGCTCTGCCAGTTTGGTGTGATACGTGCTGGTGCAACCCTAGGTGTTTGGTTTGGACAGCTTACTCCCCTGTCCCTGTTATGGGAAGACCTGCCAAACCTATCCTCTCAAGGTAATTGTAATCTCATTAACTTCCACTGGAGCTTAGAAAGACAGACCACCTTTCTGTTAATGTATAAACAGGCCTTGCCTTTGCTGCTGCTCACAGGCTGGCAGTAAGCATCAACACAGGCTTCTGTAACCAGCCCCATCTTCAGCTGCCATCATGTGCTGCAAGACTCTGCAAATGAAGGTGGTGGACCAGCAGTAGTCCTTTCTTTTGTCAGTAGCCTCTGCAACTCACTTGACTGTACTCATGTGAGTAAAAGCTGGTGAAGAAACTCTTCTTGAGTTGAACTTGAGGGAAACAACCTCTTCAGATCAGATAGTATTCTAAGGTGGGAGAGACCAGAGAGCTAAGCTTGTTGGCAGCATGACAATAGGGGGACAGGCAGGAGAAGGTTGGACTGACAATGTATTTGTGCTCCATGCAGAATCCCTGAAGGCAAGTGTTTTGGGGGGAAAAAAGGGATCATGCAAGCAATTTAAACACCAGAATCTAGCAGGGAGGTTTCCAGAAGCTTATCATGTGCTTTGCTCACAGGAGATAACACTTTCCCTGATGCATGGGGGTGAACCAGAATCTCCCCATGTTCCACGTGCTCTGGAGCAGCAGGTTGACTTGTGTGAAAAGTCTGTAGTTAGAAAGTAGATCTGCTTAGGATGTTATACTGAGCATTGATTTGAGTGGCGTACTGGTGGTAGCCATGGTGGGTGGAACGGGGGGAGTGCTGTGATGTGAAGGAATGCACACCTTTAACCTCTTTCTCCCCTCTCTTTTCCAGGGATAATTCAAGCTTTCGAAACACAAAAATCACATTGTGAGAACAAGAGCTGGCACTAAGCTCCTCTCCCCGTGTTGAAAGCACTGAGAGGTCTCCACCAGTGCCCTCTGACCTCTGAAGGGACTCACAGGCCACTCTCTCGCACGCCTCCTCGGAGGAAGGATCCATCTGAAGCCCTCCAGCGGCGGCGTCCCCAGGGGCCGGTTTTGTCATACACAGGCGTTTTCTAGCAGCGGGGCGGGAGGCCAAGCTTTCGGTCGGCAGCGCGCCCGCGGGGCCGCCGCTTGCAGCACTTTCCTCTTTCTCTACCGTGGCATGCAGGATCTCTGGGATTCTGCCTCGATGTCAGAGCCTTTTGCTGAGGGATACCAGTATTACAAATCTCTCTGCAGCTGGGAGGAGCTTCCCGGCGGAGAGTTGGCCCTGTGGTTTACAAATGCCCCCTTCCAGCTCTGCCAATAAATTATTGGGTCTCTTTGTTTCTTTTGGTCTCTTTCTTTTCTATTTTTTTTTTTTCTGGCTCTGTCGTAAAAGTTGGTGGGATGGTATTTGTCTAGGCTGTGATAAGGCCCCAGGCCTGCTTCTCTCAGCTCCATAAAGTATCTTCCCCTAAGCTGCTCATCTACATGTAGCAGCAAAGGCCCTCAGCTGCCAGTGGTGGCCAAACTTTGCTGTATTTGTGGAGTTACATGGACAGAGGAGTTGAGATGTAACATGTTGCTTAAAAAACGAGGTGCTTGCTTAGTCTTTGCCCTTTCTCCATACTCCCTGGGTAGCAGTACATTCCACCCAGCCCCATTTGCTGGGGAGAGGGGTGCAAGCTTCCCTTACACTAGGAATAAGAGCTGTTGGGTGTCATTTGGTTGCCTTGACTGTGGCTTGTTGGAGAGCCAGCAGTGCTGCACTGTACTGGATCCAAGGAAGGGCTGAACACAGGGCCTTGCCTGCTTCTGGCCTTTGCTGGAGTTTGTAAGTCTGGCCAGCTGGGAAACTAGAGGTACAGTGGGTGTAGCAGAAGAGAACGGAGGCCCGTACTGTCCCTCACACCTGCAAGGAAGCTATGAGCAGAAGAGAGGCTACAGGTGAGCCTGTCTCCTGTACCCCAGGGTAAGGCCAGACTGATGGGATGTTGCCTGGAAAAGCATCGTGGCTACGATTCAGATGCCACAGAAAATAATAGGAGCTAATTATCTCCTCTGATTCTGCTTTACTACAGCTCTAATTGTACTCATTAACAGCTTCAGCCTTTTCCCCCTTTCCTTGGGGAATTGCACAGTTGCCTTTTGATTCTAATAGAGCCTTTGCCTTGGGCCCAGGAGGGGAGGCTCTGGCCAAGCGTGGGATGCATCTCCTCCCCTACGTGCTCTGCACAGTCCCCCAGGAGAAGAGGTTGCTTGGGCCAATCTGGTTGTGACTGCAGAACTAGTGGCCCGTGTCGGGGACAATTACCAGCCTTTGGGACCAGGAGACCTTCAGCCTCATGACTCCAACTGCAAATTCCTTGGGTTATTATTGAAGTCTAGACTGAAAGCAGCCGGGACTGGCAGAGAAAACAGGTCAAAATATTCAGTCTTCTGGAGAGTTGGTTTCTGCAGTGAGGTTGTCAGTCCTAGGCTGCCTCTAGAAACAGTGTGCTGACAGTGATAACTAATTGCTCCCTGTGGTCAGGCAGTTTGTGTCTGCTGGCACCTTTCTGGGCAGGGAACAGGGCAGTTCCCTGGGCTGTGATGGCATTGCTCTGTTTCTCAAGACCCCCACAGTCCTATTCCCGTTCTTGCCACTGGTTTGTCCCCAGCTCTCAAGCAAATGCTCTTTCCTGGGCACTGTTTGTTTTCCTCTCTGCAATCAGGTACTATTACGGCTGCTGCTTAAAATTCTTTTTAAATACGACTCTCCCCTGCTGCTCTCCAGTGTTTGTTAGGGGGATTTAGTTGTAATTACATTTTGGCAATCTAAGCAAAAATAGCCTTGCAAGGCAAGGCTGAAATACTAGCTGCAGGCTCCTTTTATTCACAGTGCATTTAGCTTCTTGCAGATGACATCACTTAAGGCTTTAGTCCTGTTGTTGTGCCCAGCTGCGTGTCACGTCCACCTCTGCTATTTCATGTACTCGCCCACTTCTTGCCTCTGATGCCCCATGTCTAAGCTGGTGCCAGTGAGTGCAGGCTTGCTATTAGATCTGAAAATGCTGCAGTCCTGCTGTGTTCTCCCTTAAATATGCTTTGCAAGTGAGCTGTGGAAGAGCCCTTCCCTGGGAGGCTGGTCTCCTCCCACTGCCATTGTGGTTGTGAGATTTGGAAGAACTTGATGCTGGTTCCTCTTTGTCAGCCTTGAAGGGAACAAGCTGGCTAAGGCATGGTTTGTCCTCTAAGGTTACATCTCCTGAGGTCAGAACAACAGTGCTTGATTGGTGCAAGCACAAGGTTTGGTGCTTCCTATGGCTTGGAGTGGGATGGAGCCAGACTATTGAACAGGGCTTTTGCATTGCGCTCTACTACGTCCAGCTAATAAAAGTGGCAAAAAGACAGCCATGGGTTTCTTTGGGAGGGGAAGGAGCCTGTGTCATGCTCTAAAAAACCCCAGTTTCAGATCCTCTTCGTTCAGGAAGCAAACCTGAAGCCATGGGAACCCCACATCTGTGGTGAGTCATGACCTTCCCTGCCCCTCCTCTTACTGAATGTTCTGTCCAGCCTTGAGCTTCCTCAGATCCCTGCGCAGTGGCCTTTGGGGAAACCAGCAAAGCTTTGAGCCCTGGCATCCACCACTGGGGCCCTTCTTTCCTAGGGGAATGCTGGGCTATGGTGAGCTTAAGGGCCCTGTGTGTCCCTGATCAAGTGGGGGCTAATGGCTGTACTGTGCTTGGCCAGGGGACTCGGGGAGTAGTAGGGATAGATTGTGTTGAGGGCCTCTAAGCTGGAGCTAAGAAGGAAATTTGCTTCCCAGCCTGCAGAGAGAAGGAAGGGACTCCCTAGATTTGGAGGGGAGCAGTTGGATGCTTGGAGAATGGCATTGACCCACCTTAGTGCTTCTTGATGGGTCTTGGTCATGTGGAGCTGTGCCTGGGCTGGGAATGCGTTTTCTCTCTTACTCCTCTCTGTTCAGCATCCTGATATCTCTGGGTAGGGTGAGCCACAAGACCCTTCTCAGAGCCTCCTTTTCCTGATGACATCTTCATGGGGTGGCTATGGGGGGACAGGAGTGCCATACAGAGCTGTCACTCACCGTCTCTTCCAACCTTGATTATACTGTGATACTGTGATACTGTGATGTTGAGAGGTATGTGGCTGGGAGGAATAGGGTGCCCCAGGACCTGGTCACCTCACCTGGGTTGTGGCTAGAGAGCTGTCCCCTTAGGAGGCAAACTAGACAAGGGGCCAGGAGGCAGGGCTCAGGCAGGGCACTTGGGTTCTTGGTGAGCTCATCTAGACATCCCTGCCTGCTTTGAGCTGCCAGCTGGTAGTGCAAGATTCGCCTGGTCTCAGTGTTGTGGGCATCACACAGCGCTCAGAGGTGGGGCAGGAAAAGCTGCCTTGCAGAGAGCATTGCTAGGCTGGCACAGCCAGAAGGTGGCTCTAGGCCATGATCAGACTGCAGGTGTCCAAGAGGTGTAGTCTCAGCTGCTGTATGTTTGCCTCCATCCATTCCTACACTGCCCTTACCTCTGGCTGGCAGTGCCAGGAGCCCCTTGTGGGCAGTAACCAGCTGTTTTTCTCACAGCAGCAGTAGAGGCAGCTGGTGCTGGGGCAGTGAGGTTGGTGGAGACACAGCACATCCTGAAGCCAGGCGCAGGTGGTGTGAGCTAGACCACAGAGGAGCAGGTGCTGCCCACTCCCATTCCCAGGCTGACCTCCCGCATCTCCCCCACCAGCAGGGACAAAGCCATGGGGGCCCCAGAGGTCAGTGAGGGGCACAGGGGGAATGCAGCATCGCTGGAATGGGGGAAGGGGCCGTGCTTGACAGAGATGATTTTGTGGAGCAAGGAGGGCTGGCAAGGGAGGAGTCCTGTAGTAATGCTGGGGACACCCATGTGTTGAGGGTGTTTGGGTGCCTTGTGGCCCACAGGCTTCCCACCCCAAGCTGCTTGCTAGGGAGCAGGGACAGCAATTCCACTGCCCCGAGGAGCCGTGGCTGGGGCATAAATGGAGAGAGGGATTAGATGGAGATGAGGCATCCCATCCCTACCTCCATTGCTGCCCAGGAGCGGGGGCTGTATCCGTGATTCCTGCTGTGTTGCCAGCATTGCTATGGCAAGGGATGCCAGGCTCCCGCTTGCCCTGGGCTCGAACCTGGGAATTTGCAGAGTGATAATGTGGCTCTTGCTGCCAGCACTGGTTCACAGCACATCGGATGCCTGACTCTGCTCTGATTCCCACTTGCCTCTCGGCACCTTTGAGGGCTGCTGAGACAAGACGGCATGGCTTAGAGGGCTGTGGCCAGCCTGCATGGGTGGAACATCCAGCCTGCCCCAGAGGGCTGACCCTATCAGTAGGCATGCAGCAGTGATGCCATGGAGGCTTGCAAGACTGTCACAGGATTTACTTCTGTGTTCGGTACAGCATGGCCACCACGTTACCCACTTCTCCATCAACACCCCTGGTCGTCCTCCAGAGCTGTGCTTGGCAGCAGGAGCTGCTGTGCCCACAGGGATCTCAGCCAGGCAGGTGTGTTTGGGTGTGCCCAGCCCCTGGTTCCAGCAGCAAGAGGGCTGGTGGGCATCACTGTGGTAGGTACTGCTTGGGGTCCCCAGGGAAGGGCAGAGCAGGTGCCTGGTTGAAGTGAGCCATGAGGAAGATGCCGATGGTGCCGCACACGAAGAGGGGAGCCATGATGAGGAAACAGACACGGTCGATCACCTGTCCCACCATCATCCACTCTTCACTCTCCTGCCAGTGACACAAGAAGGGTGAGGGCTGCCCCTACTGTCCCCATGTGTGTCCCTCCTGCTTCAGCCCTGACTCACGCTGCTGAAATCGTTCTGCTCCCGCGTGGCGTTGGCGATGTAGTTGCAGGCGTCCACGCAGGCACGGATCTCGGGGCCTGCCTCCTGCAGGCTCTGGCAGAAGTCCTGGGCACTGCCACCTTCCAGGCCATGTCCTATGGGCAGTCAAGCAGGCACAGGAGATGCTAGTGAGCACCTGAGCACCTGGCACGTCGCCCATCCTCACAGGGAGGTGCCAAGCCCCCAGGAGCACGCACCAATCTTCTCCAGCACAGTTTTCATCAGCCCGTCCCTCTGCTTCTGCTTCTCGAAGAGCAGCTCGGTCCGGGCTTTCCACAGCATGTACTCATCAGCCTTCACCATGAGTCCCAGGGAGCTGCGTCTCCGGGCAGCTTGCGGAGGCCCTGCCATCTCCTCAGGCACATTCATGCCCAGGTAGCGGGGCAGGAGGTGCAGGCACACCTGGGCACAGCATCACTTGTGGGGACCTGTGCTATGCTGCCCAGGTCACCCAATGGGTGTATCACCTGAAGCATCCCTGTGGGGTACTCTTGTGCCTCTGGGATGCTGGGCGTGTTGTCACCTGCTGCTCCCCAGTGTTTGGAGTGGCTGGGAGGGGTTTGGTGCCAGAACTCAACACTCAGATGAAGGCATGCCCACCACCTCCCTCTGCCAGGAACATGGCTTCATACCCCAAATACCCACCCCACTCCCCATGTATGAAGGGGTAGGAGGACAGTGGCAGCTTACCTGGCGCACTATAGGGGGCATGGAGTGAGTGTTGGGTGTTCTCAGGGAGATGTTGAGGACGATCACAGCGTTCACCACAATCACCACTGTCACAACCATGAGGAAGGTCAGGTACCTGGGGAGGGAGCATGGGGCCTCGTGTGAGGCTTCTGGGTCACAAGCTCTGGGCATGTAAGGTCATTGTCTGTGTCTTCCTGGGATGGAAACTGGGGACTGTCAGTGGGACACAGACACATGGTAGCCCTGTGCCTGCTCTTCCTGGACTGGGGGTTGTTTCTGTGCCAGCATCCTGTCTCTCTGAGACAGCACCCAGAGACCCCACTGGCACCCCTGTCCCCATGTATCACTTACTTCCCAATGAGAGGCACAGCCTGGGAGGTCTCAGGCACCTTCTGGGCAATGAGGAAGAGGAAGACAGTCTGGGCCAGGAGGACGTTGATGGAGACAGTACATTTCTGCCCTCCCGCTGCCAGGGAGAGGGGAAGGCACAGGTTGGCACAGGGCAGTGGTGAGGGCATTGCCTTCCTTTGGCAAAAAGCCCCCACTCCACAGCAGAACTGGCCAAATCCTGCCATGAGGCTTTAATCACGGAGTACTTGGAAACTCACCCCCCACCAAATACCACAGGAGTGGCTGAAAAGTGGCACTGATGGGTCCCAAGCACAGAGGGACCAGTGAGCTCTTCCTCACTTTTCAGTGCCCTCTTTGCGCATCCCTGTGCCCCTCTGTGGGCACGGCACCAATGCATACCTTTGGCAGGCAGAAAGTAGACCAGCACGGCCATGGCAGAGATGAGGACACAGGGCACGATGATGTTGATGATGTAGAAGAGCGGCTTGCGCTGGATGATGAGGTAGAAGATGACCTGCTGGTACTGGATGTCATCTGGGGTGAATCGCTCCGAGTTGATGATCTTCCGAGCCGGGCGGTGCTTGATGGCCCACTCACCGTTCTCTGTTGCACAGCAGTGCCACGTGAGTCCCACCACCCTGCCTGGGGCACCGGGGCTACCAACACCCCGGCCCAGCGGGGGAGAGAAAGAGGGGTGCTGGGGATTGGCGTGGGCTGCAGGGGGCAACCTGTCTGAACAGTGTGAGAAAAGGTAGTGGAGCTTCTGGAGAGGGAGGTGAGCACCACAGAGCATGCCAGGATGCCTGGGCAAAATGCCACAAAAGGCTATCAGAGGGGTCAACCGGGCACACACGGCACACTTCAAGCCCGTTGGGGGCTCCCAGAACATTACATGTGGGGCTGGGGTCCCCTATGTGCTTCCAGCAAGGGCCAGAGGGGTAGAGCAGAGCGGGATGCTGGGTGGCAGCCTGCTGCTATCCCTGCTGCCTGCCCAGGCGATGGGTTTTTTTTTTCCCCCAGTTAAGATCGCAGCAGCTCAGGCCCGTAATGAAAAAATAAATCTCACTGCCTGAAAAGCATTTTGTTCCTTCAATATGCAATTAAAATGTGATGGAAAACGTCATCGTTTGGCCGTGACAGCTACGTTCCCAGCATCCATCAAGCTCCCGGGAGCGCTGCTCTCCGAGAGAGCGGCTGCCAAGCGCTGAGAGCCCCGAGCCGGGGGGTTAGGAAAACAAATCTCTCCCACGCTCCTGTTTCCAATAACTTAAGTGCCCATGTAATGGCAGGAGCTGCTAACAGCCCCCACACTTCTGCTTTTGGCAGCCACCAGCACAGCACCAGCCCTGTTGGGTGCCCCCCATGATGGGATGTTCTTGTGCCATGGGTGCGGCTGCGGCATTACCTGTGAAAGCCTCGGGGTCGATGGAGATCCACTCAATGGTCTGGCCCTCCTCCACCGTCAGGAGCAGGTTGATTTCATTGGCACTGTAAGTCTGGGACCTGAAGATGGACAAGGTAGTGAGTGGCACAGGCTGGCATGCAGCAGATTGGGTGGGCAAAGGGTGCCAGTGTGGCACCAGGTCATGCCCTCCAGCTCTGCTTTGGGGTGCTTGTCATGGCCAAGATGCCTCCCACCGCCAGCGGGGTGTCAGGGGGCAGGGTCTCTGCCTGGGGACTCATTGCTCCAGGGCAAAGGTGAGCATGCCATGCCAATCCCTTGTGTCCCAGGAGGACCCGCCATGGTGCCCACGTGTGCCCAGCTGGTCCTTACTGGAAGACCATGGTGCAGTTCTGCCAGTCGAAGGGAAAATAGGTCACGTGGATGACGCAGACGCTGCGGTAGATGGCAGGGGGCAGCCAGTAGATGCTGCCATCAAAGTGCACCAGCACGTTGGCATAGAGGGTGATTTCGAATGTCCCATCAATGCTGGAGGAGGGAAAGGGCGTGCTTAGCTCCAAACCACACCTGGGGAGCAGCTGCCACCCCCTGTTGAGGGATGTATTCTCATTGTCTCATCACCTACTTGTTCTCCAAGACTATATCAGGCAGCCAGACCATGGTGGAGGGCACCCGGAGGGTCTCGATGTTGTCGTATTTCTCAGGGTCCCACCGCAGGCGGTAATCAGACCATTGCTGGGGGAAGGGGAGCAAAGGGGAGGGGTCATGGTGCTCCCTGAGGCAGGAGATCTTGTGACCTGCCTGTCCCATGCTGGGGGGCACCAACAAAAGGGGATTCTGGTTACAGTGCCAGCCCTTCAGGGGTTGCCACTCTGAGAAGTAAATGTGGCCCAGGAGAGGGTTCTGCCTGAAGGTGTCTCACCATCTCGAGCCAGACATTGGTGGTGAGGGTCTCCTCCCGCTCATTCTGTCAGGTTAAAAAACAGGGAGACAATTTTAGCTCCCTGCCTGGCACTGCCTACTGTCTCATGTGAGGGGGCAAATCCCATCTTGCTATGGGGAGGAGGTTCTCTCACCAGGGAGATGAGATTCGTGAGGGTGAGCTTGAGGGTGACATCAATGATCTGCTCCCCATCTAGAGCTGGGCGCAGGTCCCGATTGTAGTTGGTCGTGAGATCATGAAGCAGCTTCTGCTCCTGGTTCCTGCAGCCCACACCTGAGGAGGGCACATGCCATGATGGTGCCCCCATGTGGGAACAGTGGGGCCACCAATGCCCCTAGGACTTGCTGGCTGGGACCCCTGGAGCGAGTGGCAGAGGGTGTGCACGGTGCCCATGAGTGTGTTACTGTGGGCGTGCACGTGGCTGTGTGTGCCAATGCTCCAGCACGCGAGTGGGAGAGGGTACGTCCCCCCACATCCCCCACCCCGCTCACCCCATGGACCTTTCCGGGGCAGGAGATGGGGATAGCAGACTGCCACCATGGGGACACCCTGGTGGGACCGTGCACAGCACTGGACACCTGTGGGTGCCAATTCCCCAAGGACAAAGGCAGGGAAGGATCAAGTGCCCTCCCAGACCTTCCCCCGGGGTGGGGCCCCCTTACCTGCCAGGGTACAGAGGGCAAGGAGGAGGCTGATGCAGCGCATGGCAGTGCTGTGGGGCACAGGGGCTGGGACTCCTCTCAGCCGCCCGCACGACGATCTTCTGGGTCTGGCGCCTGGTGGGACGGGACAGCTGTCCCCTGCCACTGTCAGCTGTTCCCAGCAACCATGGGGGCTGGGAAGGAATAAGTGATCACCCACGTCCCCCTCCTCCCCCCACAGCGGGGTGATGCCAGTTTGCTGGGAAGGTCCCCTGATATTTTGTGCTGGGGGGGTTGGAATTGAGTCTGGGGGCAAAATGAGCTCTGTGCCTCAGTTTCCCCATGTTCCCCACAGAGGGGTGCCTCCCACTGTAGCAGAAACCCCGGCATCCATTACTTATGGAAAAGTGGGGTGCCCCCTGGAAGCACCCCTAACAGTGCCCTGTCCCCCACCATGGTAGTGCCTGCCCCTAGGGTGTAGGTGGGGAAGAGCCAGGTAAGTGCCACCACATCAGCCTGGGAAGTAATGCCTGCCCTAGGTGTCCACATCCTGACAGGCCCTGTGCTGGGGGAGTGGGGGTTGGGTATGAGATTCCTGTCTCAGCAGAGAGGATGTGACAGCTGTCCTGAGCCACTACCGGTCGAGGGATGTCAGCTGTGCCCCCTGAAACTGGAGCCCTGGCATTCCACTGCTGAGCCAGGAAAGAGAAACCACTGTCAGCCCTCGGGTGCTGTGGGATGGGGTGTGCTAGGGAGGGGCACTCGTGGGTCTGACTGGGGAGTTAGGGAGATGAGGGATGATGTGGGCACTGATGGTGTCTCCTCCCACTGCAGTGGGTCCACAGGGGATGGTGCCGTGCTGGAGGAGTTCCATCCCTTTCCCCAGTTCACCCTGTCCCAAGTGCCCAGCCCAACACGGGTGGAAGGGCTGGTAGCACCACCTCCCCTCTGGGAAACACTGGTTCCATCCACAACCAAGGACCACTGTACTCAGGACACCCAACAGCATTCATTCCCTGGAAGGTCATCATCCTCCCAGCACTCAGCCTGGGCATTGTACCCAGGAGAGACAGCAAGAGCAGCCACCAGCTCAGCACCCCCAGCAAGAAACACCCAGCTTTATTTTCCCGATTCAAGGCAGGTGAGCAGGGGTTGGCACACGGGACCCCCACCGCCCTAGACAAAGCGCTTGTTCTCCTCCTGGTAGTCGTAGGGGTCTCCTGCAAAGGGCAGTGGTGGCGGGTGGTTGTAGATGCCCATCAGGAAGATCCAAAGGGTTGCGAGCACCAGCGTGGGGGTAACAAAGAAGAAGCAGAGGCGGTCCAGGGTCCGGGCCACGCGGTTCCAGTTGTCCTTCTCCTGGGAAGGGAGCCAGAAGCCGTTCAGTGGGCAAAGCAGTGGGCGCAGGGAGAGCCTTGTGCCTCCTCCTTGCCCGTGACCCCCACCTCGTTGTAGCTGTTTTCCTCCCGCATGTGCTTGATGATGAAATTGGCACCGTCAACGACTGGCTTCATGTGCTCGTAGAGCTGCTCCTCACCCGCATCCAGTGGTGTCAAACCTGGGGGCAAGGGGGTGGGTGAGACAGGCTCCAAAGGGCTGCGGTCCCCAGACCCCCTTTGCCGTGTGTCTGCCGAGGGGCTGCGGCTCACGGGCAGGGGTGACTCGGCTGGCCAGCCCGTGCCGCTCTGACTGCTTCTCGAACATCAGCTCGCTGCGGGACTTGACGCTGAAGTACTCCTCCGCCTTGGCGATGTAGCCAGCAGAGCTGCAGCGCCGAATGCATGGGACACCCGATGGGCTCTCAGCCGGTTGTGACATGTGCAGCAGCCGAGGCAAGCTCTCCAGGAAGACCTGGAGCACGGGAGAAGGTGTCAGGTCCTTCAGCCACCTCCCTGGTACACCACCACCTTGTCCCCACCTTCTGCCCCCAACTTAGGTGTGCATCTCCTTGGAGTAGCACAGATGGAATACCCAAACAGGATGCCAGGGCTATGCTGTCCCACTGTTCCGTGCCCTCCGTGGAGTGTGGTGCCGTCCCTGTTCCCACCATCTCACCCCCCCCAGCACAGCACCTCGCTCACCTCTTTGACCCAGTCAGACATTATATGGGTGCTGGGGGTGCGGAAATGGAAGTTGAGGACCACGACACAGATTATCACCACAGCTGTCACCAGCACCATCACGAAAAGCAGGTACCTGTGGAGGGCATGGACCTGGGACTAACGCTGCCACAGGGGCTGAGCAAAGACAGAGCTGTCCCCTGGCACTGTGGGGACCCCTCAATGTTCCTGCTGCACCCAGCGGTGCCCAGGACTCACTTTCCAATGAGGGGAACGGCAAGAGAGGTGGCAGGCAGGCGCTGGGAGATGAGCAGGAGGAAGACAGACTGGGCCAGGAGCACTGAGATCACCAGGGTCATCTTCTCACCACCTGGAGAGCAGGTGAGTTCAGGACAAACCCTGATCCAGATCCCCTTCCCAGTGCTGGGATTGTCCTCCTAGTGTCTCACCAGACACTGTCCCGTGTGGGGTTTGCTGTTATGAGTGTACCTCGGGGTCGCACACAGGATATCCTGTGCCCAGAATGCCTGGCTGGGACAATGGGGGTGTCCCAGTAGCAGTATGTGCCTGTGCTGGGCATTGGGCTGTCCCAGAGCCAGGTGCAGGTGTGGGACACAGAAGTGCCCCATGGTGTGAACCTCGTGCCAGATGCAGGTGCTGCAGGGCGCACTCACTGTCAGCAGGCAGGTAGAAGACGAGGATGACCATGAAGGCGATGAGGATGCAGGGTGTGACAATGTTGATGACATAGAAGAGCGGCTTGCGCTTGATAATGAGGTAGAAGGTGATGTCCTGGTGCTCGCTGCCCTCGCGGGGCTGGTCAGGGTGGATGTTCTTGCGGGCTGGGCGGTGGATAATTTCCCATTCCCCATTCTCTGTCAGGGCACATAGGACAGAGCATGGCAAGAAGGACCCCTGCCATGCCCATCCTTACCAGCCCCACCAGCACCAGTCTGCTCATCTTGGGTGTGGGAAGCCTGACAGGATGGGTGC
The DNA here is from genome assembly GCA_033816785.1 of Picus viridis. Classification (NCBI taxonomy): domain Eukaryota; kingdom Metazoa; phylum Chordata; class Aves; order Piciformes; family Picidae; genus Picus; species Picus viridis. Next base: position 27,049,874 of record CM066589.1, read on the forward strand.
CAGAGAGCCAAAGCCCCAGGTACTCAAGTGTGCCCATGGCAGGGTACCTCAATGCCAGGCTGCCTCCAAGCCCCATGCAGGGTGTCCCGCTGCCACAGAACATGGCAGAGAGCACAAGCATTACCTGTGAAGCCTTCGGGGTCAATGACGATCCACTCCACTGGGTAATTCCTGCCTGTATCTGGGTCACTGTCTTCCTTTAAGTGCATGTTGACCTCTAGAGCATTGTAAGCCAGTGAGCTGACCCATGGCAGGAGGGAACAGGTGGTGAGAGGCTACACCTTCTTGATGCCCACCACTCACCCACCCACCCCAACCTCCAGTGTGATGGACTTGGGCCACCAAGTCACCTGCAAAATTCCCACCTTGCTGTACCCTAATGGGAGGGAAGATGCTGGCAGCAGCAAGCACTATAGGGGCCAAGTCCCCCACCCTGCTGCCTGCCCCTGCCCTGTGCCAGCCAGCCCCCTGGCACCTGAATTTGAGGGTGCAGTTTTGCCAGTCGAAGGGGAAGAATTCGACGTCGATGGGACAGGTGCTGCGGAAGATGGCAGGGGGCAGCCAGGAGACAGAGCCTGTGTTGTTGATGAGGACGTTGCAGTAGTAGGCGATCTCAAAAAGTCCATCGTTGCTGCACCGGGAGAGAGCTGAGGCTGTGGTGTGTCTGGGGCAGGACAAACCCTGCACACACAGTGGGCACAGCTCAGGGGGCTGGGGGAGGAAACTGAGGCACAGCTCACTTGTTCTCCAGGACTATCTCAGGCAGCCATATCATGTCTGGGGGCAGGCGGAGCACCTCGATGTCCCCAAACTCAGACTTGTTCCACTGCAGGCGGTAATCGGTCCAGCCCTGGAAGCGAGGACTCCTAGGTCACCCTCTCACCATGCTGGGCCACACTGCTGCCCTTGCCTCAGACACACTGGCATGCTGTCCTTACTCACATGCTCGAGCCATACATTGGTTGTGAGCGTCTCATCCACCTCTTTCTGCAACAGCAGTGTGGGGCAGTGAGATGCCTGGGCCATACCCAGCAGCTTCCCTTCCAGCCCAGGAACCCCAACCTTCACCAGCCAGGGTTTGGGACAGTGGCCTCAGGGTTCCTTCACCCAGGGTGGGCACTGTGCACTGGGGCTCACCAGTGAGATGAGGTTGGAGAGAGTGAGTGCCAAGTAGACATCCACAACCTCGTCGGTGGAGACGACAGGGCGCACCTCCTTGTCATAGCCTCTCTCCTCAAAGAGGTAGTGGATGAGCCGCTCCTCCTGGTTCACACAGAGCCCACCTGGGAGTGTGGGGTCAGGCAAACTAGAGGGGGCTTGGGGTTTCCTGGGCCCAGTGACACCCCTCAGGGATGCTTGACAGAGGCAGGGTAATGTAAGAGGCAGGAAAGGATGGGAGCAGACCAGGACACTGCAGATTTGTGCTGCACAAGGGCACGGGCACGAAACACGCGGATGATGGACATGCAGGGGCATGTGGGCACGCGTGGGACAAGGATGTGGGCACGAGCACAAAGGTACACACACGTACAGACCCAGAACACACAGGTACATGGGACACTTGGGTACAGAGAGTGGTACTAAGCACACAGGAGGACAGAGGTACAGATGGATGTGGACCCGGTACATACAGGTACACACGGTTATAGACATGGTGTCACTGCGCACACAGGAACACACAGACACAAGGACTCTGTGCGCAGACAGACAAACACAGGGCTGCGGTAGGGACACAGTTCCAGATAGCACAGCCAGGACAGATATGTAGATACCCAGTGATGGGTCTTTGCCAGGCTATATCCAAAACACAGCCCTGGGGACACGTGTCCAGCTTGAACCCTGCCACCATCACCCTCCCCAAACTCATCAAGGGGGCCCAGAACCCCCAGCAACAGGGCAAGCCCGTGCCCCAGACCCCAGGGACCCCGCTCACCCGACAGCAGCAGTGCCCCGAGCAGGGCCAGCCGCCCCAGCAGATCCCCCATGAGGTGCCCTCTCACTTTGCCAGGCCCTGGCCGCCTCCCCTCCTGGCCTGGCCGAGCGGATGTCCGGCTGCTGGCTGGAGCAGAAGACAGATGGTGCCAGGTGCTGGGGGAAGGGTGCCAGCACCAGATAGTTGTCGCCACCCCTCCCTTCCAGCACCCCCGTGCCTGAAGGAGATGGGCAGGCACAGGTGGCCTTGCCAGCCCCACGAGTGTCAGCCTGCAACCCTGTCCCTGGGCACCCCATCACAGCACAGGCATTGCTTTGCACAGGGAGGAAGAGTCCCTTCCCCACTGCTCAGCAGCCCCATTGATGCTACTCAGGAGCAGCAGACTCCTGAGCAGGACAGGTTGATACCCACCAATGTCCAAGACAGAGGTGGCACCATCCCAGTGCTCACCTCTAGCTCAGGGAATACTCAGCCCCTTCACCAGCAGGTGGTTTCATGTGGGTCCTTGATGGAGTAGCACCAGAGGCGGGCAGTGGTGCTGTTCTATGGGTGCTGCAGTGAGTAGAAGGGGTGTCTGACCCTCATGGAGGGAGCTGGGGAGTTTGTAACAGGCTGAACACAGCACCAATGCCAGTGACAGGAATCAGCTTGGGGTACAGGGGAGTCAGGAAGGGGGATGCAGTGGAATGTTATATCCTCTATGGAAAGTCCTCCAACTGGCACCCATCTCACCATCACTGTGTGGCACAGCACTCATGTCACGCTTACTGGCTACTGGAAAATAGAGCCCTTCTTTATTGAAAAATAAACCTTTCTCTGTACAAATAAATAACAGCCCATGCTGCCAAGGTCGGGTCCCAGGGGAGAGGAGGGGTCATAAGCCCCAGCTGAGATGGTCCAGGTGCCTGCCATCAACCAATTGCCCCAGGGGCACTGGGCAGTGCTGGTGGGAAGAAAGAGACTGTGGCATGATGAGGGACAAAGGGTGGAAGATCTCAAGCTAGGGAGGAAATGGTGTTTGAAGGACATGAGAAATCCCTGCCCCATCACCCCACCGCCGTGCTGGCATGGTGCCGCAGGGGTACCGTTAGGTTTTGAGTGCCTCAAGTGCCAGAGCGACGAGGCCGGGCATGCTGCGGGCCAGGGAGTCGCTCTCCAGCCCCACCAGGCCGGTGAAGGCTGTGGGGCGGCCGCCCACCGTGGCCCGCACCTGCGCCCGGTACAGCCCCTTGGCGTTTTTGGAGCCCAAGTCCACCAGGATCTGCAGGGAGATGACAGCGCTGTGAGTCTCACGGGAGCCAGGAGCATGGCGGGACAGTGACTATGGGCTGTGGGGTGGCACCACCTGGCTGCCAGGGTAGGGGGTTCAGGGCAGCCGGGTGGAGCACTCACCTCCTGGAAGGTCATGGCCAGCTCTGCCTCGGGCACTCGCAGCACCCAGGCGTACAACTCCCTCACCGCTCCCACCCGCACTGCTGACTGCTTGAGGCCAGGGCAGGCTGCAGCCCGGGGACAGGCAGGAGACGGACAGAGGCAGACATCAGGGACAAATCGTAGGGGCGTCATGTTTCACCCACCCCAGGGAGGAGGACCCGTGTTCAGGGGACGCTGGGGGAGCAGGGGCAGAGGGCTCCTGAGGGGGATATGGCCAAGGGCTGTCCCACTGACACAGGACAAGGAGGCCTGGGACTGGGTTCAAGCTTGCCGCTGTGCCTATGGTGGCATGTGGCATTCTGCAAAGGCTGGGAGCTGCAAGGCACTTACCTCTGCCTGTGTCTGCCTCCTCCTCTTCCACACCTGGCAGCTCTGTGGGTGCCAGCTCACGCTTCTCCCTCGGTGCAGACCCTGCCACTGAGAGAGGTGTGAGAACCATAGTGGGGGTGAGGCCGGTGGGCACTGCCCAGGTACAGAACTAACCAGCAAATGAACTTCCTCCTGTCCCATCAGCCCCAGCACCCCGGGACTCACAGCTCTGCCTGAGGGTCTCTGCCAGCTCTCCAGGTGCCCGACGTGACTCCGTGGCTCCAAGAGGGGTGCCAAGGTCCAGCTCTAACTGCAGCTGGGTGAGGAAGGCTCGTCCCTGTCCCACCAGTTCCTCCACCACCTCCTCGCCCTGCTCAAAGGAACAGAGGGACAGAGTGGGCAGTAGGACACCCACGAGGCACTCGTGGGCATGACCAGGTGCACAGTGGCAGAACTCAGGGCAGAGCTGGGCTGCTGCTGGGCGAGTCACTGGGGACACACAACATCTTTATGACCGTATTGGGTCAGATCCTAAGCTGTGGGATCAGGTCCATAGCCGGCACAGCCCTGTTCTGGCTGGGTTTCAGCAGGGGCGAGTGAGATGCCACCTTCAACAGAGGGGGTGATGCTACCTTTGTAGCTACCCAGGGGACAGTGGACCCAAAAGATGTCAGGAGGGGACAGTGCCCCTCTGGTGGGACTGTCAACGGAGGGGTAGGAGCTCCCTCTAGCCCCTCCATCCTCACACACCTGCAGGAAGAGCCACATCTCCCTGGAGAGCTGCCTCTTGTCCAGAGTGGGTGCTGAGGTGCTGCCCACCACCATGGTCCTCAGTGCTTCTACCCAGTCCTGCAGCTGGGGCCCCACATCCTTGAAGAGCACTGCAAAGGGGGGTGGCTGTCCAGCCCCCCACCTGCAAGCACAGCACAGCAAGCTCAGGCAGGCACCTAGTGGTGCCCATCCTCTGGGCAATGCCACCTCATGCACCACCACAGGGGATGTGCCCACCAGCAGGACCCGGGTGCTCTGGACACCCTGAGGGGCCATGTCCACCTCCCTCTGTGTGTGCCCTAGTTGTAGGAAGAGCAGGACCCCAATGCTTTAGGCTGTCCCCAAAAAGCCAGGTCAGCGCCCACTGATGTCATATTTCCAAACTCGTTAGCCCCGCCATGGCCCTTCATGCCTTACTTGGTAGGGAGTCTCCAGGGTGCCTCTGCTGTAGGGCTGGGCTGGCTCCCTGCCACAGACAGGCCTGTGGGTGCAAGAAGGGGACAGGGTGGACATACAATAGGGCAGCCCCATGGGAGTGCCGGGTCAGGCTGCCGGTGTCCCAGACACTGGCATAGGGGGAACTGATGGTAGTCCCAGCAGGCAGAGGGTGGCCCAGCCCAGGAGGGTACCTGGGGCATTCCTGCGAACACGTCTGGGGAAGAGATGCCCATAAATCTTGCCCAGGAGCTGGGGCAGGGTGCGGGTGAGGAAGGAGAAGTCAAACTGATTTCGGATGAAGTCCCCAGCCTGGCGCAGGAGATCCACCAAGGTCTGGGCGTAGGAGTGCAGCTCTGTGAGTGCAACAGGAGGGTCACGGTCACGGCACTGCGCTTGGACCCATGCCACCAGAAATGAGGTGCCTACCCCTGCCTTTGCCCCGCAATGACACCATGGCTCACCACATCGTCTAGTCCTGGCGTGGCAGGTCTCCTCAGCTAAGCGAGCACAAGCGGCCCGACCTGGGGGAGTTCGGCAGGACGCAGTGTAGAAGGAGCAGAGACGAGCACGCTCCAGTGGCTGCTGTTCAGCAGGCAGCTGGGCCAGAGCCAGCAGGTCGAAGCAGCTCGGCTCCTGGCTGCCAGGAGCAGCTGCGAGAACACCAGGGCTGCCATGAGGTGCTGAACCAGCTGCTGGGGCAATGTATCCCCACAGCACCTTCAGCATCTCCATCCCCACTGGCAAGGGTGGTGGCACTCACGGTCCATCTGGAAGCTGAGCCAGTCCACAAAGGCAGCGACACGGGTGTAGACACCAGGTTTGCCCCGCTCGCCACAGCCGTCACCCCACGAGGTGATGCCATAGAGAATGAAGCGGTGCGAGGAGGGGTCCTGGCATGCTAGTGGGCCCCCTGAGTCACCCTGAGTGGGGATGCCAACACACTGGTTGGAGATGGGACCCCAACCATGCTGCCAGGCTGTGGTGTATGCCCAGCACCACATGCCATGTTTTGTCTGTGGCAGCCTCCCAGCCCCAAGCGTTACCTGGCAGGAGTCGATGCCTCCGGACAGGTATCCGGCGCAGAACATGGTGCTGGTGAGCAGGTCTCTGCCCAGGGCACCTCGGCATGTCTCCTGGCTGAGCAGTGGCACCCGTGCCTCCATCACCACGTTGGCTGCTGGCCCCTCTGCTGAGCAAGTCACCCATTAAGGGGTCCTCCATACCAGAGCACCTCCTTCTTTTTTACATCCCTCTGCCCTGGCATGGTGCATTCGCACTGGGCACTGCAGAGTGGGATGCTTAACTGATCTTGTATGTGTTGTGGTGGCACCTACCTTCATAGAGAGACCCCCAGCCAGCAATGTAGCAGGTGGTGCCAGGGCTAGGCTCCGTAGGGCCATTGGGCAGGCACACAGGGCTGACAGTGGGTGACAAGGCCAGCGGCACAGCCAGCTCCAGCAGTGCCAGGTCCCCATGAAACGTCTTGGGGTTAAACTGAAGGAGACAGAAGGATGTTGAAGAGATGTTGCACAGGGAGGTCAGGTGGGTGCCCACATCCACTGACCTTAGGGTGAGGCAGGATGCGTCGGACAGGCACTGCCCTCTTGCCCAGGCCTGGCTTGTCGAGCTCGTGATCGCCAACCACCACTGTCCATGACAGCTCATTCTGGTTCCTGGTGGGGTGGGAGGTAGCAGGTTAAGAGGGAACAGTGGTGCCACCCCTTGCCCCACTCCTGCAGGGACAGCATCCCTGCATTGCTGTATCCACCACCATACCCAGCAAAGCAGTGGGCTGCAGTGAGGACCCAGGACTGCCCCACCAGCACCCCTCCGCACATCAGCTCCCCATGGAGCCGCACTGACACCAGCCAGGGCCAGGCTCCCCGAGGGGCCATGCTGCCGCCCATGATCCGTCCTTGGGGGGCTGTGGTGTTGGCTTGGGGGACCCCGCGGTGCCCACAGCTCCCTGGGGAATAAAGCTGGGGTGAGAGGGGAGTCCTGCATCCTCACTGCTGGGACCCCCGTCTTCCAGGTGGGCACAGCAGTGCTGGGATGGCCACGGTAGAGGGAGGGGGTGGAGGGGTGGCAGGTGACCCCGGGGGTCAGGCTGTGCCGGGTGCGCTGTCAAGCCTCATTGTGCTCACGGAGGCGAGCGGGCGGCAGGCCGGGGGCACCCTGCGGCCCGACAGCTGCCGACGCTAACCTCTGCCCCCTGGCCCAGCAGGCAGCCGGGGGGCCAGGGTCGCCTGCCACAGTGGTGGAGGGGTGACGCTGCCGCTCCAACTCACCTGGCATCACCACCTCTGCTGGCACGTCAGGGTCCAGGGTTGAAGCTGCCATCCCTGCGGGGACATGTTGTCACGACATGTGAGGACATTCCCCCTCCCCATAGTCATCACCATGTCCCTGCTACCCCTAATTCTCCCTGGTTCCACTCAGCACCCCCCAGATCCCCATAATCCCAAACAAGCACCCCTCTCCTACCCCTTGCCTCATTTCCCCACTTGCCCCCTTTCCACCCCAAATTCTGCATCACCCCTCAAAACTCTGTCCCTTCCAATCTGTTCCATCAGTCCTAATGCTGCCATTTCCCAAACCTCCACATCTCACCCCAGATTCTTCCATCCTTTTCTATCTCCCTATCCCATCAGAATTCCCCATAATCCTACCATACCTCTCACAGCTCCCTGGTCTCCTCACCCCAACCTAGCACCTCCTGTCACCCCCAGTGTCCCAACTGCCCTCCAGGCAATCTCAGGCATCTCTTGGGGAATGTCCCATTTGTTGCTGCAGGTTCTCCCCTCTCTGGAAGGAGCCAGGGTGATGTGGATGCCCACTCACGGCACTCTTGGAGGTGGTGGTGGCAGAGCTGAGCACTGAGTGGGGTGCAGTCGTGCTGGGCTGCCTCAGGTGGGCATAGTTGCTGGTAGGGGGCACAGGCTTGGCTCAGCGCCCAGTTGCGGTGGAGCAGATCAGGCAGTGCCTGGGCTTCCAGCAGGTCCTGGCAGCTTGGGGGCACAGTGAGTGGCACAGCTGGTGCTGCAAGAACAGCAAGACTGTGGGCATCTTTTTGCCCTCCCTGCCCACCCCAACTCAGGTGACCCTAAGGATCCACTTTGGAACATATGGGAAAGGGGTATGATGAGGCTGTGGTGTTGGAATGTTTTTGTGGGGTCTCCTGGGTTTTGGAATATGTTTTGGGGGAGATCTCTGGGAAGGAGACAAGGGATTGGACAATGTTTTGGATGGCGCTCCAGGTGTTGTTTAGGTAGGTTCTAGGAAGGATGGGAACTGCTTGGGTAGAATCTCTGGGTAGGGTTTTGGTAGGGTCTTTAGCTGTTAGGATATGTTTGAGGAGTCTGGGCACTGTTTTGTGCCCAGTCTATGGCCTACAGGGCAAAGCTGGGGACACTGTTTGGGTTGGGTCTTGGGGTGTCATTTTGGTAGGGTCTCTTGGAGGTGGGGTGGTTTTCTGATAGACCCAAAGCAGTATTTGGGTAGAGTCTCCAGACATGGGGGCATGTTTGTGTAGGGTCTCCTGGGCATGAGGTGGTATTTGAATAGGGACCATGGGCTCTGTTTGAGTAGAGTCTTAAGGGGATGGGGCAGTGGAGGCTGAGGGGACATGACTTACGTGGGCAGTGGCGAGTGATGTTGGCACATGGGGGGAAGAGGCAGGGGGCACAGAGCCCACAGGCCCCTCGCTGCCGCTGCTGCTCTGCCAGTGCTCGCTCCAGGGCCAGCAGTGCACTCCTCAGCGCTGCCTCCAGAACCAGCGTTCCCCGGCTCGACAGTGCTGCCAGGCAAACACAGGGCACTCAGACCCCCAGTGTCCCTGCCCCCTACTTTGGCCCTCAGCCCACTCAGTACCCCAGAATTTCCATGGTGGGAGCCAGGTTGGGTACTACCTGTCACTTGTTAGCACTACCTTGGGTGACAGGTGTAACTGTCACTCCCTGGTGGGTACATGGTATGGGGAGACTTTGCCTGGGCCTGTGTGTGCCTACTGCACATGGAGATCCTGTGAACACACATATGCAAACATGACCATGGAGAAGGGTGTGAACCTGGACAGATGTGCCCATGGGTGTGCACCTCTGTGCACACCTGTGCCCATGGCCTGGCTGCTTACTTGTGTGTGTCAGGGTCTGTGTGCAAGAGTCTGCATGTCCATGTATCCATGTTTGTGTGTCCATGTGCCTTCAGCCCTGGGCGTGCCCTGTATGTGCATGCCCATGCGTGCCTATATCTATGCTCACCTGCACCCACACACGGCCATGCCCTGGCAGAGGGTCCCCCAGGACTGACACAGGTACCCAGGGCAGGAGGGAGTGCTGGTGGCTGTGGGACATGAACCACACTATTCCCTGCAACCCTAATGTCCTGAGTGCTACATGCACCATTTGCTACCTAGTGCAGGCATCAGGGACACAGGGTCTTCGCCAGGGACCTAGGCATCCTGCTTGCACTTCCTGAGCGTAAGCCCTGGAGTCCCGGCTCCTACAGCCACCCTGTTCGCGGCCAAGCCCTCCCTCAAAGACGCCCCCGTCCCCGTGCTCCACTGACCTTGCAGGACGCTGGCCGGCATGGGATACAGCCCCTGGCCCAGAGGGGCCCCCCAACCAGATGCAGCAAAGGCAGCAGCGGAAGCAGCACAGGGGGGACCAGGCAGACGCCAAGGAGAGACACCCACGTCCTCTTCTCTCCTCGCTCCATACCCGGGCGGGCAAAGGGGGCAACAGGGGGAACCCCCGAAATGCCCGAGGCGGGCAAAGAGGGATGGATATATAAGGTGCCCCCGGGAGGTGGGAGGAGAGAGGGGCCGGGGTGTGGGGGGAAGCACAAACAGGCGAGTTCATTAATGTCGCGCCAAGATGCCAGCTCGGGGGCGGGGGCGGGGGGGGCCCAGCCGGGGCCTCAATGCCGCCTTTGTTCGACGGGGCCTCCGGGCGGGCAGCATCAGTCGGGCGCTGCGCTCCGGCGCTGCCTGCGGCCCTTGATCATTTTCACGCCAAGCCCCGGCCTCGCCACCCTCCCTCCCACGGGCCCCGGGGGGGGGTGACAGCGGGCGGGTGGGAACGCACCGGCGGCTGCGGGACGCGGGGGCCCGGGCCGGGCGTGGGAGACCCGCTGGGGGCTTCAAAGGCGGGCAGCGGTCCGAGAGCGGCCGAGGCAGGGAAAGCGGGGGTTGTTGGGTCGGGGGGAGCATGGGGTGCATGGTCCCTCTTCTCCGTGCCAGCACAACCCTGGCTGAACGGGTCGCCCCGGGCAGCTGTCCCGGGGGCCCCGTGTCCGGGGACCCTCCCAGCACCCCGTGTTCACACTGAGAACTGGGTTGCAGGGGAGGGGCCGTGCTCCGCGAGGATACCCGGGGCAGGGGGAGCAGGTGGCGCCACTTAGCAGGCAGCAGCGCGCCCGGGGCTAGGGGGCAAATTTGGCCTCAGGTATGAGGGGGACTATTCTCACCTGCCCATCTGTCCTTCCAACGCCTGCAGCTCAGATTGTCGTTGGTCCCACACTTTTGGGGTGCCCATGTCACCCTCCTGCCCCCACTGCCATCCTCCTGCCCATGGGCCCAGCCTTCACTCCTTCAGCAGGGCAGGGCACAGCTATATTCCCATCACCTCTTTGGAGAGTGGGGAGTTCCTGTTAGAGCCAGGGGTACCTGGGTCCCCATGGTTATTCAGGAATTGTCTCAGTTAGAGGATAGGGGTGTCCATATCCCCATCTCTGTCCCTGTTAGGGGACAGGTGTGCCAGTCTCCATGTCGATTTGAGGGTGCCCATGCCCCCATTTCTGTCCCTCTTAGAGGGTGGAGTGGTTCCCAGGTCCTCGTGTCCATTCGAGCAGTGCACCTGTTAAGGAGCAAGGGTGGGTGCCCGTGTCCCCATATTCCCTGGGGGACAGAGGATGCCCGTATCCCCATCTTTTTCCTCCTTAGTGGGTATCCAGATTATGGTCACTGTCCCTATTAAAGTGTCCATGTCCCTATCCCCATATAGGGGCCGAAGGGTGCCTGCACCACCATCCTTGTCCCCATTAGGGCCCGCAGCCCCGGCCGTGTCGCTCTCCCCCACCCTGGCCCCGATGGTGCCAGCGGGGCTCGGACAATGCCGCTTCAGTGGCACATCAAAGGCTCGGCGCTGCCCGCGGCTGGCACGGCGACAGGCCCGCCGCAGATGAAAGCTACGGCCCCGCCGGGCTCCCACCTCGGCTGTGGGGACACCGCGGGGGCACGCTGCGCCCCCGTCCCACAGGTGACGGCGGGGTTAGAGGAGGACACAGGGACACAGCACTATCCGCCACGGTGTGACCGCATGGATCTCCCCACTCGTGTCCGAGGGTCAACCGTTCGATGGACCGCGGGTGCCCGAGGCCGGTGTGAGGTTCGGCCCCGGCCCCCGTGTCCCCCACGTCCCGGCCCCGGTGCCAATCCCATTAACCTAATTGGCGAGGCGCTCGCGGCAGTGGGACCCCGGGGCTCGGGCAGATCCCAGCCCCGGCGGCGAGGAAAGGCGGGGCAGGCAGCCCCAGGGGCACCGATTGTCCGGTAATTGGCGCGGGCAGCAGAGCCCGGCCGGCACCGGCGGGGGAGCGGGCACCGGAGGGGGTCGGGGAGGGCAGTACAGGGAGCCCTGGGGGGTTTCGCGGGAAGCTTGGAGGTACCAGGGTCGGCATCGGGGTGCTGGCTGCTGGGGATAGGGGCACGAGGGCTGGTTTTGGGGCTCCGGAACGAATGACGTGAGTCTCGGTATGGGATGGGGGAGTCAGTGCCCAGTGCCAGGAGTAGGGAAGCACAGAGAGACCAGGCGGATTCGTGGGATGGGGGTCGCTATGGGCGTGTTGGGGTGGGACATCTTTTGAGGCTGAGGGGAGCAACCATTACCGAGGTACATTCGGGGCCGAGGGCGGGGCAGCAGGCGGGCTCGGGGGCGGGACCTCCCGGGGCCTGGGTGTGGTCAGGCCGGGGGCGGGGGCTCAGCGGGTCGGGCCCGGGTCGGTGGGTGGGGCGGCGGGGGCTGGGGCTGGGGCCGGGTGGGTATCGGGGCCGGCGGGAGCCGGGACCGTGCGGGGCCATGGCGAGCTCGGAGCGGAGTGCGCTGCTCACGTACCGCTTGTGCGGCGGCTCGGGCGAGGAGGAGCGGGGCCGAGCTGCCGCCGCAGCCACCCCCGAAAGCTGCCCACCTTCCTGGGCGTCGTGGTGCCCACGCTGCTCTCCATGTTCAGTGTCGTCCTCTTCCTGCGCCTCGGTGAGTGCCGCCTATCTCTCCTCGCGGCCTCGGGCCCCTGAGGCTCACCAGCTCTGCCTTGTAACCCCCGTTTGGGCCTTTTGTCCTCCCGGGGCCCCGTTGTCCTCCCGAGGCCCCCCGCGCCTTGAGCACCAGTGCTCAGCCCGAGCCCTCCAGTCTTGAACCCCAGTGTCCTCCCTTTACCCTCTCGGTACTTCCCCGCAGCCTCCCAGTCTGACATTCCAGTGCTCCCCCCAAGCTCCCTCAGTCTGGGTCCCCAGTGTCCTCCCAGTGCCCTCCTGAGCCTCCCTCTCTGTAGTCCCCACAGTGCTTCACCGAAGTGTTGACCACAGTGCCCCCACTCAGGGGCCTCGTTGGCCTCTCCTGAGACCCCCATCCTGGAGTCCCAGCGTCTCCTCAGTCTCCCCCCAGGCTGGGGTCCCATGCTGTGTGTCCCTTCCTGACCCTTCCAGTCTCCCCAGAACTCCTGCTGTACCCGAAGGACATAAACTTAGCCTGAAGACCTAGTGTCCCTGGGACAGGATCCCTGTGCCTTCCCTAAATGGGATTCCACTGCCCTTGTTTCCCCTCCTGCCCCCAGTGCTAGGATCCAGCTGCTCCCCAGGTATCCCCCAGTACCAGACTCCCACACCCCAGTACAGCAACACAGTTCTCTCCCCGATCTTACATGGTTTCCTGAGGGCAGGACCCTGTTGTCCCCCACCAGGCACCCAGTTGTCTCCGCTTCCTGTGCAATTTGGGTTATGAGCCTGCTACTAGGCAACCTGGGAAAATTAGGGGAGCAGGCTGGGCATGGACTGGGGGAGGTAGCAGCCCTCTGAGGGGCCCTGGGTGAGAGATGTCCCAGCCCGACCCGGGGCAGGCAGTACCCGCACGGGTCCGGGAACAGGGAAGGCTTTTCCTCTTTCACTTTCCGCCCACGAAAAGCCAAGGGCGGGAGTTGGCTGTGTGCCCGGAGGGCCCGTGGTGGGCTATGAACCCCTTCCCTCCCCGGGGAGAAGAGCATGCTCACAGCTCCTCCCTTGCTTCGCTCACCCTCTTCTCACTCCCCTGCTTGGCTTCCTCGCACGGGCTCTGACCCCTAACCGCTACCCCACGGCGGGCACCGGCCCCCACCCACCGGGGCTGTGTTAGGGCGGGAGGGGTGCCGGGCTGGAAGGGAAGTGCGGGGCGGAGGGGAGGGAGCTGCTAGGAAGAGGAACCGTCCCACTGTGGCGGGGGCCATGGCTCCCCCTGCAGCCTCTGCTTTTCGTCCGCCTCCAACCCCTGCTGGATCGCCAGGACGAGCAGCCCCTCCCGTTTCTCCCCACACTGCTTTCAGGGCACCCCTTTACTTCCTTCACCCCCCCGCACTCCACTTTGGCATTTGGGCAGCCTCCCGCCTTCCAGGGATTGCAGGAGGTGCCCCCGGACCCAGCCTGTCCTCACGATGACCACTGCCCCGGCCGTGCCCCAGCACCCCCGCGCTGCTCGCGGGCACGGCTGTGGCCTGCGGTCGCCATGGGTATCTCCTTGCGGCTGCGGGCAGCCCTGTCCTGCCCACAGCGCCGGGCTTGCCTCAACACCCACAGCGCCGGGCTTGCCTCAACACCCCCGGCAGGGCCCCGCGGGGAGCTCCGGGTGCTCTATCCCCAAAGACATACACACAACAGGGAGTGGTGGCCCAGCTGGCAGGGATACCCCGGGCCTGCTTTTGCTTCCTGCTTTGCAGCCAGCAAAACCCTGTGGTGAGCCTTTCGGTTCCTGGTGCCCAAGGTGGGCTACAAGGCATCCCCTGCCTGCTGAGGGTAGTCCTGGTGCGCCCCTCCCCAGTGCCCTGGGGCCGGGTGGGCAGCAGAGCCCCCTGCCCTGTTTGATTGCTTTGTGAGTGTGCCCTCTAAACTGCCTGTGCTCAGGGTGTGCCCAAGCCTGATCCTAGCATAGCAGGAGGGTGGAGATGCCCTGAGGCAGGGGACACAGGAGTACTGGGTGCTGCTGCAGGTGAGAGGGAGCAGCACCCCAGGGTGGGGGACGTCCCCACCCTGGCAGGGAACAGGGTGGCAGCGTGTCTGAGAGGAGCTGTGGGCATGGGGATGGAAGCAGCACACGTGACTCAGTGAGATGAACTCTGGGCAGCAGCTGTGCCCAAGGACCCTGTCCTGGGACTGGTCCATGCCCAGCTAAAGGGCATATTGACCTTTTGCCTGTCCTTGCCAGGGTTTGTGGTGGGCCATGCTGGGTTGTACCAAGCCCTGATCATGTTTGTGGTGGCATACTTCATCATCGGCATGACAGTGCTGTCTGTGTGCGCCATTGCCACCAATGGGGCACTAGATGCTGGAGGAGCCTACTGTATCCTTTGCTGTGGTGCTGCTGGTGCAGGGCAAGTGGGCGAAAATGCGGGTGACTACCCAGAGACCTTGGGGTGCCACACTGGGGCTGGGTCCATCTTGTCCTGGGAGGAAGGAGTGGGGCCACTCAATGGTGGTTTGTGCTGCTGACATCTTTCCTTGACTCAAGCAAGATATGATCAGCCGTGCCCTGGGCCCGGAGTTTGGGGGCAGCATTGGGATCATGTTTTTTCTAGCCAACGTGTGTGGCAGTGCCCTCTACGTGCTGGGGCTGGTGGAAGCAGTAGTGGACAGCTTTGGGATCCCACCTGGTGAGTACTCTCATGTGTTATGGCAGGGGACAGCAGTTCTCCCTTGCCCAAGAAGCCCTAGCACCCTGCCAGGTGTGCCAAGCGCTATTGCTGGTGCAGCCAGCACAGCTTACCCAACCCTCTGCCTAGTGAGTTGATGCTTGTCATGTCTGGCACAATGCCAGTGGCTCTCAGCTTCTGGTGATGCCCACTCTGAACCCCACTGATCCTGTCTTGTCTCTGCCCAGGGCAAAAAGCAGGCACAGGCGTCCATGTCCTGCCCCAGAGCTACTGGTATGAGCTGCTCTACGGCACTGTCCTGTTGGCCCTCTGCCTCCTTGTGTGCCTCGTGGGTGCCTCCATCTACGCCAAGGCCACCTTCCTCATCTTTCTCGTCGTCGCAGGCGTTCTGGGCACCATCCTCATCAGCTTCTTTGCGACACGGCCCATCGAGGTGGCCATCCTCCTGCCCAACTCCAATGGCTCTGAGACGAGGAATGGCAGCTTCACTGGCTTCTCCCTTGCCACCCTGCGAGCCAACCTGGGGGGTGAGGAGACGCTCTCCCCACCCTGCCTGCCATACCCCTCATGACACTGGTGCCTCCACCCTGGCAGGGGCGCACTGGAGGGTGAGGGGAGCTTGTGGGCACAAAGGTGCTTTGGGGTAGTTTCTCCTGTGGTTTGTGTATGGGGACATAGAGGAAAGGATATATGGTGGGGATATGGCACCCCAGGCAGCCTGTCACAGCCTGTGTCCGTGTGTCCTGCAGGTGGGTACAATGTGGACTACACTACCGGGCAGATGATGAGCTTCAGCACTGTTTTTGCAGTGATGTTCAATGGCTGCACGGGCATCATGGCAGGCTCCAACATGTCAGGTATGGGCAGGGGTGCTGGGCTAGGTGGCACAAGCTGTGGGAGCTGAGGCTGTGGGAGAACAGAGTGGTGCTTTGCCTGTGGGCACTAATTCTGCCTGCTTCTGCTCACAGGGGACCTGAAGCACCCAAGCTATTCCATCCCACGGGGCACCATCTCTGCTGTACTCTTCACCTACCTTGTCTACAACCTGTTGGCTTTCCTCATGTGTGCCACCTGCGACAGGTATGGCACCCAATCCCATTGCCAGGGCCATCAGTGTGCTTGATGACCTGAGCCAAGGTAGGTGCCAATGTGTTTCTATCCCGCTCCAGGACCCTCCTGCAGAAAGACTATGGCTTCTTGCGTGACATCAGTATCTTCCCACCCCTGGTCACTGTGGGCATCTATGCTGCCACCCTCTCTGCGGCCATGAGCAACCTCATTGGGGCATCTCGCATCCTTTATGCCCTAGCCCGGGATGATCTCTTTGGTGAGTGCCTAGAGTGCACTGGCACCCACTGGAGCCCACTTGGCAGGTTATCCTTGCCAAGGACCAGCCTTGGCACCAAGGAACCCCTTCTTGGTGTGTGGGTGATACTTTGTGCATTGGTGTGTGCCCTGGTGTTTGCCTCCCCCCAGCACCCAAGGTGGGGACAGGACTCCTGGCTGGTGGCCAGGCTTGTGGGTGCCCACTGGAGCGTCCCAGGCCAACCTCCCTTTCTGCCCACAGGCCGGGCACTGGCACTGGCCAAGAAGACATCTGCCAGTGGGAATCCAGTGATGGCAGTGATCCTCTCCTGGTTGGTGGTGCAGGTGAGTTTGCTGGTGATACTCCTTTCCTAGCCTCACTGGGTGAAAGTGGGTTGGCACCTGTGCTGGGCATTATGGAACTTGACACGTCCCCCTGCCCATGGGTATCTCCCTCAGGCCTCCTGCCTAGATGTCCTTCTGCAACTGTGTACTTCCCTGCCTGAGCCCATGAAAGAAGAATAAATCTCAGCAAGGGGCAGGCATTCCTGCCTGTGGTGTGCCCCAGGCTGGGCAGGGATGGCTTGGGCATGTGGTGGGGAAGCCATCCCATGGGGGTGTATTTACCCTGTGCCCCCCTCTTCTCTCTGCAGCTAGTGCTCTTCTCTGGGAAGCTCAACACCATTGCAGGGGTCGTGACCACCTTCTTCCTGCTTGTTTATGCCACTGTCAACCTGGCTTGCCTGGCACTGGAGTGGGCATCGGCCCCAAACTTCAGGTACCAACTAGCATAGTGGAGGGAGGCTGCTCCAAGGTGCTGGGCAGACCCTCGTCTATCCATCTGTCTGCAGTTCTGCTGCCATCTGTGTACCCACTCCCCCTTGGGGGGCAGAGATGCTGAGCACCCCTCACCTGGGTATGAATGGGGGCAAATACACTTCCATCCCTGGAAAGGGAGAAGGGGACAGGTCCCAGTGTGGCACTGACTTGGCACAGTCCCCATGTCATGGCACCGCTTTGCTGAGCGGGTAGAGATAAATCCGGGGTACCACCCACCCCCTCCCCTTAAGCTTTACAGAGGTAATTTATAGCCTGTGCCCGCCCGGCATCCCCCGGGCAGCTTGCCAGGCAGTGATGGAGCCCACTTTCCATTAGTGCTAATTAAACTAACGGAGAAAGGGGAGGGAGAGGGATCCTAGGTGGGGGGAGCAGAAAAGATCTTCCAGGAATGAGGAACGTGTGTGGCAGGCAGCCCTAATCTGGGGCATGGGGTACCCTGTCATGGGACTGGTCTGGCAGGACTGCCCAAATTAAAGGGGGAAGGGGCATGGCAGGTCAGCTGCAGGGAGCCTGATCCCCTTCCTGGGCGATGCCCACTGCCATCAATGCAGGGTCCTGTGACTCCAGAGCTGGGAGAGTCCCCCAAGGTGGGACATAAGGCAATGCCTGATAAGGGCTGGATGGTAGTGTCATGAGGGTGCTGCACAACAGCCCTGTTCCCAAGGGAAAGCTGATCTCTGTGCCAGTCTGGGGCTTGCCCCTTCTTGCTGCTCCCTTGACTGGGCATGGATGGGGCAGGATCAGTGCCTGGGGGCAGGCTCCTCTCGATTCCCTCACTCACCCCACATCTGGAGGTGCCCATCCCCTTCTCACACTGAGGTCTTCGTCAAGCCCAGCGGAAAAGGATTTTAATTACCTTTCAGCAAAAACAACAATTAGAGAAAATAACAGCTTCCCGCCTCCGCCTCCCTGTGCCAGGCTGATTGGGCACCGCAGCTGCCAGCGCTGCCACACACTGCCCAACACTGCCTGGCCCTCTGGGTGTGCCAGGGCAGTGCCAGCCCTGTAAACATCATTGCCCCTCTTTGACAGGGGCTGCCAGCAAGCGGCTGCCCAGTACCCAGGGAGGTGCCAACTTCCCTCTGTTCCCTGTCTTGCAGGTATCTGGGGTTCCCAACATGCTCTTGACTGGCACAGTGGGGTTCAGGGCGGGGGTTGCTGGTGTGACATCTTGGCACAGCTCCCTTTTTCATGCCTGTCCTGCAGCTGGCGTGGGAACCACGCGGTAGCAGGTATCCCCTTCTCTCCAGGCCCACCTTCCGGTACTTCACCTGGCACACATGTCTGCTGGGCATCGCAGGCTGCTGTGTCATGATGTTCCTCATCAGCCCCGTGTCAGCTTCAGCAAGCCTGGGCTTCCTCCTTATACTCCTCCTTGCCCTCCACTACCTCTCACCAAGCAGCACTTGGGGCTACATCAGCCAGGCCCTCATCTTCCACCAGGTGAGTGCTGTCCTCCATAGCTGTCCCCTTGTGGGGTGGAGGGCTGGCATCCCCTGGGTGGTGTCCCTGTGGCAGCTCTGCCCAAGGCAGTGTGTCTTTTTAGTGGCATCCCTATGGGTGGTTTGTTGAAGGAAGACAAATTCCTCACCTGCTGCCCTCGCTCCCTCCAGGTGCGGAAGTACCTGCTGATGCTGGATGTACGGAAGGACCATGTCAAGTTCTGGCGCCCGCAGATGCTGCTGATGGTGCAGAACCCTCGGGGCAGTGCCCGCCTCATTGACTTCGTCAATGACCTCAAGAAGAGTGGCCTCTATGTCCTGGGCCACGTTGAGCTGCAGGACTTGGGTGAGGATCTGCACTGTTTCTGGACTTCAGGTCCTGACTGGGCAGAATGGGCACAGCAAGGGAATGCCACCATTTGAGGCACACTTAGGCTTTACTTGCTGTGGGGGACTTAGGTGGCTTGTGTCTGTCCCGTGCCTTCTCTGCACACGTGTGCCTCAAGCTTGCACGTGTGTGCTTGAGTGTTTGTCCCTACATATGCACGTGGGGCTCCTGCACATGTTGGTGCTGGTGTGTGCAGCTGGCAGATACCACCCAGGCTCTTCTGGCCCCCTGTGCAGCTCTGTCCCATGGCACAGGTCAGTGCCTGTACACACCCAGCACACGTGTGGGCACGAGAGAGCCTTGCACATGTGTGTGCCTGTGTCCACCTGCTTCAGGCTGCTGCCCTTCGATGTGTGGTGGCGTGCAGATCCCTGCTCCCTGTCCCGCTTTGTGGCCATCTCTGTCCCCACCGCAGCGGACGCATGGGCTCCGCTCCCCGCCTTCCCCCCGCGCCGTTGCCGTGGTGACTAATGGCCTGAAACTGGGGAGGGGGATGGGACCGCCTGGATATTTTTTGTATATTTATGTGTAATTTTACATCTCTGGCTGGAAACACCTGCTTCCACCTTCCCCATCTCATGGGTGCTGGGGTGGGCACAGGGGGTGGCATTGTTTTGGGGGCAGGATGGTGGTGTGCTGTGGGGACACCAGGGTGAGCCCCTGGCATGGGGTACCTGATCCCCTGATGCTTTTTTTGACTCCCCACCTCAGACATGCTGCCCTCGGACCCACTGCAGCCCCAGCAGGACTCATGGCTGAGCTTGGTGGACAAACTGAATGTCAAGGCCTTCGTCAGCCTCACCCTTGCGCCCTCGGTGCGGCACGGTGTCCGGCAGCTCCTCTTCACCTCTGGCCTTGGTGAGTGGCTCCCGGGCTGGGTACAGGTGAGGGTCCACCCTTCTGACCCTGCAGGGTGAGAAGTGTGCCAAGGGGTTTGGATGCAGATAGATGGGTGATGCCAAAGCCGAGTTGGAACTTGGTCGCATTGGTGGTGTCAGCATTGCACGGTTTGAAGATAACCCGGATGGGCAACACTAAAGGGTTGGAAGCACCTGACAGAAGCAAGTGCCAGTGCCAAGCTGGAGCTTGGAGAGGTGTTGGATGGGCTGTGCCAAAGCACCCCTTGGGCATCTGAGGGGTCTGGAATCACCAGGGTGAGCAATGGTAAAGCTAAGGGAGGGCTTGTTGACACCTGCAGTGCCAGGAGGACTGGTAGCGCCCTCTAGCTCTGCTCAGGGGGCTGCTATGGTCTCTCTGGCAGGCGGGATGCGCCCCAACACCCTGGTGCTGGGCTTCTATGACGATGAGGCACCGCAGGACGGTCTAGCTCAGCACCCTGCCTTCATCAGTGCCCGCGAAGAGGTCCCCTGAGCTTCCCGCCGGTGCGGGCACCCACCGCCCCCAAACTGCTGTCGCCCCGGGAGTACGTGGGCATCGTGGCAGATGCTCTGAAGATGCTTCGCAACGTCTTGCTGGCCCGGCAGCTGGAGAGCCTGGACAAGGCCTGGGAGCTGCGGCGGGCCGCCAGCCCCGCCCCCACCATCCATGTCTGGCCTGTCAACCTGCTGCGGCCCGACAGCGCCCGCTACGCCGACACCTGCAGCCTCTTCCTGCTGCAGATGGCCTGCGTCCTCAACATGGCGCGGGCCTGGCGCCGCGCCCGCCTGCGCCTCTTCCTCTGTGTGGAGGCAGGTGCCATGCCTCACGCCCAGGAGGAGAAGCTCCGGCAGCTCCTCAAGGACTTGCGCATTCAGGCCCAGATACAGTTGGTGCCGTGGGACACCGTCACTCGTCTGCACTGGCAAACCCACCGGGGCCCCCCAGGGGGCCGGCGCCTGCTGGAGAGGAGGAGGAAGGGACAGTGAACTTCCCCGCCAACACCACCCAAGTGTCAGATGAGTACGTCTGTGCTGCCAACAGACTTGTCCTGGAGCAGAGCCCCGCGCCGGCCGTGCGCTTCCTCTACCTGCCACGGCCACCAGCTGATACCAGCCTCTATCCTCTCTACCTGCACCAGCTGGAGCTGCTCACCCGTGGGCTGGGCCCCACTGTGCTGGTGCACGGGGTGAGTGCGGTCACAAGCACACAGCTGTAGGGCATCCCCCAGTTTCCCCCTGGCTCCCTGCACCCTCCTTCACCCAGTGCCTTCAGCAGCCTGAGCCTGGGGGTGTCCCCAGCCTCAGTGTCCCCCACCTCAGCAGGCAGGGAGGTGGTGGTGCCCCACGCTGAGAGGTGGGTGGGTTGTTTTTTGAGGGGTGTCTCCTGCAGAGGATTAAAGCTGTCCTGGCAGGATCCGGGCACAGCCCTGGCACCGGCCAGGCAGCACAGTGCATTCATGGTGCCTTTTCTTTGTGGTAGTGGTGGGGAATAGCAGGATCCCAGGGAGTGTCAAGGTGTGAGAAACCCAGATGGCTGCTGGGAGCCCCTTATTTGCACCCAGCACCCACCCTCTTTGTGCTTTCCTCCTCCTGCTGCCCCCAGCTGCTCCTCCGCCAGCTCCTCTGGGCTCCCAGCCAGCAGCAGGGATTGATTAAAGGCAGCCTCGACCTTGGTGCCCCAGCTCCCCCCATCTTCCCTGCCTTTCATTAGGAAAAATTAAATGGGAAGGGGTGGGGGAGGGGAGCTTGGATGCCTGAGTTCCTTATATGAGGCTGGGGGTGAGGAGATGGATGCTGGCCCTAGTGGCTGTGGAGTATGACACCCCACATCCTGCTTAGTGCTTCAGGTGCTGCAGGGTGGGGGGCACCCAGATGCTTTAGTCTGTGCACACACACCCCTCTGTGGGGTCTGAGCCCTGGGTTTGGATAGGGAGGGGGAAAATGATTCAGGAAGGGGTGCTGACCTTCCTTTGGGACCTGTCTCATGGGGCATTGCCATCTCCCTACAGCCATCATGACCTGCATAGGGGAGCTGGCACTGCCCTCTGTCTCCTGATTGAGTATAAGAGGGCAGGAAATTGCATAGGTGCTGGGTGATAAATCCATCGGGTGCCTGGCAGGGGGCAGGATGCCTGGCTGCTGCCTGATGGATCACTTCTTATTAGCCCTGGCTCAAGGGGGAGGGGCTGCTCCAGTGAGGGGCACAAGTGTGGCAGTGCTGCCTGTACCTGCTCTCTCCAAGTCTGGCACTGCCAACTGCCAGCTCTGCTCAGCTAGGGGGTGGCTGGGTGTTACTTGCAGAGGGGAAAGGGGGAGAACCCCTTTGCTCCCCACATTTTGCAGTGTGTTGTGCCCAGATTTGTGGCCAAAGCCCCACCCTGGCAAGTGTGCTGAGGGCTGGGGCTGGCTTTGCTTCCCCACTGTGGGAGGTAGGTGCCCCGGGGTAGGCACCGTGTGGCCCGCAGCATTTATTTACAAACAGAGAGGAGCTGGCACAGGCCAGCCGGGCACCAGCGGGACCCAGCGGCCTATAATGTTAATTATCACCACGTAATTAAAAGCCCATAAAAAGCCTCACACTTCATTAAATTAAAGCTTCCCCGCATCGTGCCGCCGGGCTCCAGCAGAGTTAACCTTGGCCATGCCAGGCACCAGCTCCACTGCAGCTGAGGACCCATTGCTGGGGCTCTAGGGGACCTCCCCAGGCCGCAGCACTACAGGGGCGCAGCACCATTCATCACCCCTTGGACATGCAGGAGGACACCAGGCTGCACCTAGCGTCGCACACGTGATGCTGTCACCCCTGTAGCCACGCTGTCACGTGCACTGTGGTGGCGAGCAGGGGGCTGGCATGGGCACACATGTGCACACCCAGCTGTGCCCGTGCGGCACGCATGGTGCCAACGGCAGCTCTGGCGCAGCAGCTCCAGCACAGCGCCCACACAGTGCACACCTACACAAACAGCATTTCTTCCTCCCTCTTAACATACAGACATGCAGACAGACAGACACACAGCCTGCAGCTTCTCCAGGCTGTAGGGAGAGCACCCATCTCTACCTCCTGCCTCTGTGCCTCAGTTTCCCCAAGGGTGGACAGTGCTGGGAGAGGGGTGCATGGTGGGGGAACCTCCAAAGTGGTGGCTTTGCTCACCTTTGAGTGTCTGCATGCCCTGTATCAGGGGTTCTGTGTTGGGGTCTGGGGGGATATAAAAGGGGGGGACACCCTTTCAAAACCTGAGGAGGGGAGTGTATGCACAGGTGTGTACATGTGTTAAGGGGAAATAGGCATGGCTTAGGAGAGTGTGTGAGTGTGTGTGTGTGTATGTACAGAGGGGGGTTGCTGTGCTGGGTGCACAAGGGGTGCCTGTATGTGCACATACGTTGGGGTCTATATATGCCTACCCCGATGCACAGTGCACTGATGTGCACACAGGGCTCAGAATGGGGGTGTGTGTGTGTGTGTGTGTGTGTGTGTGAACACCGGGTGTGCAAACTGGCACACGCGTGTGCCCAGCACTCCCGGGCACTGCTGCCAAGCGGGGCCGTGGGCAGCGGCTGGCCGAGGGCCCGCAGGGGGCAGGCGTCAGTGAGTGTCCCTGTCCCGGCCCCGCGGGGGTGGGCAGCCAGCGGGGCCTCGGCTATTTCTTGGAAATTTCGCAGCATTCATTTCAGTGCAAATAAAAGCTGTCATTGCCGGAGAAATGATACTGATCGGGGTCTGAAAAGACAGCAAATTACCCGCCTGAAAATGCACCGCTGGAAAAAAATGCATATTAAACACACAAAAAGGCACTTTGCCATCAGCCGCGCTTCCCCCGCCGCTCCAGAATAACCACACTTTACATAATTCTCCCTCTCCACCTCCGAATTAATTTCGCAGACAGAGGCAGAGGCAACCCTTCTGACAATAGTGGAGGGGAGACGTGGCGGCAGGGAGTGGGGCTGGGGACTGCTGGGGAGCCGCCGGGGAGCCGCCTGGCTCTGCGCTGGGCTCGCCGTGGGTAACAGGATACCAGGGTTGGAGTTGGGGGACACCGAGGGGCTTGGGGGGACTGAGGTGTTTGGGAGGGTTAGCTCCATGAGCGAGGGCAGTGGGTACCGGATGGATGTGCTCACCTGTGGGGTGGAGTGCTCCCTGTCTTCCCCTTAGGGTGCTGGGGATGGCATCCCTTGGGTGGGGTTTGTGGGCACGTTTTGGGCCAAGGGTTTCCTATGAGAGACCAATTCTCAGCCGTTACCACGGGGGTGAGCCTGCCATGTGCCCACTCAGGCAGGCAGGTAGGTTGTCAGATTCTGGTGGGGTGCCCATACCAATGTGACAGGGAGCACCCATGCAATCCCCTGCCCCATTCTCCTACCTTCAGTGCCAAGCACTTGGGTGCACCCAAAGGACACTGAGGCTATGCTGTCCACCTGGAGTGACACCCCCAAACTAGCACTCCTCTAAGAAGCTCCCTAGGAATCTGCACCACGCCCATCCCTCTGAATCTGTCCAGAGGGAGCAACGGGTGCAGGGCGGGTCCAGCAGTGAGTGTGTGTGTGGGGGGGTCAGCTAGCCGGGTGCTTGGCTCTGAGGGGCTGGGGAAGGGGCGGGTGGGTGGCGGAGGTTGGCACCACACTGCTTTGCATTTTCAATGACAGACCCATGCCGGGTGCTCGGGAGAGTGGAAAAATCTTATTTGTCACCTGCTGGCGGTGCGCCGAGGCTCCCGCGCCGCAGCTAATCTTGGGGAAAATGAGGCTGCCGGCGGGGTGGCCCGTGGGATGGACGGGCACGGCGCAGTGGGTCTGGTGAGACGGGTGCTGCCCTGAGCCCTGCCCGGGACTGCAGCCATGAGACGAAGGATGAGCTGGACCAGGGGGGCACGCCAGCCTGGCGGTACCTGGGTGCACTGGCACCATGACACGGATCCTGCCAGCTTGGGGGAGTGTGGGCTGGGCAGCTCTTGTGGGCATCCTGGGGCAATTGCCCTGCACCCCCAGCCTTGTCTGTGAAGGCACAACCTCTTTTCCTTCTATCCCAGCTTCAGGAACAGCTGCTTGCCTCTAGTGCCTGCTCCGCAGGTTGGCACTGCCCGCACATCCTCTTGAAGCACTAGGTGGAGATTTTTTGGGGAGTCAGATCCTGCAAACGGGTGCAGGCATTGTCTGATGCCCTGTATCTACATGCAGGGGCAGTGCTTGCTGTACCCCAGCTTCTCGAGATGCCAGCTCCTGAGGGACGCTGCAGCACTCTGCGGCCGGCTCAGATTTATCCATTATTTTATATCCACACGCCTTTAATTTTTACAGCCCTGTTGGAGCAATACCCAGGGCTGTTAATAATGCCAGCCCCCCCCTCTCCTGTATGTATCCATCATGCCCTCACCAAGGTGCCAAGCAGGTCTCAGGGCTGGATAAGTGCAGGCATAGGAAGGCCAGTGCATGGTACCTAGCTCCATGCCCCCACCCTCTACCCAGCCTCCCAGTGAACAGCTGGGTTGGGGTCCATCCATGGAGCAGCCTGGCTCCACATTTTATCCCCCTTTTGCACCCCCTGGTGCCTGACTGCTTGGGGTGTCCAAGCCAAGGGCATCTCTCCAGCGAAATTCATGGGAGCCCCTCCAACCTGGTAGGTGCCCCAGGAAGGCTTTGCTGCAACACTCAAGAGAGTGTGTGTGAGCGTGCCAAGGTTTGGAAGCTGGACGGCAGTGGGTATCGGGGGAGAAAGAGAGTGAGTGTGTGTGTGTGTGCAGTGTGCTCTGTACTGCTGTGTGCCAGCATGCACAGCTCTACATGTGAGCCACTACCTGTGCTTGTGATGTTGTATATCTTGGTCCTGGAGTAGACCCTTTGCCTGCAGGCACCCCTGGCACCCCACAGCACCCCACCACAGAAGGGCACAGCCTTAGCTGCCCAAGACAGCAAGGGCTGTGCCTGGCCCAGGCCATGGTGCCCACAGGACCAGACAGTGGGTCCCTCACCAGCCAATCAACCCATCCCATGCCAAGCAGGGTCCCCATGATGTGTGTAGCACAGTACCCACTACGTGCTGCCTGGGGCTCCCACCCCCGCACCCAGGAAGACCAAGAGACCCCTCTGAGCACGCAGGGCTGTTCAAGCGTGGGAGTGGGGGCCGGTGTGGTAGGGCACCCCATGTGTGGCAGGACACCCCAAGCACGGCAGGCCTGCGGGGCTGTGCGGGGGGCCACCGCGGGCAGTGGGAATCGCTGGGTTATAAATCTCCTTGCTGGGCCCCCCCGTGGCAGAGCAGCTCACGATATTTATGTTGGGGATTTATCTGCAATGCAGTTTAATATTCCCGGACCTTCGTGTGTGTGTGTGTGTGTGTGTGAGTGTGAGTGCATGGCCCCCTCCCCATGCCACCCCTGCCACCCTTTGTCGTCCTCATGCCCATCCTGTCAC
Source organism: Picus viridis (assembly GCA_033816785.1). Classification (NCBI taxonomy): domain Eukaryota; kingdom Metazoa; phylum Chordata; class Aves; order Piciformes; family Picidae; genus Picus; species Picus viridis. The sequence continues at coordinate 27,075,908 of CM066589.1, forward strand.
CCAGAGCCTCCCAGACTCCATCCTCCATCCACCCAGAGATCTTTCCCCTTGCACCCACTCTGGCAGGACTGGCCCGGCCCTCCAGGATGCCCGGGCAAGTCAGGGGATGCCGAGCCGCCGGAATGCTCCTGGCACAGCTCGCTGGCCATGCCCACTCGTGCCCCTCCTGGGTGCTGGGCTGCCAGGGTTTGGCAGCAGGGTCCCCGGACGGGGGATGCCAGACGGTGGTGGCACTGCCAGCCCTATGCCAGCCTCCCAGGGTGGGGGGCCCGCGGAGCCCCCTGCCCTGCCTCCTCGCCGGCTGGGATGAGGTAAGGCTGGCGAGTGGCACTGGGCTGCTCCATTTGCATAATAATCTCGTTAATGGATCCTGGCCTGCGGGAGAGCCGGGCTGGAGACACCACCCCCTCCCCGCCCCGCTGCCTCCCTCCGGCCCCGCCGCTCCGCCAGCCGCGGCGCGGGCGCGGAGCGGAGCGCGGGGCGCGCAGCCGGACGGGTTGCGCCGGTCCTGCCCGACAGCAGCCCCAGGAAGCCTGCCGACATCCCCCGAGCAAGCCGGTGAGCACTTCCGAGCACTCCCCGAGCATTCCGGGCAGCGTCCCCGAGCATCCCGAGCAGCGTCCCCCAAGTGTCTCAGCGAGCAAGCGGTGAGCGACCCCCCGAGCAGCCGCGGATATCCCAGGCAGCATCCCCTGAGCATCCCCGAGCAGCCCGGTGAGCAACCCCTGAGCCTGACGGCGAGCACCCCACGAGTATCCCCCCATTACCCGGGGATCATACCGGGGAGCGCTCCCCGAGCGTCCCTCGAGCAGCCCTCGAGCATCTCCCGAGTACCTCAGGCATCATTCCGGCGGGCACCTCCCGAGCCTCTCCCGAGCATCCCGGCAAAGCACCTCGCGAGCATTCTGGGCAGCATCTTCCGCGCATCCCGGGCAGCTTCCCCCGTGAATCCTGAGCCGCGTCTTCCCGGCACCCTGGAGCATCTCCCGAGCATCTTGGGCAGCATCCCAAGTAGGATCCCCCTAGCACCCCGGGCAGCTGCCCCGAGCCCCCGAGCCCCCGAGCCCCCGCCCCGCGCTCCACCGTGCCCACTGCCGCCCCACAAACTTTTCAGCAGTGGCAGCTCCCTGGCACGGGCACTGCCAGGCAGTGGAGCTGGGGCACAACTTTGCCCAAGTTACAGAGGGAGTGGGGGCTGTGGGGGCTTGGGGGAGCCTCATTATGGGGACGCCGGCCACCTCCTGAGCAGCTCTTTGTCCCCAGCCGGTCCTCCTTCATCTGCAAATCCATCTGCCACTCTGCACCGAGTAAGGCTTGGGTTCCCCTTTTGAAGTTCCTCTCGAACCCATCTATGCCCCCACCCTCATTTCCCCACAGGCAGAACCCCTCCTCCACCGCATGGCACCCCTGCCAGACACCCTTGCCTGTCGGGCACCAGCCAGCACAAAGGGGTTGAGTAGCTGGCAGTGGTGATGGTGGGGGAAATGCTGTGAGCTGTCTGTGGGGTCCAGGACTCCCCCTGGACTGGAATTAACTTTGCACGCACAGCGCTCACCGCACCACGGACTGACACAACGCAATGCAACACAGCGCACCAGGACCCAGCCCCACACAAAGCCACGGTGCGACGCCAGGCAACCTGACGCAGGGCTGCACCACCCAGCCCAACCTGTGACACCCCAATCCAATGCTTTACCCTGCAGATTGCCCCCAAACCCCTCTTCTCCCAGCTGCTCACTCCCCTCTACACCCCAGCCAGAGAGATGGGCTGCCCTTGATGGGACCAGGCTGGGAAGGATGCTCATAGTCTGTCGTGAGGCTGGGCTCACTGGATCACCCTGGACATCCACCAAGTGTGGATGCATTGGGATGAGTGTGGGCATGTGGGATGGAGCTCTGCTGGGGGCTGAAAGCTGCCTAGGATCAGGCAGACAGGACTCTGAGGGGCTGGCAGAGGGGATAGCCATGATGTAGAGCTGTCACCCAGCTCCTAGCACCAGAACCAGTCCCAGTGCCATCAGCAGGGCACACAGGCAGGGACAGTGATGTAGGCAAGGATGACAACAAGAAGCATTTCCCCCCAACTTGCTCCTCCCAAACTCCACCTCAACCACCCCCTCTGCCTTTTCCAGGAGCTTCCTGACTCACCCGGGCATGTTCCACCACCTCCCCTCAGCGGGCATGGCTCCAGCATGAACTGTGGGTTGCCTAAGATTGCCTCCTGACTGCCCTGAGTCCCCTGCATCCACACTTCCTGTGGGGAGCCCCATCCCTGGCCATGGAGAAGACCTACTCATTGACGGCCCACTACGATGAGTTCCAGGAGGTGAAGTACGTGAGCAAGTACCAGAGTGGCACCCTGCCCAACGGCTTCGCCCTCCAGCTGGGCGCCGGCACCAAGAAACGCCGCGGCGGGCTGCCACGCTGGAGCCGCCGGGAGGTCTGCCTGCTCTCGGGGCTGGTGTTCGCTGCGGGGCTCTGCGTCATCTTGACGTGCATGTTGGTCCTCAAGTACCTGGCTGCAGAAGGGGACAGCTACTGCCTGGAAGGGTGCCAGGAGAAGAAGGCCTTCCTGAGAGCATCCCGCTTCCTCAGTGCCAACATGGACGCCACCATCGACCCCTGCCAGGACTTCTACTCCTTCGCCTGCGGTGGCTGGCTGCGGCGGCATGGCATTCCCGAGGACAAGCTGGTGTACGGCACCATCGGGGCCATCGCCGAGCAGAACGAGGCCAAGCTGCAGGCGCTGCTGAGCCGCCCCGTGCGGCGCCGAGCCCCTCCTCTGCCGAGAGGAAGGTCAAGGAGTTTTTCCGCTCCTGCCTGGACCGGGCTGAGATCGACCGGCTGGGCCCACGGCCCATGCTGGAGGTCATTGGGGAGTGTGGCGGCTGGGACGCCACCCCAGGCCGCGGGGACCTCAATGAGCTGCTCTACAAGACGCAGGGGGTCTACAGTGCTGCCGTGCTCTTCTCCCTCACCGTCAGCCTGGACGAGAGGAACACCTCCCGCTACGTCATCCGGGTGAGGGCACCCTGCCCCTGCGGCTGTCCCCTGCAGCCATCATCCTGTGCGGGTAACATCCCTCCAGTGACACCCTCCTTGTCATGGTGGCACTGAATGCCTGCCCCGTGTATGAATCTGGCTGCAGTAGGCAACCAGGCTGGGGACAGCCCATCCTGCCCCCTGGGCTCCTCCCATCTCCCCAACCCCCTCCCATCTCCCCATCCTGTGACACTGATTCCCAGGCTGCCCCAGGGTGAGGGAGGATTTGGGTGAGGGGACCCAGACAGGGGGACATACAGAGTGAGGCAGTGCTACCCACCTGGGTGTCAGGGACAGCCCAGACAACAAGGTCTCCAGAGTGCCAGTGGCCAAGTCTCTCACCTTGACATCCTGGCTGCCATCTGCACACGGGGACCAAATCCTAGGAGGTGACAGGGCGATGTATGCCCATAGCACCAGGCCAGGGTGCCAGGGCAGATGCCCATGACTTTATCAGCCATCCTCAGCCTTGCCAGCCTGTGTTCTTCACCCTGGGGCATGGGTGGGTTTTGTCTAAGTGGCCAAACCTCAAGCAACCTTGGTAGGTGTGAGAGTCTGGTGGTGGGCATGGTGTGGGCACAGCAATGGCGTGGTGGGATGCCATGATGGGATGCCAGAGTAATAGGATGGGGGCCACGGTGAATAACACAGCAATGACACAGTGGGGATGCAGTGGTGGGCACGGAGGGAACATGAGGGTGGGCATAGCAGGAATATGGTGGGCATGGTGATGGTATGGTAGGGGCGCGAGGTGTTGGGGATGGCAGGAGCACTGCAGGGGGACGCAGTGGTCGGGATGAGTTGCTCCATACGCTGTGAGATGGTGGAGCTGGGGCTGGGCGTCTGCGAGTGAGGGTCCAGGAGGAGCCGGTGGGTGTTGCGGGGCCGCGTCGCTGTACACTAGAGGGAGCGTGCGGCACAGGGAAGGGTGGCGGACGGCGGACGGCGGCGGACGGCGGCGGGCGGGGCGGGGGGAGATGGCGGGAGCTGGGTGTGACAGGGCTGGGTGTCAAGGGCTTGGTCAGGGGGGCTGTCAGAGTGTGACTGGGGAGGATGCTATAGGTATGACTGTGACGGGAGGGGGTGGTGAGGAGGCCCGGGAGGCTGCGGGCTGTGTGTGGCAGTGCCTCTGCAGGAAGCCCAAGCAAGGGGGAGGGATGTGACTGGGAAAAGGGTTAGGGTGGGGGTGTGCGCATGGGGGTTGATGGGGAGGGACACGGGGGGTGTGAGCCAGCGAGAACAGAGTGTGAGGATGTGTGCATGGAGAGAGGTAAACGGGATGGTGGGTGCATAGAGGTGTATGGGGTGAGCATGTGTGGGGGTGTCACAAGTGTGGGGTTACAGGTGTGGGTGTGTGGCAGCATTGCTTAGCAGCTGTGCCTGTGGCATAGGACAGCAGCAGTGGTGTAGGGTAGGGGTGTGAAGGCAGGAGTGCCCAGGCAGCATGGCTCATCCCTGTGGCTTCCCCTGGCACAGGCTGCAGCATGGGCAGAGTCAGCTGTGGTGCCAGCATGAGTCAGGGATGTGGCAGCATGGTGCCAGCATAGGTCAGGCTATGGTGCCGTCTGTATGCCAGGCACAAGTCAGGCCATGGAGCAGGGGCCTGTCCTTTGCCCTGTGCTCCCAACCCATTGTGTGCTGCCTGCTGCAGCTCCAGCACCCTCTAGCAGGAGGAAAACTGAGGTGCAAGACCTGCCTGTGCCCGAGGCTGACCCACCACGCTGCCACCCCACAGGTCCAGGGACACCAGGAACACCAGCAGTATGGGGAAGGTGAAGGGTGCCCTCACCTCTCTCTGCTCACCTGTCCCCGTCCCTCCCTGCAGATTGACCAGGATGGGCTGACTCTGCCCGAACGGACTCTTTACCTGGGGCAGGATGAGGAGAGTGAGAAGGTAAAGAAGAGGCCACACTGATACCATGGGGGCACCAGGAGAAAGACCAGCACTCAGCATGGGGTGGCAGACAGAGGCCACCCCACTGCCAGCAGTGCCAGGGGCTGGGGTTCCCGCAGGGCAGTGCAGGGTGTCACTCAGTGTCCCTTTCCTTGGCACAGATCCTAGCTGCATATCGGGTGTTCATGGAGAGGCTGCTCACCCTCCTGGGGGCTGAGCACGTGGAGCAGAAGGCCCAGGAGATCCTACAGCTGGAGCAGCACCTTGCCAATGTGAGGGGGACACCCACTCTGGACTTTGGGGTGCACTGCCCAGCCACTGGGCACAGGTGTTTGGGGACCTCCATGCCTGGTCCTTAGGGACCCCATCCCAATCCCTTTGGAAACCTCTACTCCCAAACCTTGAGGATCTTCATGCTTGGCCCTTGAGAATGCCAGCCCCCTGAGGATCCCATCAGAGATCCTCAGGGACCCTAAGCCCCAACATCTTGAGAACTCCCAGTTCCAGCCCTCAGGAAAACAATTCCATGTCCAGTCCTTGTGAACCCATTCTAGGCCCTTCTGGACTCTATGCCCAGGTCTTGGGGACTCCAGTGTCCAGCTCTCAGGTACCTCAACTCCTTGGGGAATTCCCTGACCAGCCCTTGGGGCCCCACTGACAGTAAAGGGGTCCCAGGATAGGGAGGAGACAGGGATGTGGGTCAGCTCCTATGCCCCACCCAAGGTGGGTAGCAGGATGGTGACAGCCATGCCCACCCCACGCAGATCACAGTGTCTGAGTACGATGACATGCGGAGGGACGTCAGCAGCATGTACCACAAAGTGACCCTGGGCGAGCTGCAGCGCATCACCCCTACAGTGAGTACCCCCAGTGCCCAACCTGCTACCCCACCTCCCCTATCTGCCCCCTGCCTGTCCCTGTGCCCCTGCTCCATGTCCTTGCTGACTCCCCCAGAGAACTTCACCTGAGGGTGATGAATCCACCCAGATGTTTCCTGGTTGGGAAGGGGTGGTGGGAGGCTGGAAAGTCTGAAAGGGGTTACCTTCATGGTGGTATGGTGCCCACCCTGGCAGCTCAAATGGAAGCGCTTGCTGGACCGCATTTTCCATGACAACTTCTCAGAGGAGGAGGAGGTGGTGCTGCTGGCCACTGACTACATGCATAAGGTGTCTGACCTCATCCGTGTGACACCTAGCAGGTGAGGGGGCTGGCAGCCCATGTGCCCCTGGCACCTTCCCCAGCCTGGCAGGGGATTTGCAATGGGGGTGGGGTGGTTGTGACTGGTCTCCTCCCATCAACTCCATCCTGAGGAGACCAGGCTGGGCACTGGGATACCAGGAAAGCTCCTGGGAGCAGGCGCTGTTGTGAGCCACCCTCAGGGCCTTTCCATGCTGGAAGTCACCAGACTCGTGGCACAGCACAAAGTGCTGGCATGTCCCTGTGTGCCCTTGTGTGCCCACAGCCCATGGCCACCCCCATGGCCTGCCTGGTTCCTGAGCGGGGGCATCCCCGCTGGTGTGTGCTCACCACTCTCCTTGTGTGCCCGGGGACACACCTGGTGAGGGTCCTGACCTTGCCCCCTGTCGCCAGGATCCTTCACAACTACATGCTGTGGCGCATCGTGGTGGTGCTGAGCGAGCATCTCTCCACGCCCTTCCGTGATGCCATTCATGAGCTCTCCAAGGAGATGGAGGGCAATGAGAAGCAGCTGGAGCGGAGCAAGATCTGCCTGAGCCAGGCCAACAAGCACTTTGGCATGGCCCTGGGTGCCCTCTTTGTCGAAGAGCACTTCTCCTCTGCCAGCAAAGCCAAGGTAGGTGATGCTGCCTGTGGGCACAAAGTCACTACATCCCTGCTGTCACCTTGCCAAGGTGCCTCCTGCTACCTGGTACCCCACTGAGGGCTTTCTGGCATGGTGAATGCCGTGTCAGCACCCACGGTGATCCACTGCAGGTGCAGCAGCTGGTGGAGGACATCAAATACATCTTGGACCAGCGCCTGGATGAGCTGGACTGGATGGATGAAGAGACACGGAGAGCAGCCAGGGCCAAGGTCGTGGCTTCCAGTGTGGACCCCTGCCTTTGCCCCTGTCTCAGCTCATTAGCAAGTGGGATGGGGGGGGGCGGGTCTGACTCCACCATTCCCTGTGCCCACAGCTTCGGTACATGATGGTGATGATCGGGTACCCTGATTTCCTGCTGAAGCCAGAGGCCATCGACAAGGAGTATGAGGCAAGGCGTGGCCCAGGGCCATGTGAGAGCATGGGCATGTGGAGGGAGGAAATGGTCCCCATATCTGCCTCAGGGTCTGTGGAGACCGGGGTGGGGATGTACACTGCAAAACAAGCCACCTCCCATTAGCTTATTATTCCCAGCACTTACATGGCCACAGCCACATGGGCAGCACCATATTGTCTCTGGGGTATGGAATGATGTCTCCTTCCCCACATTGTACCTCCTAGAGCTCAGCTCCATCCTCAGCAAGGGCTAGGGGTGCCACCGTGGCCTAGGGACACCAACAAGGTGCTGGAGATGCAGCTGCCTGTGTGGGCATACAGCATGGGACATGAGGACAGACTCATGCCACACCCATCCCATGGCCACAGCACCACACACTCTGTCCCCAGGGCTCCTGGGGAGTGAGAGGAACCCAAGGCCTTGCTCCTGCCACTCTTGGGGATGGTATTTGGAGCTAGCACTCCCCCTGACATGGCTGTGTCCCCTCAGTTCGATGTGAATGAGAAGACCTACTTCAAGAACATCCTCAACAGCATCGCCTTCAGCATCAGGCTCTCAGTGAAGAAGATACGGCAGGAGGTGGACAAGTCTGCGTGGGTATTCCCTTGTCCTAGGGGCTGGCACAGCGGGCACAGCACGACCCCACCAATGCCCTCTGTCCACATGCCCAGCTGGAGCCCACAGGGTGTAGGCAGGAGGGCAGGGGTCAAGCCAGGAATGCCCCTTGTCTCCTCAGATGTGCAAGGGGGTGGCATTTCTGTAACCCCCAAGGTGTCCCCTCAGCCTGGCACCATTGTATTTTTTTGCAGGTGGCTGCTGCCTCCCCAGGCACTAAATGCCTACTATCTGCCCAACAAGAACCAGATGGGTGAGGCATTGCCCAGTCCCAAGAGCTCAGCCCCACGGGACAGGGCATGGGGGGAGGGCCTGGGGTGGGGCGGACCAATGCAGGGTTCCTGGTGGCAGGTGATGCTGCAGGGTACCCCCTAACTGTAATGCTCTCCTGTGTCCCTAGTGTTCCCTGCTGGCATCCTGCAGCCCACCCTCTACGACTCCGAGTTCCCACAGTGAGTGTGGGGATGGGGCACCGCAGGGGGTGCTAGAGCAGGGGAGGGCTTGGGACAGGGGCATGAGTGTGGGCTGCCAGGGCAGAGGAAGGGGCAGGGGCTGGTGGGTGCTAGGGCAGGGAGGAGGACAGGGGCATGGGTTGGGGGTGCAAGGGCAGGGTATGGAGGTGCCGGGTCCTGGGGTCACTGCCATCCCTGCCAGCGCCATGCCCTCTCACCTCTGGTCCCCACCCACCAGGTCGCTGAACTACGGTGGAATCGGCACCATCATCGGGCACGAGCTGACGCACGGCTACGATGACTGGGGTGAGCCCCGCCCCGCCTCGTGCCAGGGCAGGAGCGGCACGGAAGGGGCAGCCAGGTCGGACGCCTGAGCGTTGTGGTGGCCACTTGGCAGGGGGACAGTACGACCGCCACGGGAACCTGGTGCACTGGTGGACGGAGAGGTCGTACAGCAAGTTCCTGAAGAAGGCGCAGTGCATCGTCAACCTCTACGACAACTTCACCGTCTACAACCAGCGGGTGAGACCCCCTTGCCCACCGGGCAATGCCCAGCACATGCTGCCCCGGGCAGGGGTGCCCAGCGCTCCGCTGCAGGGGCTGGGTGCCTGCAGAGGAGCTCTGCTCTGCCCAGCCCAGAGACCTGACAACTCGTTGCATCTCAGCAGGGAAATTTCTTAGGGCACTGGGTGGTGGCAACTGAGGTGCCAAGGTGGGGATGCCTGGCTGGTGGGCAGACATCTCTGTGCACTACATCACCTCTCCTCACCACACCACCTCTAATCACCACACCATCTCTCCTCACCACACCATCTCTCCTCACCACACCATCTCTCCTCACCACACCATCTCTCCTCACCACACCATCTCTCCTCTTTACAGGTGAATGGCAAACACACACTGGGGGAGAACATTGCTGACATGGGAGGCCTCAAACTTGCCTACTATGTAAGTGTTCACCCGTCCTGGGGTGTCATAGCCATGACAGGGCCATGGGGCATTTTCTGGTGCTATCCCCACTGGGTGGGCAGGAGATGCCCCACCCCCCAGGCCCACCTTGCTCACTGCAGCAGGGAGTGGGCACTAGCCTCCTTGCTGCTTGCTGGGGGTTGGGGCCAGTTTGAAGGAGGTCTCAGGCCACGCTGAGGACATCTCTTGTTCTCCAGGCCTACCAGAAGTGGGTGCGGGAGCACGGCCCCGAGCACCCCCTGCACCACCTGAAATACACACACGACCAGCTGTTCTTCATTGCCTTTGCCCAGGTGAGCCCCTGCCCCACCAGAGTGAGGAGTGAGAGCCATGGGGGGACCTGGTACCCATGGTCAGGAGACAGGCTTGGCCGCATCAGCAGCTCCTCAGCCCTTAGCCCTGCAAGGAGCACCCTGCACCACCCTGATGCTCCTCTGGACCCTACAATAACAAATGTGTCCCCTCCATCACCTCCAGAGTGCCCACAATAACGATGTACATGACTTCAGACTTCTAGGAGATCCTGCAGCCAGGCAGCTCACAACCCCAGGAGACCCTACAACAACAAACAAAGCTCTATGCTCTCCCAGCCCACTTGCGCCACATACAGAGGCTCCCAGGAGACCCTACAATAACAAGCATGACCAGAGCATTGCTAACATAGCCCCCTAGCCGCCAGAAAAGTCATTGTGCCCTGGTGGGTGCCAGGACCCATGGGCCCCAGTGGGTGCTGGCACTCAGGGTGCCCCATTTGGCTCCCCATGGGACCCCTTCTTCCCTGCAGAACTGGTGCATCAAGCGGCGGTCCCAGTCCATCTACCTGCAGGTGCTGACGGACAAGCACGCCCCGGAGCACTACAGGTACCAGCTGGCCCCAGGATGGGGGAAGCACAGAGGGTGCAGCTTTCCTCATGGCTGGCAGTGCCAGGCAAAGTGGGATTGGCACCAGCATAGCATAAGGCATGCCTGGATGGGCATCCTAGGGGCAGAGGATAGGGTGTTGTTGGGGTGAGTGGGTGCCTGGAGCGGGGTGCATGGCAGTGGCAGGGGTAAGGCAGGAGGTGCTCAACTCTGAGCTGCCCCTCTCTCCTGGCAGGGTCCTGGGCAGCGTCTCGCAGTTTGAGGAGTTTGGAAGGGTTTTCCACTGCCCCAAGAACTCACCCATGAACCCAGTACACAAGTGCTCGGTGTGGTGAGACCAATCCCCCCTACCAGGCTGGCACCCTCATCTCCATCCCCACCTGAGTGCCACCCTGTGCCTGCTCCCCACCTCCACCCATCTCCCCTCCCACTCTCCAAACAAAGGGAGCACCCCTGGGTGACACAGGGAGTCACTCCTGCCAAAGACAGGCATCTGTGGGAGGGGTGGAGGCAGCAGGGAGACATTTGGAGTGGGCATGAGCTCCTGCCCCTGAGTCCCCATTGAGGAACTAGGCAATTCAGGGCACCCTCCAAGCATTCACATACCCCCTCCTCTGTCCATCCCAAATCCTTCATCCAGCCCAGTACTGATCAAGGCAGGAATAATGAACCAGGGCTGCCCCACACCAAAAGTCTCCTGCTGCCTGGTGCTCTCCCAAGCATCCCCTATGCCAGCCCCATCCTGTGCCCACATCAGCCCTGCCAGTGGGTGGGCAGAGCTGGCAGAGCTTGGGGATGGGTAATGCCAGCCTGCCCCGGGAGCATGGGAACACGGACACTCGCTGTATTTTTCACTGCTGTTTCTGGTCAATAAAGTACTGGACATACCAGGCAGGTGCAAGTGGCCATGGGATGGGCAGCACCCACAGCCCTGCCTGCACAGCATGGACACCTACACCCTGCTTACACACCTGTCCCATCAGCCTCACACTCGACATCTATTAAACATTGAGCATCCCAGGTGGGTGGCACAGAGACCACTCATGCTCAGGATTTGGTGCCCCAGACCAAGGATGTTCCAAAAAGCCACCAACCACCTGTGGGTGCCACAGCCATGGGGAGGGGGACAACGAGGGTCCAGCAGTGCCTGTGGGATGACCCTGAGCCATGGGGTCAGTGGAAGAGGGGCAGGAGGAGGGTGGGCAGCAGCAGGGCTAGAGGGGTTGCACGAATGCCAGGGGCAGAGTCACGCTGGCGGCAGGCGGTGTAGGGCTCGAGGCAGGCGGCGTAGGCCATGACGTGTGCTATGTAGGTCTGCTCCTGAACGCCATGGAAGAGATGGGCCATGGGGCCCTTGGCCAGGATGGCAACGTCCTCCCCACCGTGGGTTTCAGAGTCGAGTGGCACAGCTGCATGTTGCTTGTAGCTGTACGCATCTGGAGAGGGAAGAGAAGGCAGTGAGGGGAGTGGCATGGCCTCCAGCCCCGTTCCACCACCTGGTCATGGTCTCTGTGTCCTCACGGGCTGTGTCCTCATCCACGTCGGGCCGGTCGGCGCCTGGGTAGCCCGGCCCGTTCCCGTACAGGATGGATGTGTATCTCTTCCTGTCAGTGGCATTGCTGGGGGCCAGACCTGGGGAGGAGGCAGCCAAGGGGAGCGATCAGCCAAGGACCCTCTGTATCATCCTTCTGGCTGCAGCCAGAGCTGGCAGCACCCAGCACAGGGTTGTGCCCACCCCTCAGCAGCCAGGCAGAGCCCTACCGAAGATAGAGGAACCGCGCAGGGTGTAGCCACCGAAGGAGAAGACGTGGGAGTGGTCAGCCGTGACGACGGTGAGGGTCTCTGCCTCGTCCGTCAGGGTGCCTGCCCTCTCGATGGCCCAGTCAAACTCTATCGCCTCGGTCAGTGCCTTGTGGGCTTCGCCACTGTGGTGGCCTTGGTCAATTCTACCACCTGCAGATGGGCACCCATGGTGGGCTGGGGACCAATGGCAGCATTCCCAACTTTTACCCCCACCCCCATCTCACCCACCCCAGGGGCACCAGCCCCGACTTATCTTCCACAAAGAGATAGAAGCCATTGGGGTTCCTGCTCAAGATGGTGATGGCTGCCTCCATCATCTCAGTGAGCGATGGGTCCAGGGTGGTGTTACGCTCTAGGCTGTACTTCATGTCCGCGGGTTCAAAGAGACCTAGAAGGGGACGTGTTGGGGACAGCCGCAGTGCCTGCATGCATTCCAGCGGCTGTCAGGTCCCAGGCCATGGGACATTTGTTACCCATCAAATACTGCACGTCGGGGTCCGCAGCAGCCGCCAGCATCTCTGTCTTGTTCCAGACATAGCGAGCGTGCTGCAGGCAAACCCCAGAGGGAGTTATAGCAGGTGCCCAGCCCTGTGCCTGGGGCAGCGGGCAGAGGCCTGTCCCTGACACATCACCCACCGGCCGTTCCTCCAACCACTTGTTGATGAGGTTATTGCCATCCTCGCGTGTCCCGTTCTCGGAGGGGTAGCTGGGGTACTCAGGGTCTGGTGTCCCCTTAGGGGTCATATATTTTCGACCACCTCCCAAGATCACCTAGAGGGGCCAGGATGGGTGCAGTATTAGTGGGGTACCTGGAGCGGGTCTCCCTCTGCCACTCCCTCACGTGTATGTGCGCTCACGTTGATGTCGACGTTGTGGACCAGCTGCCAGGCGATGTCCTTGCAGCCCTCGTCACGGGCGCCCCTGGACATGTCGGCATCCGAGTACCAGTCGCGGTTCACCACGTGGGCATAGGTCCCCGAGGGGGAGGCGTGCTGCACCCGTGTCGTCGTCACAATGCCCACTGCCTTCCCTGCCGCACCCCTGCCCGTCAGGCCCCATGATGGCTGGTGCAGGGTCCCCCACCGTCGAGCCCTGGGACACTCATGGTGGGGCAGCCCCTGGCATGCCACCCCTTGTCCTCACCGGGTCCCCCCAGCCCCGTGCCCCGGGTTACCAGCTAGGCGGGCCCTCTCCAGCACCGAGGTGACCTCGTTGCCCGCCGTGGTGTTGCACTGCTCGTAGCGGGCAGCGGCGCTCACTCCTGCCGTGCGGTAGTTGCCCTTCACCCCGCAGAGGTAGGCTGTGGCTGTCCCCGCGCTGTCGGGCACCTGCCGGTCTACATTGTACGTCTGCCAAGGACAGGCGCTGGGCTCAGGGAAGGGCACGGCTGGCAGAGGCACACAGCGAGATGCTCTCCACCCAGTGCCCCTTGCTTTGCTCATTCGCTCGCCTCAGGTCAAGCAAGGGCTGGGCAGGGACCCTGTGCACCCCATACATGCATCCCTTCTGTGCCAACAGCCCTGTGGGCATCTCTCTGGCTCCATGCCCAGCATCACCCTGACCCTCTGCCCAGTGTGGCAGAGATTTACCTTGGAGAGAGCCAAGTAAGGGAAAGTATCCAGGGCAAGGGGAGTCTCAGGGCCCAGCTTCCCCTGCTCCTGCCCCTTTAGGATGCGAGTGGCCGTGATGGTGGGTATGCCAAATCCTGCGCAAGAAGAGAGTGTCTTGGTAACTCTCTGGACCAGGTGCTCTGCCTGCATCCTGCTCCATAGGGCACTGGCTGTGCCAGCCTGCCCACTGGGGATGCCAGTGGCACTCACCGTCCCCAAGGAAGAGGATGAGGTTTTTGGCTTGGCGTATCCTGGGCTGCAGACTGAAGGAGGCCTCGATGGCTGCAGCCGCCTGCTTGTTCCAGAAGGATGGATCCTCCTCTTCCGCTGGGACAAGGCAGTACCCATCAGTTCCAGCTCACCAGCACCTGCATCCCTGAGGCACTTCCCTCCCTGGGGCACCCACGTCTCTGGCAGGTACTTGCTCCCTGGGCATTCTCACACCGGGGCTGCCTCTAATGTGGCCTGAACAGGTCAGGGTACTGTTTGGAGTCGGGGGAGATAATGTGGGCTTACACCCACGGCATGGCACAGGGGTCCTGGGACAGGGAAGGAGGGAGGCAGCAAAAATGGACATGATGGGGAGTTTTCTGGCAGGTGGGATGAAATCAGATCCATGGTTGGGGTAGAGGCTACAGGCAATTCCAATAGACCCTTCCAGCCCAGAAACAAGCAGGAACCTGACCCCAGAAGGGAAAATTGGCTCAAGGAGTCCAGAAAAGCAGGAGAGACCCCTGAAACCCTTGCAGAGCTGGGCAGCCCCTGGCTCCTCTCCCTAAACTTCCCCTGAGGCCAGCCAGGCTGGTGCCCTGCTGTGTGACCCACTTCCCCAGGCACCCACTGCAGCCAGCCCAGCACCCCTCCCCATCCTTGCCCCCACCTGGGATAACAGCAGTGCTGAGCTCTGCCCAGAGGACCAGGCAGAGGGTGAAAGGTGCCAGGAGATGCATGGTGAGATCCAGTAGCCTGGTGTCACTGGCAGTGTCTGCAACTCTAGCAGACCTGGGGAGAACCTTTGGACTGGGATCAGCCCTTGCAGGGTGTGTGGAGGGGTTTGTCACACCTCTGATAGCCTGAGATGGTCTCCTAGGAAGCCAGCACAAAGGCCGTGGGGCTGGGTTGCTGGCACAGTCTTGGCACACTACCTTATTGCTGCTAGAGGATGGACAGAGCTAGGGTACAAACAGAGGGCAAGAGGATGGGCATCATTGACTGCCCCAGCTACAGTGCTGCAGTGCCAGGCAGGGACACTCCCTGGCCTGGGGTGCCACAGACAGCACTGAGCACTGGACCTGAGGCAACAGAAGCCACTCATGCACTGAGCAGCCCTGCTCTCTGCTCTGCTCCTTGCTTAGCCCTTGCTGAGAAGGTACCAGTCCTTGTGTACTGTGGCCCAGTCTGCCAAAGCTGGGGATGGGACATGGCCTCCCCTCACCCTCTTTTCATCACCTCCTTCACCCCATGGCTTCCAGTGCTGGTCACAGGAGAAACTAGGAGGCACTGCCATCTGGGGAAACTGAGGTATGAGACAACATCTTCAAGGGTGACTACTGCTGCAAACCCAAGTCACCACGGAGAAGAAGAACCTGAGCTTTATTGCATCCCTTGGTCCTGGCCCCAATGTGAATCCAGCTGCCAAGACCCCTCACTGGGGTAGCCCAAGCAGCTTGGGTTGAAGTGAGGCTTGGCCAGACGCTCTCAGCTGCCCACCATATGGGCAACCATGCAGAGGGCCAGGAGGGCGAGAAGGGGCTGTGACGAGCACTGGGTGCCATGAGAGGCCCTGCGGGCTGCCCCACACCCAGGCTCAGCATCATAGGGCTCAATGCAGGCAGCATAGGCCATGGCATGGGCGATGTAGTGCTGCTCCTGCACCCCATAGAAGAGGTGAGCCATGGGCCCCTGGGCCAGCACCACCACATCCTCTCCACTGTGGGTCTCCGTCTCCAGGGGCACAGCTGCCTGCTGCCTGTAGTCCTTGTCCTCTGCAGAAGGGGCGGGAGAAATGGGTGTGGGGCCAGCGGGCTGCCCTACTCATCTCAGAGTTGGGGGGCAGCTATCATCACCCTGGCATCAGGGTGATTTCTGCCCAAGAGACTCCTGAGCCACATGGTAGCACTGGGACCCCCATACAGCCCCAGTGGCTGTGCCTCTGGGGTGCTGCCCCCAGGGACCCTGTGCCCCACCTCATCCCCAGCAGATTCCTACCCGCGGCAGGGAGGCTGGCAGCTGGGCGGCCCCCGTTGCGGATGCTGTAGCCAGGCCCATTGCCATAGAGTATGCTGGTGTAGGCTCGCTTGTCCTTAGCTTTCTTGGGGGCCAGCCCTGGCACAGGGGAAGACATTGTCACTCCTCATCCCGGCAGTTCCTTCTCCCCAGCTCCCCACCTTGGCCGGCTCGGCCTTTGGTGGGAGCAAAATGGGGAGGAGGGAACAGGCAGGCACACTGCCCCTCCCTGAGACCCACCAAAGATGGAGGTGCCACGCAGTGTGTTGCCCCCAAAGGTGAAGACATGGGAGTGATCAGCTGTGACCACAGTCAAGGTGTCGGAGGGGGAGGTGAGCTCGCCCGCCCGTGCCACCGCACGGTCCAGCATGACAGTCTCCATCAGCGCCTGCTTGGCCTGGCCGCTGTGATGCCCGTGGTCGATCCTGCCACCTGCACAAGGAACGTGGCTGTCACTTTCTCCCTGGTCCTCTGCAATGCCCACCTGCTTCCAGGACCTGCAGCCCAGCCCAGCCCAAGCCATGCTGCCTGCCTAGGGCTACTCATCTTCCACAAAGAGGAAGAAGCCGTTGGGGTTCCTGCGCAGGATGCGGACGGCCTTTTCCGTCATCTCCACGATGGAAGGGTCCGTGGAGGTGTCACGGTTCAGCTCGTACTTCATGTCCTTGGGCTCAAAGAGGCCTGGAGGAGCAGGGCATGGAAAGTCTGTGCCAGCACTACTTCAAGCCCCTGTCAGCACCCCCAGAGGGAGGAGGAGAAGGCAGCATTACTGGTGGTGCAGGCAGTGATGCTCTTACCCATCAGGTGGCTCACAGAGTCATCAACTGCATCCAGGCCCTTCTTGTCCCAGACATAGCGGGCATCCTGCCAGCAAGAACACAGCCAGTGCCACAGGCATGTGCCACATGCCCACAGCTACATCCCCTTTGCCTGGTGTGGTACCTGCTTGCCACTCAGCCATTTGGCAATCAAGTCAAGACCATCCTTCCTGGTGCCGTTCTGAGCAGAGTCTTCCGGGTACTCGGGGTCTGGGGTCCACTTGGGGGTCATGTACATCCGCCCACCGCCCAGGATCACCTGCTGGGGAGCTCAGCAGACCATCCCAACGTTCCCAGTGTCCCCTCCCTCCCACACCTGCTCCCCAGCTCACATTGATGTCTGTGTTGTGCACCAGCTGGTAGGCAATGTCCTTGCAGCCATCCCGCAGCGCCTCCCTGGGCATGTTGGCATCAGCGTACCAGGTCCGGCTGGCCGAGTGGGCATAGGCTGCCCCAGGGGACGCGTGCTGCACCCGTGTGGTTGTCACGATGCCCACAGACTTGCCTGCAGTGTAGGCAAGGGTTTACAGGGAGCCTGTGCAGCCCCTACGTAGCATGGGATGGATGTGCCATGCCAGGCTGACAAAGATTCCTGCTGCCCCATACCTGCCAGCCTGGCCCGGTGTAGGATAGAGTCCACCTCGTTGCCAAATGTGGTGTGGCATTTGCCATAGACAGCTGCCCCACTCAGCCCCAGTGTCTTGGCGTTAGACTTCACCCCACACAGGTAGGCTGTGCCTGTACCAGCGCTGTCAGGTACTTGCCGGTCAATGGTGTAGGTCTGGAAACAAGCAGGGGCTATTGGGTTTATGGGCAGGGGCAGCAGGGCCACCCCCTGCCTCTGCCCCACTCACCTTGGCCAGGGCCATGTGGGGAAAGGTCTCCATGGCCAAGACACTCTCCTCGCCAGAGCCTCCAGCCAGCTGCCCCTTGTAGATCCGAGCTGCTGATATGGTGGACAGCCCCATTCCTGTGGGCATGGCAGAGCCACGGAGTGGGAAGGGGCTGGGGCCAGGGACAGTCCTGCCCTCCCCAGGCATTGCCACGGGCCAGCCAGGAAGGAAAGGACCTACACTAGCTGTGTCTTCTCCTGCCCTGGCTGTAGCTGAGCCACGGAGCTGCAGGGGCTGCCTGGGACTCCAGACACTCACCGTCACCCATGAAGAGGATGATGTTTTTGGCCCTCCGTGCTGCTGGCTGCAATGCCAGGGCCAGCTCTAGCCTCCTTCTGGCCCCTTTGTTCCAGTAGCCAGGGGTCTTCTCAGCATCTGGAAGTGAAAGCAGGGCTGGGGGAGTGTAGTGTCATAGGGTACCATGAGGATCCCAAGGGGCAACTATCCCTGGGACTAGTGTGGTCATCTCCACTCAAGGCATATTTAGCTGCTCTGAGCCTCCTCCACGGAGGTCAGCCTGGTCTTTGACAACCCCAGCACAGCCCAGAACGCATCTGCAGAGGGGGAAACTGAGGCAGAGTTTGGCAGGAAGTTCCCCGTGCCTCTCGGCAGAGGGGATGAGGTGCCTGGGGTGCTGCCTGGTCCAAAAGCCACTCCCAGAGGATGAGGGGGAAGTGGGTCCCAGGGGTGGGGTGGGGTCAGGACCTGCTTTGGGGGGGGGGGGGGGACGGGGGGCGACACACACAAGACAAACCCATTTAAAGGCTGGGGTCTCAAACCACCCTGAAGTGACTGGGAGGGTTTGCCGTTGCTCGTATGCCATGAGGAGGTAGCAGGACTCCTAGGGACCCCTAGAGAAGTGGCACCAGTCCCAGCGCCCCCCAGCAAGGGCTTCTACCCACCCCGTCCCACATGTCCCCTGTCACCTGAGGCTGCAGCAGCAAGCTGGGTGAGGACACAGAAGAGAAGGCAGGTTCCAAGGGAGAACGGCCACCCCATGCTGCCCACCCTGATTCCTGCTTGAATGTCGCCTCTGCCCAGGGCAGGGGGAGAGCTCTTTATGGCCCTTCCCGGTCCGGCTGGAGGGCTGAGCCCCGCCGCGGGTGAGAGGATGGGCTGATAACATTCAGGGACTATCTCCCAGCCCTGCCCAGAGCCCGCCCAGCGCCCCCAGCCCCGCCTGGGGCCATCCCTGCCCCCACCAGTGAGGGATGACCTCCAGCTCATCCCTGTGGACCGGGGCACCTGGTGGCCCCCAGCTCATGGGGACGGCCGTCTGCAGGACGCTGGGGAGCAGCAGGGACGGCCCAGGGCAAAGTGCTGCTCTTGCAGACAAGTTGGGCTGGGCCTGGCTGGATCGGCCTTGTTTCCCCTGAGACAAACCCGAGGAGGGGGATACAGGGCTGAGGGGCAGAGGGAAGACATCTTGCCCTTGGCGTCAGTGTCCTCAGGTCCCCCATGCCAGGGGGCACAGTCAGCACGTGGGTGCATCAGCTGGTGCCCATGCTAGCACACCTGCATACGAGGTACCTGCTGCAGGCCAGCCTGCTCTCAGCTGCTCCCGTGCCCACAGACGACGTCCACACATGGTTGCACCAGGCCATCTGGAAGGACACTACCAGCAGCACAACCCCTGGAGACTGCAGGCAACCTTGGACAGCTTTCACAGCTTGCCAGCTGGGTAGCCTGGGTTTGCCCAGGTCCTGGCTTCTGCAAAGGGCAGACATGTCCATACCAGGGCACTGTATGTCACCACTGATGAAAAGTGGTGCTTCACTGCAAAGTGAAGCAGAGCCCTCTCATTCCTTGGCACAATGGATCCACTCCTTTTCACCAGATGTCAATCCCTTCCATCAGCCACATATTGTGCCTGCCTGGCCCCACTGCTGGAGCAGCCCAAGCCTCTGAAGACATCCGGCATGGTGTGGGTGGGGCACATGGAGCAGGGGAGCACATGGAGACTGCAGGGGGGCTGGATGCTCTCTTGGGAGGCAGGGAGAAGCAAGGACATGGTGCTGCAGAATCTCTGAGTGGGGTTAGGCTGGAGGGTGTGAGGGGCTGGAGGCGACACCTGGTGACTCCTGGTGAAGGCTCAGACTGAGGAATTAACTGCCAGAGCAGGAGCCAGGAGCACAAGTCCACCCAACCCCGCAGATCATAGAATCATAGAATCAATAAGGTTGGAAAAGACCTCAGAGATCATCAAGTCCAACCTTCTACCCACATCTCCATGACCACTGGACCGTGTCCCAGAGTGCCACCTCTACTCATTTCTTGAATACATCCAGGGGCAGTGGCTCTACCACCCCCCTAGGCAGCCTGCTCCACTGCCTGAGCACTCTGGAAGCAAAGAGATTTTCCTCATCTCCAACCTAAATCTCCCCAGTACAATTTCAGGGCATTTCCTCCTGTCCTGCCATTGGCTGCTTGGGAGAAGAGGCCAATATTGGCCTCACTCTGATCTCCTTTCAGGTACATGTAGAGATCAATGAGGTCTCCTCTCATCCTTCTCTTCTTCAGGATAAGCAATCCCAGGTCCCTCAGCCTCTCCTCACCAGACCTGCTCTCCAGTCCCCTCAGCAGCTTTGCTGCCCTTCTCTGTACCTGCTCCAGCACCTCAATGACTTTCTCATACTGTGATGCCCCAAACCAAACACAGCACTTGAGATGCAGTCTCCCCAGCGCTGGGTCCAGAGAGACAATCACTGCCTGCTGGTCACACCCCTTCTGATCCAGGCCAGGATGATGGAGGTCTTCCTAGCCACCTGGGTACACACTGGCTCATGCTCAGCTGGCTGTCAACCAACCCCCCAGGCCCTTTTCTGCCGGGCAGTTTCCAGCCACGCTGCACCAGGCCTGCAGCCTTCATGAGGTTGTTGTGATGCTAGTGCAAGAGCCAGTGCTCCCCCACACCTTTGGGCTGAACATGTTCTGGAGCTGGGAAAGGCATTGAGGCCATTTCAGCTTCACAACATCCAGGTAGTGAGAAGCAGAGCAGGGCATGAGGCTGCCTGGAGATGAATTATTATTTGGATTCCCAGCCAGGGCAACATGGAAGAGACAAAATAAAACTTGTGTGAGCCTCCTCCACAGCTGCTGACTCAGCTTTTATTACATGACACACAAGCCTGTAAGAAACCCTCCTGCACGGCCCCACAGCCCCCCACATCCCACCTGGGGTGGTGGAGCCAGCCCCTCTCCACTGCTGGGGACATGTGTCCCCATTTGCCCTCACCATGGGCACCCAAGTGCTGGAGATCAGCACTGCTGCCTTAAGAGGGGAGAAAAAAATAAAAGAAAGAGGAAAAAAAGGCAAGCATCAAGCTAAAAATAGCCAAGAGTAGAAATACTCTGCCTGAGGCAGGCCCAAGGCCTGAGCCCCACTCCCAGGCGGAGTTAAAATCAAAAAGAGAAATAAAACAGCACTGGTTTTAAAACTCAAACCCCTGAACTCCTTGTGAGTCCTCTGTCCTTGGCAGGTGCTGGTGAGGGGCCTGGGAGGTGAGCAAGTGTTGGCAGTGGGGAGCACACACAGCCTGGGGCGCTCACTTCGCCGAGCTTGGCCTCTTGAGCAGGGCACTGTACTTGAGTGGGACCCCATCTGACGTCAGCACGACCTCCACCAGTGTGAAAATGGTGATCACCTTTAGCAAGGGAGAGCAAGACAAAAGAGGAGAGGGTTTTTCAGGTGGCATCACACTGGGATTTGCTTGGAGCTGCACTGGCTTTTGCTGCCTCTACTGCAGCACCCATGAGGAGCTGGGGAATGGGGCACGATACAGCATCTTCAAGGGCAGCATGAAGCCAGCCTGGGAGCCCAAACTGACTAAAATGAGCCTCCTAAAACAACCTTACTTACTCCAGCCTGATCAGACCCCAGTCTTGCTCTCAGCATGGTCTGGGAAGACAGTTGGGTGACTGTGCCCTCAGCTTTGGGTCCCAACCTCCCCTGAAGACTGCCCATGTCTCCCTTCTCCAGCCAGAGAATGCACAGCATCTCTTAATGGAAAAACCTGGCCAAGTGCCAGCGGTGAGCAGCAGTGAGAAGGGTTTTCCACATGATGCTGAGCATCTTCTCAGCATCCTGCAAGGAGGGGAAGACTCCCCCGTGCCTGCACACTGAGAGGAGGCCTGGGAGGGGAGCATGATGGATGAGAGAGACACAAGGGAATAAAGACCTCAGAAAATCAATCTGCCCTGTTCAGGAACGTGCTGCTGCCCGTTCCCACCTCTGACTCCATCTCTTCATGCAATTGTGTGGATTAGAGGCATAAAGCATTGATCAGGTCTATCCATGAGGCACAGCTAATGGGCTGGGGGCTGCTTGGGACATTGGAAAGAGGCTGCCCTGGGGCCACAGCCAGGCATTTGGGGACTTTGTTTGCTGCAGCCCATCCCCAAATCCTGCGCTGCATCAGGGCTGGATGAGGCCATCTGCTCCGGGCTGGCCTGCAGGAGAGGTGGGCACAGAGCCATTGGCATAACCTTGTCAAACCCTTCCCAGCTCATCCAGTGCAGGCTGCTCCAGATTAATCATTCACAGCAGTAAAATCTCATTGAGATTTAAACACAAAGTGCCCAGCAAGGAGCAAACCACAGGGAAGTCCTTTTGCTGCCCAGAGAGCCACTGGCCGCCTTGCGCCAGCCCCATGCCTGCCCCAGCTGGCACAAGCATGGGGGGTGGGGGTGGCCATGGGGCAGCCCCTCACATCTGAGGGAATCAGACAGGGGTTATTGGAGCTCTCCCTTGCAATCCTGCCTCATCTCTTTGCTGAACCCCCAGGGAACAGCACAAGTTCACATCAAATTCCCCAAGTCTTAGATCCACTTTATACTCAACCCCTGTGTGACGCACACTGAGCTCCCGGCCATCTTCTGGAGCTCAGAGAGAGACGGGGGCAACCCTTCCCCTCTGTGGCAGGAACAGCCAGCCCAGACTCCTGCACAGCCTCACACACACAGCCAGCCCCTTTGGCCAAGCTGAGCCAAACTGGGAAGCAGAGGCCAAGCAATGGGGCCAGGAGCTGGCTGTGCTGGATGCCACCAAGTGTGTGGGTGACCTCTCCCATGGTTCAGCATTGCTCCTGGAGATCTAGCTCATCCCAGGGCTGGTTCTGCTGGTTCAGAGGACAGCTCTGAGCCTGCTCTCAGGGGAGGGCTCTGATGTTTTCTTAGGAGGTGTGGACAGTTCATGGAGGAGTTTCCTCTACTGCCAAGTGTTTGCTTAACCAAAATGGGGCCTGCTCGTGCTGGGGCATCATTTTTCAAGCGGGTCCCTGCTAGGGTGTAAGTGATACCTGCTCCTGTAGGAAGGAAGGAACTGAGGCCACTTTGGGCTGCATCCAGGGGGCTTCTCTGAGCCAAGATGAGAAAGGAAAGCTCAGCTCCAAAGGGGAGGAGGCCCTAAAGAAACACCTGCAGCATGTGGGAAGTTCAGCTAGCTCTGACCACCCCTCCCCTGAGAAGGAAAGGACTCCCCAGGACGTACATCATGGCAGCTGGGAGGGCTGGCCTGGCCCTGTATTGTGAGCCTTTTTCATCCAGCCCTAGATGGACAAGGAAGGCTTGTGCTGGGCTTGTGGGAAGTGGGTTCAAGAGAGGAGTTTCTGGATCGGTGCAGGGAGAGGTTGGGGCCTCCTGTCCCCACCCTGGCAGCAGGCAGGGATCAGTGCAGTTAACACAGCTGTGACTTGAGAGTGATGCCAGACAAAAGCTGGCAAAGAAGCACCACTTCATCAAGCCAGGCAAATGTGATTGCTCCCTTTGATTGAGTTACCAAGTTAATAGATGACAGGGACACAAGAGAGAGATTTTCAGAAGCTGTTAAACCATTTGACATTGCATCTCAGGAAGTCTGACTTTAAAAACTACTCCTAATTGGGTCTCAACCTTATCACAGGGATGGCAACCTTAAGGAAAGGCCTTGTCAATGAGGGGGCAAGGGATGCCAAGATAGGGGGAGGGTCTAGACAGTTGCTGCCTTAGGCCTGATCTTACTTAACATCTTAATTAATGATCTGGAAGAAGGAAGTAAACAGCCTGCTAATTCAATTCCTAGAGGAAACTGAATAGGGAGGCAGGGCACACAGCAGGCAGGGCAGAGTCTGAAGTCCATGGAGGGGTCAGGTGTGGGGGCAGTGATGGGATGGGGCAGGACTGGATGGCTGAGTTCAGGCTCTCTGTGGAGGGAACACAAAGGGAAAGCAGGGCTTGACAGCCTGCAAAGCAGTCCTGCTTCCCAGACTCGCCCAAGCAGAGATTGTGGGATCCACATGTTGCACACAGCTTCCACACCACCCCATGGTGTGTGAGCCTGTCCTGTGCTGGGGGTCTTACCTGGGGCACAGATTCCTGCTCCAGCTCCTCTGGCTCCCACATGAGCGTCAGCTCCGGCTTTCTCCCCACCTTTCGGAAGTGGAAGCCCAACAAGGGCAGTGCCTACAGGGAGGGAGAGTGGTGGGAACAGCCCCCAGCCCTGACAACGTTCCCATCTCAAGCCCTTCCCCTCTGCTTTGCCTGTGGATGGGGATGGTGCTGCTTTTGCCTGGCATGCTGCCTCTGCAGGTCTCTAACAACTGGGATGCAGCAGCCCGCGAGCCTGTGCCTGGCACGTAAATCAGGGGCTGCCGCGGTGCACCAGCAGCCCATCTATCACTCCCTGTGTCCTATTTAAAGGTGCCACTGCTGGCCATATAACCAGGTTATTAAGAGAAGATGCTGTCACTAACTACAGGTGCTGGCCCACAGTGCTGCTGTCACAGCCCCAGATATACTGTATGGTTAAACCAAATGAAAACCAGCCTTGCTCCCCCTCCTTGCTTCAGCTCTGTGCTGATCTTTGTCCTGCCGAATCTGTCTTCATTCCCTTTTACCCAGATTAGCACACCCCCGCCCACAGCAAGGAGACCCAGTTCTCAGAGACTGGGCTCCTTTAGACCCACCCAGCCCCTTGGGCCTGCCTGGGGCCAGGGCATGGAGGGGAAACTCCATGAAGGCTCCCTCTCCTCCTGCTAGCCCAGCTCAAGTGCAGCTCTGTCAGCTACAGGGCTGGCATAGAAGGGCAGAAGGACAGCCGCTGACTCTAATGATGCCAGGCTGCTGCAGTCCTCTTTGGTGAGACAGTGTTGGCACTATCTCATGCTGGTGAAATACTTACATTGCAGTAGATGCGCTTCTGGACTCCAAACTTCAGCACCAGGACATCAAAGGCCTCATTCAGGACACCCATCACCATGGCCTCTGACTCCAGAGGACCACACTCCTGCCAAGAGACAAGGCTGTCACTACACTGGCATCCCCCATCCAGCTGTCGCTCCCCAAGGGTAGTGCCATCATCTCCAGGTCCTGGAGTTCTGGTTCTCAGTGCACCCCCTCCCTGTTTGCCTTCCCCAAGGCTAGCTGGGCAGCCACACAGCCCCCTGCCCAGTGGCATCCCGGTTGAGTGTTCATGCAGAAATCCAGAGATGCCTTGGGGGATGCCTTGGCTCTTACCCTGACAAAGATGGCAAAGAAGAGGTCAGCACTGAGCTCCTGCACTCTCTTGGAAGCCATCTTCCGGTCATTGCAGTGATCTGCCTGTTTCTGGATGGCCTCTTTCTTCATCTTGATGGGGGAGCTAGCACCTGGGAGAGGGACAGGTGACAGTGATACGCCCACGCTCCCACCTGCTCCACAGCCACGGTACCTCACACCCACGCTCAGTTCACCTCTGTGTCCCTGTTGCTTGAGGGCACCCACACAGCAGGGGGCTGCCCCGTGGGACACCAGCTCCAAGCACCCAGCACTTGCGGCAGGCAAGGCCGGATCCCAGGAGCCCTGTCTATGCTGGGCACAGCCACCCTCTACCCTGGCAGCAGCCAGAGCTGCTCCGCAGGCAGGCAGGCAGCACCCACCGAGCGAGGCGGAGAGGAGCCGGTGCACGATGAGGTCGGCGTAGCGGCGGATGGGCGAGGTGAAGTGCGTGTAGAAGGGCACGTTCAGGGCGTAGTGGCGGAACAGAGTCTCGTCCTCCAGGACACCAGTGCAGAAGTAGAGAGCCATCTGGAAGTGGGGAGAAGCAAGGGAAGGGTGTGAGCAGTGCTGGCCCCGCATGTCTGCAAGGCCACAGAGTCTGCAAGACAGAGTCCAGCAGCTGATGGCCCTTCACCTGCTGCTCAGTTCAGGCTGTGAAGGGACGAGGTGGGCACTGCAGGAACTGAGCCCAGAGCA
The DNA here is from genome assembly GCA_033816785.1 of Picus viridis. Taxonomy (NCBI): domain Eukaryota; kingdom Metazoa; phylum Chordata; class Aves; order Piciformes; family Picidae; genus Picus; species Picus viridis. Next base: position 27,101,536 of record CM066589.1, read on the forward strand.
AACAGGGCAAAGCCACTGCAAAGAGCTGCTGACTGCCAGCTGACCCCGCCTGGCCCCACAGATTGCATCGATTTCCACGTCCCACGGGGGTTTAAGGAGTCTTCTGGTCAGGCCCTGGGGCTCATTCACTATCCTCTCATCTTCCAAGGAAGAGTCCAGCCTGTCCTATGCCCCTCCACAGACGCTCTCTCAACAAGGGGTCTTGCAAATCAGCTCCTATGCCAGGCTCTTTGGTTCTGAGTTGGGCTGCAGGTTCTGCACACCCATTATGTTTAAATGAAGAGCACTAGAGGCTCTTCCATTCACTGAGCAGACAGCCCCACAGTGATCCCTGCTGCTCCATCCCATGACAACAGCTGGGAAGCCGAGCGGCTGGGCTGCCGAAGCCAGCGCGGGGGCTGCAGTGGCACCACCCCACTCAGCAGCCTCTTCAGCCAGAACTTCTGCCCTTGTTATCCACACTGCAGCGTTTTTCACATCAGTGAAACACCAGCCCTCGGGGACTGGAAAACAACAGGATGGGGAGGGGAGGCTGCGTGGGTCAGGGGGTTGTGGCAGGGTCACGGCACAGGGGCGATGGAGTGATCCCATTTGAAAATAAGAGCAAGTGACTTAAAGAAAACAGGAGCAGCCAGCTCTGGTTACAGAGCCGTCCTGGGATCCACGGTTTGGGCAGCTGCATCCTCTGCTCCCCAGCCCAGCAGCACAGCCAGCGCCTGCTGAGCAGCAACACACTGATCCGGGCAAGTAAATACAGGAGGTTAAAAAAAGCAGCACCAGTCCCGGCCTTATTATGAGACCCAAGAGCTGGGATAGGAGCTGTGGGAGCTGCCAATTTCCACAACCCAGCATTAAATTGTTTCTGATGGACTCCATGAAGTACGGTCTCCACTCAATTAGCTCAGCTCCCTCCGAGCGAGGCTCTGCGTGGTCGGGCAGGGAGACACGCCGAGGGCTGGAGGCTGCTGTGGGAGGTAAGTGCCCTTGTGCAAACAGACAGCTTGAGATTACACAGGGCGTTTATGGGCACTCATCCCAGGCTCCTGGGCAGGAAGGGAGGAAGGTCCTTGCAATGCCAGGTAGGTAGAGAGCAGAGCACAGGTCAAAATCCCATCTATGTGGAAGCCGCTGGGACCTCCTTCCCTGTTCCAATTCCCTAAGGCCAGCAGTGCAGGGCAAGCCCTGCCTTGTTTCCAGTTAGAGAAGGTGCTGAAGGCTGCATGCTTCTTGTTGTTGTCTGGGGCACTTCTTCCTGATGGATGTGTTGGCCAAACCCAGCCACTGCTGGGTCCAGCACCCTTTCTGACATCCTTTTAGCAGCTCCTGACCCTCACTGAGGTTGGCAGCAGCTTGGGCAGCATAGCAAAGCTACTCCTCTGGGCTGTGGTAAGGTTACACACTGCATGGAGCCCAGTCCAACGTGTATCTGATACTCATCCTCAGCACCATGAGAGTGCTACCCAGGGACATCAGCCTGGTATAAAGCAGATGCTTTCTCATTAACAGCTTTGACTCACAAGTGGTCTCAAATCCTCAGGGTTTGCCACAATCCCCAGAGAACTGCAAGGAGCCTGGAAATAAATCAGCCCCAGTCAACCAGAGGCAGCTTTACTCTCACGGACAGATTGAATCCCCGAGTGACTGAGCCCCTGAAAAATGGTACATCACTGCTCCTTCAGCTGTTACAAGGCTCCTGGCACAGTGATCCAGGCACCCTCCCAGACACATGCATTACCAGTTGCTTCCTACCTCCCTCCTGCTCCTAGCAGCTGATGTCTTGACCACCAGCATGCAGCAAAGGTGGAAGGCACAGGCTTGGTGTGACCATAGGTTAAACCAGTAGGCAGCTTGTTTTGGCTCACTGAACTGCAGCCTTGTCCCTTTGCACCAGCTTTATCACTGGGAGCTGAGGTGACTCCTCAGTACCCTGACCAGAGGGTCTCACCATGCCATCTGTCAGAGCAGCAGCTCAGCCCGGGACACCAGTGTGGGCCCCTGCATGGCCGTGCTCCACAGCTGTCAAGACTCAGATCTGCCCTCCCCCATGAAGGACCACAACATCCAGGGACATGAGCAGGATGGGGCTGGTTCTTCTATTTATGCTAACAGTGGTGGCAGACAGCGAAAAGTCCTCCTGCCAGGGAAGGCTCCTTCCACCTGGTAGCTGCCTGCCCTTTCTAAGGGACACCGACACAGCTGTAAGCTACCCATCCTCTGCACTTAGGGCTTTGGGGAGCTGTGAGTACACCATGCAGGGAGTGAGGTCAGGAACCTGAGATCACAGAGAACAACATCCATGTCTCTGGCTCCTGCAGTGCTGCGGTCCTTCCCTACGGACCGGAGGTCATACAGATCCACCACTGCAAGCACATCCTGAGTCAGACTGGAAAGCAGCCCTAAAGATGGGACAGAAGCATCTGTTAACCTCAGCAAATCTGAAACTCCATTTATAAACTGAGCCACAGTTCAGCAAATGGCCAGCTGCACAAGCTCACCCCAGGATCAAGACAGATTGCTGCTGCTTCTGGCTCATGCACCACTTCCAATACTGAAGGCTGCCCATCACGGGTAGCAGCACCATCCTTCTGGGGAGTGCTGGCAGACGGGAATGCTGCTCACCATCCAGACACAGGCTGCTCTGCAGGGCTCACAGGCTCAGCTGTAAGCTGGGTTATGCCTATTATAGGACAGTGCCAGAGAGCAGGTCTGCCAGGCACAAGTGGATTGCACAGCACACCTTGCTCTTCTGATGATGAAATGAGCCTAGTTCCTGCCAAAATCATTTCAGGAAAGATATTCTTTAGAAGTTCCTCTTTCTTCTTCTCCAAGTTCTCTGTGTGGTGTCTATTCAGCAAAAGACTTCATCCCCCAAACCTTGATGGCTCTTTAACATACAGATTTATTCTGTATTCACAGTGCTGAATCTTAACACAAGCCACTGGGAGGTATCTCAAAACACACCCAACATCAGCCTCATGAAACCACAGAAGGAAAATCTCAGAAGTCAGTAGGACCCCAAAAGCCATCTCCTTGGTACCACTTCAAAACTGAGTTGCCTTCTCCTTGCTCATCCCCCTGGCCAGCAGCCAGGCTTGCTCCACATACTGCTGCTGGCAAAGCCCAGGCTTGTGCCACAGTCAGCGGGACCAGGGAGGGATGCCAAGGAATTCATGTCACCAGTGCATCTTCCACCAGAAAAGGAAAATGTGTCAGAAGAGACCAGGACGAGGCAAAAGCAGAACATGGGATCTGGGACAACAAGGCCAGCTGCAGAGGATGCTCCCTGCACGTTACACAGCAGCTCTCCTGAGCTGGAGACACAGATGAGGAGGTGATTTACTAAAAGGCTTCAGTCCCCAGTCCTACTTTCAAGCAAGCATTAAGTCACGGAAGTACAGCAGGACTTCAGGCAACTGCTAATGAGTAAATGGAGCAAATAAGCTAATTAGAAGAATGACAATCAAATGAGTGATGTTGGGAAGATGATTCATTCCTGCAGCGATAAGCAGGCCACAGCAGAGAGGCCGGTTCAGGAATGTGCCCCCTCTCCCCGTGGGGTAGGGACTTCCCTCAGAAGAGGCTGTGCTATGCCCAGCTGCAAAAGCAGAAAGGCAGATGCTTCCAATCAAATAAAAAAGATGGTGCTAAGTACCTGGATAAGTGTCCTGAGCTACAGAACCTCCAAACATGACAATCAGTGTGACCAGCACATTGCAGAGACCTTCACAGAAGATCTCTTGGTCTGGAAGGAGACCAAAGGGTTTCTGAGAGCCTCCCTGCTTCTATGAGCTTGTGTCTAGGTACCAGACTGTGTTTATGGCCAGTTCCACACCCCTGCGTCATCTCCGCTCTTGATTCCTTTTTTTTGGACCAGGTGGGATACCAGGATGTGAAGAAATGGCACACACATGAACCATGGAGCTCACTACCAGCTCTTCACAGAACAGCCTGTGTCCTTGTGAGTCTGCTAACATCCCACATGCAGCTTCAAGGGTGGAACACCCTGATTAGTATTAACAGGAATGCTACAAGGGGCAAGGAAAGACGCAGCCTGCCCCTGCTAGCTAGTGAAGCTCTGCTGCCCAGAAGATATGCCCACTGCCAGATGCACGGGGCTGGAGGCACTGGGGGTAGCTGCTGGCAGCACCACAGCTCTGGGTCCATTCACTCTTCCTTTATGTAAAAACCAGAAGGAGTGAGGGCAGAGGATGGAGACACAGCAGACAGCTACAGCCAGATGTGTCTGACAGCCCAGTGCTGTTCTCACCTTCATGGGTCTGGAGAACATGTTGGTCAGCACTTCTTTCCTGGCTTCCGAGTATTTGTCAGCACCAAATGTTTCATTTAAACTTTTCTGGAGGAGGAAAAAGAGACAGCATTCAGTGTTGGCAGGCTGTAGCAGCAGGGGACCCAGGCAGACCCTCCTGGGGAAAACAGCAGCTCATCCAAACCGTATTCCTCCTTTTCCTGCAAATCCTCTCGCAAACCAAGAAGTGCACGTGAAGCTGGGCTTTGCTATGGCCCCAGCAGCTCCAACAGGACTACACACAGAGTCCTTCTGAGCACTGACCTCTCTCTTAGGGTCAGGACAGGGAGCACTCAGGGCACAGAGATGCCCTTCTGGCTCAATGCCCAGACTGTGAGAGCGCTCACAGACCCTTCCTAACCTGTGCCTGACTCCCACCCAGCTTTCTAGAGCTTCAGTGCACGAACTAATGGGACTTTGGGAAGACATGGATACAGGAGATTACTGCCTGGGGCTAGCAGCAAGGAAGGACTGGAGGGTTCAAAGTGCAGAAGAGGAGCTGAGTGCGCAGCCCTGCGTCTGCTGACTTAGCCTCAGCGCAGCCAGCAAGCAGGGAGAGCAGTCCCAGCTGACGGAGGGGTGTGCAGGAGGCCAGCAGGGATGGGATTAACAGAGGATTAGCCACAGTCCAGTTGCTGCAAGTAAAGAAAACCCTGGAACCTGTGCTCTGCTGTTCAGCTGGAGTTCAGCCTCGGGACACGCTCAGCAGAGGATCGGTCAGCTATCTCCTGTGCTGGCTATGTCTGACCTTTCCCAGCACTGCTCCCCAGTCCTTCCCAGGCACCCTGCTCCCCACCCTGCCCTCCCTGAGACCTTCAGCAGCCCATGCAGCAACACCTCATCGAAAAGCTACTTTTCTATGTGCAAATACTCTGCGCAGGACCTGCCAAGAGAAGGCAGAGTAAGGACATCTGGGTGTCCCAGTAAGTGCTCCTGCACTGAAAGATCCTTCTCATTGCAGAGAAGGTCATTTGTGCTGGGGTCACTTGCAAGGTCCCCTCTGCCCTGCTTTAAGCTCTGTGTATAACATGGCTGAATAGGACAGGCCAGGCCACACTTGACCAGCCCTGGTACAGTCAAGAGTGAGTAAAGGAGGTGTTCTGTTTTGGCACGGGATAGTTGCCAACTCTTCCTCGGCAGAGGGGGCAGGGAATACACCACACACTGCCGAAACCATGCCATTATGTAGCTGCACACCCTTCACCCCACAATCCCGTTCCCTGCCAGGGCAGTGCACTCACATGCAGGGTCCCCGCACTGCTGAAGTCGATATCGAGCCCAACTTGGTTGCAAAACTCCATGAGGTCCTTCAGCAGCTTGGTCTGGGGTGGGGGTGGCGGCGAAGCAGGGCCTGCTCGGGGAAGGTGCGGTAGATCTGATGGGCCACAGCCATGTTCGCGAGCAGCATGAACTCTTCCACCAGCCTGCAGCATGAGAAAAACAACCCCAAGCTCCAGTTAGAGAGGGGAGCCCCCTGGGAAGCCAAACCAGTCCATAGTGATGGGAGCTAATATGACATGGGAAGATGGGGGGAGCAACTTGTAGTTGCTGTTCTAAACACAGATTAGATGTGAGACTACAGCAAACCCCCCCCCGATTCTCACTTTCTAGCCGAGGTTTCCTAGGGGACTCAGAGCAAGCCGCCCTGCTGGCACAGACAGGCAGAAGTCAGTAATAACTTTGACAGCTAAATTAGGACAAAATAATCTCCCTTTAGGTCATTTTATCTCCTGAAATGCTTGAGAAGCAAAACAAACGCTGTGCAAGAGCTTGCATGGAAAACAAACACACACTGCTGTCTTCCTGGGCCAGAGAAAACAGCATCTCGCTCGCTCCCCCATCCCGAGCTCGACATGTGTGGTCAAGCCCAGCCACTGAGCCCCACCTCAGCCAGGCTTCTACCCAGAGCAGGATGCCACATGGACCCCAAGCAGAGCAAGACACCACTGCAGCTCACTGCAGGGCTGCCTTCAGTATCCAGGTGATGCAAGGACGCTGGGTGCTCCCCCATGCAACCTACAGACTGCTCAGGATATCCCAGGCTGGGGTGAGCCACCCACCCTCCACCTGTGGACATACACACATCAAATGGGTATCTCCAGGCTACATGCTGCAACAAAAAGCAATCTCAGCACTAGGGATCATCACTGGAGCATTCATGGGTTGTGCTACCAGCTGCAGGGCTTTGCCACAGGAGACATTTAACTTGGCTTAGATAAGCAGAGAGATGTGCTTAACTGGGCTTCCTGCTCTTTGCTGCATGTATTCCCAGGGCTCCTAACTGGTGCTAACTGCCAGAAGAGATAATAGATTTACAGAAGTAACCTCATGCTCCATGCAATGCCCGAGCGAGCTGTCACGGCGCCGGCTCAGCCCCACAGCTCCTGCAGGCAAAGCAGCAATTTGCAGGGCTGGCTGGGGAAGCAGGGCTGGATCTGGTGAGCCTGCTGCTCCCAGCCCCAGCTGCACTGGGGAGAATGGCCAGGGGAGATGTGCAAGGTGCTGTGCTCCCAGAGTACTTGCTACAGCAGCAATACCTGCCCAGCCCAGGAGGACTTGCCAAGAACTTGAAAGGGAAAGGAAATAAAGACAAGTGCAGAGGAGGAACAAGCACCTGACAATGATAATCAGCAGCGGAAATGTTAGCCTTTAACGGGAAAAGCCTCCTGGGTTCTCCCAGAGGACATCGAGCCAGAGGCCAATGTCCTCTGGGAGACTTTGTGGGGGAAGCAGGAGGGATACTCTTGTGCTTGGGCAGTGTGGGAAGAAGAGGTGGGAATGGGACACCCATCCTGTCCCCTCCAACACGCGCGAGTAGGCAGACGCTGCCGGAAGGCGAAAGGCTGCCTCAGAGGGTGGGCAATGCGCTCGCAGCCTGGTGTGGGAGCAAGGTCAGTACACACTGGTGAGGGGGACTTCCAAGAGGGTTGAGCCAAGCTCTTGCTCCTGTGCAGCTAAACCAGCAGATGGCAACATCGGTCCCTCTACGGCCACCGGCACTGGGGGGCTGTGGGACAGCATGGGGCAAGGGTGCTGGGTACTCTGGCTGCACATCACCAAGGGGTGGGAAGGCAGAGCAGCAGGTAGCCCCAGCAGGCTTCACCTTCCTGTGGGCTTTGGTGCAAAGAGAAGAGGAACTATTTCCAGTGCTAGGCGCAGCTACACAGGCAGACACATGGGACAAGGTTGGCATGGAGTCCTTGGGCCTCCCTTGAAGGGTGGCCTCTATGGGTTGAGATGCAAACTCATTTTTAAAGATGAAGCAATAAGAACCTGTGAACAGCACCTCTTTGGCACTAGCACAACACATTTATCTCGGGTTCCAAAAGAGAGGAACACAGTGAGTGAGTGCTCAAGCAGCCCCTGCCACTCACATCCTGTCAAATGCCAGAGTGTGAAGCCTTTGCCTCTTAACTTCCAGTGACACTTTGGGCTGGATGCAATTTCCACCTGATTATTAAGTTCTGCATTTTGTTTCATCATTTGAGGACTTGAGCTTTTCCATTTTCCTGGAACTATCCTCGTTCTGATGTTCTAGGTAGTACAGTATTTAAGCTAATAACTAAGCACCCTCCTGACAGGAACGCTTTTACAGCCAAAGGAAAACTAACGGCACATCATTCCTGCTTTGTTCTGCATCCTCTCTCCTTTCAACACATCACACGTGGAGCACCAGCTTCCAGACAGCATCAAAGACAGCCCCCATGAAGATGAGGCACCCAGAACATGGTTGGATTGACGGCAAGGGCAGGAAAATCTTATCAGGGAGCACCCAGAAGCTTGCACCCATGACAAGGTGAGAAGGATGTAACTGTAGATATTCATAACTGAAAAGCTACTTGTTTTGCTCTCTCTCCCACAGGCAGAGACAAGCTCTGGGAGGCATGGCTGCAATTTGGCCTTCCATGGAGCAGATACCACACACAAGGTCAGACACTGCCCTGTATCTGGGGGAAGAGAAGCCCCAGGACCTAACGAGTCAGTTTGTGACAGCTCAGGTCAACAAACCACAGTGCCCTTGGGAAGGCTGCAGGACCCTGTGGGTTGATGTCAAAACACCCTACAGGGATTGAGGGTCCTGGATCACCTGTGGGTCAGAGAACTGCTTCACACATGCACCCCACTACAGCAAGCAGCCCTGCAAACATGAAAGGGATAAACAGTGTGGGGTTGCTGCATGTTAACACCTAGACAGATTCATTTTAAATGCTAGGATTTCATTTCCAGTGAGAAGGAAGCAGCTTCCAGAAGGGACAAGTCACAACTGGGCTAATCCAGAGCACTGGAGAGCTTGCCAGGGTCAGAGGGAATGGCCTGGGGGCAGTGAAGGAGCTGGCACCTGTTACTGGAGTTAAGCCATGTCACCTCTTCCAGCAGAGCAATGTAGGGTCTGTGTCCCGGGACACAAGGAGGGAGTCAAAATCTGCACCAAACAGCTGAACATGGTGGCCTTGGTGCACCTAAAAAAGAAAACTGCATTCCCAAGAGGGGCTCTCACTGAGCCTGCATGGGATGCTGGAGACTCAGGAGGATGAGCCAGGGCTGGAACAGGCAGCAAGGATGGCACAACCAAGCTGCTGCCTTCCTGCCCTTCCTGTGTGGCCTTCTAGGGGCACTTTAAGCTAGGGTCCTCAGAAAGGGCTTTGGCTCGGCGAGCGCTGAGCTGCAGCTCGGAGGAAAGCAAGGGATGCTGGGGCAGGTGAGAGCAGAGGCTGGGGGCCAGAGCAGCGCCTGGCACTGGCGTTCCTGGGAGCTGTGCTGCAGCCCTGCTAATTTGCTGGCAGGTCAAATGACAAGAGGTTTGGGTTTTTCCTTTTTTCCTTAAAACAGCCTAGCTCGGAGTTTGGCTCAGGGTGGTTGGCAGACGGGACTGCAAAGAAAAATATTTCATGGCTAAAAAATGGAGACAGAAAGGCTGGTCCCTGGGAGCATGCTGAACAGAGCCCATGTGAAAGGCATTCTAACGCCATCACTACAGTTTCCTCTGGATTAGCTGAGCTATCCTTGGCTCCTAGCACCACAAAATCCCATAAACAACCTGATCTGAACTTTTGCCCTCTCTGCACTGGTGCGAGGTTTCCTCCTCTGTCCCACAGGGAGAGCTGAGGATTAGCAGGTGGCTGTCCCTGCTGTAGGTGTCTGCCGATCCTGGCTGCAGCAGGGAGCATTTCTTCGAGGCACCACAGAACACGTGCACATGCAAGAGGGAGGAGAGGGAGGGGTGGCAAGGTTTGTGAGCTCTGTAATGTGCACAAGTACCTTCTGCTGGCTCTTTCAATCCCCAGACTTTGCTTATGAGTTATGGGCTGGGTGAAACTCGATAGCCTGTCTTATGCAAGAGGTCAGCTGGAGTGTACAGTTTGCAAAGGCACTTGTCTCAAGAGTTTCAAATGTAATCGAGGCACACTGCCTGCTGGGGAGATTTCAGGCTCCTGAGATGCTCTTAAACACCAGACTTGGTGCTTTTCAAAGTATCTTCCATGTTTTTCACAGCTCCTGTAGGCAACAGGCATCCATGAAAGCATCCAGTTGAAGAGGACTCATGACTTCTTGATAGCAGTCCTGAACTCAAGTTTCTGGGCTGTAACTCCCCTCTCACAGCTCCCACCAGAGCTAAACATCCCTGGGACACAGGAAGAGGAGCTGCACATTCAGACTCTGGAACTGCTTTAGTAGCAGCATTACTGCTTGCTCTGTAAAAGGTTAGCTAGAGCCTCCCCAGACCTTGAAAAACCACTCACATCCTCAACAAGATGGTTGTTTGACAGCAAATCAAATATTGGTTTCTCCTGCCAAACCTCTGCAGAGTGAAGCAAGGCAAGTGAAATGCCTGTTTGGCTGCTTGTCTCCATGGCAATGCGGCCAGGCTATATAGCAGCAGTGGAAGTACCCACTCTCCCTGATTAACTTGACAAATGACATTAGCTAAGCAAGGTTGGCTGCAAGGGAGAGACAAGGAGCACTTTGTTTGCAATCCAGTAAGTGCAGGAAGAAGGCAGGCAGCTTGGTTAAAGCAAAGCAACACAAAAAACATCTGCTGTTCCACTAGTGAAACAGATCTGGAGCATTCAGATGAAATGGCAGCAAGATGGGGCTGAAAAGAACAGCATGGTTCTTCCCCCATGCTTTCTTCTTCGCCTCCATCCCCTCCTGCAAGATGTAACCACTGGGTGTATCCAGGCATTGGAAGTGTTCTCTTTACTGAGGTGTGGTTCAAGAGACAAACCCAAAACACTGCCCAGCTCTCCCACAGCAGGCATTTGTAACAAGTGATAGGATGAGAGGAAATGGCTTCCAGTTGCATCAGGGGAAATATTAGGAGAAGCTTCTTCACTGAAAGGGTCATCAAACACTGGAACAGGCTCCCTATGGAGGTGGTTGAATCACCATCCCTGCAGACGTTTAAAAGATGCAGAGATGTGGTGTTAAGGGACATGGTTTAGCACCAGACTTGGTAGTTAGATAAAGGCTGGACTCAATAATCTTCAAGATTGTTTCCAAATGAAATGAATCTTTGCTTGCTTTTTTTGCCAGCCTGGAGAAGCTGGTGCCTCTTTCACCTGCTCCCAGTCAGAGTTGCACTGAGCCTCCTTCCAACAGTGGTCCCTCTGGTTGGGGGAGCTGCTACTAGATAAATCCCAACAACTTTCCAGGATCGCAGACTTGAGCCAAATGTGACCAAATGATTTCTGCAAAGGTTACCAAACTTTCTTCTGCTGTCCCATTACAAAATTTCATCTGTTCCTCTCCATCTCATCTGCTCCTCATAGCATGTGCTCCCTACTGCATAGGGAACAAGGCTTTAGCTGCTCAAATTCTTTCCCATCTCCAGATGGGTTTACTATCCTGGTTCCGCATGGGTTTGTGCTTCAATCATCATTCAAGGTCCCTCAACCCATAGCTGTGTGTCTGCTTCAGGTGTTCAGCTCCATGCTGGATTCAAATAAGTTTAGGACAGCATAGCTTCAACACCATCACAGTCTGTTTGTGTTTGAAGCAAGCAGTGCCACGGGAGTCCAGTGCTGAGAAAAGTTTGTGTGTGCTTGAGAGAGCTCAGACAACACTGATGGATGGGCATCCCCTTGCTAAGGGCAGTACATTGCTGAGAGCCCTCGCTCTCCACTGGCTTCAAGGGGATTATTGCTGCAGTTCATTTCATAACAAACAAGAGATCTACAGCCACCTCCTGGGAATGGGACTCTAAATCCTGCTGTATTCACCAAGAGAAAGTCACCTTCCACAAAAGGCTGCAAACAGTCCTGTGCACGTCCAACAGCAGCAGCGGCATCAGCTGAAGGGAAGTGGTAGAGAAACAGCAGCAGAGCTCAAGCAAGAAGCTCTCTGCAGAGCACTAAATCCAAAGACCGCTGGATGTGGCACAACTTTTTCTCCTTTTCTTTAAATCATGTAGGTTTATTTTTGATTACAGCTCTTCCATGAAGCAGAGGAACTCGAGAGGTTTCTATAAAAGCTCTTCTAAAAGCATCATTAGCTAATCCCGCGTCCCCTGAGAGCAGAGCCAATGACAGAATCACGCGTTTTGGCTGGACTGGCGCTTCCGATGGCTCTTTCTCATGCTAAATCCTGCACGAACGGCGCGCTGCCTTGCCGGTGCCGCTCTGCCCAGCCAACAAAGAGGAGCATCTTCAGCCGTCCCCTCTGGAACAGCACTGCTGCTGCTGCAAGACTTCTGAAAATCAAATCCCCTCTTATCCCCAAAACTGGCCTGCAGCGTTACACATGAGCTGCGCAGCGCTGGTGTGGAGCTGCCTTTGCCAACCACAGTTGCCAGATGACCAAAAGCCCTACTTTTTTTTGAAAGAAAGAGTAGTCAAAGGCAAGAACGCTGGTGGTGCCTGGCTGCAGGAGAGTCATTTGCGCTCCTTTCGCCGCTAGCGGCAGCCTCGAACAAAGCAGAGCTGAATAATGGAATTACTCCACTTTCTGAGACTGCTCAATTAGCTCTTGGTTAAAACTGTTAACATTGAAACTTGATGAGAATAGCAGCTCCGAGGCAGTTTGAGATTCATTTCTTCCTAAGCTAGAATGCCTTTTCCCTCTAATGAACTCCCTTTCTGGGGTATAATGAATGCCCTTTTTATTAGCTATGGTGCCTTTCCATTAATAGATGCCTCCAACGCAAACGCATGGGAGGGTTTTCTGAATACAAATGTACTGGCCACTCTCACACCTTGAGGTTGGAAGTACCATGAGACCACTCTCTCTGCTTTATCCAAATTAACTGCAGTATGATGGAAAACCATTTAAAGCTGGGCTACCGAAGGCATTTGGCATGATTAGGAATTAATTGCTTAAAGCCTGATGTACTGGGTTTGCACACGAGGATTTAGACTGCTAGAAAAACCTCAACCATTTGCCTAAGTTCCTCTGAAATTACTGATGCCAACTTGCAGCCCTGTTACATAGAGGAGCTGACTTATTCTGGCAACATGATGTCAGGTGAGATGCTGGGGTGCTGAAGATGGCACAAGCAGCTGTGAAGCCTCTGGCACCTCTTGGCGCTCAAGTGCATGGATGGCAAACACTCCCCCTGGCCTGGAGCTCCTCAGCCTCATCTGTGGTTCCTATGGAAGGGATAAAGCCAATGCCCATTGGTCCCACCACCCTCTGTCCTGTCTTAATCCAAGTGGCAATGGAAATGCCATTGCACTGAACAGCAAGTGATGCAGAGGATGTAGCCCCTGCGGGCTGCATCTCTTCATTAAATGTTAATATGACTGCAGTCTGCTCCTTTTCATGTAAATTGGCAACAACCTTCAGACTCCTGGCATGAAGCTTAAGTGCCCCTCTGTGCCAAGACAGCATCTTCAGCCACTGCGGTCCAGGGTTGAAAGCTTAGACATACACCCACGTGCTGGGCCACACAGGACACAGATGCACAACTTCAGCTTCTTTGGTCCCAGCTCCAGTGTTTTCTGAAGTTTTCTCAGGACTATTGCATTTCTGAGCCCAGGACAGAGGACTTCAACCTCAGCATTACAGACAGAGGAAGATCTCCCTCCAAGAATGGCTCTCTCCTGGGTCAAGAAACCTTTTATTTCCCATGGGCCCCAAGAAGCCCACAGAGTGCCGCTTGCTCATCATGGACACACAGCCCCGCTTACATCCCCTCCTAGAAATGCCTCTGGTGGCTGCCTGTACAGACCCCCTGCTCATGCCAGATGTCAACATCAAAGTGACAGTGCTGTTCAAAACCCCTCTTTTAAAACACCACCCCTTCACCTTGCCTAAACACTTCTCTGTGGGGAAGTCAAGGACAGCACTGGAAGGGGACTGCAATCCCCGAGTTCAGCTTCAGAAGCTGTGTGGCTGGGAGTCCTAGGTCAGCTTCCCATGGATCCATGTCAGACCTGGTTGCTTCTTCCAGGGAGCCACTGGCTCACTGAGATCTCATGTCTCAGACAGAGCTATGATGGCCAGGGCCCTGCTTACTCTCCACAGAGGCACAGGGGAGGTGTAAGCAGTGACCACAAAAGCTAACAGGTCTCACAGGGGCAGTCACAGCCTGGGCTAGCAAGCCTTACTTTTGGGAGTGTGTTAGGACGCTCCCAAGCAGGGGTGCCCTCCAGGTTCTGGGCACAGAGCAGGAATCCAAGACAGTTTTCTCCAGCCTGTAGAGACTCCCAGTGGGCAAAAGAGCCCAGAGCCAAGGTGGGTCTGAGACAGTGCAGAAGAAAGGGGAAATACCTCACAACTTGCACCCAAAGCCAGACTGGCAGCCCACATTCCTGAGATGCACAGCCTGATGAGCTACTGGCTCTGAAGGCAGAGCTTACGACAAGACATGGAATATCAGTGTCATCCAGAATCTGGCTACGAGGGAATGGAAAGAATTCCTGAAGAAATGCAGACAGTCCCTCTCCTGATGGGAAAGCCTCCAGTCCTGCACACTGGGCCAGCACTGCCTGTTATCAGGCTGCATTTCCCACTGAAAGGAGGAAGCAGGAATGAAAAGCACTTTTCCTCGCCCTTAGAAGTTTATACAAGTGATTTATGGGTCAGAAAAATGAGTAAGTTTGTTACTGAGTGCTCCATACAGCAGCATGTGTTACATGGCTGCTGACCAGAAATGACAAGACCCATTAGGTGGAAGCAAAGGGCAGCACGATGGAAAGTTAAAGATGCTTTTTGCCCATTTAATTAATTAGCCAGGTCTTTTTTTCCCCCATCCCCTGCAGCCTTCATTAATGTAACACTGAAGTGAAGGAATATTAACAATTCAGACAACACATTAATATTAACACAACACCTGCAAAATGCAAATGTAAGTCCATTAGGTAAACAGATGATATTAAGCCATTGAGGCAGAAATAACATTCTGACATTTCCTAGCAGGAGCATCCTGCAGAGACACTGTCCATCACTTATGCTCCATTATAAAGCCACGGCCCCTTGTACGTAGGAGGCTCCTCATCTGTTACTAGTCCCTGCAAGGATGAGAAAAAACTTACATTTCCATTAAGACATTTGCCAATTTCATGTGGGAAGTGCCTTACTAAAGCCATGTCATGAACCAGAAAGATCAAAAGGGATTTTTAAAAGGATTTTATCTCTGTGCTAGCAAGGGATGGAGATAAAAGTTGAAGGTGATAGCCTGTAAATATTATCCTACACTTGGGAAGGCTCCAGAACCTGAGCCTTCTATTATAGTTTAATCTCAGACAAGTTTTCAGTAAGGGATCAACAAACAGTTAATCACCCAGAGAACTGATAGTACTGTAGGGAGTCACAGACTGCTAGAGCCAGCCTTCCTGTACCATGTTCTTCACCATCTAATGCTCTCACAGATGTTCCAGCTGAGGAGATGTTCACACCCTCTGTGGGTTTTTCCCTTTGCCTTTGCTTTTCCCCAGCTTACCTGGTATTGAAGAGTTGATTACTTCCAAAGCAGGAGACAAACTGCTTTGGACAAGGGGGAATTAAAAAAGAAGGGATGACCCTCCCAGATTAGAAAAATATCCTTTGATAGCCAGCAACTGGGGAAGAATAACCATCTACCCAACAGAATGGGACCCAGGGACAAATAAGCAGGAGCCTGCAGCAGCTCATGAGGAGATGAACAACAAAAGCTAGCCAAGAAAAGTTTAAAAGATCAAAACCATAAAAGCAATCTAAATAATCTGGCACCCAAAGGCCATGGTGGCACAGCTGCTCAGTATGTGCCCCCCAAATATTCCTGAAGTGAAAGTCAGGCAGTGACTCGCTAAGTAATGCTCCAGATCTCTGGTCTAACCTCCTGCTCAATGCAGGATGACTTCCAAGTTGGATCAGGTTGGCCTTTTCCAGTTGAGCTCTAGCAATCTCCAAGGTCAACTATCTCATAGCCCCTGTGAGTCCCAGTTCCAGTTCTTAACCACACTCAGAAGTGTTATTTGGGCTCATACGAAAAGACCTCCAAGAGAAGCAGTCACCCGGACTGGCCAGCCTTCAGCAAGAGCCTTGCCAGAGGAGGACTGCTCAGGAGAAACTGGCTGCAGGGCAAGGGAATTAGAGCAACCACTGTGACCACTGGTTCTGATAAGATCTGTGTCAGGAAAACTTACTCAGTGTAGCCAGGTCCCCAGCAGACAACACCCAAACACAGCTGCCCCCTGGCTGCAGGATGATCTGCTGGGGTGCTGCTTTCCAGGCAGAGTGGTGTGCTCACAGCAGTGTCCATCACTGCTCTGGTTCAACCTCAGCTCTGCAGTTGTAGCACTGAGTATGGGCAGGTTAAGGGGAATTGCTGTATCAATACGGAGTGAGGGATCCAGCTGGCTCCAGCTGTATTATTCTTGGTCTGAAACAACTGCAAAGCACAACACATGAACCTTCTGGTTACCAGGACTTTCAAAGACATGGAAACCCTAGGGGGAAGGGAGCAAGGTACAGGGGACACTGACAGCAGATCAGGATTAAAACAACCAATGTGAGCTGGCAAGGAGATGAAAAGCGCATGGGCAACGCAAGATTTGGGGGTGATGTTCACTAAACAGGGAGTACCAAAACACTCTGGATAGCTCGAGTTTTCAAGAAGCCTCTTGGCAGATTAAAACATCCCAGAAGGTTTTATATCCACCTCTTACAATCTTAAGCTAAACATAAGGTGAGAAAAATATGCTTCTAAAGAAAAGTCAGGCATAAAAAACATCGAGCAGGAGAATGAACACATTGGGTTTGTGGAGTATACAACCAACAACAGTTTTCTCTCCCCAAAAATAAAGTCAAGGGAATGAAATGCAGAGATGAGCAGGATGGAAAAGCTGTAAGAAATTTAGGCAGTCTCTCCCCTGCATCACATCTCCCCCAGGCACAACCCTCACCCTGCTGGAGCTATGCCGTGAACTCCTGAGAGCACCTTACCCCCTCTGCAGTGGGACAGATGCAAGGTCCAATAGGTCTTCTCCATCTGCAGCTTCTCTCTCTTGACTTTTATGTGCATCAATTCAAAAGCTATTTGATTTACTGGCTTAAGGGCTGTGAAGAGTCTAGCTTGGTTCTAAGGACAGGCTGAGGTTAAAGGCAGCAATGCAATTTCACCACTCTGTCCATTAGGAGAAAATGCTCAGGTCTGGATTTATAGTCACGTTCCAGTGAGCCCACAGATCACAGCAGGCTGAAATTAGCCTCATTTATGCAATGGGATCAAAGAGAAACAGCCAAACACCCACTGGAGCTGGGCACACAATGGAGAAAGTCCAGCAGCACGGGAGCAGGTGTCAAATGGCACACGCTTGCTGCCAGAAAGAAGGACACACGGTTGTGGTGACAAAGGGCTGCTCATCTGCAGCTGGAGCTGCTTACAGCCAGACAGTAGATGAGGTAGCTTCAGTGAGACCATAACAGGTAAGGATGGGTGGCATGGGACCTATTGCTGTAAGCAAGGAAGAATCATATCCTTAAAGCCCAGTAACTCTGCAAAGCTGGACTAGTAGGACAGGACACTGTTTCACATCACAGCCCCTCTGCTGAGATCATATAAAAGACACAACAAGCTCTGTTCACACTGAGGTCTGTAAAAGCTCACACACTGCTGGGTGAAGGCAGCAAATGTCCCAGTCCCTGGCTTCTACAATCAATGAGTGAACCCGGTTGCTCCTGCTAGTTCTTTCACTGACTCTTACAGGTGTCCCTCAATTGCCTCTAAGAGCAGAGGAACCAAAGCTAAATCCTCCAAGACACCCTGAAACTGCTCCTTTGGGGCAGGGTTTTACTAGATCAAGGCAAGTTTGGTTAAAATGAAGATGCAAGAGTGATGAAGAAGAACTCTTCCACTGTTATCTTCCAGGTTCTGAGCTGGGAGCTACAACCAGAGGTCAGCAGCACAGACCAACCCGCTGAAAAAACCTACCATCACCAAAAGCAGACACACAAATCTGTCAGCACATCTGTGCTGCTGAAACCAACCGAGCTCAGCACCGGATCATGGTAAGATTTGCAGCACTGTCACCTTGCTGTGCCTTGGCAGTGCCTTTTAAACCTTGGAAGAGGGGTATTTCAGGCATCTGTTCTTGCCTTTGCATGCAAGTGTTACAAAGCCAAAAAAATAGCCTCTCTTGGAGCATGAGGCATATCCTAAGATGCCCTGGAGCTTTCTTGTCCCACAGACATTGAGTAGTAATCTCCAAATGACAAAACAGAAATAGACCCATATATCAGTCCCAGGCCTGACAGATACCTGGCTCTTGGTGTTGCATGTCTCAGACTGCTTAACCCTTGAATGAACAGGTTAGCTCTGTACATTCAGAAGAAGGAATCACACTATTAAATCCGTCTTTTGCTTCTAAATCACCATCCTGGATCGGATGGCAATGCCCAGCCACCTTCCCAGTGCCCAAATTTGTCAGTCTGCATTGGGAATCACCAGGGCAAGTCACAATCTGCAAGGACCTTGTTATTATAAACACAATGGTGGCTTCATTCCTGGCTTGGAAGGACCTCACTGGTTGGATGTCTTATGGTGATTGGACCCCACCCAGCCATATTCACATGGGAACCTGGTTTGTCATGCCTTCAGACTCAACAGTCAAATGTGAATGCCTTGGGTCTTGGACCTCTGTTTGGCAACTAGATTTACATGCTAGACCAATCATTTTCAGATCTGAGAGTGACAGCCTGTGTGGTTGGCATGCACTGCAATCTTCAACCTCAGACTGAGCAGAGAGCTCCCTTGTCCTTCCCAAGCTCAAAAAGTACTGCGAGATGGGAGACGAGCAAGCAGCCATGATGACTATTGCCTCCTAGCAGGTTCCTGATGCTCCAGTCACACAGGTAGGAACACATCAAGGTCACCTGGGGAAAGCAAATGCAGTGCCATGACTTTCCTGGAATATGACACCAGCTCTCTGCAAGAGTTGTCAATAACACCAGAGTAAAAGCTCTGGGAGCTTCCTCCCACTGATTAACTTGTAACTCCAGACAGCCAGAGAGAAGGCCAATGCAGCTCCACCAGATGCCCTTCAATGGCCAGTTTCAGCAGGGGACAAAACCACTCAGAACTACTGTTTGCAGCAGCAATACAACTGTACCATGAGGTGGTTAGGAGAAAGGGGACACAGACACTTGCTCAAACTGCCAATCCCAGTACATAGGAAAGGGCAGGGACTGCATGAACCCGGTAAGCCACCCCAGGGGATACTACAGCTTCTGGTTTTGCCCACATTTCACATGCTTACTTACCACTGTCTGGACAAGACAGACATCAGTAACCTCTGTGAACACTTGTGGGAGCATGCCCCTCCACAGCAGGAGAGGTCCCAAGCCCATTTCAGCCTGAGCTTGCTCCAGAACTCACAAAGACAGGTCCCACACTGAAGGGCAGCTCAGGAGCGATGCATGGATGGGCTGAATGTCAAAGCATGGGAAACAGCTTATGGTACGTGCAATGCAGGCACAGTGCACCCTCCCTGAAAGTCACTCTCCTATTGTTATTTAACATCCTGCAAGTTTCAGCCAGAGACGCAGTCTCCCATCCGCGCCCTGAACTGGCCTGGGAATGGCTGGGAAGAAGAAAGGGAGCTTGAAATGAACTGTGGAAAGATTTAAGTGCTCTAACTGCTGCTTTCCAATACAATTTTCCACTTGGGGCAGGGGAAGGGAAGGAGGAGAGTCTGACAGCAGTTTTAAGCCAGTCACAATTGTGACAGGTTCTTCTCTTCCACTTCCAACCAGCTCACAGGCAGAAAGAACACTTTAACCTCCATTAATTATCACTGCCTTATTCCAGCCCAGGGTTTCAGAGCAGCAGAGCAGTGGCAAACTCTTAGGACCAGATAGGAGCAGGTCCTGCCTCAAATCATGCTGTTTAGCTCAATGCAGTAAAACTCTTGTCATTCATGGTAGCAAGAGCTACTGTGACTCTTCCTGCTGTCCCACAGTTTGCACTGAGGGCATCTCATACAGGCAGCACCACTACTGCAAGGGAAGAGAACAATACAAACAACTTCTTGCACTCCAGCCTCTGAGAACAGGTTAACGACCAACCAACAGACAGATCTGTTGTGCAACCAAGCCATACACATAGGACAAAAACAGGAGTTGAACAGAGGAATTCACAGCTTCTGCCTACTCTCTGGCTATCAGAGACTCCTGCTGGAACTCTACCACCACGTGAAGCTTATTGCATTCATCAGTACTGACCATGTGATATGCAGCTTGAAGGTGGTGTTTAGGGAAACAGGGACAGCTTCAATGCCCTCATACAATTAGAGCAAAATGATAACAAAGTATTGCTATGCTGATTCTCCTACTTCTTGGCTTAATTACAAGCCATGAAAGATCCTGATCAAAATAAACCAAAAAACCAGCTATAACTGAGATGTGCCTGTGCAGGGACTAAGCATACCCTAGCTCCGCAGTTCAGCCCATGCTGCCCTGTGTCCCTTCCATGCTCAGCTGGTCTCCCCTGCTGAGACCTGGCCCCAGCTCTCACCTCATCCCAGTTCCCAGCTGTAGATACCATCCCTTCATGCTCACTGATGACAAGATGTGTCATTCTTCCTTCTCTGGCGACACAAGACCTTTGCAGATCTGCCCCCTCTGATACTCGTGGCTTGCAAACTGCTCACAGGTATTTTTAGGATTACTCTTTGTCACTGAATACTAAGAGGAGGTAGATGCTGCTGACAGATGCAGCCAGAGCTCTCCTCAGCCCCACTACAGTTCCACCAAGAGATGCCTTGGGGTTCAGGTGCTTTGTGGCTCTGAGCCACAAATGAGCCCAGCCACAAGCAAGGGAGTCCTTTGCCCACTTTCACTGCCTGGAACAGCTGAAGCCTCTAACCATGGCAAACAGACAGCAGGTAAGAAGTGAGATGATGTGCCTGAATGTGCACAGACGTGCCATAAAGAAGGAAGGAGGACTGGCTGCGAGTTCAAATATAGTGATGGGGACATAATGTGCCAGGATGCTGAGGTTCACACAGCAGCAGCCGTCAGCAGCTCCACATCGCGCTCTGAGTCACAGGGAACCAGCCTGAGGAGCAATTACTGGTGTACAAATGCTCTTAAACGGCAACAAAAGGATGGCAACCCCCACCCCACCCCTTCAACTCTTCATTTCTCCCACTTAGGTTTGGGAGGATACTTCCTCCTGCTTAGACAAGCAAAGGCTCCGGTGACACGAATCAGGGGTGAGCAGCAGCCACCGTGGCACAGCAGGTCTACCCTGCCAGCATCACCAGCCCCCCTGCCAGCACTTGTGACTGCAGGAACCATGCACCGTTACAAACAAGCTGTTCCTCTAATTCAGCCCTGCTGACTCCTCAGCTGAAGAAGATTTTCCAGAAATTGTCTGGGGCTTTGACTAACCAAATGAACTTTCACATCAGACTTCAGTCTTCTAGTTGCCACTGCACCACTCCCTGCAAGCCCAGCCTGTTCTACTGATAACCACAGGGCAGGAGAAAGCTCCTGAGCCACAGCCTGCTCCAAAAACACAGGTCTGCAGCACCGACAAGCTCCCCACATCTCCATCTTCACACACACAAGCTTTTTGTTTGAACCACAGACTACCCTAGGACTGAAAAGAAAAAACACCACAGCAAGTGCACACCCAGATGTTCATTTCGTATGTGCTGACAGTCTCACTTTAATCCTACTTTCCACATTTAAGGTGTTAATGGGAACCTTGATGCATTTCAGAGGGAACGTGCACAGATAGAAGATAGATGTGAGCCTAAAGCCCTGCTCCTAGATTTCCTATCAAGAGCTGGATTTGTTTATATCCATACGATACAATCTCCATAAAAGCAATCAACCACCACCGAAAGAAGATGTCTCAATATCTGCACAGCCTTCACACAGACTAAGCATTAGGTTTGCTTTTATGATGCAGAATAATATAATAGATTCCTTCCACAAGTTCCCAAATGTTGTTATTAAGTATTGCTTCTCTAATAAAATATGCTGCAACGTACAGTAGGACATGATGTGGCATTTACACAAGTCTCTTCTCTGTATGGAACTTGCTGGCTTTTAAACAAATCTGTCTCTTCTATACTCTACAGAAGCACAAGATGAGTAATTATGTTCTCTGCTTAATAATGTTTTTGCACTGGCCAATTTAACAGCTAATCTCCACAAACCTCTGAGATAGTCCCCCAGCAGCTACATTTGCATGTTGTAATCAAGTCTTGCTATTAAATCACACTTTGCAACAATAGCTGAGCTGTCAACTACAAGCGGTGGCTCTCCCGCTGGCACTGTGCAGGCAAAAGCCCTGGGTAAACAGGCACAAACTCACACTGCTCTGCCACCTAAGAGAGTGCCCACCTGTGCCCACCGCGGATCTCAGGACAAGCACCCTTTGTCTCTGCTCTCTGAGGAGCCAGTCAGTTTGCAGGTTGCCTTCTGCGGGTCTGCATGCTGCTCCCTGCAGCGGTGCAAAGAGGTGGCTCTATTGGCTGCTGTGCTCTGGTTTGCTCCTCAGGCCGCTTTCTAGGGTAGCCTTGAAAATATGAGTACTCCGGGTGCAACACAAAGATCCCTGCCTTGCAAAGGTTTCCCCCTTGGCCGTGTGGGCAGCACGGTTTGTGGAGCTGTGCTGTCAATCGGAGCACTGCTCTCGTCAGAGTCAACTACCCTCCTCGAAAGTACTTTGCCCAGTTATCTGTTTCTTCGCTGTCTTTGTTGACTGTGGTACAGCAGGAGGGTGCCTCTCAGCGAGAGGGCAGGCCAGCACTCGGTGAGGGTTTCTGTTAGTGTCACTGTATTCAGGCCACAGTGCATGGGAATGGCATGAAGCAGATGTTTGATTTTCCTCTACTGGCTTCTGCCAGGACTGATCACCTGCTCCTCACTGTTCCCTACTCCCTCCCAAAAACTCATCATCCCCAAAGAGGCCCATAACCCCCAGCTTAGCTCAGTACCATATTCCTGCCCCTGTACATCCACTTAAGCAACATATCCCTTCTCTTCTACTCTCCCATGATTTCAGTTTCCTCTTGATGGGAGTAGGGACTGCAACGACGTGAATGACCGGAGCACATCTGTCAAATGGAGGCAGTTGCAATGAATTCCCTGTAGCAAACATCACTGCACTGGTGCAAGCTGTTACCGGTGCCAGAACCTCTTGCTCTGAACCAGGTTCTGGCTCTCTGCATTCCCCTGCAGCATGCTGCAAATGTGCAGTAAATAGCAGAGCCCTTGTTGAATAGTCTTTTGCAGCAGCTGTACCACAAGGCAGAGCTTCAAAGCAGTGATGCAGATCAGCTGCAGCCCAGCCACATCTCTGATGTCTTCCTGTCTTAATGATTCTTCCTACGCATTAGCAAAACATTTATTTCTACCTTGCCCTGTACTTCCCATTTATCCAGAAATCTGACAAGGTCTCCTTCCTTCTAGCATGGTGATAGAGGGAAGGGAGAATTTCTTGCTGCAATGGGCTCTGTGAAAGTAGACAGATCAATCTAGACTCAATCTGTCTCGCTAATGGTTGGGGGCTGCAGTTGACCCTAGGCTGGCCCGGTTGGGAGTGAGTGCGTGAGCACAGGCAGCCTGCTTTCAGCCTCTCCTGCTTCCAGCCTCTCCTGCTTCCAGCCTCTCCTGCTTCATGCTGCAAAAAAGTCACACCAGATCTCCTCGAATATGGTGTCTCTCTGTGACCTGCCCCTCTGTAACATGGACACCTGTGCCCAGCCCCATGTGGCACTGCACAATATGGTGCCTGTTTGGCAGCAAGGCTGCAAATGAGCACTGAGTTTAAACAAAGCCAGAAAACTTCATTGATGAGATTACTTTTCCAAGAGGTGCTCTGTTACACCACAACAGAGATGCCTCCCCACCTCTTTAGGTCCTATTTGAGCACAAAGTCCTTCCCAGGGGAACTCCCAGTGGGACCAAGCCAGTGTGGCCTTTCTTGTCTGCAGGACAACCGCACATGTATCTGCTCACTAAGCTGATTATATTGAGATGAGCAGGGTTTGCATCAACTCTTTTACTACATCAGGCTGTTTAACCTGCACTGTCTGAGCAAAATGAGATTATGCCAGAGATGCAACATGTACATGAGTTCTGCCAGGACTGCCTTTCCCCAGGAGGATGGGGAATGCAATGAGCAGTCACGATGTCAGCCTCTGCTCAGTGCAGTTGGGGGTGGAAACAAACATCTACAAGCAGCCCAGAAGGTCCTCTGCTGAAGGAGGCAGGAGCAAGCAGTGACTAGATCAGTGAGAGTAACAGTTAATCACTGCTGTGATCAAGCATAGTTGAGAGAGGACCAGGAGGGCAGAGAGCAAGGAGAGAGGGAGGTAAAGCAGAGAATACCGAGTTGCTCAGCTCATGAAGCCAGTGCCAATAGTATGGCCCCACAGAAACAGTAAAGCCTCACTCCAGCCAAAACTCAAGCTGGGCTCTGCACCACCTGTACCAACCAAACAAAGTAGGGCAGGAGATCATGCCCAAGGCAGCAGAGCTTTGCAGTAATTGAGACTTGTGTGTCAACAATAGAAGTTCACTGTCCTCTATCTCCTTCTGTCTGATGATTGCAAAGTGCTTTTGTAAATGCTAATAAAAAAGTCCCAGAGGACTCTTGCTCTTCTCTGATGTGCAGACAACGATGGAGCAGAGACAGGAAAAGTGACTGGTCAGAGACCATGTGAGGGACACCCTCTGAGTTGGGAGCTGACCCTAGACACTCTGCCCTGATTGTGGAGAGCTGGCGAAGGATCCAGTAGAGTCACCAGAGATGAGGACATTTCCAGCAAGATCAACAGGAGCAGAAAAACTTGCAGGACATCTTGGCCAATGATGCAGCTGCTTGTTTAAGGGTGCTTCTGCTCACCAGCCCCCATTTTAGATGAGATGAGCGAAGGACACAAAATTTGAGATGTTCAAAGCTGATCTGAGGAATTTAGAACCATCTCCCATTAAAATTAATGGAAACATTAATGCAAAGCACACTTGGATCCTCAAGCAGGTTCTTTCCAAGCAAGATCTCTCCATTAACTTGAAAGGAAGTTGTGCCCAAATCCTCTTACATTGCTGGGAATGTCTCAGATGGTGCAGGCAAAGTCAGGTTACAAATCCATTAGGCTCCAGATTGACTAATGCATGGTAAATTGAAAGAGGTGAAAGTGCTAAGCTGTAACAAGAACCCCACTCAGGGTGACCTTGGCATGGTAAGGAGCTGAGCACACAAAACATGCTTGTGATTTGAAGCTCCTTTTTTCCATGGAGAAGAAGCAGGGAAGTGAAGAGGGAACGGAGGCCACTGCCAGACTGATTTAGCTGCTCTGAACTTGGGGAAAACACAGAAAAGCAGGAGGACCCAGAGCAAAGCATGGCAGTAGCTGGAAAAGTAGAACTGTCCACCCTTGCTGCTTGGGAGAGAGTAAGGAATGATGCTTCCACTCTCACCTCCTGAATTTTGAGGATGACATTTCAACCAATGAGGTACACTGAATGTACCAGCTGGGCAGAGAGCATGGAGAGAGGGCAGGATTCAAAGCAAACACCCTGTTCTTCCAGGCCCAGCAGCTGGCAAAACCCAAAGCAGTGAGTGGTGTCAGCACAAAGCCATCCTTTACATTAACACAGAGCAGTGTGCCAGATTATTCCAGCAGCTGACCTCCTGCGCCTGGAAGGCTTCAGGCAGCTACTGTAGCTCTGTGAAATCCACTGACTTGTAGGGGGTAAAACACCTTCCAGAAGTACATTTGTCCTTGAGAGATGGAGAATTCCCTGGTCTTCCCTTGGGATGTTTTTCCAGTGGTTAATCTCTCTTGCCTTTCAAGTGTGTGCTTTATTTCTAGTCTGAATGCTTCAGCTTTCAGCCAGTAGCTCTTTAAGAGAGCAATCCCAGCTGGCTGACAATCCACCCGGTTACTCCAGCTTACACTGACGATCCCCTGGGGAACCAAGGTACTTAGTGCTTAGTTTCAGTGCAAACTGAAAGCCCTTGCTCTCTCCAGGCAGAAAGCACAGATCAAACAGCAGGCTGGCAGGCAGGACTGGAAGGTCTATCTTCAAGCAGAGCATCCTTTATTACCACCAGCATAACACATGTTCTGAGCGCTCAGCATCTTTGGTTTTGCTTCACTGCCTACCATTTCGTGCAACCTCCCACCATTGGTTTGTACCTAAAGCACATCCTGAGAAAGTAAAAGAAGGCTGTATCTGCATTTGCTCACTGGTCCCAGTTCTCCCTGCTCATAACATCACAGCACGGACAGCAAAACCAACACCTGGCAGAGAAGTTGTACTGTACTGTGACTTAAGAGTACACTCAAGGACCCAGAAACTAAGCCAAAAGAAGGATTCCTTTTCCACATCTGTTACAAAAAAAGTATGCCTAGAAATCCTGTTGGGAGAGGGATGAATAGGGGGTCTTGTGATTTTCTAGCTTCATCTCAGCTCAAGAAAGGGCTTTCCTCAACACAAAATCAATCCAGCAACTTGGCTTCAAGATGAAATGGAGAGGTGCTTCTTGTGGGAGGATGATTATTCATTCTTTCCTGCGTCAAATCTGTTCTCTCCCATGTACCTAAGGGCTAACCAGAGATTCATGATTCATGGCTACTAAGAAAAACCCAAATCCATAAGGTTAGCAATTCTAGTCCAGATATAGCTCACTGCCTTGGGCATTAGTCAGACACATATAAGCCAGGGAAATGGCACTGAAATGCTGCTGAGGGCTTTCAAACATACTGTTAAGCAAATGGATGTATAAACAGATCTCCAAGGATGACACACAGAGAGAGCAGCTCTGACTCGGTTACAACTGCAGCTGACTTTCTCACCTACCTGACTGTCACCAAATACCCAGGCACCTAGCACTGACACGAGGTTTCACAGCTCCTCTCCAAGTGAACGCTGTGAAATAAGCAAGACAACAAACTCGGCAGATTCAGCTCAGGGAGAGCAGGGAGGTCCTGAACTCACCCAGGTTTAAAAGCCCAGTCCTTCCTCCCCCATGAGGGTGTGCATACTGACTGCTCTGGTACCCTCTTGAAGAGGAGAGCGAGCTACTGGTGCATGGGGGATCTTGTGCAGGTCATCAAAGCAAGCTTCACACGCTCATTTGAAAGGGGTCAGGTTATTTTCAAACCCCATCTGCTTGCTCAGGGCAGGCAGATTTCCTTGATCACCTTTTCCATTTGCAGCCCCCACATTGCACTGACACTGCAAGGAGCTGGCAGTTACTATTTCTATAACACTGATGGATTGGAAACCTGTTATTAAGCAGGAGGGTGGCAGGAGAAGGCAGGTCTGTGTCAAGAAAATCAGCTAAGTACCACCTAGGCAGAGGCTTTTGCAAAGAGCTTCCTCATCTAGAAATGGCCATGGCGTCCCTTCTATGAGATAAGAACGATGCTCCACTCCTCAAAGCCTCAGTGACAAAGGTTATTTTGCAGCCTGTGTCCCAGAAGCCTTTGGTTGTGGCATACAGAAAACTGAGCTCATACCTCAGGCAGGAAGGATTACCTATTTTTTGTACTTTAAAGGTCAACCTCTAGACTTATTCTCCTGGACAATTTACCCTAGACTGAATCAATGCCAAAACCAGGAGGCCTGGTTTAATCTCTGTGTACAGTGACAGAATAATTTACCAGCCTTGCCTGGCCAGCTCCAATGCTTGCCCTTTTGCAGGTGAAACACGGACATCGCCTGTTGACTTCAGCAACGCCTAGTGCAAATAAGCCAAACAAAACCCAAGGCACACTATCAAAAGAAAAGCTCCAACTTGTTTAGTCTTCTCTTTTGTGGAGTATATCTTCTGGCCATTCCTAACTCATGCCCTGGCTTCAGTTTTGCTTCTAATCCTGTTCTCATCCACACAGACACCACTTCCACCAGAACTCAGTAGTGCTTTAAGCCCAGGGAAGGCTGGCTTACTCTTAAACCCAGAAGGTGGCTACAATTAAAGTAGAGGCATTCCTTCTCAGCAACGAAAGTGCAGCCTTGCCTACAATCAACCAGCTATGATGCATTCCTGAACCCTCCAAAGACAGCTAAAGCTTCCTACAGTTCATCAGGAAAGAGGTGCAGGGCAGCTCAGCTGCAATCCAACAAGACCCGGGCAATGCTTGCAGAAAACCACTCACGCACCGAGGTGCACTCACAGAACTCCTCCCAGCTAAGCCACCTTGTCCAATGGGGCACCCTAAACTGAAAAATCTCACCCCAAAGAATCTGATGTTGGCATGCAGGTTAATTTCTGGAAATTCAATTAATTTTCTTTTGACCTAAAATCTAAACAAGGCACTCCATAAGCTTTAGGTGAGCAACTGCTACTAGACAGCATCCATTCAAGCCTGTGGTGTCAAGGGATTACATGTACACGGCTCTCCCCTTGAAATCCCAGGCTCCCAGATGAGACAAATGAGAGAAGAGGCCACCTTCAGAGACTTCCCTGGCCATGCAGGTCAGAATAGGGCAGAGCATGTATTTGCTGATCAATAACCAGAAATTTAGACGCCATCAGGGGAGACAAACGCTTCCCTTACACCAATACAAGCAGTCCTGCTTCACTGGGATGCGTACCATGAAACTGCCAGGCCAGGCACCCAGCAACTCTGTGAGCTGTGCAGGAGCTCCCTGTACAAACAATCCACTCTGCAAGGCCTCCATTTCCCACAAGGAACAAAACACATTACAGCAAACCTTCCAGCTCATTGCAAAAGAACTAGGTCCCTGCTAAAGTCCAACAGCTGAGCTGTACACCTGGGAAGTACATCTGAAAACAAACCAGTTATGCTGTGTCAGCTTCTTTACATATTTTCTTCTTAGAACTCCCAAGTCAACAGCTCTCCTTGCAAGAAAGGATAAACTCCAAACAATTCTGCTTTGCTCTGTTCAGAAAAAAACATAACCTCTCAAGCCCCCACCAAAGCTCTGTTTACACCCACCCTGCTGCAGCCCTGAACTGTAGCAACAAATGGAGTGAGCTAATGTGTTAGTGACAAACAACCCGTTCAGACAATCCAAACATAATTACAGGCTGGCTATCCTGATGTAAGGTTGGCTACATCACTGCAGATATTACATTCACCTTATGAAAAGATTGCACAGAGAGGCTCACTTGGTAACCCAAACAGCATCATATATCATGAGCCTGTCAGCGTCAGGAGTGCATGCACCCTGGCATTTGAAGTCCTGGTGTTTTAAGTGATAATCCAATGTACCAGGCATCATTGATCTCTATATAAAAGGGGGCACCACTTTTCCTTTCAACTGGAGCTATTTTTCACTTCTCATCCTGAAGAGTTGTGTGGTGCTGCCCGCAAGTGGCTACACTGCACAGCAGCTCAATCTGTAGAGCTCCGGGTCCCTGGAGAGAAAAAATGATCAATACTCCAACGCTGCTTTTCTAAGAGGTCTCTAAGTGCTTCCATGTGAGATGCTGCTCCTCTGGGTTTAAAAATTACTCTGAAGAGAACATGAAGCCCCCAGTGCAAATTGATAATCCTGACACAAACCCCAGCTGCAGCAAGGAATTAGAATGAAATTCATTGTCAAACTGAAAGCTGGTCTATCAGCGAAGGCGGTGTCTGTGACGTGAGGAAGGGATCTCAAAAAGAGACCAATACCTGGAGGCTAAAGGAGCAGGAACACCATGTTAGAAGAGAACCAGCTGGGGTCAAAGGAACATCACTGTGCCATGCAAATATGGCCCACACAACAGGATTAATCTTGACAGGGAGTGATAGCTCCTCAGTGGGTCTAGGATGGCAGGGACCCCGAGCACTGCATCATCTGAGCAAGGTGACAGCAATCAGAGAGTCTTGGGAGGGAAGACAAAGGCATTTGAAGGGTCAGGCTTGCGGTGTGCATGTGAGCAGAGCCTAGGTGGTCTCCAGAGAAGTGACTGAATAGCGAGAGCGAATGCAAACAACAGACTGAATCTTCTATTTCTTCAACACAGACAAAAGAAACGAAACTTCTCACAATTAATTTCTTCCAAGCAGATCTCAAGTTGGCTTTGGCTCTTCCTGCACACAGGCTGGAAGAAGCCTTTCATGATCAGCTATAACCTTTACTGATCTCATTCTCCCACTGCCTGGTGGCCTACAAGAGGACCAGCTGCGACAGGCAGGCTTCAGTGGGCAGCCAGCACTTCCTTAGCACAGCTGGCATCACATCCCAGATCAGAGACCAGTGAGTGCATATTGTAAGGTGGGATTCACAAACCACACTGGATGTCAATGGCCTTGATGGCCTTTTACAGCCTGGCTGGGTTTTGCAGTTGGATCCTGTGCAGAGGCAGAAAGCCAACCTCACCCTCAATGCCCAACTCATGCTGCAGTCACACCATGGGACAGCTGGCAGGGCTGTCTTCTCCTGGATATAGCTGCTCTGCAACCACATAAAGGATGACAATATGCTCCTGTTCCGAGTGCTGCCCAGCACATGTCACTGGCTGTCCCCATGTCACAGCACAGTGCTCCAGTCACAGGACAGCTGTCCCACAACAGCCCAGTGCTCTGTCAGTTGTACTGACTGATCCCCATCAGGGAGAATTTAAGTAACGTAGCTTAAAAACGAGAAAGTGAACTGCTTGCTTCTGATGAGGTCATTTCCTTTGGGGTCAGAAGGACTGGAAGGCTAGGGAGGACTGGCAGTCAAGGGGGCAAAAGCATCTGTGTCTGAGCAGGAAAAAAAGGGGAGAAGTGACATCCTCTGGCCTAACACCTGTGACCGCAGGGGCAGTCACAGCCTCTCTCCTCCATATGGCTTCACGTACGGCAGCTGAACGTTACTGTTACAAGTGCCACTGGACACCATAATATAGCACGGGGTGGAGGGGCAAGCAGCTGGCTGCTCAACACCTCTTCTGCTCTCAATACAGGGCTCCCAAGGTTCTGCTGAGTAGTCGAGGGTGTGACAGTGGATTGGGCACGTGGTGAGCTCTGTGTCTGTGGACCCTGCTGCAGGTAGGCAATGGGAAATACCAGGAGCATGCAAAAATACCTTGGCAGGGTTTTATCATTTTAAAGGGAACAAATTCCAACTGATTACACTTGTAAGAGCCTGTATGGTACTTGCACTTCTAGCTAAGCAATAGAAATTAATCGCTCTAGTAATTACACTTTCAGCAATCCTGCAGCCCTTTGTTCTGCAAGTGGGAGGCCAATATCCGCTGTTCTCCGGTGGCCCCGTCTGGCTGCAGCTTGGAACAGCATTTGCCACTTGGAGGGGAAGGGACACTCCTTCAGTCACCAGGGTGACACTCAGCTTTGCCACACACAGCCCTACTCACACAGATCTCTGGGGCGTGTTCCTGGGTTCCCACTGATTGGGATCATCTCAGCTTCCTTCTGTTCAAGCTACTCCCTGAGAGCTTCAAAGACCTGTGCTCCTGCCCTAAGTTTGTCCCAAGCGTGGGTTCCAGCCCCGACACTCTGACAAGGATGCTAGGCTCTGGGATTTGCACCTTTCCAATCTTTCCCATACAGGAGCTTGCAGTGTGTGGCCAACATTTCTTCTCTAGGCTAAACGGCTCCAAAACACGGTGCAGATCCAAGTCTTGCATCTGGCTTTAACTTCTAGATATATCTTTCAAAGGATGCAGAAGAGCATCCTTGGGTGCTACTGAGTACTGTCAAAGCCTGACTGGGCTTGGAAGAACACACAGCCTACAATTTACCCTGCGAAATTACTAAGGGAAAATTATCATGACCACTGCCCTGTTACTGAATAGATAACTTAATCCTATGAAAGGCCCAGTGCTTGAGAAGTGCAATCTCTGCTGGGCTGAGCCACGATCATCCATCCGGTGCTTCACTACTCTATTCAAATGCAGTGTCAGTAAAGCTGCAGCACGTGTGAGCTCCTCCAAAATCACCCAGGGAACAACCAGAACCGAGTGCCCGTTTGGCTCAAGGGCACTTTACCTGCAATGATACATCAACTGTAGCACAGACCACCTTCACACTTCAGTTCACCAGCCAAGGCCTATTGGAGGCACTGAGCTGCACGTACAGGACTTAGAGGGGAAGGAGTGTGTGCAAACAGCCAGGGTCTCCCTGGGAAACGGGATCCTACTCTTCCCAAGCTGGTCAAACGAGCTATGAAATACAAAGCACAGGACCCTGCAAGGAGGTATAACTGCAGATGGGACCCATCAGACATGCACAGCCTGGGTTTGCTCGCAATCCCACTCATTCTGCCCGCACCCTATTTTTCCAACCCGTAATCCCAGCCGGCATGGCTCAGGATGGCTCGGCTCCCACGCTTGCCAGAAATGCAGGTCACAGCCATGCAGCTCTAAAGCAACAGCTGCCAACATGCCACAGCTACTTTGTCACATGCTGGACAACTCGCAGCAAAAAGCAAGGTTTCCAAGCGGAACTGCTGTTGGCCTCGGTGCTTAAGCAAAACAGCTCCACTCCCATCCCTGGAGTTCCTCAAACAA
The DNA here is from genome assembly GCA_033816785.1 of Picus viridis. Taxonomy (NCBI): domain Eukaryota; kingdom Metazoa; phylum Chordata; class Aves; order Piciformes; family Picidae; genus Picus; species Picus viridis. The sequence goes on from CM066589.1 coordinate 27,133,695, forward strand.
AGGCACAAAACCCACTGGAGCCTGGGAAGAGAAGGGTCTGTGGCAGGAAAAACCATGGCTGCTGATTTTTTGAGAAACACACCACACAATTAGAAACACTGGATCTATAGATGTCCTCAACAGCCCCCAACAGGTCTGGGGGTTTCTTTTCCTTGCTGTCCATTGTGTGCTGCCCACCTATTAAAAACCTCAAAACCAAATGCTCTTCCCTTGTTGATTTTACGCTTTGGCACTGAACTGGAGGCTTCCCTGTTAGTTCGGTGGTGCTGGAGGTAGCAACTCTGCTCATCCATACCTCTGCGGCCAGGACAGCTGAGATGGGACCATGTATCATGTGCTAATTGCCCATCCACTGGCGGAAAGGATTCTCCCAGAAACAATCTCCCTTCTTGCTTAAACACTAAGATTTATCAGCTTAGAAAGGGATAGGTGCTGTTTGTGGATGTCCCTTTTCCTCTTCAGGACTATTCTCATCAGTGTTTCAGTGCAGATCTAATTACAGGCTGTTCCATACACTGACAACTTCATATACCCCCTTTTTAAGGTCAACATTCAATAACAGGCAAGAAGCAGAACTATATATGGGTGGAGGCAACAGGCTATGGATTTATGACATGCTGATATTCAGGCAAAGTAACCCAGCATGAATACAGAAATATCTGAACTCTGCTGCTGCTGTCAATTTGATAATGAGGATGTGATTTGAAATAAAAACATCTTGGGTGCCAGCTCACTACAGCAGCTAGTAAAAATAGGCAGAATACCTAGAAATGGAGGACTCTGTGCTCCAAATACATCCAAAGCGTGAGTATCATATGGTACCTTATACAAACAGAGTACGTGGCTGCACTGGGGCTACAGCACCACAAATCAAAGGTCTCTCAGTGAGCCCATGCATGAGCTTCAGCAGAGAGAACTGGGTGCTGTGTGTCTCTAGCTGAGCAGAGGTGAGGGCTCTGACTTCTTCAGCACTCCACAGCCTTTTGATGCTTACCCCAGCCCACATGTCCAAAGCCACCCCAACACAGAACAGTGCAGCATTTGAGTTGCAAACACCCCTGGGCAAAGCCCGAGTGAGCTTGGCCCAGAACTGGCCTTTTAGCAGCTTTTAAAGGCTGCAGATAAAAAGGGGCTGCAGGGCCTTGTACATTTGAAAGGATCTGGTCTTTACAGTTGTTCCCAGTTTCAGGTCAAGCCTGAAGCTCGCTTTAATCTATATTTAAGTGGCACAAGCAGTTGTGGTCCCTCTGCCAGAAGGCAGGGCAGTCCCCTTTCAATGCACCTTCCTCTGTCTGCTGAGTGTAATCTTCCACAGGACTTACTTGTTGCTGTCCCGGTACTGATAAATATAACAGCCTTGAGGCATCCCACTCTCCTGGTCCAAGGTAAACGAGAGCTTCAGCTGCAGAGAGGCGAGGGTGTGGGGGAGAATGAAAAGGGAGAGAAGAAGAAAAAAAGGGAAAAAAAAAAAAAAAAAAGGGGAAAAAAAAAAGGCAACATTTTAGGCTCTCAGTCATCACAGCAACTTCAAGTGAGGCTTGTGGGAGAAAGCTTAACTCCCCAAGACTGACACACAAACACCGTGGCCTGGAACATGCCGCGGGGTTCCAAACCTCAGGGAAAAGTCACATGCGCTGCAGAAACCTCTCGCTTTTTCCACCCTTTGTTACTATAAAGTGTTTGTGGTTCCTCTGAAATGCATGGGTCGCGATGGTTCACCCTCCAAACCCACCCACGCACACCACCTTTCAGCAAAGCGCTTGCGGTTCCCCTCAGACACTAAAGAACTGAGCTGCTCTCCGTCGGCAGCTGGAGTTCCCACGAGTCTTTCTCTGAAAACTTTCCCGGCCCCATCTCGTTTCTCCAGCGCAGTAGAACAGAGGAGAAACCACAGAGGGAAAGGTGACAGATTTTTCCTTCTGTGCAGAGTTATTAAAGAGCTGTTAGAAGGGTTTGCAGTTTGGATCCGTGTCCGGCAGGAGGCTATGATGTGACCTGGAAGCTGCTGTCTTTGCAGCTCCAAGGCGGCACCGGGCAAGGGCTTTCGGGCTTCAAACACAGCTCCTTTTATTTAAGGAGGAAAAAAATCAGTGCTCTTTCAGCAAGCAACAGAACGGTTCTGCAGGAGGATTTTTTTGCTGAAAAGATCTCCAGTGGTTTTATATGCTCAACTCTCTAGAAAACAGCACAGGATTGAGTCCTGCAACAGCCTTGCACATCTGAGCAGCTCCTCTTTCCCCAAGAGAAGGCTGCTGGCCCCCAGACCAGTGCCCCACCAGCTCCTGCAGCCATGAGCTACAGCCACACAGCTCTGCAAAAAGGCTGCAGACCCTGAGCAAGGCGCCAGCAGGCTGGGTAAGATGGGCAAGCACCCTTCAGAGGAAGCAGCTGTGGTCTTTATGCACTGAGCACTTTGGCTTTTTGTGGTCAGAGAGATTACCAACTGCAGGGCTGTTACCATTGCTGGGTCATGCAGGACTCCTGAAACAGTCTGGGAAGGCCATCGCGAGGGCTAGAAGTCAAAGGAAGGTTGCTGTGATGAGCCCAACCGTTTTTTAGACAGGGAAAGGAGGAGAGAGCAATGTTGAGTCACTTCATTTGATCACAGACTCCTCTCCTTTGGGCTGCAAGGAAATTGCTAACTCAAATTAACAGCTTATTCAGAAATGAACACAGAATTAAAACATCTTTCTCCCGCAGGCTGTTAAGAAACCCTGTGTGCTGAATCATTAGATGGTGCACTCATTTTTCCCTTCCCTAAAGAGTAGCAAAGTCATACACTGTGCTCTCACTGACCCAAATAAAACTGCACAGCATGAAATCATTTAGAAATTCACCATCTTGGATACCAAGTTCAGAACTGAGTATCAGGCTGAGGCCAAATCCAGCTGATCTCCCTTGACTGCTATGCCTCCAACTCTGTAAATTACTTTGAGCCACGCTCTTTGCAACAGCAGGTAACACATGTCCATGCTCTGCATGTGTCTGTGGCACACCTATCACCATACTGCTGTTCAGATGGCAGCCTCTTAGGCTCTCCACCACCCTCCCTTCCAGAAACTTCTGATCTTACTACAGCTTAGCAGATTACTCAGATCCATCTTGGGGACAGGTGTCTTAGGCAGGACTGGTAAGACCTCACCTGGAGTACTGTGTACAGGTCTGGAGCCCTCAATATAGCAAGGACCTGGACCTGATGGAGTGGGTCCACAGGAGGGCCACAAAAATGATCAGGGGTTGGAGCACAAGGACAGGCTGAAAGAACTGGGGTTGTTCAGCCTGGAGAGGAGGAGCCTCTGGGAAGACCTAATAGTAGCCTTTCAGTATGTGAAGGGGGCTACAAGAAGGATGGAGAGGGACTGTTTACAAAGGCCTGCAGTGATAGGACAAGGGGCAATGGCTTCAAACTAGAGAAGAGTACATTTAGATTGGATGTTAGGAACAAGTTCTTTACCATGAGGGAGGTGGAACACTGCAACAGGTTGCCCAGGGAGGAGGTTGAGGCCCCATCCTTGCAGATATTCAAGGTGAAGCTCCAAGTGGCCCTGGGCAGCCTTATCGAGTGGAGGACGTCCCTGCTGACTGTGGGGAGGTTGGACTAGATGAGCTTTGGAGGTCCCTTCTGGCCCAGATTATTCTATGATTCTAGCAGGGCTGGCTGGGGACACTTCTCCGGGTCAGAATCCATGCTCACAGGCTGTGGCTCCAGCCTCTCCAGATGCTACGGTGGTGCACGGCAGCTACCTAATGGGAGCAGGAGGTCAGCAAGAAACAAGCAACCCTCCCAAGGGACATAAGCAATCACCTTGCAGGCCATATGGGGTCCATAACCATACATGGTCTCAGCATATGAAAGACAGGAACCTGTTGTAGTGGCTCCAGAGGAGGGCCACAAAAATGATCAGAGGGCTGGAACACCCCTGCTGTGAAGAACGGCTGAGAGAGTTGGGCTTGTTCAGCCTGGAGAAGAGAAGGCTCAGGGGAGAACTTATTGTGGCCTTTCAACACTTAAAATGGACCTATAAAAAAGGTGGTATCATCTTCTTAGCAAGGCCTGCTGTAACAGGACAAGGCAGGGTTGGGGGGTGGGTGTGGCTTTAAACTGAAAGAAGGGAGATTTAGACGAGATAAGGAAGAACTGTTTTACAGTGGGGGTAGTGAAACATTGGCACAGGTTGCCCAAAGAGCTGGTAGAAGCTCCATCCCTGGAAACATTCAAATCTCAGGCTGGATGAGGCTCTGAGCAAGCTGATGTCATTGAAGATGACCTGCAGGGTCATCACCTGCTCACTGCAGGGCGGGGTTTGCACTAAATGACTTTTAAAGGTCCCTTCCAACTCAAAGCATTCAACGATTCTATGAAGAGAGTCCTCTCAAATGAGCCCTGGTTTAGGCAATTAAAAGAGGAACATGGAAGTGCCCAAAGCCATTTTTCTGAGCTAGGTTTGCCAAAGTTTTCCTGCTAGAATATCAAGAAGCAGCTCTGAGGTGCAAAGGACAGCAGTTATCTCAGGCACACCTAGTCCTGTGCTTGGAGGAACAGACATTGCACTGTAGAATTACTAGAAAAGCCACACAAAAGAAAAGTGCAAGATTGGGCAAAAATGTGGCTTTGGCCACTTTCAACAAGAATTCTGCTCAGAAGAAACACAGGAGTTCCTGAGGCTCTTGTTTCCAGCTCTCAGCTAAGCAAGCTTTGAGCTTGCAGTAACTGAGCATCTCTGGCTACAGCTCACCTGGGCTCTGGGCCCCCAGCACCACCCAGGGCTGGAGTCAGCTCTGTGCAAGAAGTCATGTCATGGGGAAGGAAAGGAAGGAAGAAAGGAAGGAAGGAAAAGGGTTGAGAAGGAAAACAGCCTTGTTTGGACAGGCTGCCAGGGAAAGCTGTTGGGCAATAAGGTATGGGAGGTGACCTTTTCACTATCTGGGGGCAGGGGGTCCCATGGAACTTGCCTACCCAAAAAGGAAAGATCACACTTCCCAAAGATAACAGGTTTTCAACCTTCTGTTATTTTAACCCTTTGTCTGCTCACAGTATTCCAGACAAACCAAACACACCCTGCTCAGCAGGCTCTGCTGTCCACCAGTGCCAGCAGGGCCTGCACAGCAGGTCCCACACCATACACAGCTTGACCATCTGGGGCAATACTGTCAGACAAGAGGATATTGCTATCACCCATAGTGACAAGAGAATTCCACTCAGAGAAATATCAGGGTCAGGCTGTCACACGAAGAGATGTGTAACTAAAGGTCTGGCCTGAAGCTGAAGGCAGCTGTGCTTTTGCTGAAGCACAGCCTCCTGCCCTTCTGCAGATCTGATCTGCTGATGCATGGTCATGGACAGGAAGGAGGAGAGGAATTGTAATCATGCTCTGGGCCAAGAATCCTTACAGACCTCAAATGAACAGCCAAGCTCTAGCTGCCTCTACACATTTGGTGGCATTTGGTAGGCAGCACGAAGGGCCAGGGCAAAACTCATTGCAGGGCAGAAAGCAAGCAGGTAGAAGATGAGCTGAGCACTTTCAGGAAGCACACTGGGATGCAGAGAATGTAAGCTCCCTACTAAGCTTGAAAAGGTCGTCCACGGCCAGTCAGCATCATGTAGCTGGATCTTACATGCTGCTGCAGCCACAGCAGTGCTCCACTGGCAACCCTCAAGCACATGCTCACGTCTGCATGGTTGTGTTCATCTGTAAAGGTACTTCAGCTTCCCAGCCCCTTGCTGCTTCAGAATGTCTGCTCTGCAGACTTTTCTTCTCACGCTAAAGCTAATCTATGAGGCATCTCCTGACACAGATCTCGAAGAACGAAACTCAAGTGTCCCTTCCTAGCATTCTGTGCAATCTGCACTGCAGCATCTCCCTGGTCCACCTTCTCCAGCAGCTGCTCCTTCTTCTGGCCTTCATTCACAAAGCACAAAGCCTCTAGTTACTTCTGAAATAAATAAGGTTGCAGGGAAAGGCTAGGAGCCCAAGAGATGTCAGGAGCTGATCAACCACTGTGTCCCACCTCCTATCTGGCTTCTGCTATAGTAATGTCAGGAGACATCCAGGGCCTCCCAGAATTATGAAGCCCTGCAAAGCAAGCAAGTTTTTGCACTCATCCCTCTGGCACAGCTTTAACTCTTAGCCATTTTGACAACATTGCTCCAACACTGTGTGCTGCTTTGCAGCTCCTCTTTCTGCGTATCAGTGGTCCCTGTGAGAATGTAAAGGCTGGCTGCAAAGCCAGCAAACAAACATACCAAAGCAAAGGAAAGGGCACTGCTCTTCAAAATAGCAGATTTCATGCCTACAGGGCCAATGGGGGACTGAGGCTTCTTATAGGAGTGCAAGCACAAGGTGACTCCTTCACAAGGAAGGCTCATCAGATCAAGGGATCTTCAACATTAAGCATATGAGATCATTTAACTTTACAGGACACTGCTGGGTTTTGCTGGGCAAGGATGGGGAGAGATTTCCCAGTGCCATGCTGAGGTGCAATTTGGCTTGCACTGCCCCCTTTGGTGGCACAGCCCTGGAGCTCCCATGCTAATTAAAGAACCCTTTCCACTTCAGCAGATTTGCACATAAAGACACGCTTGGCATTGTGTGCGTGTGAACTCCATGGGAAGGGGAGCTGGAACCTAGCCATGCTGAGAACAGAGTGCTGCCTACCAGGAGAGCCCCATCAATAATTGAGATGTCAGAGGCACAAGGAGGTGTGTGAATAAGAGCTGTCAAAAGGAGTAATTGGGATGTGTGTGGATACAGTGATGGATGGGCTCACTCACCACCAGACACAACTGCAACACACCCAAAGAGAAGAGGAGCAGGACACTGAAATTCAAAGGGGTTGAAGCGGGCTGTCTGATAGGCAGGATGCCATTGCCTTCGTCCAGTGCTGCACCTAAGGTGTGGGCACACTATCCTGAGACTGGTCAAGAAAGCATGAGAACATACTCACTGCACATAGCTGATCCTTGGTAATGTTGGGTGGCACATGCTGCAGGATAGAGATGCATGTAATGCCACCTCCTTGAAGAAAGTAATCTCCAGCCCACAGCAGTCACTGGGCATTGAGGGCTCTGTGCACTTGAACACTTACTTGTACAGTGGTTCCACACTCTGGGTTATAATATCCTCCCACTCTCTACTCCTCAATCCTTAAATCCAGCACAGGATGCAGCTGGCTGACAGTAGGAAGCTTGTTGCTCCTCTTTGTTCTTCCATTCATCAGATAACAACATACTTCATCTGCATCCAATGCTTCCCATATGCCCCTCCAACAGTGGTGAGCAGACACCAAACAAGTGTATAGAGGAAGTGCATATAGGTGGACAGACACAAGACACCAGCAGACGGGCTCAGGCAGCTACTGTTCAGGTAGACGGGCCTTGGTGGAAAGCGTTGGCAAAGCTGCCTACGTTTTGAGGTTTTCTTCACTAAGACCAGAAAAGGGCTTTTCTGAGGAGGGGAGCAGTGCTTAATGCTGTCATGGATCTTAAGGCTTGTTGGGACTTCAGTGCAGCCAGCAATCATACTCATTTCAAAGAAAGTTTTAGACCTGCAGCAATTAGGGGCCCAGTCATGCGATAAAGCCTGGTAACTCCAACAAGGAGAAAGGATGAGGAGCAGCCTTCTGGCTGCTGAAGTGCTGTCAGGACCTATATTGACTTGACTGGGCAAATTCTTCATGCCCTCTTGAGTAAACGGTTTGGCTTGGCTCCTCCTGTTCCCAGCCTGTGCTCCAAGCTGCAAACCCCTATCATTAGATGAACAGTTTTCTCTACGCATGCACTGCACGACAGAGGCATTATCCGTTCAGCAGCGTAACCCGGTCACAGGTTTCAGACGTCCCAGCTCTGGGGCAATGTAAGGCCATGCTTCGGCCAGCCTAGGCTGTAACTGTTCAAGGTAATTGCCCTGATGCAGTAAGGTATTCAAGCAGAAAGAGTTCACCCAGGGCAAGGAGGAGAGGCAGAATACAAGCCTCCAAGACAAAACCAGGGAACTGGAGCTAAAGAGTACACTGAGAACAATCTCTGGAAAGGCAGAGAGAGTTTTCTACCCTTGGCACTCATTCAATTTAACCCCATTTGTGTGGAAGTCCAAAAAGACAGGTATCAGCTCCCTCTCAGAATAAAGGCTCCCCTCCAGCAAGCTCTAGAAAGCTTTTTAAGAATAAACTTAGTCATCAAGCAGGTTTTTATGCGCTGCCCAAACTTTGGTTTTCACCCGAAAAGAGAAAAAAAAAAACCACACAAAAAAGGCAAAAAAAAAAAAAAAAAAAAAAAAAAAAAAAAAAAAAGCCCTGAAGTCCTGACACTCACTTCTAAAACCACAAAAAGCAGAGCCATGCTCCAGTAACGTAATCACAGAGTTTTCTGGCACCTCGTCCCTTAAAAATACATCCATCTGCCTCCACGCAGGCCATCAAACTCAATCTTGTTCACAATGGATTTCCCAATTCCTGCAAGCTGGAAGCACTGCAGCGGCGCTGGCTGTGCCGGCTGGACAAGCCCTTACAGAAGCACAGGCTGCAAACCTCACAGCTGTGTTTTCACTTAAAGAAGCTGCTCTTGAGACCCAAGCATTTCTCCTTCCACAAGCTTTTCTATTTCTGCTGCAGTCTGAAATTACTGGAGAAAAACCCTGGGTAGAAGCTGAAGAACATGGAGTAAGGATGGGATGAGGGTAATAAGGGCGAGATCAAAAGCCCTACAGTGGACAAAGAGAAAAGACAAGGAAACTTGCTACCAGCCCAACTAATTGCCTCTCACATTGGGTTAGGGTGGTCCTTCCCTTTCGACAGTGAATGCTTGGCCAGTCTCAGCACCTAATTATGTGATTGCTGTTTCCACTGTTTGGAAGTGCTTAACTGGTTCCACCTCACTCACTCCCCTTTCAGTGAGACCCCTTTTTCCCCATGCATATTTTCCAGGTGAAGGTTTACATTATCTAGGAGGCTCCTGAAGCCATCTCTGTTGCCCTGTGTCCTCAAGCATGGCCAATTGTCAGGAGACAGCCAAAAGCAGAGAGGTAAAATGAGCTGTCCCCTAAGCCTGCTCCTTCGGGAAAGGGTGCTTGGAAAGGACTGCAACTGGCAGCTGCTCTTCTGTGCTCTTCCTGCCCCACTCACCACTCCTGAAACATCTTGACCCCCAAACTGAAATACAGAGCAGGCACAAGAAGGAATCAGCAAGGAACACGCTGGAAACCCAGGGTGCTTCACAGCCAGCCAGCTCACACACCCTGGAGTTCCTGGGTGTGAGATGACAGTGTTGTGCTTGACACAAACTCCCTGCCAGCCTTGGCCTTGTTCTCGGGACAGAACAACAGCCACGTGCAAACCAGCACCAGAGCAAAGGGTGATTTCTTTCTCTAGGAGTAAGGCCTCCTCTCCATTCCTGCTTTACTTTGCAGTTTTGAGATCTTCTGTGCAGAAGGGCTCTCTGTTACTTCCAATACAAAACATCACTCATTCTGCCCTCATTCTGTGCATCTCCCAAATGTCTCTTCTCTCTCAAGATGTTACCCAGCAAACGACCTCTGTTAACAGACTACAAGATCTGTGCACGAAAGACAATGTCACTTTGAAACCCAGGGTCTGGAAAGTCAGCACAATTCCCCCCACACCCCCACCATAAACCATTCTCCAAGGCCAGAGGTTCCCAGCCTGGGACTCAAAGCCACAATGAGCTATTACTAAATTATCCCACAGGTCTTGCTCTCCAAACATCTCCTCTGGGATACAGTGAGGACCCCGGGGTTTTCCCACCAAGGAAGTGAAGTCACCAATGCATTCTCCCTAGTACATGTGACAGCTGCTCTGTTGTCTTCTAGCAGCTCTCAAAACCTCTGCCACAGGTGGTCAGGCAGTGCAGCAAAACCAGAAAGAAGTGTGGCTGGATCTTTTGCACAGACACACAGATGCTGTCATCAAAATGGCAAGCTGGCATCACACCCTTGGCTTTTACTTCCCAGCTGCAAGAGCCTTTCCAGAAAGATGGGGAAGGAGACAACTTTCACCACTTGGCAAAAAAACCCAAACTGCAAATGGGTTTATTTTTACGCATTCACACTTTGCCTGCACCAGAGGTTTCGAATGCAATCCACAATGAAATGGATCCAGATTTATTTAGAAAGAAGAGCTGAATACTTCTGCTCACTTTACAAACTGGATGAGCTCATTCTCTAGCTGCATGATTAGGAAACCACAGGACTAAAATACAGATGACACAACGGCAAAGGGCTTATGTTGGTGGATTAAAAATACCTCCTCCAAGAAGATAACAAATTGCAACATCACGCTGCGTGCTCAAGACCACTAGGGAACTGTCAGTGAAAAGTGTTTTTATTTTCAAGACAACTATCCATTTTAAAATAAAAGCAAAACAACCCCAAGGAAATGCCACATAAAAAACTGTGACACTAACAAGGCACGTGCCAAATTTCACTGCCTGGCCGTTTTCTGTTACTTGGAGCCTGTCTCCCAGCCCCTCTACTAAACACTGCCAGCTCTTGTGCCTCTTCCAGCCCTGCCACTGCTCTGACAGAAGACAATTCCACTGGTTCCATCCTGTGGAATCATAGTATCATAGTATCAGTCAGGGTTGGAAGGGACCACAAGGATCATCTAGTGCCAACCCCCCTGCCATGGGCAGGGGCACCCCACACTAGATCACGCTGGCCAGAGCCTCATCCAGCCTGGTCTTAAACATTTCCAGGAACGGGGCCTCAACCACCTCCCTGGATAACCCATTCCAGGGCTTCACCACTCTCATGTTGAAGAACTTCCTCCTCACATCCAGCCTGAATCTCCCTACCTCCAGCTTCATTCCATTCCCCCCAGTCCTATCACTACCTGATAGCCTGAGAAGTCCCTCCCCAGCCTTCCTGTAGGCCCCCTTCAGATACTTCATGAGCTGGGATTTATCAACCTCAAGAGAGGCAAAAGGCCTTGGGCTACAGACAATTCTTGCATTTTGAAGATTGGTGATGACTACAGGCTTTATGGGATGCAAGGGAACAGTTAGTTCCTGACCAGTCCCAATGGCCTGTTCTTCACCTGGCAGATATGGAAATTCACTTGGGAAAGCAAGAATTTGGGAGAAGAGGCTGATCAAGACTCTAGTAAGAGGGTAGACTGCAATTAGGAATTTGAAACACTCCCCAAGACTCCTGGGGAAGCTGAACTGACCCTTCTCAAAGCAACTAGAATTGCCAGCAAGTGAAGTTTCCCTGTTTAAGAAGTTATTGATGGCTGGAGGGCAGCACTCAGACATTATGGACCCTATCAGAGAGTTAAAATTCCTTAGGAGACACCAGAGGCCAACAGCCAGAAGCAAGGGGAGCAGCACAGGGACCTGCAATTGGTGTGAACAGGAAGAGGCAAGGCAAGGGTCTGCTGCGTGAGCAGAGAGATGGGGAGAAACAGCCACTGACACTGCGCTGCCAAAGCCCATGGGCACCAAGAGCTGGTGAAGAGCCTGAAGAAGTCAAGCACAACATCAGCAGCATCTGCCACTGACATCCAGAAATGCCAGAGACCCTGAGTCTCATAATCCCCATCTCGTCTGAAAGCTCTCTGTCCAACAGGGCTTGGCTGAACAGCTCATATGCCCATTGCTCTGAAAATCCTGGAGCAAACAGAGCAACCAAGTTAAAGCAAGTGTGGAAAAAAGGGCAGTATTTTATTTCTCACTATTAACAAGGAGGGAAACTTGAAGCACACAGCTGACATGAAATTTCCTCTAAGCTGGCAAGTGTCAGCAGTCAAACAGAGCAGTGCTTCTGTGCAGTCACAGTACCTGCAGCCTCTTGGGTGGTCACACCCAGGACCTGGAGGGAATCTGCAGGACCGACATCAGCTATTTTATGGGTTGGGCAGTATGGAAGTCCATATATATGCTACCGTGATCTGATGAAGAAAAGCAAAGCCTGATCAGAAAGGGATCCCCAAGGCATTTCTGTTGCAGAACAATACCTGAGAGCCTGAAAGACTTCAGAAAAACAATTTGTGTGTTCCATGTTTGCTTCAGATGAAAAGTGACACAACCAAGTGGAAACACTCTCTAAACTCACTGCCTGGTATGACACCATTAGAGGGTACTACAGGTAACAGCTCACTATTCCCAGCTGCTGTTTATTTCAGGCACCTGACAAGTGTCAACTTACTGACCCTAGGTTTATGCAGCCTGAAATTTAGCTTCACACTTGGCACTGCTATTTTGCAAGGGCCCATGGTCAGTAGAGAACAGCGTTGCAGAAGTCCCAAGGAGAGGGCTGATCCTCCCACTGATTGATGCCCAGCACCCAGCACCATGAGGGAAACACTGCATGGCTTGCAGGCCATTTCTTTAATGGAAAACAGAACAAGACCAGTAATGGTGTTTCATTTGATGAAAAGAAAGGGGTCTTTACAAAATACCAATAGTTTCTGAGGGCTACTCCAAGCTTGTGATAGAGCACAAGGCAGTGGTTAGCTGAAGAAGGCTGGGATACCGTCCTGTCTTCAAATGGTTCAAGTCACAGGGAAAGGCAAGGTAAGGGCTGTGGGTGCAGCTGTGTCTGAGCATCTGGCAAGAAGAAAAATGGTTTGGTGTCTTTTATTGCACCTGATATAGCACAGCTTTTTCCCCCACCCTCAAGAGCCCAGGAGGATGCTGATACACATTTTACAAATCAGGCTATTTTGTGTCTCCCCTATGATTATTTTCTGTCTTCCTGTAATGCACCCAGTCTTTGTCATTGCTGCTGGGAGGATACAGGGAGCTGAGGGCAGATCAAACACAGCAAATCCTATTTTCTTAAGTTTGTTAATGCTAACTGCTTCCCCTGCTAAGCCACTAATGGAGCTGTAAGAACCCAGGAGCACAGATTAATTCACCGCCCAGGTACTGCCTCATGCCTGGAGGGATTTCCGTAGAGTTGCACTGGAAGACAGATGAAAGCTTGTAATGCCCTCCACACTAGAGATAAACCCATTAGAATATGAACAGCCCCTGTGTCGACTTGATAAGAGCTCTGCCAGGTAACAAGAGAGATCACAACAGTGTTTCTAGGTTCAGCTGTATCTGCATGTCAGTAAACTGGAGCTGGGACTATGAAGATGCAGAACACCGTGATCACACCCCAGTGATCTCAGTTTGTCAGCCACAGCATTCTCTCCCATCCTTTGGGGTGCTGCTGTGAAATACCCAGTAGTGATGAAGTCCAGCTCTAGCACTGCTGACTCAAGCTTTGCTCCTTCTCTGGGGACAACATGGACTCTCTCACAGCTTGTTACAAGCTGCCAGGACTGCGAGGCAGCGGTGCTGTGTCCTTGGCCAAACCTTCTCCCCTCAACACTTTCAGCAGCGCAGGATGAGGTGGTATCCCCTGCCATACATACTCATCCCACTGCCTTCTACAGAGCGTCTTCTCTGTACGCTGCCTGTCACAAAATGTCACCCAGCATCCTCCCATGGCAGTGCCAGCACCCTCCTCTCTGGGCAGAAGCAGGCTATGTGCCATGACCTCCTCTCTCTTACTTAACTGATCTCATGGCACCTAAGCATGGTTGCTCAGTGCACGAGTAGGAGATCCAAAGCTTTCCAAGAACATCCCTGCCCGTTCCCATGGATAACCAGAGCTGCTGCTGTTAGCACAACCACCGGGCTCCCTCGGGAAGGGGCTGGCTGTGGCTCAGTTGAATTCCTCTGGCAGCGACCTGCTCTTGCTCACACTTTCCTAGGGACTTCGCAGGTCTGCTGTCACAGGGTAAAAAGGAAGCAGGAGTGGATGGATGCCAGGTGACTTGTCCCAGCGAACTGAGTCAGCTGGCAGCAGGATGGGCACCCTACCCACCAGCTAACCCACGGCCAGCCATCTTCTTCTGGCTCTGACCTGGCTGTGCTTCAGTGGGGAAGTGATTTCTACATGTAGACACTTCAGAAAGGGCTCTGGCAAGGCTCACACTGAAAATGTGTGGTGCAAAATGTATTTTTGTAAGGCCAAGTTGATGTCAGAGCCCATAACACTGCTGTTGATCCCCAGGGGGTAGGACCAGTGATCGTCTTCCAGCATTAATGCACAGCAGGCTGTTTATAACCCTCCATTCCGCACTGTTATTTAACATATGTAAGGGGCTTGACACGGTTTACGTTCGGGAGTTGTGGTTTCCAAGCAGTATTGCATTTCTTCGGGATGAAGATGCATAATATTTTAGAGCTATTTTTAAAACCAGTCACAAATCTGCAATCTTTCACGTCATTCCTCCTCCCTCCTATCAAACCCGGACCATAACACACGGCCACAGACGAGCAGCAAGCTTCACGTGCAAGAACTCAGCCGCGAGACATTCCTGCGCACCTGTACGCGCGCACACACACACACAGAGGGAAACTCAAGGCTGTAATTCAGTTAAATTGGTACAAGCTATGATTAAGGTTTCCAAGACATCCGGGATGTAGGTTGCTGTTTAAAGTTGTGGGTACCAGTATGCCATATATGGAGAAGGAGAATCTAAGGGCTGAACCAAAGCCTGAGGTACTTAATTAAAAATCTGCCTCAGCAAGTGTAAGGAAATTAAAAGGTTTCCTGCCCCTGGGAGTTCCACATACTGGCAACCTAACCATGCATCGTCCTAAAAAACTCATCACCGCCTTCCCTTGCCAGGCCTGACCCTATCCACTCCTAGAAGCAAGTCACAACACAACTGAATCTCCAGTTCCTGCTTTTAACATACCCCTCCACATGTCGGAGTCACCTGGCACAGGGAAGTCTCAGAAAAATCTGTAGAAATCACCCTTAAAGGGCAGTCTGTAAAGCAGAGCTCCCTGGAAATGCCTGGCTCCTGCACAGCATGGCAGCTCTTGTAGAGTTCTCTAGTTTTAGCAGTAGGTTTGCATAAATCAGACTTTCCAGTTTCCCAGTTTGATGGACTTGAGCTTTTGCTAGGTTAATTTTGTCCATTCAGTCCTGGAACTGGAGCTGTCCATACCAAAGCTGTAAGTTTCAAAGGCAGAAACCAACGCTATATTTTACAGAGACAGTCCAGTTCCTAACATCAGCTATTTATTCCAACAATATTAAAAGGAGACACACTGCTTTCTCAGTCATTTTTCCATTCGTAGTATTTTGCTGGTTTTGTTTTTAAAACCCATGAGCCTAATCCTTAATTTCTCTACGGAAAAGCTGGAAGAAAATAGATCACAGGAACAAAGGATTAGCCTTCTAGAACATCCACTGCACTCGCTCGTACTTTGCAGAGGTTGCAGGGTTTATGGTCAAGACGATTGTTTCAAAACACACTCTGAAAGTAAATAAACAAATAAAACTATCTGCGGGCATCAGTGTTACCTTGTGAAGGAGACCCAGACAAGGCACAGGAGGATAGAAAGAAGCCAGTAAATTCTGAGGGTGTAGAACAGGAGAGGGGATTAAGCCTGGTGATTAAATTAGGTGACGCATGAATACATTCCAATACGCAACATCACTCAAGCACTGGACAAAACATATGGCAACAATGGAAAGCACTGCCCACGAGGTCACCTTTAATATGATTAGCCATGGACGCCTGAAAGGAGATCTCCCAAGTACCAGCGTGCTAACCCTCCTTTGTGCAGGGTGGAGAAGCACCCTCTGAAAGCCTTTGAGGCTCCCTGAGCCCCGCACAAATGGCGGCTGTGTGTTAAGGGATGTGCCCAAGTCCATTGAAAGCAGGACACACAAAAAGTGAGCCTCAGGGCTGAGAGTGGCTTTTGTTCCCTGCTCGCGGGACACCGGCGGGAGCCATCCCCAGGGTGTCCTGCCTGACAGCTGGGTCGCCCCACAGGCTCTCCTGCTCTGCCTGGACTTTTCAACTCTGCTGGCCCACATTCACCGGCACGGCTCACCCCTTTGAAGGGGGAGAAAGCGCCTCATCCATCACTGACATGAAGGGAGTTAATTCACTTCTTTACAACTGGAAAGGCTTTTGCTGTGAGCAGGAGGGAGTGCAGGAAGAGTAATGAAATCCAAAAGGGAGCCAAATGATGCTTTCCTCTGCAAGACGCCAGCACTGGCAGTGCTCGCTGCTGGCACAGCCAGTGGTGGGTGAAAGGAGACTCTTTTGTGGTATGCCATTAGCTACTTCCAAGGCCTCAGTTCATGTTTACCACAGCCACTGTGTTACTTCACTCGGTATTTTTTTCCAGTCCAGTTGATTGTACTGCAGAACTGACCAAGTCCCTTTGGAAGCCTTGCTCACAGAAAACAGAAACAAATTGCTTTCTGAAAGGACTATATATTTTTTTTCTTCCCCAAACAAAACCTCACTCTGCTTTCCATAAACCCAGCCTAAGGCTGAAATCCCCACTCAAAGCTGAAGAGCAAAAGTCCCTGCTAGGTATTGCCCACTCTGGTTATTGCCCAGTCATGCCACCTGCCCCTGGCATGGCAGTGATGTCCCTGGTCACTGGAGCACTGAGCTATGCTGCCCTTGCTGCTCTACAGTGGCATTTCTCTGCAGCACACAAGACTACGGCACGTTGAGTAGAATCCTGTTAACACAGCAGCCAGCAGGCTGTTGTATCAGCTGTAATGGGAGAAACCACTCCATGATATTTAAAATAATCTTGAGTGAGCCACCTTGCATGACTTCTTTGCTGTAATCAGGTGAGCCCTTCAGACTGCTGAACTCTACCCCAGAGGACCTTGGCACACTCAGCTGAGCAACTTGCAACGATTCTGCAGGCCTTTAGTACTTCAGATTCCAGGCAATGACTAATCGTGGACATGTGAGGGACAAGCCCAACGGCAAACTTCATCCACACACTTTGTATCTGCACAGCTGGGTGGATTAAAGTCATGCAGACAGCCCCAGGAGGAACTCGCTCTGGTCACACAGGTCCTAGCAGGTACAAAGGCTCAGTGACAAAGCAACAACAAACATGGCAGGGGACCGCTACCAGCTGAGCTCCTGCTATTGCCAGGAAAAGGAAGGGATCACCTCCTAAAGCACTTTTCAACTTTACATTCCCAGCTCAAGCCCTGACACAGCACATCCCAGGCACTGCACTGCCACAGCAGACATTTGGCAAGCTGTGAAATGACTACTCTCTTGTGCTGAAGAGTCACTTCAGAGCCTTTTAACAGATCTCATAGACTCTTACGGGATCTGTCAAGACTGAAGACCAAGGCAGTGTCCAATGTGACAAGGTAAACCAGGCAGCTGCATGTTGGTTCTGAAATAATTTGGGGCAGAAGCTCCATGAAGGAGGGTAAGATTTCTGATTCCTTTATTTTAGACAAAAACCCCACCCCAACCCTCCCCAAACATAACTCCTTCCAAAATGAAAATGAATAAGAGTTGGGAGAAATCCCTGTGGTGGGACTAATTTCTTGTCTGTTTAAACTCTTTTCAGCAAGTCTTCCTCCTTTGAATTGTATTTTGTACCTATGCTACCACTATTGCAAAGGCTACTTGTAGGAAAGAACTGATTTAAAGGCACCTTTAGAAATGCTCAAGGATTTGTAAAGAGAAGACCACACTGTTTCAAGGCTGATTCTCTTCTTAAAAAGCTGTTTGACAGAAGCACCCCTTGGGCACCATGTTATGGATCCATCAACATTCCTACCTAACATGAGAAACCAGAAGCTCCTCAGCTCATTTAACTATCTATATCATAATATCATAGTATCAGTCAGGGCTGGAAGGGACCACAAGGATCAGCCAGTTCCAACCCCCCTGCCATGGGCAGGGACACCCCACACTAGATCAGGCTGGCCAGAGCCTCATCCAGCCTGGTCTTAAACACCTCCAGGGACGGGGCCTCAACCACCTCCCTGAACAACCCATTCCAGGGCTTCACCACTCTCATGGTGAAGAACTTCCTCCTCATGTCCAGCCTGAATCTCCCTACCTCCAGCTTCATTCCATTCCCCCTAGTCCTATCACTACCTGAATATGTTGTCTCGACCTCTGTATGTTGTCCACTGGCTTACTGAAAAGAAAGAGAAGTGAAGAGCAAGGCAATGCAAGCACAGCATTGAAGACTACAAACTCCTGCTTGCAGTAATGTTTGAAAATAATAAAAAACAGAGCTGAAGTGAAAATTCAAACCCTCAAAGTAATTTCAACTGTACATACATGAGAAAGGAAAAGTTTATACATGATGCAACAGAAAAAATGACTCACTTTTCCAAAAGCCAAAGCCTGTCTTCGTTCACTCTGTCTTCTATACCTATTAAAAACATCACTGACAGAGAAATCATCTCATGAACTTGTAGCTATTTAAGCATTTTATTTCCTAGCATTGTGGGTCAGGTTCTACTCTAACATGCTAATCAGAAGTAATGTGCTCGCTGGATCAATGTGATTTCTTCTCAGAGAAACAAGGAGAGTCTTGAGATTAAAACAGAGACCTTGAAATTGAGGTGAAACTGCAGCCTTTAAGGCTAATACAAAACCTCCTGTTGATTCATGGGACTGAGAATTTCGCAGCTGGAGGGCTGATCTCAGCATTGCCATGAGACACCCAATAAGCTACGGCTCTGCAGTCCCCCAAGGTCAGCAGGATCAGCGGGTTCAAACCGATGACACAACCGGCTCACTGCAATTGTCAAGGAAGGCACAAATTAAATTGTGTTGCTTTCAAGCTAGACTGGTTCTTAAAAAAAACCCCAAACACAAACAAAACAAACCCAACACACAAAACCAAATGACTGCTTGGTTAGTTTGTATTTATGTGTCAGTAACAAGTTTTTCAAGTGCAGTCACGGGAATTGCTACAAAACCCCTTCACAGGGATTTCGCATGGCTGGTCTCTTCCACACGTCTCAAAGCACTGTGGTCCAGCAGACTCCTGAGGCTGCTTTCTCACTGCCCCTTGCTTACTTTTCAAGTGACCATCACAGACAGGCGATGGACTGTCACCACCTTGCTTGGTAACTAATCAGCACTAATTCAATGTATCCGCTACCAGCCTAGATCCAAAGTGGAGAAGGTGTTCCCTTCAGAGAGCAAAGTTGGATAGAGTCCTGTCAGGCTTCAAGGGGCTGACAATGCAACACCTCGCGAAGGTGCTTTTGGGGAGAGAGGGTATTTGTGCCTCAAGATGCAAGCAGGAAGCAAGAGGGAATCACAGTCTCCCACAAAAGAACACATCACTGCACAAAGACAAAAGACATTCAGGGAGGAGGTATTTCTCAAATCTCGAGTATGGAAAAATCTCAGAAACAAGTGCAACGTGGACCAACCACCTTAATCTGAGATGCTGTGCTTCGTGCTCCCATGTTATGCAATTAGATATTCAGGGGAAATCTACATCCTGAATCATGCCTGTATGCCTGAACAACTTCCTTATTACCATATGAACATGGAGAGGAGGGCAAGATAAACAGTCTAGACTACTAAAGACAGATTAAAAGTCACTTACTTTCGAAATAAAACCAAGAGGTTGCTCAACAAAATGTACTCCCTATGAGTCACTGCAAATGTTAGCAGGGCATGTAATTTCAGGAGATGTGGCCACGGACTTGGAATGTGTAAAGAAAAACCCAGAAGTGGACTTCAGCAGGCACTCAGAGGGGGCAAGATCAGCGTCATCCTTAGCTCAGCTGCCGGCATCTTGGCTACCAGGTGCTTTCTGACCTTCTTTGTGCTTCACTATCCACACACTGTGGATAAGACAAGACAAAACTTCCCAGGACTCAGAAGGAGTGATCATACCCAGAGAGATCTGATAAAATGAGTTGTGGTCATGGGAAGTAAGAATTTTTTCCCCCTCTCACTTCTGAATTGAAATGAGAAATCAGAAAACTGCAATGTCTGAATCTTTCATCTCCTTCCAAATGTTGTCTTTTGTCATTATACAATTACCCTTTCTTCCATTTACTGTTAGGTGAAACAGAACTGGCCCTGACAAGGAGCTGCTACATCTTCACCTATGGCAGACTGATCACATTTGAAGTTACATCACTCAACACCCTGTGACTCCATCCAAAGAGAATGATTGATTGGCCATGCAGTCAGCTATAATTAAAACCTGAAAAAAACCCTTGTCAAGTCTCTGTTCAAATATGTGATAAACGGAATCTGAAACAACAGGAGACTTTCTTATGATGTCTGTACATTGCTGGGGAAAAAACCTCACCACTGACTGGAGGGCAAGAGTCACAGCAAAGGTTTCCCCAGTGGAAAACGTAAAAATCAAAATTTCCTGCCAGCACTCCCCCCAGATGCATCTCTGTACAAACACATGGTTTCCTGGGGTTTGTCTGTCTTGCTATCAGAGAAATTGAAGAACCAGTTTGTTTCTGCTTCACTGAGAAACATTTTTTCTTACCTGTACCTCTTTTAATGTTACCAGCAGAAGCCACTATTCTCCCTACCAGCCTCAAAAATAGCAGTGAACTTGCTCAGCTGGATCAAGCACTGAATTCTCCATTCACTTTAGCCATCAGCTTCACATCTGGGACACCTTCCATCACAGTAAGCCAGCAATTGCCATAGATGCCCTCTCTTTCCCATAGAGATGCTATCTGCCACTGTCTGAAGTCTCAAGTGACCCCAGGCTGCCTATCACACAAGCATGGGCAAGATCCACCTGTGCCCAGCTAGTCCAGAAAACTAAGAGACATGGAATTCATATGTGAATTGGAGCACCTGCAAACACCTTCAACCCAACTTGCAGGTCAGCACAGGAAGAATTCCAGCTCATCCTGCTTCTGCAACAGCTGATTACAAACTGGATTCAATTGATAAAAGCAGCCAAGCAATTTAGAAGGTATGATGAAGCACTGTCTCCTGCAACTCCTTCCTATGCAAGCAAGAGATATTTCCACAGGGCAGCAGCACACTGGCTAGGTCCTGGCACAGTAGGCAAAGCCTGAGACCTGAAAAGACTGGGGAGAGAGACCATTTGTGAAACACATTGATAGCTTCTGCATTGCAGAGGCATGCTGGCCACAGTTCAGCCCTCCATGCTGATGTGGCTTGTTTCTCTGCTTTGCATTGTGAGAAGTACCTACAGGGGAACTGGGGTAAGAAAACTTGACCTTAACTGAGCCAGCAACAAACTGCAGAAACGAAAAAGCCCCAATTCTTATTCAACAGCTATCAGCAATAAATGTGAGAGGAAGAGAACAGCCGGTGCTGGCCTGACACTGGATTTGGCCTGGGAACCAGGAAAAGGCTGTCCTGCAAGCTCTGCCACTGACTCACTCTGTGAGCTCAAACAGCGGTTTCACCTCTTCACACCGTTCCCTTTGCATGGAAGGATGGAGCTGGCCTCCTCTCTGATACTCACTCTGAGGATGGCAGGTGACAGAAGTCACTGCTGCGTCAAACAGCAGCTCAAAGCTAAAGTGCAAGACCTTTTTCTTTGAGGAGCTTCTGAGCTTGCAGGTCTAAGGTAGATTTAATAAAACTCAAGAGTTCAGCTGTGTTTGTTTAGAAGAAGAACACTTGTACATGACTAGAGAACTTGAATATCTGAGCTGGTGGCTGGAATACTTACTCCAGGAAGAATAAAGTCATAACCCATTCTTGCATTACTGATGGTAAATTAATGCCAGAGCACCACTGTGTGGGGAGCTCCTTCCCGGCTGTGTTTGCCCGAGCATCTGGCTGCGGTGGCTCCCAGCATGATGCTCTACAGCCG
The DNA here is from genome assembly GCA_033816785.1 of Picus viridis. Lineage (NCBI taxonomy): Eukaryota > Metazoa > Chordata > Aves > Piciformes > Picidae > Picus > Picus viridis. Next base: position 27,155,302 of record CM066589.1, read on the forward strand.
AGTCGTGTGCTCCAGCGTCCAACTCTCCCCTCCTGTCGGAGCCAGCTCGACCACTTCACCACCTGCTCCTGCTGGGACACAGCTGCTCAGCTCTAAAAGAACAACTGGGGAACGGCAGGACATGTGCGACAACATCAATCCTACTCACACCCCTGGGAGGGCTTCATTAAAATCCCAGGGCAAAAGATTCGATTTGGAGGGCTTTCCACCCAAAATCCTAATTTGATCACAATATTTTAGAACCTACTGGCATGGCAAACATCTCCAAGCAAGCAGAAAGATGCTCAGCCAAACAGATCCCCTCTGTATCCTGCAACGTCTCCTTCCTGAGCGCATCCTCTGTACGTGAACAAAGTGCCTGACCTGAGCCATTGGCTGCTCCTGATGGCAACGATGACATTTCGTATTTGCCTGCAAAGTGCCACGTTCCCCTGTGCTATTGTAGGAAAGACACTTTGAAAATTAGTCCTACTTTGCTAGTGCACCTTTGCAAGTGTCTTTTAATTACCTCTGCAGGGAAGAGCAGCATGCCCCAGCAGAAAGCTGTGGCTGTAGATGCTCATTTTGCTGTATTAACTGGGGCTATGCAAAGACATAAAATCCCCAAAGGAAATTAATCTCCGAATACATCCAACATCCCCCCAGCTGCCTTATGTATCACACAGTATAAGCAACTGTCCATAATGATAGCATAGCACCTGCTGTCCCCATTCTGGGTATCAGTGATGTCTCTTTAACCAGACATCAAAGAGAAGGAGCAGACAATGGTGGAATTGTGATAGGAAGTGAATAGTGAAAGCTTCTTGTCAGTCTGCACTCTCATTTATCTTACAGCAGCATGCGCACAGCCCACCCTGCTTCTGCACTGCTGCTGTAAAGGCTTCTTCAGGGAGCTATCATGGCAGTTTTGAGGACTTTATAATGAGCCTTTTGGATTTTCCTTTGGGCCAAAGCAGGTACAAACCTCAGCCTAGCCTGAAGGAACCAAATCTGAGAGGAATTTGGTACCAGTGTCACATCCCAGGTGACGATCACCAGGAGTCTCATTGTGAGCAGCTAAAACCAAAGCAACACTCCCCAGGGAGATGCCACCAAGTGCCAGGGACTGGAGCGGAGCCATGCACTCCTCCCCAGAAAGATGTATACACTAAGAGTGTGCAGGGTAGCCCATAGAGCAGCTAGGAAATCCAGCATCACACCAAGGAGTACTCAAGCCAAGGTGGCCTTTCTGCCAACAGCACCTCAAGACAAATTCAGGTCATGCTATCACGGAAAGCATAGGCACAATCAGTTAACTGAGGTCTACACAATATTATAACCCTTTGCTGTCCCATCTAAATGGTTCCTCCAACCCAAAGTGCCTTCCATTCATATATTAATCTATTGTATTTTGCACACAATTACTGTTTAACCGGGGATAGAAACATTTATCACTTCCATGTAGCAAAACAGAAAAGAGCTGAATACTTGCTATACAGATAAGAGGCAGGAAATGTGACAAAACAATTTCCCATAATTATTTCCAGCAGTCATTCATATTGGAAAAATTTAATGGTGACAGTAATTAATCTGTGGCTCTTGAGATTTCCAATTAAACAGCATTAGCAAGAGCAACTGTCTAAAAATACGTGCTTCTGTCCTAGCCCATTAGCCACAACTAAATGTGAAATTTCCCCACATACAGTGTCACATCCTGCACGTACAGTGTCCTTTTTCCTCTTTGTTTTCCATGTGTCAGTGGCTTGAGTCAATTTCTCAAAGCTGTTTGCACCAAGTAGGCAGAGTGAGTTTTGAGAGCTTCAAAAACTACACCGAGATGGTTAGTATAGCCAGTAAGTCATACACCTGGGTGGTTTGGAGTGGCTATTCTGCACACATTCTTGTGTCTGGGGCCTTTGTGCTTGTTTCCCTACACTTCACAGCATCACAGTATGCTAGAGGTTGGAAGGGACCTTAACAGATTATCCAGTCCAAGCTCCCTGCCAGTGCAGGATCACTTTGGGTAGTCTGCACAGGACAGGTGGGTTTAGAAAGTCTCCAGAAAAGGAGACTCCACAACCTCTCTGGCAGCCTGTTCCAGTGCTCCATCACTCTCAATATAAAGAAGTGTCTCTTCATGTTGAGGCAATATCTTCTATGTTCAAGCTTGAACCCATTGTTTCTTGTCTTATTATTATCAGAGACTGGCCATTTCCTGCAGCAGAAATACTGTAACACTTCAGGAGTCCCACCGACCTTAGCTAAAAAAAGGCTATTCTCCAAGATCACTTATTTCCTTATCCCCAACTGCCACAGGACAGGACCACAGGTAAAGTCTCCAGTTGCTCTCCACAGCTCCCTGAAAGAAGGTTGAAGTCAGGTGGGGGTTGGTCTCTTCTAGGGGACAGGTGGTGGGATGATTGGAAATGGCCTTGGGTTGTGTCGGGAAGTTGTGGGCTGGGAAACGGGAAAAAATTCTTCACTGAGAGTAGTCAGGCATTGGAATAGGCTGCCCAGGGAGGTGATGGAGTCGCCATCCCTGGAGCTGTTCAAACATGTGTGGACATGGTGCTTTGTGCCATGGTTTGGTGGGCATGGCGATGATGGGTTGACCGTTGGTGATCTTGGAGGTCTTTTCCAACTGATGACAATTCTATGACTCAATGATTCTACGTGATACAGAGCTACAACACCACCATTTTTACTATCTTTAAGTTACTCAAAATGATGGACACCCACAGGGGAGAGCAACCCTTGCTCAGACGACGAGACAAGTGGCACAGCACACTGGCTGGGAGCAAGCAGAAGCGAGACCATTTCACTATCCATTCAGCCCTTAACATTTGCGTAACGTTCTCATCTTTGCCATTTTTGTCCCTTTTTTTTTTTCCCCTTCCCTTTTTGCACACACCTGCAAAGCTGAATGTGTGCTGTGCAGAAAACAAGGGAGAGAAACCATTCTAGCAAACAATTCAATGCCATTAACTGATCTAAGGCAAATGCACTTCGGGTTGCTCTCAACAAAGAACTTTGGTCAGTGCCCACGCTTCGAGCAGCCCAGGTATAACTGTGCTGGCAAAGACACAACAAAAGGCACTGCTCAGCTCACAGACAGTTGTCATAGAGACAGATCAGCATCCCAGGGTATTCTCATTTTAAATATGCACAGAAATTCTTTTTAACCTGTCTTCTTGTAGGAATCTGTCCTCGTAATTCATTTATAAACTGCTGAGGCCAAAAAGAGAATAATTTATCAGCAGGTCTCCTCTAGGCAGGCTGGAGCTAAGAAGCTTTTCTGCAAACTTGATAGTTTTTGTTGAAAGCAAGTTTCTATCTGATTCTCTGGCTAGGGTTTCCAAAAGCTGTGGTTTGGGGAAGTGATCCAGCCTCAAAGTAACCTGGCCAGGAAAAAAAAGGGGGGAAAAAAAAGGGAAAGTTGTGGGTTGTGCTCACTTTGGTTTTTAAACCAGGTCAGATCCCTGCTCCAATTTACAGTGCGAGCGCACCATGAGCTAGGGAGGACAGCACAGGGCTGGCATTTCATGGTTCTGGCAGGAAGGAGGAAGGGGTGGGAGAAGACAATATTGTAAATACCTGAACCTTTTTCCTCAAAGTCACAGTACAAGGTACCTCTTGCCTTTATGTTTAAAAGCCAAGCTCCAAATGAGAAGGAAAAGAAGCACATTAATCTCTATGTGGACAAAGTTTCATAAGCTCCTTAGCCACTGAAGGTGCAAAGACTTTAAAACTTTAAAGCTCAGTGCTCAGCTGCCTTCTGGAGCTAGTAAGCTGGCAAGCAGCACAGGAAACCATATTCTAGGGCAAAAAGCCCCAGAAGGGGCCCATGAGGACAGCAAGATCCCACAAAATGACAAATGTTTGGCTCTGGTTGCAAAGAAAGTCCTTAGACCTAAGTTGCAATGCAGCAGGATTCGCCTACAGACCTCTGCAGCAGCATGAAAGAAATTAGGAGGAAAGAGAGTGGCAGGTACGTTGGCTGTCATGAGGCAAGATCTCAAAATTACACAGCCCCAAAGAGACACCTATGTAGTGACACTCAATCCACAAATCCAAAGCTTTCAAGACCCTGTGCTACCACCACAATTTGTCTCAAGGCCTTCTGTGTGACACAGATATGCAACTCCCAAGTGATTTAAATAAATAAATAACATTCTTCATCTGTTGGGTTACAGAGTTTCCTCTTTCTAAAAGTACACCAAGCTGGGGGCAGGAGTTGATCTGCTGGAGGGCAGAGAGGCTTTGCAGAGGGACCTCGACAGGCTGGACAGATGGGCAGAGTCCAAGGGCAGGAGACTGAACACATCCAAGTGCCGGGTGCTGCGCATTGGCCACAGCAACCCCAGGCAGTGCTACAGGCTGGGGTCAAAGTGGCTGGAGAGCGGCCAGGCAGAGAGGGACCTGGGGGTGCTGGTTGATGGGAGGCTGAACATGAGCCTGCAGTGTGCCCAGGCAGCCAAGAAGGCCAATGGCATCCTGGCCTGCATCAGGAAGAGTGTGGCCAGCAGGAGCAGGGAGCTCATTGTGCCCCTGTACACTGCACTGGTTAGGCCACACCTTGAGTCCTGTGTCCAGTTCTGGGCCCCTCAGTTTAGGAAGGATGTTGACTTGCTGGAACGTGTCCAGAGAAGGGCAACAAAGTTGGTGAGGGGTTTGGAACACAAGCCCTATGAGGAAAGGCTGAGGGAGCTGGGGTTGCTTAGCCTGGAGAAGAGGAGACTCAGGGGTGACCTTCTTGCTCTCTACAACCACCTGAAGGGAGGTTGTAGCCAGGCAGAGGTTGGTCTCTTCTCCCAGGCAGCCAGCACCAGAACAAGAGGACACAGTCTCAGGCTGCGCCAGGGCAGGTTTAGGCTGGATGTTAGGAGGAAGTTCTATACTGAGAGAGTGATTTCCCATTGGAATCGGCTACCCGTGGAGGTGGTGGAGTCACCTTCATTGGAGGTGTTGAGGAGGAGACTTGATGGGGTGCTTGGTGCCATGGCTTAGTTGTTTCGGTGGGGTGGATTGGTTGATGGGTTGGACGCGATGATCTTGAAGGTCTCTTCCAACCTGGTGTATTGTATTGTATTATTGTATTACTGCCATGGGCAAGCAGATGCTGCTCTCACACTAGGTCACAACAATTGAGCAGCGATACTCAAACAGGAAACATTCCCCTCACCATGGCACAGCCTATCTGACACTGCTGCATCTTAGTGGAGCCACCCTATGTCAGGTGCAAGGAGCTCCCTGGCCAACCAGTTATTTTCACTACAACAAACATATTCCCATGAATGGCTTAATCTGAGAGATGTTCTTAAGTTTTGGGAAGGAATCTTAAATTATAGAGATACCATGGAGAAGGCCAATGTAATTCCAAAGAGGAAAGTGATACAGACAGGGAGACCACCAGCCTGAGACCACCCCAGTTAACAACAAAGCAGGATGAGAGATATTTTTTTTCCTCCCATAATGTTCTTAATACCAGCAGGAAACACAAGAGCATGTCACACTGAAAGATGGCAGAGTGGATGGAAGTAAGCAAAAAAAAAAACCCCAAACCCAGTCCTAACTGTTAAATCAGGAGTGACCCTGAGGTAGAAGCTCTGAAACATCATGCAATGTATAGCAGAGGGCTCACATCCCTTGGAAAAAAACACCACAGGAGTCATCCAGGCCCAGCCACCCCCTCCTTTAAGGCTTGTGGGATGATCATTTCCTTTGCTCATGTATTTATTTGGAATCAGATAATTCATTGCCCCTAGTTTCCTGCTGGAGTTTGTGTTCCATTGTTCAGGATTTACATTACTCAACAGGAAATCAGTGAGAGGTCCAGTGATTAGAAAGGTATGTTTCCCACTTGGATCCACCCTTGTTCACTCACTTGAGCCCACAGCTGCATCCATGGAAACTCAAGGGTGCACAGGCATCCTCTCCTTCTGTTAAGAGCTACAGATTGTTTTGTCCAGCCATACACCACTGGCCATGTCCACGCACCCATCCCTCACATGCTGTTTGCACTCAGGCACTACAGTAGCTGCTTCCTCCCTGTGCTGGGGAGGGTGCACTTTATCAAAATACAACTATTAAGGCAGTACTTGAACAGAGGAAGTATGGTGAAAGTGTCCCTTAAACTAAAGTGCACTTCCTTCTCCAAGACCATTAAATTTGAACTCTGACGCTCTTGCCAGGAGAGAGAGATTCTGCTCAGCATAAAGTGCCACTTGTGAGACAGAACTGAGTTTATCACCTTGGTTAGGAACTAAGCTGAGCAGGCTGAGCCCTCTCTGGTGCCCTTAGCGCATGATGCTCCAATATCTTCTCTTTAATGGCTCCTCTAGAACAGCACAGAGCAAACCAAAACACTGCTAATCTTTGATGGAGTATTGCTGGAACAGGATGCTTCCCTGGCCAGATCCTCCCACTGAAAATGCTACAGTTGGTTTAAAACATTTTCCCTGAGGTTAGTTTGATAACAGATACTCAACCTGGGCACATAGAGTGACTGCCCTGCACTACACTGTTAAGTCTCACTTGTGGAATGCAGCTGGTGGCCTTTTTGGGCCGTAGCTCCCAGCCACCACGGACTGTTGTTCCAACCCAGACATCTCCAAGGCTTCCCAGTCAGCTCATCAAGAGCAAAGGCTGGAGTTTTCTACATTTCTGTAGCATTCAGAGTGTGCTTGGGAACAAAAGCACAGCTTATTACCCATTGTATGAGAAACCTCAGAGGAAAGCTCCTGATACAAAAGAGGTTTAAGAAAACTCTGCATGACTTCAAAGTGAGAGTTTGATTTCCAAAAAATATATTAATGTAATTATAAAAAAAATTATTAGTTCCTTTGAGCCAGAAGGGACCTTGAACAAATGCCCTCGCTCCAGCCTCACTTACATGTGACACTTGAAGGTGTCCAGAGAAGGGCAACAAGGCTGGAGAGAGGCCTTGAGCACAAGCCCTATGAGGAGAGGCTGAGGGAGCTGGGGCTGTTTAGCCTGGAGAAGAGGAGGCTCAGGGGCGACCTCATTGCTCTCTACAGCTACCTGAAAGGTGGTTGTAGCCAGGAAGGGGTTGGCCTCTTCTCCCTAGCAACCAGCACCAGAACAAGGGGACACTGTCTCAAGCTACAACAGGGGAAGTTTAGGCTGGAGGTGAGGAGACTCACTGAGAGAGTGATTCGTCATTGGAATGGGCTGCCCGGGAGGTGGTGGAGTCGCCGTCCCTGGAGGCGTTCAAGAGGGGACTGGATGTGGCACTTGGTGCCATGGTCTAGTCGTGACGTCTGTGGTTACAGGTTGGACTCGATGATCTTCGAGGTCTCTTCCAACCTTAGTAATACTGTGATACTGTAATACATGTGCCTAACCAGTCCTCCAAGGCCTCCTACAAAAGATCTAGACAGTGTATCAGACATTACAATGCCTACACCAGAGAGTTCATCCTGGTGTATGACCCCAATCTCCTCTGCTGAAATTCAAGATACACATGTGTCATCCTGTCCGTCTGAGACATGGGTGGAAGCACATTGCTTCTTCTGCACAGCAGCTTTGCCAGGCTGAACCACGTGCTTGGTTGGGGAAGTTCACAGATTACAGACACCCTGTGCTCTGGTTGCTCTGCAACGGTTTCTGTAAAATTACTTTCCTGCAACTGAAGACAAAGCCACAATGCTGAACAAAATGGAAGGGTTACAACACACCCCTCAGATACAATAGCTCTGTTTACATATCTCAGTAGGCTACAGTCTCTCAGCAACATCCTTATGTTGACTCATGCTCACTTTGCACAATGAGACAGTGGAGCTTCCTTATATGAAAGAGATTATTCTATCTCCTGCCTTAGGAAAGTCACTGGGTTCTATAAACTACTGGAACCTCCTATCCACAAAACCTTTCAAAAGCCACCTCAGAGCAGCTGAACTTCAAATGCAGAAGTGTTTTTGCTGTGATAGTCTAAAGTATCTGCATCTACTTGTAAAATAGAAATAACACACATCACAACTGATACAAGATTATTCAAATCACCCCAGACAGAAAGCCTCCTCACCAGCATTTAATCCTCTGAAACACACCCAAGACTTGTAAGCACTAGCTTAGATAACATTTAGTCATTTTCCCAGTGCAGAGAACTGCTATGAAAGCTGTGGAAAACATGAGTATTGCAAGCACAGAAATACATTTGGAGGATGAGCCTTTCACAGTGAAATGTGCACTAAGGATATCTGAGCTGCTTGGTAATGAATGACTTTGTCATGATTTGTTTCACTGGATGAGTTACTTACCCAGCCTGCCAGGGTTCAGGATTTTGAAAAATGCTGAAAGATGGACCACTCCTTAAAACACAGGAACTTTCTTCTTTTTATCTTAGTGCTTTTGGTGCATAACTTGATGATGCTCCCTAAGACAACGCTGGCACACAAACCTGCCTTTCTACTCCAGCCTCCGCTTTCCCCTTTGAGGTTTTCGGCTGATCGGAGAATTCTATTCCAGCCCTGACTTTTCCCTTTGAGGTTTTCGACTGATCAGAGAGCACAAAGTGAAATGGGTTCAGCAGAGCAGGACCGGACTGCTGGACTGACTCACCTGGTCCAAGCGCAGAGCCCCGTCGATGAAGCGCTGCTTGCGGAGGTGCTGAGCGATTCGGTGCAGGTGCAGCACAGCTTGCTGGATCTCGGCTACTGAGTGTTGAGGGGAGACAGGGGGCAGTTCCTCGGCTGAGAACACCTGCCCAGGGTTTTCAATCATACTCTGTGCGTGGTCATAGCTTAGCTTCACACAGGAGCAGATGACTGTCCGCCCAAACCATTCATCAAGAATCTGCAAAAGTGGAAAGCACAAACTGATCTGAGGACATGTTCTTCCAGTGCACAAACGCCTGTGGGGCTGTACAAACGTTGGAAGGAATGGCACCAGACCTCATCACTGACTGTGATCTTCAAGTGAAGAACTTCTCATACTGAAGCCATCCGGCCTTTTGCCCGTATAGGTTCTCTAGTGTCTAGTAACACCCATATGCACAATGGGACTTCTCAGGATATTCAGGTAGTAATAGGACTGGGGGGAATGGAATGAAGCTGGAGGTGGGGAGATTCAGGCTGGACATGAGGAGGAGGTTCTTCACCATGAGAGTGGTGAACCCCTGGAATGGGCTGTCCAGGGAGGTGGTTGGGGTCCCGTCCCTGGAGGTGTTTAAGCCCAGGCTGGATGAGGCTCTGGCCAGCCTGATCTAGTGTGGGGTGTCCCTGCCCATGGCAGGGGGGTTGGAACTAGATGATCCTTGTGGTCGCCTCCAACCCTGACTGATACTATGATACTGTGCTTGGAAACTGCTTGGATCTCCCTCCACTATCTGTCTTCCCTCTTCCATAAAACTCAAAGAACTACAGTCCATCTAGGAGCTGAAATCAGTCAGCTGACTCCAAGGTTTCTAGGTGCAGGAGTGGAAACAGGCAGATACACACACGCAAGGAAGGATTTCCTATCTAAACCACAGCAGACAGCATTCCACATCTTCAATTTAAGCGTGGCCAGCAGGCACAACTTTAAAACACTGTCTTCAGTATTGCGGGCACTCCAGTGTCTGACTAGCACTTGTGAAGGTGCCTGAGTAGGACTTAGGTGGGTCTGGAGGACATACAGCCAGTCACTGACCCTTTGTTTCTCTGCTCATGCCTGTGGTCCTAGGTCCAAATTCAAGCCAGGAACCTTTCTGAGCTTCCAAACTACTTTGGAATCTAGAAGAAAGTAATCTGTAAATCATCTATGAAGTTATTTTGCTTTAAACCAGAAGCAGCTTCCATTTTAAACCCTGTAACAGAATGCAAATTTGAAGGTAGCAATTCAGAATGATTTGTTAACACTGGAAAGAAAATCTGTTTTCAGCTGAGATATGTAAGAGTCCAAAAGCTCATCAAGTCAGTGAGAAAGTGTAGAGGGACAAAGGATGGAAGGCTCTTCAGAAAAGTCAAGAGCATTGTCACGAGAGCTCTGAAGATGGATGCAGTCTGTGATAAACCTTTCAAAGCACAAGTGCTCAGAGAATGAAAGGAGAATAGTAATTCTGCCTTAGCTACAAGTGCCACCTTATCCCTTCATCAGCACACCAGGAAAAGGTAAATTCTGCAAGTGATGGTGTCCAGGGAGAACAGACAGCTCCCTGACAGACTCATCAAGGATACTGCTTCAGAAAGGCAAATCCTTTCCTTAACAGCAAAGGACTGATCCCCAAGATGTCTTTGCTGCCTCCCTCCCTTATGCCTGTAGAACATACATGCAGTGTAACTCAGCAGCTCAGACCTCTAAATGTCACAGGGCATTTAAGCTCATTTCTAGTTCAGAAGTGTCCTAATAGCAGAGATGCAGTAAGTGATGCATTGCAATGTAAAATGCTCTGATCTCGGCTCGTGGTTATTCTGTGCAAGATCCTTTCTGTGTGCAAGATGAAAGAAAAAGTCACAAAGCTGCCAGCACCTGCTCTGCACTCTGCTGTCCTGTTAAACAGGGTTCAGCTTCTTGTGGTGACGGGGGATCCACAGCCAGCAGGTCAGCAACATCGGATGAAATCCGGTGGGCCTAAAAAGCTCCCAATACTAAGCCAGCATTACTTCTGGCATGGAAGGGGCTGCACTGCTCTTCAAGTGATCCACTTCCAGCAAGGTGAAGGCTATTAGCCAGTTGGCAATAGAGATGCTTCTGATTTCAGTAAGACATGGATGGTACTTGGGCAGCAGTAAGATGGTTTTCCTCGCTGAGATGATCTTTGAGGATCCCATCAAACCCAAGGCATTCCATGGTTCTATGATATGACCTGGGAGCATGGCAAGCAGCCTTCATTTCAGGTGAGCACTTCGACAGACCCTCCAGTTGTAATACCCAGCTCTTTCAACTCGCTGTTCAGACATTTTCAGACACCACTTTTATTTCCCTGCTGTTTCCTCCACCTCCAGCTATTAATTTCTGCATCAAAGAGCACTATCAATTCTAGCCCTCACTGTTATATAATCCCACACTAAATATTTTGTGTTTGGAAAGCACTCTCATTTTGCATTATAAACTAAGTGAGTCAATTCCATCATGGACTGGGTACAAGTCAGAAGGATAATTCTGTAAGAAAGTTCTTTCCCCAGTCCTCAGGTTACTGCTGAAAGCCACCTCTGAGGATACATGGCACGTGAACTGCTGTTCAAAGGCCATATTGGAGCCTTTGTCTCACTCCCCTTTCACCCAGCAGAGCCTGGGAGAGCATGTGATCCTGTTTACACTGTGATTAGGCTATAGTAACACCTAGAAATACAGGAGTCACGTTCTGTCCCAACTCACAAAAATGCCCTGCAGGGCAAAAGTCCCACAACCACTTTTCCTCTTGGAAGGAGTAAATCCTTCTCCAGCTTTCACCTGATATTCCAATTAAGTGACCTCAATTCAGACTGCAGTCCCAACAGGCCTCTTTGGTGAAACCAGTTTGCTGAGATGGCCTTAGGCAGTCTGCTTTCCAAGGGACAGCATGGTCATGACCTAGACCACTGCTCCTCCACAGATCAGCTCCCTAAGCAGAAGTAAAGCAGATGCTGCAGCTTCTGCCTTTTCTCACTGGCCGGACAGGGTTGGTCTGAACACTCTTTCAAAAGCAAACCATGTGTGTATAGCAGGGGACAAGAGACAAGATTTTATTAAAGGCTTATTTTAATTAAGACTTAACTATTAGCTGTTCAAAGACCGCTCAGAATCAATAAAAGGCCCACCAAGCAGCTACTATTAGAAGGTCTCATGAGTAATCATGCAGTTGCCATAGGAAATTGAATGCTTTTCACAATGAAGAAATACAAACTACCACAGTGACAGAGCAGGGACTCACTGGTGAAACACAGATGCAGGACTCTGACTATGTTTTGCTAAAGCACAAAACAAGATTCAGCATCCTTAAGAGCAGTAAGGGGCAATTATAAGGAACTCAAGTTAATCTTTGTGAAAAATGACCAAACTGGCACAAGAAATACTCTCCAGAGAGAACTGTGCTTGAGCACAGCCCTGGTTAAAAGCAATCATTCTGTGTACAAAAAATATTTGGAAACCCTGGAGCTTCCTTGAGTCCTGTGTCCAGTTCTGGGCCACTCAATTTAGGAAAGATGTTGAGTTGCTGGAACGTGTCCAGAGAAAGGCAACAAAGCTGGGGAGGGGTTTGGAGCACAGCCCTGTGAGGAGAGGCTGAGGGAGCTGGGATTGTTTAGCCTAGAGAGGAGGAGGCTCAGGGGAGACCTTGTTGCTGTTTACAACTACCTGAAGAGAGGTTGTAGCCAGGTGGGGGTTGGTCTCTTCTCCCAGGCAGCCTGTGACAGTAAAGAGGACACAGTCTCAAGCTGCACCAGGGGAGGTTTAGGCTGGGTGTTAGGAAGAAATTCTTCACAGAAAGAGAGCTTGGCCATTGGAATGTGCTGCCCAGGGAGGTGGTGGAGTCACCATCACTGGAAGTGCTTAAAAAGAGACTGCATGAGGCACTCTAGTGCCATGGTTTAGTTGTCAGGTGGCGTCAGGTAATAGGTTGGACTCGATGATCTCGAAGGTCTTTTCCAACCTGGTTAATTCCTTATTCTGTATTCTGTAAGTACACTTCACATAGATCACAGAGTCCTCTGGTAGTGGCAATCTTTAGCCCTCCTTGACTAGTGAGAGGATCCTCTGGTCACCAAAGAGGAGATTGTTAGGGTTACAAAGAGTGTAGGAGAGGCACAAGGAGAGGAAGAAGGAAAGGAATGAAGACCTGAGGAGATCTGGCAGGCAGTGGAAGGCAGCTCACTGCCTTGATAGACAGCCTCCACCACTGCTCCCTGGAAATAACACATGCAGAGAACGGAGCTGTGCCTTTGCTGAAGCTATCACACTTCATTTGGATCGATGTAATTTGCAGCTCTGAAGAAGAATGTAATAGTCTGTTTACCAGAGAGGCCACAGAGGGATACTGTCTGCATCCACTGCATTGCAAACTGCCAGTGAGTGCAAGGCAGGGCTGCAGCTGCAGGGAGCACCTTGTCCCTTCCAAAGTGTTAGCTTTGACTTGCTGCCAGAGGTAAGACATTAAATGGATGGGTCACCTGGAAAGGAGTAGGAAATTCTCCATTTCTGAGATTCCTACAAATATTCTTCCTTTCTCCACCACAGAATCATAGAATGTTTTGGGTTGGAAAGGACTTTTGAAGGTCATCTAGTCCAAACCCACCCTGCAGTGTGCAGAGACATTTTTAGCTAGATCAGGTTGCTCAGAGCCCCATCCAACCATTGACTGTTTCTAGGAATGGGCCTTCTACCACCTCTCTGGGTAACCTGTGCCAGTGTTTCACCACCTTTATTGTAAAAAAAAAAACCCCAAACTATTTATTTCTAGTTTAACCCTACCCTCTTTCAGTTTAAAACCAGCTATCCCTTGCCCTGCCACAACAGTGAGATTATTCCATTTGAGATGATGTCTCATCAGTAAGACAAGATACAGACACAGTTCTACACCTTTCAGTATTGTTCACCAGCAAGTCCTATGTTGCCCACCTGACTGGTAAAAGACAGCATTTTTGCCATTCTCTTTGCAAGAGTAGAGGCTGACCACTGAAGGACTGACTGGCAGCATTACTGCCTGCTACTTGAAGTACCTTGCCTTCTGGAGTCATCTTCCACATCACAGAGAATGTCAGTCTATCTTTCATGGGATTGAGACTGCATAACTCCTCACACAGCAGTTTGGGAAGCATGGGGATCACCTGGAAGAGAAGAAAGCCTTGGTGAGATACAGGCTTGTAGTGGATGACCTGCCTCTGGTCAAGTTTCCCTGACCAGTTGGTAGAAGACAGGCTGAACAACGCACAGGAGGAGAAAATACATTAATCCTTCAGGATCCTGCCCTCTGCGGCAGGAGTGGCTATGTCATAGCTCTGGGATGCATCAGCCATGCCAGAGCTACATCACACGGTGAAGAGCACGCTAATGCGGAATGAGTAAATAAACCAAGGACCTCAAGACACAGCTAAGGCCAGCAACACTCTCATCAGCCCAGTCCCTCAATGAAACCAAGAAGGAGTTGTCAGTCTCCAGCCTGGGAATTATTCCAGTGCCCCCTCTGAGGAACGGAGCAACCATCCTGGAGCATCCTGCCTCCTTGGTTATGCAAATATTTCACTCTGCAGCTTTTAAGGTCACAAAGTTTGCTCTGCGTTCCACTTCTTTCCCACTGCCACTTTTAGCACATCAGGAAGCTTGATGAAGAAACACGGTCCTGGCAGTCAGGAGCCAAAGAGTTTGGATTTGGGAACTGTGTTTCTTGCTCTGCCACTGAATGCTGTGTAGCCAGGCAAGTCAGGCGGGATCGGCTCCCCGCAAAGCATAAATGAAACTTCTTCCATGCGCCACAGGAGTGGTGCTTGGCTTTAATAAAGACTGAGCCACACTTTGTAACACAGACCAGAACATGGAGATGTTGGTGAGATAAACAAATGCACCTGTTTAAGGAATATTGAACATGATGTTTGCAACCAGAGGGAGAGCAATTATTATACAATACAATACAATACAATACAATACACCAGGTTGGAAGAGACCTTCAAGATCATTGCGTCCAACCCATCAAACAATCCAACCCACCCAACAACTAGACCATACAGCCAAGCACCCCATCAAGTCTTCTCCTGAACACCTCCAGTGAAGGTGACTCCACCACCTCCACGGGCAGCCGATTCCAATGGGCAATCACTCTCTCCGTGTAGAACTTCTTCCTAACATCCAGCCTAAACCTGCCCTGGCGCAGCCTGAGACTGTGTCCTCTTGTTCTGGTGCTGGATGCCTGGGAGAAGAGGCCAACCTCTGCCTGGCTACAACCTCCCTTCAGGTAGTTGTAGAGAGCAATAAGGTCACCCCTCAGTCTCCTCTTCTCCAGGCTAAGCAACCCCAGCTCCCTCAGCCTTTCCTCATAGGGCTTGTGTTCCAAACCCCTCACCAGCTTTGTTGCCCTTCTCTGGACACGTTCCAGCAAGTCAACATCCTTCCTAAACTGAGGGGCCCAGAACTGGACACAGTACTCAAGGTGCGGCCTAACCAGTGCAGTGTACAGGGGCACAATGACCTCCCTGCTCCTGCTGGCCACACTGTTCCTGATGCAAGCCAGGATGCCATTAGCCTTCTTGGCTGCCTGGGCACACTGCAGGCTCATGTTCAGCCTACAATCAACCAGTACCCCCAGGTCCCTCTCTGCCTGGCCACTCTCCAGCCACTCTGACCCCAGCCTGTAGCACTGCCTGGGGTTGTTGTGGCCAATGTGCAGAATCCGGCACTTGGATGTGTTAAATCTCATGCCATTGGACTATTATTTTACTGTACCTAACTCTGAATAAAATGTCAGATTTCTGGCAGAGATTTCTTTCCCTTCCGTCCTAAATTCTTGCAACTAACCAATATTTCTCTTGCTGAACTCTGGATTACCAAACCACAAATTACTCACCTGACTACAGAAACAAAGCAAAGGCTTTGGAGCATATTCACACCAGAATAACCTGAGCAGCTCCAAGTGTTTCTACCACCCCTGAGCTATTTCCCAGGTGAAGTCTGCTGTAAAGATAGTATTTAGCAGCTGTTTAATGAAGCAAACCTAATTATTAGAGTTTCACATTCTTATTTCCCTTCTCATTATTTACCTTTGTGAGGATGCCTTCAAAGAAGAACCACATTATTCCTCTTGCTTATTTTAAGTGGGAGCACAGGCTGGTGCATTCCAGAAAAACACAGGAAATGCTCTACTAGGTTGCCATAAAATTTAGCCATTTAATTTAGTTTCCATTTTGATTGCTCTGTGTCTCACTCCCCAAACATAGGGTCGGCAGGAAGCTGACTGGCATACAAACCCCATCTCTTCCAAACTCCATGACACCAACTGGGTGATTTCAGAGATCACCTTGTCTATCAGGATACCAGGGAAACAAATGTCCTTCAAAACAGTAAGAAAGAAAGTCTTAGGTGTCCATATTTACCTTTTGCTTTGAAGGAAAGACTCTTAAAATATTTAATCACATTTGTGGTTTGGCACCAGATGATGGCTATAAATCCATTCTAATTGCAGTGCATGTTAATGCCAAAAGGCTAACTGTACAGTCTGGGACTGTCCAGGAGTCACTTGCACCATGAATCAGCAGCACTGGTTCAGCTGGAAGGTCACAAGGGCCCAGATTATGATAAGCTGTTTCCCGCAACACAAAGGCCCTCGGCTCTGTTATTCCAGTTGCGAGCAGCGCCTTAACAATGCTGCTACATTCATAACTCACAGGTCCAGTACGTGAGCTCTGCCATGCTGCCTGGAAGGACCCACACCACAAGGTTGTAAATTTATCCTGAGTGGTGCCAGCCCATACCAGAAAAGAGAGAAAATAGTTTTATATACTATCGGAAATCCCTGCCTGCCTAAGATCACCCACGGCCACCCCGAGACCCCAAAGCTCAGGTCACAGAGAACAAAGTGCCAGTAATTTAACAGAAGTTCCCATGCCCTTTTCCAGCCAAATTAAATGCTGCAGTTATTAGCTTTTATCTCTCTCCCCTTCTCTGTGACTGATAATCAGATAATGGTCTGCACATATTGAGTATTTCTGTGCCTTAGCACATCCTCTTTCCCTTCACATCTCCTGTAGCAACAACAGTCTGCTAGAAAAATGCCTACACGAAACATGAAAGCCCAGCCACAAAGAACAACAGGATGCTTGTTTTAAGTGTACTTAGCAGGATTAATACCTGATTCAAGAGGCTATAATTCCATAGAAGGGCTTTCAAATGATGTGAAACACAAGCAAAGCTTTAACTCAGATCATAATTACAGCACTAAACACTCACCAAGTGATTAGCTGTAACAAACCCACTGTTAAACAGGGAAGCATCAGCCCGCGTTACGCCTGTTTCACAGGAGAAAAACTTTAGGCAAAGCAACTTCACCCAAGCCACGAAGGGAAGCCTCAAAGGAGGAGCAAGATTTCAATCAACCTTTTCATGGGCTCATCAAACACATGCATAAGATAATGTGACCTTGCATTGAAGGTATTTCAACTTTTATCTACCTTACTGAATTAAAAGAAGAAACCTGTTTTCAACATCATGACAGTCTTGGCTAGCTGCCTCCCTCTGCTTTAACATCACAGTTCCTCCTCACATTCTACACAGAGAATAAGCCAAATATCACAGAGCACAGAAGTTTAAGCTATAAATACACATTTCCTTTTTCCTTAACATGATACGGTCACAGGCTGAAAGGATTCTTAGTAGTTGCAAGGCCAGCATTTAGCACAGAAAGATGTCACAACTGTGTCACACTTGGGGAGCAAGATGCTTCGGGAGTATTCACAGGGGCTGCCCAGAAGGAACTTTCACAATAGGATTAGCTTCATCTTTTTCTGAAGGAGAGGCAGGATGAGAGATTTCCCTAAGTACGTCTTTAATGCCCAGACTTGCAAAATATCAGGGTTGTGCAGCATCACCTCAAATAATCCAGAGGTTGCCTGGCATCTTCTAAGTGCTTTGCCCTTCCCGTGACTGTCTGCCAAGAGACAGCGGCGTCTGCCAGCTGCCCTGGGGAGTGCCTGGGCACGCAGAGATCCGGCTGGCTGCAATGCTGCCGAGGGATATCACCTCTGGTGTGAAGTGGTTTCCTTAGCAAATTGCTAAGGATGTGCCCATGGTGGGGATCACATCATTCAGCATGACTTTATTGCAGGTGGAAATAAAGTCACCTGGGCTCACACAGGGATCATAAAGCTGGAAGAGCAGGGTGTATAAACATAGTTCAGTCCAGAAATGCAGCTGGAGAGACCCAGCAGGGCTAGAATAAAAGCTTTCACAATGGAAAAAAGGCCCTACAGCCTCCAGGAAGTCCTTTCTAATGAATGCATCATAGAAACTGGAGCTGAAGAAAGGCTCGAGTGGCAAGAGCTTGTCTGGTTTTCATCCCTCTCTGACTAATAAAAGACATCATCTCTTCCCACAAGACAAGTAGGGCCCAGGAGATACTGAAAAGGACACTTCTTTGAGAGAAAGGCTGACATCCACAATGCCCACAGCCATGGGCCTGCATTTCAAATCAAAGCACAGGCAGGATTTCTCTCTCCCCATTTCCAAGTCCTCCATGTGGTATCTCGAACTCTACTACATGCAGGTTGAGATGCAGTGCTCCAGCACTGCCTGACAGCCCTGCTCCATGCTATCAGCTCTCCCTGCAAGCAGCCACACACCCCAGCACCCCAAAGCAGTGGGCAGAAAGGGAAAAGCAAAGTAAGAAAAGGCTCTGCCTGAGCTGGGAGCTTCCCTGTGCATTGTCATCCCAGCATTATAAAACATGTGAACCTGCAACCATGGCTGACGACACTGTTTAGCAGCTGGCTCCTCTGCATGGTGCATTTGATTTGGAAACAGGAAGATCTAACCTCCTGCTCGTGAGAGCTCTTGGGTTTGGTTTGTTTTGCCACTTTGGCTAATAAAGTGCTTCCAGAAACCAAATGTGAGTTTCCAGCCTCAAACTCATTGCTAGGAAGTTGGGCAGTGAGAGGGAGCACACACACACTGAGATGATAAAACTCCCAGTTCCCTTTCAAACCAAAGCATCTGCTGCAGCCAGGACTGTCTGACTGGCCAGGTTCAGAGCAAGTTAGCCATTGAGGCTCTCATAAACAGAACCACTGCAGCAGGTTTTCAATGAGCAGAAGGGTAAAATCAGTCAATCACGGGAAAAAAGGAGCAAACCTGGTTAAGGACAACCTCTTATTTTCACAACCTCATTCTGCTGATGTCCTGCCTTTGGCTGACTGCTCAGGCTTGGTTCAGTGGGACATGACCATTGCTGACTCCAGGGGTGACCCCTTCTCCCACCACCAGTCTGATGGGAAGGGATTGTATTAACTGAAAGTTTCCATCAACTGCTCTTGACCCAGAGATGGGAAGAGGCCGCTGAGGTCCAACAACGGGGTGGCCTCAGTGAGCCTCTTTCTTACACACTAAAAGACACTCAAAGGAAATAGGCAATTTGTTTATGAGCCAAGATTTCTGCTCAAGACTTGTATCAACACTTCCATGAATTCACATTTTGAGCAACTCTTTGTTACTCAGCCTGAGATTATCAAAATATCAACACCCTGACAACCTGCTGGTGTCAAAAGTGAATGCCTCAAAGTCCTTGGACTCAGCGTGAAGATAGCCTTACAGTTCCCATCTTTGATCTCCAGTATAAAATATGACCAATAAAATATTATAGGGATTTATGGCTGACCTCTCACTCAAGCTGCTTCACACCTAAAATAACACTACAAGAGGTGCCAAAAAAGAGGAAACTGTTTAGGTTTTCTTGCTTCTTAAAACCTGATACAGGCTTATTTCAAAAACTTCTGACTTTTATTAAATAGACTGCTAGCAATTACACAGTAACTCCCCTTCTGGATACATGGTTCAGGGAAACTAAGTATGTGGCTTTATTTAACTTCTTTGGGAGGATTAGTGTGGTGCTAACCTCTAGCAGAATCACAGCTGTCTTAGGAAACAGTTCCATCAAAGGAGAGCATATTTTCTACAAGAATCAGGATACCATCTTGTTTCAGGCAGCCTGGCCACTTTCCTTCGCCCATCCCCGCTCACCTCTTCACCTCCTGCAATTAAAATATTGACCATTGAATCATCTAACCTAGTTTGCACTCTTAAAATATATTTTCTGCAGGGCAGAAGTGTGGCTAAAACACTAATCCTGGCTGCTGGGACAAGGAAGTTGAAGAGCAATTAAAGACTGCAGACAACATGTAACCTAGGTTAGTATTGCATGTGACTGACTGGTAGTGCTGGGGTGGTGGTGGGTGGTGGGAAGTGCTTTGAAAGAAAATTCAGTTGTCTCTTAAATTCAACTAGATTTTCATGAAAAATGTTTTTCCATATAAAAATCTTCCTTTTCCCTTTGAAAAAAATCCAAAACCAACTTACATCTTCAAATCACAGTATTCCGATTTGGAAATACTGCCACAACATCTTCCCAGACCACAACTTTGCTGCCCTGCAGTGACATCACCCCCTGGGCCAGCCCTCATCTCCCACAGCGAGCTACAGCCATTGAGAAAGCAGAGCACCACATAAGCCAAGGGTTTATCACTGGAGAGTGTAGGACTGGCAAGACTCTGCTGCCAGAACTGCTCTTTCCATGAGATAAGCACTGCTTCCCATTGGTAAGTGGCATTTCCCAGCACAGCCATTCCTCGGTGCTGCACTGCAGCACCTGTGTGCTCTTGGTCTCACTACCACCAAAGCCATCTGGGGCACTTCTTCCACACTGGGGATATTCCACACAACCCATACTCACAGAGATGTAAAATCCACCAGGATTCACTGAAGCTCCCTGAAGCTATGCCTTGCTGTTTCTACCCAGGAATCTTATGCAACAGCTACTAAAGCTTAGCAGCTTGATATGGAACCACTAATTTGATTTCAATAGCATAAAATACAACATTTTGTCATCTCAAAAGCACGGAGTGGGCACAGTAAGCTATTGGAACTAACTTCACTACAAGATCCTCCCCAGACAGCAACGGTAGGAACATCCAGGGAGGGAGGAAAAGAATTTACTCCTAATCCTTAAAGTAGCAAGTAGGACATCATAGACTCATAGAATGGCTCACGTTGGAAGGGACCTTAAAGATCAGCTAGTTCCAACCCTCCTGCCACAGACAGGAACACCTTCCACTAGACTGGGTTACTCAAAGCCCGATCAAACCTGAACAATTCCAGCTACAGTGTGCAACCTGTTCTAGTGTCTCATCACCCTCACAGTAAGGAATATCTTTATTTACTCTATAAAAGATGCCCTGTCTTTCCAGAAATGGCTGTGGACACTAGGACTTCAGGCTGATTGAATGGGAGCATGGGGGGAGGCAGATCAGTCTGCTCTTATGAGACTGCCCCAACCCTCCTCTACATGCATCTGATGCTTCAAGCCAAAACAGGAGGCTAACAGCCAGTGCCAGCAGTGTCTGATGAGTTAGAAAGCGTTTCTGCACATCCAGTTGAAAATGAGACAGCCACAGACAAAACCTGAATGTTTCCTTTCCCATGATGAACTTGAATCTGTTCTTCTTTAAAACTATAGGCAACTTTAAACTTTAACAGTTGACTCTGTTGCACTAAGAGCTGCAAGCTTTCAAGTATCTTTTCACTGCATGACAAAAAGACAATTTCTCCAGTATATGGATAACCAGATAGAAGACAACTCTGTGAAATACTCTTGTACCTCAGGATGCAAGATTGCACAGTACGTTTTACACCCTACCCTGCTATGCATCCATTTCTGGGAGGGATGGCTGCTGCTACCACACTGAAAGCAGAATCCTCCACCACCACATCTGCAGATTGCAAGCTCACAGGAGCAAAGCAGACAAGCCAACCTGGGTCCGTCAGGCTTACCTCAGGTCAGCACTGTGCAAAGGTAGCCATGCAGCTCTGGGTCCTGAACAGCAAAATCCTGTTCACACACAGCTGCTCCTGAGCTGACCTGCCCTGGCACAGCAGGCTCTCTGCTCACAGACACAGGGTCAAACTGCTGCCTCATGTCATAGTTTCTCCATAAACTCTGAGGCAGTCAGCAGCTATGTCAGCTCTTGAGTTCGCATCGGCTTATTCTCTTATGCAGGTTTGCAGCAAGAACAGCCAGACTTTGATCACAGGCATCTGAGAATGAACCTTTGAATTGAATTGATGGTAAAGGGAAGGCCCAGTTGTCAAGATGAAAAAAGGAAAAGCTGTCCTTACCTTTTGCACTAGATAGACACTGGTTGCTCTTTCGCTTGCTACCTTATCCAGTGCTGTTTCTTCCAGCACAAAGTAGCTGACATCTGCGATGTGAACGCCCACTTCAAAGTTCCCTGAAATTGCAGGAGGAGGTCAGTAGGCTGCAGGTAGGAACAAACTGCTGACATACTTCACTCTGGCCCCTCTCCCCTCACTCCCAGTTCTACTGTAACCTTTTCAGCATATGCCTAGATCTCACAACAATTATACTTCTTTCCACCTCTTCCATCCGAGATGAAAACTGTGGGCTCTCAGGACACTACTAAATCCACAGGCACTGCGGCTACCCTGTGCAAATGGAGACACATGCAAGTGAATCCTCAAGCACAGCACTGATTATGTGAAAACCCCTTCTAAAAGAATCACATGGATAAGTCTTTCCAAGCAGGAGCTTGTGACAGTGAGCCCAGTTTTCATCCCTTTGCTGTCAGACAACAGTAAGCAAGAATTATGGAACCCCACTTTCGCAGCACACAGGCAGTACAGGACACTGTAACCCAAGTATGGAGCAGCTGGTCACACATGCTTTCGGGTTCTCAGAGCTGCACTTCTTTCCACTTCACCACGGTTGAGCCTAAATTGCTGATGGTGAGCTGTGAAGTCTTCAGTGACTTTGGATCAGGCTATGCAGAAGTGCAGCTCTTCCACAACGCAGAATGCTCCCACTGTTATCCTGCTCTCCCTTCAGATTAGGCTTTTTGTCTTTTTAATCAGAGTCCAGTCTAGAAGCACTTTAATTCAAATGTTAGGCTAGAGAGGAATACTACTGAAGTTTATCATGAGGTTTTGGCAATAATTTGGATTTAGAATTTAGAAGTAGGGATCATTCCCAGCTTTGGAAGTAATTAGTACCTTAGTCCAAGAAATTCTGGCTTGCTAATCCTCAAAGAAGTCTATTGACCTTTGTTTTCTCTGGAAGGACCAGGCTAGATTTGAGGTGCTTATTTGTAGAGTAGTTCTAAGTGCAGCGAGTTCCTAATTATAACATTTGGTTCTTTAGAGGAATTCACTAACTTCTTGGTATCTATAAATATTTTTCCTTTCCTAATTTCTTTATAAAGGCAATGTAATAAGACACTATGCCGGTGACAATCCTGCTTGTTTATACGCCTTGCAAAGGATATTATCAAAGCCCTTCTCTAGAATGTCAGGGTTTTGAAGGATAAATGGTTCATAGCTGCACTCATCATGCAGTACATCTGCCCATGTGCCCTTCTGATGGGTACCCAGGTGCTAGATTCCAGCAGAGTGGGAACTGAAATGTACACAGATGAAGAGGAAGGACGAGAGCCACCCAGCCCATTATGCCCTCACCTGCGAGCTCAGGTAAGTGAGCACCAGCTCAGCCTGTGAGACTGTCTGAATTCAGAACAATTTTTAACAACTTGCTTTTTGAGCACCTTTTGTACACTTGACAGAGCACAGATGTAAAAGCAGCAGAAGCACATATGGAAGATGGGAGAGCTGAGGTTTAGATCCGTCCACATAACCTACAGGCATTGGAAGGTCCTGCAGAAAGTAAACATGATGGCAGCACAGGGAGAGGGCAGTAATCCCATCTCACACCAAGGAACAAATTCCACCAGTCGTTAGGAAGCTGGGAGAAAAGGCTGCAGATTAAATGGTTCACCTCAGAAAGCTGCCTACAGCTGTGTTGTGATATTATCACATGCCTTGAAAGCTGCTCGACATGGATTAGGCATCCAAGCCTGAAAATACTTAGACAGTAAGTCTAAGACCTTAGAGTTCAACCAACAGGTTTAATATTACACACACTCCAAGCCAACATACTCAGAAGGTAAAAAAATACTGAATACTTTGAAGTCAATATTATAATGTATTGACCCTGCAAGCAAATATTGACTAAAGGAAAAGGAGAGGGGGTCATTACATCATGTCTTTAATCGCACCTTAATTCAATATGTGCACTCTTACATACATGAACTTCTTGTCCCCGATAGAAAATCGACAAACCAAGAAAGATCTCATTGCATGAGATAATAAAACATGGAGTCAGCCAATGAAAACACATTGAGTGGAGTCAAATTTCATTCAGGTTTCCCATCAGAGCTTCTGAGAGCTGGGGTCAGTGTGAGCCCCCTGCTTCTCAACTCCTAATGGAAATTCTATCTAAATATTTTCTTACATACATTGACATAATGCAAACTGGCAGCTCGTTGGTTTGCCTTGCTCCAGAATGAATCACCCTACCTCCCTCACCCCCAAAAAATTCAGATCATGAGAACTTGAAGACACAGCACAGCAATCAACCAACCTGATTGCTCTCAAATCACTGCTTTTGAATGTGTTAAGACAAAATACCAGCCTAAGCCTGCACAGAAACACCTGCCTAGTGCTCTCTCCTTGGTTTATTTGCTAGCTAAAATGAAAGACCTTTGTGGATAGAGAAATACTGTTCACTAGGATTCTCTTCCAGGTCCACAAACCATTTTCCTAGTCTCATTAATTTTTATGACAAAGTCACAAAAGGAACACTTCGTGTTCTAAGTCTTCAGCTATTTCCCAAGGCAAAGAGGCCTGAATGAAAAGAGGGTTAAACTCATTTATGAAAAAAAGTCTCGTCAGAGAGAGCAGAGAAAAGGGGAAAGGGTGGGCACACATGGACCACACACCATAGGCTGCTACACACGGTCTACTCCACCTTCTTTGTGATGAATAAATCTATTTTCCCAGCAAATAAAGGCTTCAAATCCCGGCATGCAGCTCTGCATCATGATGGACTTTGTGCTCTAAATTTCTTACAGAAACGTGTACTTTACAAACCGTGGACTTGCTTCACTCCAAATTTACAAGTCTCCTAGAGGGAAGCTAACAACCCCCAGGGCCAGATATACACTGCCAGTGTAAAGATTTGATTTTTTTTTCCTTTTTAAAGAAATGTATGTAAGAATGTAGAGGAGATTAAGCCAGACACCTCATATGCTGATGCTAAAGCCAGAGCTGAAGGGCGCATCTATCACAATGAAAAATGCTGAAGGCACTTGGATGGCTTCTTTCTCCCAGGATCTCTGGGATTTTTCCTTTAAAAATAATTTCTCCTGAAAGTGGGTGCAAACTGTCATCCCTTTTGAAGTCTACCACTACAAGGCTGCTACATGGGAGATGTTTATCAACAGGGAATGAGGCTTAGAATCCAGCAATGCACTTTTTATCACCTGGCTGTACCCTATCAGCTCCTCTCTGCACCAACAGAGGAGCAGGAGCGGAGATGGATGGGAGACAGGAGTATGACTTGAAATTACACCATGGCATTGCAAAGCCTGATAATGAGGCCCTTTGCAAAGAGGAGCTCTCCTCCTAAGGCCTGCTATAGAAACAGGAAAAGGGCTGGGCATGCAGCCACCAAAGCTCCTCTTGGGCCAATGCTGTGTGCAAGAGGGATAGGATTTGTTACCACCTTCCTATTAACAACACAGTTCTGATGCCCTTGCTGCACTGTGCACAGAGAAGACAATTCCCCCTTACGTTTACCATCCTGTAGGTTGCCAGAATGGCAGAATGCAACAGGCTTGTATTTCTCCAGCTTTCTAAAAGCCTGGATCCCCCTTGAAGCTTACCAAGTGATGGAGCTACAATGCTGCACTAGGCACAAAGCAGTTTTGGAGAAGGTTTGGCTCCTCGATCTGAGAATCTGGTTTGTTTGAACCTGCTCCAAAACTTTGTGTGAGTAACACTGATATGATGCTAAAAATCAAAGGAGAATGGTGGCACCTCACAGAAGAACAAAGAACAAGCTGTTCCTTTTTTAATTATTTTTTCACTGATGATCTCATTCTCTACAACAAAACAGTTCAAAGAACTTTCTTTCTTGAGGAAAATTATAAACAAGAAAGGATTAGCAAGAAAGAGCTGGAAGAGAAGGGAAAAGCCCTTTCAGCCTGTAAATGCTCCACAAAAACTGCCAAACCAGCAAGTCCTATCAAGTATTTGCCCCAGTAATCTGAATGCATCTGAACAGTATTGAAGGGAACACACTGAAAGCAAACCCCTCCTCTCTTCAGCAGCCCTACTCAGCACCAATATGGAGAGAGAGACCAAGCAAATTCAGCTTACACCTTCACAGATGTGAGTTTTAGGATTGTGCAAACTAAAAATGCAGCTCTTTAAGGATAAAACAGCAGAAGGTAATTATCTAGCATGCATACACACTCCCCTTTATTTCTATCTCATCTTCAAGCAGCAGCATTCTCAGGAGAGAAGACAAACACTAGCAAGAGCATCGAGACAACTCAAAATCTAATTCCAAGTTTTTTATATTAAGCACTATTTCTCATATGGTCTTCAACCCTCAGAAGAGTTCAAAGCACATTGCAAAGTGTTTGGTCTAGCCAGAAAGCCAACTACCAACTGCTGTCAGCAGTTCAAAGTAGTTGGCTGTTCCCCTACTAGATCAAACTCTTGTGGCAAATAATTACAGCTCTTTCCCATTCCTCTGCCCTGGGGGTACCATCCTGATGCTCTTATCTGCAAAGTAATATTTAGCACCTTGCAGAAGTATGAAAAACTTGCATGAAGATAGATAAATGAGGCCTTTAACCTACACAAACATTTTGCTGCTATTAGCAGTGCTACAGTAGAGCATGGGTCCTCATCAAGGCTGAGGTGCTCACAAGTGATTGCAGGCAAACAGGTGAGGACAGTGCCTACAGTGGAGGGTCTCTATTACAGAAGGAATAGGCAGGGGGCTGCAGACAGTAACAGGGGTTGGCACAAACCAAATAATTGCACTGAGGCCAAAAATGGCACTGAGACCTGGGGAAGCTGCAGGAACTAGCTAGAGGCCATCACAGATATGCCTTTAAACAAAGAATAGGATAGAATAGGATAGAATAGATAGATAGAATAGAATAGGATAGAATAGACCAGACCAGGTTGGAAGAGACCTTCAAGATCATCACGTCCAATCCATCAACCAATCCAACCCACCGAAACAACTAAGCCATGGCACCAAGCACCCCATCAAGTCTCCTCCTGAACACCTCCAATGAAGGTGACTCCACCACCTCCACGGGCAGCCCATTCCAATGGGCAATCACTCTCTCTGTATAGAACTTCTTCCTAACATCCAGCCTAAACTTCCCCTGGTGCAGCCTGAGACTGTGTCCTCTTGTTCTGGTGCTGGCTGCCTGGGAGAAGAGACCAACCTCTGCCTGGCTACAACCTCCTTCAGGTAGTTGTAGAGAGCAAGAAGGTCACCCCTCAGTCTTCTCTTCTCCAGGCTAAGCAACCCCAGCTCCCTCAGCCTCTCCTCATAGGGCTTGTGTTCCAAAACCCTCACCAGCTTTGTTGCCCTTCTCTGGACACGTTCCAGCAAGACAACCTCCTTCCTAAACTGAGGGGCCCAGAACAGGACACAAGACTTAAGGTGTGGCCTAACCAGTGCAAGCCCAAAGATTGCTTTTTCTCTTTGGCGTGTGTTAAGTCCATAAAAAGTGAAACAGAAGTGTCCCTCCTAGGACAAGGAGAAGAGACGATGACTGAGTGGGAGAAAGAGCAAATGGGAAAGCAAAGAAAGAGCAGGATGGAGAAGAGTTCAATATAAAAGTAAGTGTGGAACCATGGAAAGAGGGAGCTATTTGTCTGCTCTGGAGCCTGAAGACAAAAGGTGGGTGGCTTTAATTCTCAGCTGTTACTTTTCCACCACAGGAAGCCAGGCTATTGTTCAGAAAAACAGGCAGTGTGTTTTATTTTACTTATTTTAAAATAACAAGGAAAGTGCTTAAATTTTACTTGTGTGCCCTAGGGCCATTTGCTTTCTGAAAGTGCAGTGCAACTGAGCATAAATCCATTAACTTGTTTAGCAGGAAACCAAATTTTTTGAATTATCACATGATGGTCTCTAGCCAACCGAAAGGCAACTAATTACACCTTCTTTTAAGCAAGTAATAGCTTTTTCTTTCTCTATAGGTCTCTTCCTTGACATAACCTCCTGAAAAGACTCCGGCAAAAGAATCAGAAACCTGTCTCTCAAGAGAGCAGGACAAGTCCCTGGGGCACAGAGCTGCAACTTTTCCATCTGAGCATAAGTATGACTTGAGTGAATTTTGCAACAACTTCAAAAGAGGAAAAACTGCCTGCCCAAACAAACAGCAAGCATGTCTAAAGAAAGGGTAACCATCCGCAAAACACTATGTAGTAGTGTTATGTACTACCAGGCATTGCATCTAGGAGATGTCCCCATCCAAGCTCCTCTGCATGAAGTATGTACCACAGAAACAGCTCCCTTCATGTTCCAGCCACAGAGAGACTTTGAGACCATCAGGAACAGCCTGATCAAGGCTTTGAGACATTTGAACTCTTTGAATAATGTTTAATAACCTTTTTTCTGAGTTTGTAGCACCTAGAGAGGCAGCCAAGGGTGTAGAAAGCAGGAGCTGGCACATGCAGCACATCACTGTGGTTAATGCAAGTGCCTGCATTGGATTGCAGACAGTGAAAGGGCTGGGTGGGTCAGGGCTTTTGCTTTGCTTCCTGATTTAAATGTAAACCCATTGCTTTTTTTTTCCTCTCAACCTTTTATCTCTTTAGCCTTTACAGACCACATTTACATCTTTTCCTGTAGGAGCTGGGCTAATTAAAAACTGAGCTTTCTCATTTAGTGGCAGAAACTCAGGAGCTGCAAGATGGACCAACTGTCAATGTTAACAGAACCAAGATTGGCCCCAGTTACTCCAAAGCCAGATCATCCGGGGGGAGGAGAAAACAAGGCAAAACCCAAACCCCAACATATTCAGATGCTAAGTCTTTCCATACTGAAAGTCTCAGCACTTGCTGGATTTCTAGAAGTATGTGAGTACCTACTGATAGATTCCTATCAGTGGTGGACACAGTCTCAAGCTGTGCCAGGGGAAGTTTAGGCTTGAGGTGAGGAGAAAGTTCTTCACTGAGAGATTTGTTCGCCATTGGAATGTGCTGCCCAGGGAGGTGGTGGAGTCACCATCCCTGGAGGTGTTCAAGAGGGGATTGGACGTGGCATTTGGTGCCATGGTCTAGTCATGAGGTCTGTGGTGACAGGTTGGACTTGATGATCTTTGAGGTCTCTTCCAACCCTGGTGATTCTGTGATTCTGTGAAAGTGATGCTTTCAGTAGTTCTGACAGAACCAGGAAATACTCAGAGAATTGCATAAAAATAAATTAACAACTTTCTTGTGTTTGGGTGGTTTCGGTGCTTGGTTGGTGGGGGTTTGGGTTTGCTTTGTTTTGTTTGGGTTTTGTGGGGCTTTTCTTGTGGTGTGTGTTTTGTTTCCTTGCTTTTTGGTCTTTTCTCTTTCCTGAGGTTAAAAGGCCAGCTCATGGGACATCCATGAGTCTAAAATCCAGGATAACGTCACTTTGTAGTGACATTTAAAGTACTGTTTTACCCAGGTCTTGGCTACAATGACCTTTGGCCATTTTGTCTCGGGCATCAGTTTAATGTTAAAGAAATGGGACCATCTCCAGGTAAAGTACAAAACAAAACTCCTCTACCCATTAAGTCCAGTGAAGGACAAGCAGACATGGAAAGCAGAAAAAGACACTAGGAAAGGAATCCTTCCTAAGAAGAACACTTTCCAGAGTATTCCATGAGCCATCAGCAATTCAAAATAGTTTCAGAGTTATGAGACTTTATTGCTAAATTAAATGCTAAGAGCAGGTCTTCCATTTCGATTGCACACAGATTTTGTCTGCAGCAACTAATAAATTCAGCAGTGTCCTAAACCCACTTAACAGAATTTAAAAGCTACTTCTTATACTCCAAAACAAAGTTAAAACATCTCCAGAGCGTGGCACTTCACACATGGTGCATTAGAGAGCCCTGAGTTTTATACACAAACACTTTGGTTAGCATTTAAAGCTCCTGCAAGAAAGGTGCTCCCCCTCACCGTCCGGCTCTGAAGAGTGTGCTCAGAAAATGCTCTTGATCATCATGGGGCATTCCCAGATTCTCAGAAGAGCAGGAGAATCAATACTCTCACAGAAACACAGAGGAGATCCTCGTGCTGGTGGTGCTCTCCCAGGCTCCACCTCCTGTGAGCCGTAAATATCTAAGGTGATGATCAATCAGAAGCCAGGTCTCCTGACCTCGCAGATCATATCATGTTACCAGGACAGAGAAACATAATACAGGAATGTTCTGTCCCGTGGGTTGCCAGTAAATCCAAATCAGCTTTTCATCACCTTGTGACATGTTGCTATCCAGAATGCACCTACCACCTACACCATTCCTGGAAAATACCTTTGAACCTCATGCAGTAACTCCAGAGGAGAATGAAAGAGCTCTCCTGTGCAAGCAGCACTGCCATACCATTAAGGTGGGTACTTACACAAGGAAGGAATTCTCCTGAGGGACAAAACACTAAATACTCAGAAGAACAGAATTTACACAGCATGGGCAAGGTAATGCTTTTAGTTGCAGTCTGAACGACACAGGGACAGACACAACAGAAAAAGTACACTGTGTAAAGATTTGTTTGCGTTGCTGAGCAAGACACAAGCCGGAAAATACAGATGAAAGCAGAGCAGGAATATTTGAATAATAAATGGCAGGCCAGAGCACAGGACAGTTGGGGACAGACAGTACGATGATGGCCAATAAGAATACAATACAACACAGTACACCAGGTTGGAAGAGACCTTCAAGATCATCGCGTCCAATCCATCAACCAATCCAACCCACCCAAACAACTAAACCATGGCACCAAGCACCCCATCAAGTCTCCTCCTCAACACCTCCAATGAAGGTGACTCCACCACCTCCACAGGTAGCCGATTCCAATGGGAAATCACTCTCTCTGTATAGAACTTCTTCCTAACATACAGACTAAACCTCCCCTGGCGCAGCCTGAGACTGTGTCCTCTTGTTCTGGTGCTGGCTGCCTAGGAGAAGAGACCAACCTCTGCCTGGCTACAACCTCCCTTCAGGTAGTTGTAGAGAGCAAGAAGGTCACCCCCAGTCTCCTCTTCTCCAGGCTAAGCAACTCCAGCTCCCTCAGCCTCTCCTCATAGGGCTTGTGTTCCAAACCCCTCACCAACTTTGTTGCCCTTCTCTGGACACGTTCCAGCAAGTCAACCTCCTTCCTAAACTGAGGGGCCCACAACTGGACACAGGACTCAAGGTGTGGCCTAACCAGTGCAGTGTACAGGGGCACAATGAGCTCCCTGCTCCTGCTGGCCACACTCTTCCTGATGCAGGCCAGGATGCCATTGGCCTTCTTGGCTGCCTGGGCACACTGCAGGCTCATGTTCAGCCTTCAATCAACCAGTACCCCCAGGTCCCTCTCTGCCTGGCCGCTCTCCAGCCACTCTGACCCCAGCCTGTAGCACTGCCTGGGGTTGCTGTGGCCAATGTGCAGAACGCGGCACTTGGATGTGTTCAATCTCCTGCCCTTGGACTCTGCCCATCTGTCCAGCCTGTCGAGGTCCCTCTGCAAAGCCTCTCTGCCCTCCAGCAGATCAACTCCTGCCCCCAGCTTGGTGTCATCTGCAAATTTATTGATGATGGGCTCAATGCCCTCATCCAGATCATCAATAAAGATGTTGAAGAGCATGGGGCCCAGTACTGATCCCTGGGGCACACCACTAGTGACAGGCCGCCAGCTGGATGTGGCACCATTCACCACCACTCTCTGGGCTCGGCCCTCCAGCCAGTTCCTAACCCAACGCAGTGTGATCCTGTCCAAGCCATGGGCTGATAGCTTGGCCAGGAGTTTGCTGTGGGGGACGGTGTCAAAGGCCTTGCTGAGGTCCAGGATATATCAAACATGTCCAGCATTGGCACACGGAGGTGTCAGGTCCCACCTCCTGCCCACACATTTTCTCCCCATTCCTATCCTGGAAACTACTTACACTGCAGAGGGTCATGGGGAAGTTGGTTACCTCTGTACCTGTACAAGTGCCTAGCAGGCTTTGTGAGGTGCCAAAGCAGCAAGTTCCACTTGGAGGCATTATATTGTATTGAAGTCTTTGCAAGATTCAAGTGTAATGAGCAACACGGAGTTACAAACCTCAATCAGATTTATCCACTGAATGTCAGTATTTGCTATTTGGCTATCTCTCAGAGAACCTCCAGATGACGTATGACTCAGACACAACACAAGCCTTTGCTACTCAGATTAATCCCAAGCACTGGACAGATGGGTCTCCAACCCTTCACCAATTATTATCAAGCAGGACACTAAGGCAATAACTATACCGCTTTGAGCTCAAGATTCCTGTCTCAGAAAGCACCCTTTGCTGGTAGAGAGAAGTTACCAAGGCAGACTGTGCTTAGCTCTCTCAAGCAGCCTGTTAAAAGTGAGGTTTCCAGCCAACATGATGAAGGCAAAAGGACAATTTCTGGCATTCATGTCATTAATTATTTTTATCACTACTTCACGACCCACTTGAGAGGCTAACTAGCAGGAAATCAGCAGTCTGAATTTAGAACGATGGGAAGTGGCACCCAACAGCTTTGAAGACGAGTTACAATCATTTTGGGTATAGGATGTCATCCTGCTCCAGAAATGAAGGTTTAGAGTGAGAAGGGACCAGCTTCTCTCTACTGTTAGGTCAGTCCCTTTTGCAGTATCTCTCTCCTGTTAGCTGAGCCAGCACTCCCAGGCATTCCAGGAGGCCCTGGGCTTTAGTGCTAGGCCAAACACACGCAAGGTACTTCCACTGAACAGCCCTGACATTTCAACTTCTTTGGGAACAGAATGCAGCTGCTGAGATTTCACTTGTAGCCATCCAATTTTTTGTTTATTTTTGGAAAGATTTCCAAAATACTTCCCTCTGCACCTGGTTTTGCTCTCTCCATGTAAATGGCATAATAGTCAACAATCAAGAAATACTGTCGTGAATTGCACTGTCAGGTGTTTTTCCTGTTCAGCTGGGTTCTGAAGCCCCTGCACTGCAATAAAGTTAAAACAATAGCCCAGTGATTCTGAGGGATCCTGCCATTTAAAAAGGTTGATAATACAGAACACATACAGCAGTAGCTTCTTTTCTTCCTGCATGCAACAGAATATAATGACTGAAGTTAACCATGTGGGAATGGACCCTCACACATCTTCTGATGCTTCTGTGCTAAATGTGCTGGAAAATCTTGTTTTCTCTTGGACATCACCTACCACTTGTGGTTCTTCTCCAAAGACTCTCCTCATCCTTGTGGTCCTCTTCAATGAACAGCAATCCTAGGCAAACAGCTTTTAGATGTGTTTGCGTGGGAATTTCTGGATCCTCTACCCATTGCCCAGCCCCTTGAAGGCATTCACTTTTTTCTATCCTTCAATATACAATCAGACACTATTGTTTTTAAGTCTGCATCCACAAATATTAGTGAGATCTACCAAGACACAAAATGCTGCACCTCTACATTTTTGGGGAATTGTCCCAGGTCCTGAATTTATGAACTGAAATGATCTGGAAGGTGACTTCACCCAGAGCAACTCTCCTCCCTGCAGCAAAGTAAACTCACTCTTATGAGTAACTCTACTGGTATTTGCATGTCTGCTTGGCTGTTCCATAGCCATGGTCTTCATGAGATTAGTCCTTCACAGACAATCTACCTTTTGTTTTGTTCTAATCCTCTGTCCTTCTCCCCCTTTTCTTTGTCTACTGCCAAGAAAAAAAAATCTCCCAGGAGATAAAGTATCTATACTTAACAGAAAAATCCAGGGAAATAAAATGTTAAATACTAATAACAAATCCTGCCCATGTTTTTGCTTAGCCAAGCTTTTAATGAATCTTTTCACAAGCAGCTGTCAAATGTATGAAAAAAATGTCCTAACAAATTCCAACAATCAATATTCCAACCAAATTCAGACTTCCTCAATCTCCACCCCAAGACCTTATCACTCAGTTTAATGCACTTGTCTGTTTTCCTTTCGATCACCATTAGGTTGGAGCAAGCTGACCATATTTCCACTCAAGCTGAGAGCAGCCCTATGTTTTTAAGTTGTCTGACTGATTTCAAGAGAAGTGTTTGGTGAAGGAAAGGCCATGCTGCCCAGCCCTCTGATTCCATTCAAGCCTGCACATGGAAATTGGAAGGGATGTGTGTTTCCACACACAACCCCAAGTCACTTTAAAAGAACAGGCAAAAGATGCAGCACATGCTGCAGTTCCCCAGTGCTACAGGGGAGCACGCTGTGGAACACAGCAGGCAGCGGATTTGGCACAGACCAGAGTGTATTTTCCATGTTTCAAAGCATCTGCAACCACAAGCCCTCGATAGGAGGAAGGGATAGGGACCTGGTTTTAATCACTGCAATATGTCTTTTTCACTTTCCTACTGACACAACAGACTAATCAGCAGGTAGCAGGAGAGCTGAGTTAATTATGTCTGATACCAAGGTAAAACTGACCAAATGCTACACACAATCTCACTCCTTATAGCTCTTCTTTATTTCCCCATATTTGACTACTGCAATAAATTCAAGTCCATTGAAGATTATGGTCATTTTACAGTTCACTCATACATCAATGCGGATTTTCTGTCATTTTCTCTCCATCTTAAACATCTTACAAAAAAGAAAGCATAGCAATTTCAAAATGTAACTTCTGATTCAACACAGGGTTTATCTGCAGCAAGCCAGCCCAGCATGATTCCAATTACAAACTCTTCCTATACTCTGTGCTGCGGGGACCAAACAGCTTAGCTGAAAGATCCCGTATCAAGTGTTGCTCAAGAAAACTTCCCCTACAGCCCTTAAGTGGCCAGAGAGACACAGCTGAATAGAAAAGGGAACATTTATGGCTTAAAAAGCAGAACAAAAGTGCACACAACTTTGCAAAAAACCAGAACAATCCAAATGTCTGTGACCTGTATCAGGAAAGAACAAGGACGGATGGAGAAGAAAACATCTTGGAGCTGCCAGGGCTCTATAGGAGTCACACAATACAATGCAATACACCAGGTTGAAAGAGACCTTCAAGATCATCGCGTCCAACCCATCAACCAATCCAACCCACCCAAACAACTAAACCATGGCACCAAGCACCCCATCAAGTCTCCTCCTCAACACCTCCAATGAAGGTGACTCCATCACCTCCACGGGCAGCCCATTCCAATGGGCAATCACTCTCTCTGTATAGAACTTCTTCCTAACAGCCAGCCTAAACCTGCCCTGGTGCAGCCTGAGACTGTGTCCTCTTGTTCTGGTGCTGGCTGCCTGGGAGAAGAGACCAACCTCTGCCTGGCTACAACCTCCCTTCAGGTAGTTGGAGAGAGAATAAGGTCACCCCTGAGCCTCCTCTTCTCCAGGCTAAGCAACCCCAGCTCCCTCAGCCTCTCCTCATAGGGCTTGTGTTCCAAACCCCTCACCAACTTTGTTGCCCTTCTCTGGACACGTTCCAGCAAGACAACCTCCTTCCTAAACTGAGGGGCCCACAACTGGACACAGGACTCAAGGTGTGGCCTAACCAGTGCAGTGTACAGGGGCACAATGAGCTCCCTGCTCCTGCTGGCCACACTCTTCCTGATGCAGGCCAGGATGCCATTGGCCTTCTTGGCTGCCTGGGCACACTGCAGGCTCATGTTCAGCCTACCATCAACCAGTACCCCCAGGTCCCTCTCTGCCTGGCCGCTCTCCAGCCACTCTGACCCCAGCCTGTAGCACTGCCTGGGGTTGTTGTGGCCAATGTGCAGAACGCGGCACTTGGATGTGTTCAATCTCCTGCCCTTGGACTCTGCCCATCTGTCCAGCCTGTTGAGGTCCCTCTGCAAACCTGATCAAATACATATCAAACACAAGATACTGGGGGATGTCTACTAAGGTGTTCACAAGGCCCAAGAAAAGCAGCCCCGGTGTCCATAGACCTGTAGCACATAGGGCATAATTTTAACAATGTTTGGCAAAGTGTTGATTGGTTTTACCAAAATGCATGAAATAGGCTTCTTGAACAGAGATTCAAGTTCTCACTCCCTGCAGATCTGTTTCTGAAAACTGCAGCCCACAGCCAGCTGGCTGATGTCTGCTAAGGAGAAAGGTCATGCCGCACTCTTCCCAGATGTGGGACACTAAGAGAAGCTCTTCTTTGCTTCTACCTCATTTTCATGACCCTTATAGAAACTCAATGTGTTTAAGGGTTTTATCCCTTTTCCCACAGGTATACCTGAGGTAAATTCACCAATAGGCTGACTGGATTGTAAGGGAAGGTTAAAAACAGGGAGCAACATACTGCAGAAGTCTCATTTGCTTAGGTCATCAGGTAAACGCTAGGAAGGTTCAATGAATCTGTTTATGTAAGATCTCACTCCAAATGGAGACAAGCAATGCCACTAAGGACACAAACCCCAAGGCAAGCAGTCCATAGAACATATTTCTATTCTGCAGTACACTTTCTCCTAGAGTAAGATTTAAACTACTTGAACTACTTTGTGAAAGACTGCAGGGATACAGGGATGAAAGAACAACAGTGAGAACCACTTTAGTCATCAATATACACACAAAAAGACACACAGAAGCTCTGTCAGTATGGCACAAAGTACTGCTTTGAAATCAGCATCAAAAGCACTGCATACAGACAAGAGAGCCCCTCAAAAACACACCCCCTCCATTCTGCTGCATCCTTTGCCATCACGACCTGACATTTCACTAGATGGATTTGCCTGCCTTCACATTTGTCACATTTCATTTCTGCCCCTACCAATAACCAGCCTTCAAACAGAACTGCAACAGTTGTGTACATTACCAGAAATACAACCACCACCTCTAGATTATTCCCACAAAATGTTTGGCAGGTGTGGGAAACTCGCGGGGTGCCACTGGGACACACAGGTCACCTGGTGTGCACTTACTTGATGAGATCAGAACAAATCTTTCAATGTCTGCACCCTGGGTGAAAACATTCAGGCTGGAAGGCAGTGCAGTGGTTTTCTGTGAAAGTCTGCAACATCTGCACAAACTGAGAACAGCTCTGCTGTGTGCTCCTGGCTGCAGCAATTTGCTAGAAGACGTGCAGAAAGGATCACAGAAGAGCATCGACTGAAATGAACTTGCTCAAAAACCTCAAGCTACCCTGAAACACCTCTACAGAGCTGCGCAGTCCAGAACCATCTTTTACTCCAAGATTATGCTGAGTCATCTAAATGAAGTACAGTTTGTTCATACTTCTGAAGCTGTTACATAAATAACTCTATTTTCCTTCTTTATTGGAGCTGATCTCTTTCAAAATATACACTCACAAAGGCGAGCGGCAAGCTCACCTCCCCACTGCTGTCGTTAAACAATAACAAGGAGCATGACTGTTAATCAAAAGCAGACTCCAATACCAAATCCTCTCAAAACCAGACTGGCCCACTTAAGACAACAACATATAGTCCCGAAAAGTTTCCAGCTACTGCAATATCCTACTGTGAGCTCCATTAAAAACACAGCTACTCCCACCACCAGCCCTGCTTCCTCTGCTAGTGTCAATCCGCTACCGGCTATTCTTCATCATCCCGGGGTGCAGCAAGAACAGTGTACCCAGCAGGTCTAGGGAGGTTCTTCTCCCCCTCTACGCTGCCCTAGTGAGACCACACCTAGAATACTGTGTCCAATTTTGGCCTCCCCACTTCAAGGAAGAGACAGGAATCTGCTGGGGAGAATCCAACAGAGACACAAGGATGATTAGGGGACTTGAGCATCTCCCCTACGAAGAGTGACTGAGAACCCCGGGGCTGTTTCATCTTGAGAAGGCAGAGGGGATCTCATCAATGTGGATAAATATCTGAGGGGTGGCTGTCAAGCGGGTGGGGCCAATCTGGTTTTGGTGGTGCACAGTAATAAATCAAGGAACAATGGATACAAATTTCAACATAGAAGGTTTCACCTCAACATGAGGAGAAACTTTTTTACAGTGAGGGTGATGAAGCACTAGAACAGGCTGCCCAGAGAGGCTGTGGTGTCTCCTTCTCTGGAGACATCCAAAACCTGCCTGGATGCATTCCTGTGTGGCCTGCCCTAGGTGATCCTGCTTTGGCAGGGGGTTGGACTTGATCTCTGGAGGACCATTCCAGCCTCTAATGTTTTGTGAGTCTGTGATGGATTTGTGGACTACTACTACAAAATACTCCTTTCCATCTCTTACTGAGGGCACAGTATGGGTGAGTCCTCCACCCAGCTTCTGGTACTGAAAAGGGTAACATCACAGTATCACAGTATAATCAAGGTTGGAAGAGACCCCAAGGATCATCAAGTCCAACCTGTCCCAACAGACCTCACAACTAGACCATGGCACCAAGTGCCATGTCCAATCTCCCCTTGAACACCTCCAGGGACGGCGACTCCACCACCTCCCGGGCAGCCCATTCCAATGGCGAATGACGCGCTCAGTGAAGAACTTTCTCCTCACCTCGAGTCTAAACCTCCCCTGGCACAGCTTGAGACTGTGTCCCCTTGTTCTGGTGCTGGTTGCCTGGGAGAAGAGACCAACCTCTGCCTGGCTACAACCTCCCTTCAGGTAGTTGTAGAGAGCAATAAGGTCACCCTGATCCTTCTCTTCTCCAGGCTAAACAGCCCCAGCTCCCTCAGCCTCTCCTCACAGGGCTGTGCTCAAGGCCTCTCACCAGCCTCGTTGCCCTTCTCTGGACACCTTCAAGTGTCTCGATGTCCTTCTTAAACTGAGGGGCCCAGAACTGGACACAGGACTCAAGGTGTGGCCTAACCAATGCAGAGTACAGGGGCACAATGACCTCCCTGCTCCTGCTGGCCACACTATTCCTAATACAGGCCAGGATGCCATTGGCCTTCTTGGCCACCTGGGCACACTGCTGGCTCATGTTTAGGCGGGTGTCAATCAGCACCAAGAAGCTTTAAAACTAAGCGAAGGTGCAAAACCAGTCCCTCATCTCCCTGCTGGTTGCCTAAGATCCTTCAAGGTAAAGAAACTGTCAGTCTTGAATAAATTAGCAGTGAATGCTTGAGGACAAAGACAAGTCCATTCTTCAGAATCTTCTGAAATGCACCGATTCAGCTGCCTGACAGACGTAGTGCCGGCAACAAGTGGTTTCTATTTTTCTGGTAGTTTTTATGGGTGCTCTGCATCAACAGGGAGACATTTTCTGAACTGGGTTCTGCATTCTCTGTTGATGTTTGGAGATCTCCTGACATCATGAGGAAGCCAGAGATGCGGTTTGCTCCTGTTGATTTTTTTTTTTTTTGGGGGGTGTTATTTTCTTTTTAAAGAAGTGTTTTACATATGGGCAAAAAAGATGGAAAAAACCCTGATTTTTTTTTTTTTTCTTTTTGGTGTAACCACATTTACATTTGGAATAAAAGCTGTGTTAACTCTTGACACAACTTTGCCCTCATGAGAGATGCAGCCTTGCCAGCCCTGGACAAGCTCTTACACTCTAAAACAACTCTTTGTCATAATAATTGCAGCTACCATAGCAACTTTTAAAGCAAAAAAATCCTCAGGGTACCTCCAAAATATATTAAGAGGCTCTAATAA
Organism: Picus viridis; assembly: GCA_033816785.1. Lineage (NCBI taxonomy): Eukaryota > Metazoa > Chordata > Aves > Piciformes > Picidae > Picus > Picus viridis. The sequence continues at coordinate 27,194,522 of CM066589.1, forward strand.
GTGCAAGGTTGAGGTTCCCATAGGGGCTATCCTTAACAGCAAGGAACAGCTGTAACTTTGCAAGCAAGTGAACACAAAGGAGTGAACCCCAAAGGACTCCCAGCACTGGTTTTGGACCTTTCTAAATTTGCAAATTCCTGAAAAATTTTAAGTGAAAGTACAGAGCTCTTCACAAAAAGGCTGATGGCTTTATAGCCCTGCTTTTGCAGCTACATTTCATGGGCCTGTAATAGTAATCTGTGTAGTGCTCTAGCAGTCAGTGGGCCACAGACTATAAAATCAGCTCACAGTGGGCCAAAAAAGTAAGAAATTCACAGATTCAGTTTGCATACACGAATATGTCCCAGGAACTTGTGATATGAGATGAATCTGGATGTCTCCCACCAACTGCAAGTTGGACAGGTCAGAGGGTTCAAGTCCCCCAGCGCTGGAAGCTGAAGAGTCTCCCCAGCTAAACACAGTCGAATTCCACGGAACTATCTCTAAATGCTAATTCCCCATCAGGACATAAAATAAGGACTGCAAGGAAGAGTATGTCTGTTGGGTAATACAGATATACATTGCTATTAGTTTTCCCTACTAGGAACAGAGACTATGTGATCACAGTATTACTAAGGTTGGAAGAGCCCTCAAAGATCATCGAGTCCAACCTGTAACCACAGACCTCACAACTAGACCATGGCACCAAGTGCCACATCCAGTCCCCTCTTGAACGCCTCCAGGGATGGCGACTCAACCACCTCCCGGGTGATGCTCATACCCTGGTTGAGCACATTGTCTCTTGGGCAACAAGCTCTGCCACTGTATCTCAGAGGTGACACCGCTGAAAGGGGCACAGGATATAGCATATATTGCCAGCTGCATGTGAAACAGATATCCCTCACAAGAAGCTCACAAAATAATGTTCTGATTGGGTTCTTCAGGTCAGGAAGTATTTGAAACATGTAACCTTTGGAATTTAGCTTTTCAGTACTGAACCAGAGCTGGCAGAGGATAAGGTTCAAGAACTTTGCCTCAAGTAGCAGCATGCTGGGAGGATAATGGAAAAGAGTCCATCAGGATGGTTCTTAGTCGCTTTTATTACTCAGCTTCACTAAAATGAACCTGCAACATCTCTTTACATGACATCAAGAGCCTAAAAAATGGAGATGATTCCAGCTACCAGACAGGACATCACTGCTTCAGAGAGATCTCATATTTTAAACAGACATTGCAAGGCGAATACAACACAGAGATTTCCTTCCTCTGCCCGCTCCAGGGCCCACGCTGAGCTAGCTGGCCAACTGCCATGCACAGGGGTTTCCTGCAATCATTTTATGCCACCAGTTTCCACCAAGTTCCTCAGCTCCCTCCCTATAACTGATCATAACTGCCCCAAAGACCATCAGGACCTGGTTTCCTGCCTGTACTTCTTTCTGAGCCACAAGGTCTTCACAGAATAAACACCACAGATTTCAAAACAAAAGAAAGGGTATTTCCACTGTGGTTCTTTCCACACTGATTTAAAAACCTGCTCCCTGGAATATTCACCACCATCAAAACTGGCTTTTCCAGGGGCTGACTCTCTCCTTAGCCTCAAGCTGAAGCAGTGCAGTGATGGAGTGTGGGCACTACCGTCACAAGAGATGAGAGGCTGAAAGCAGAGGCAGAGTGCATGATCACCAGGACAGACACAGATAAGACTGCTCTTAAAGATGGCTCCAACTCAGAACATCTTCTCGCTGAGAGGAGTCCTGGGTGGAAGAACGAGGAGTCCTGGGTGGAAGAAGCCTGTTGGTGGATGCACAGCTCCAGCCAAAAGACAGAGACCTGGCACACAGCGGGCTGCTGCAAGCAGGCTCCTGCTTAATGGTTCCCAGAAAACTGTAAATGGGGGTGAACAAAGGCCTTTGGGTGAGGACAGCCGTCAGCAGGTGCATCTTGGACTCATCTGCCTCTTGAACTTTTTCCTCTGAGGTTCATCTTGAGGAAAAAGGAGCGTGCACAACGATGATAAGAAGCAAGTGAAACTTTTGGCAGCACTAAATCCACACTGGATTTCCCAGGGTGCTGGCTTTCCAGCCCCATGCAGGCAAGTCCCTCTGCTCATGCCCGTACAGTGAAGAGCAAAAAGCAACAAAACAGGGAAGACAGGCAAAGCAGAAGGCAACTTTTAAAAAACAAAGTCTGTTTGGGGGAATTTTTTTTCTCAGTTGCGTTGAAAGAGAAGGACTTGTTGCAAAGAGACTTGATCAAAGTGTAAGGCTGCGGTCACTCACCTCTGTGTCACAAAGGGACTTTTAGCACTCATGCTACAGACCTCCTGCAATCCAGTATCATCCCAGTAACACCCAGAACCCTCTTGGCTGGGCCTTACAAGCAGAGGATCCCATCTGCACTGGTACATCTCCTGCCTTATAGATTGGAGCAAGAGCACCAGTACAGCATTTTCTGCAGTTGAGGTTGGAGAGACAAGGCAGACTTCAAAGTACAGCCACATCCCTGATCAGCAGTTAAACCAACAAGCCCCAGGTAAGAGCAACAGCCCTGCAATGGCTTTGCAGACTTTCTGGTAAAGAGGAATTCTTGTTCTAACAGCTATTCCCCTTGAATACTTTCTGCAAGTGGCTTATGGATAAGATTTTTATGCAGATGTATGCACCAAAAAACAGCTCAGTGAGTGGTTTCCTGCAGCATCTAAAGCCCACACATATGTGAGCAGTAAAGGCTCAGAATCCAGAGTTTCAACACTCTACATTTGAGGAGTTGTGAGATCATAACTGTCATAAATCTACAGCAATTCAGATGACAAAGAGGAAAGAGGGAGAGTAGAGTTCAGCATAGGCTCTCTCAAGAAGAAAAAAATTTCTGTGAAGTAGAACAGCAATTGTTCCTTAATCTTGCCTCAAAATTGCTATTGTACAGTCTAATTAATTTTATCAGCCTCAGATTTTCTTTAATCTCTGATTTTTTTAACCAGTTTTACAGCACTGTGATATTATTCTCTTAGTCTAAATGACATGACAATTTATTGACCACATTGCACAGAATGAAATCAACACCCCCCAAAAGAAGGATGATGTCTTTTGTATCATCATACTGTGATGACTAACACGAGCAAGAAAAACTAACACAGACACCAAAATCACTTTATCTTCTTTATTAGTGCTGGATGGGCTAATCAAATCATCCACTATTTCTAACCAAGCCTGTTACTGGATCTCATCAAACTAAATGAGCAGAACTTGGATGGCAAAGTAAGCTTTACAAAAGGGAAGTTCCTAAGTCCCTAAGATTTGGCTTCTGGAGCATTACTTTCTGTTCTGTTGGCTGTTGCATAGTAAAAGTACAAATAAGGTAGAACAGAAAGCTTAGAAGGCAATGAGAAGAATATCACAACTTATAAGGCACACTCTGCTCATCTGACAATTCCCAGCATCCCATAAACACCAAAAAGCAATTCAGCCAGTGACCTTCAAAAAACTGGATTTCTTTACCCAGGGACTGCGCACTCAAGGTCAAAGTTTCACTAGCCTTCAGTCTGCTGGAGTGGCATATTAGCCATTCAGCTGTAACTCCTGTAATGATGGGAGACAGCTGAGATCTGCTCAAATCAAATTACAGCTCCGATTATGCAAAGCACTGTGGCTCTGCATTTCCCAACATCGAGACTACTTCAGAGCACAGTGTGAAGGTATCTGCTCTAAGCTCTCTGAAAACAGGCAATTAAAAACAACCAGGGGGGGAAAAAACAACAAACCTGGTTTATGACTCTACTTGTACTTGGTAAAGAACACTTCTTGACAAATTATATATACAAATGTGTCAACAGCTGAATATAAACGCGCTGAGGAAACAGTGAAATATATCTCATACCGTCAGGGAGTTGTTTACAGGACAAAGCATCATCAAGATCTTTGGCAGTTGATGGGTCGATGGTGAAAATGCATTCTTTCCTATCCAAGGGAAAAAAAAAAAAAAAGAAGAAAAGGCAAATTTATCTTCCAGTCATGAAGAAGGTATCAAAACAGACCATCAGAGACATCCAGACAACAACAGCTACGTTTTTAGAAGACTCAAGTCTGTTGAAACTTCTTCCAATCTAATCTGAAAGTCTAAATCTAATGGGAAAAAAAAAAACCAAACCCAGAAAAAGGAAAAAAAGAGTTTGAGACAAATGAATCTCCTTGGGGTTTCTTTTGGTTTTATTTTTGATTTAACTGCTTGCTCTTAATAGCCTTCACCTCACTGCTGATTTTCCTCCACAGAAACTAAACAATTTAGCCCATCAAGTTCACCGCAAAGAAACAAGCAGGGAAAAGTCTTGATGCCTTGCAGCTAGAGTAACAATAGATTGTTCCTAACTGCAAAGCTAAAGTGAACACAAATAACCTCCATCCCCTCTATAAAAGTAAACAGCACGGCATCTGAAACTCCATGAGCACAGCTAGCACAGAGCAGAGGCAATGAAACACTCACCAACCAATCTACATGGTAACAAAATTAAGTGAGAGTTTTGGTCTCAGTAACCCATGTTTTGGTCTCAGAACCTAAGAGGTGCATTGCTTTATAGCACCTACACACAACAGTCTCCTCCTCTGGAGAGAATAAAAATACAAGTGGATGTGATCCTGTGCAACCTGTTCTGGGTGATCTCCAGAAGTACCTTCCATATCCTACCATCCTGTGTTTCTGTTATCTCCATTGCATATAATGCATCAAAGGGAAAAGCAGGTTCAGTAGGAAATGCTCTGAAAGTTGTAAAAAGAGCTCCAAATCAGATAATTAGGTCTAGCAAATCAATTTGTTACTTAGGAATAGCCTTTTGCATAAGCAGTACCTGGAATTTGCAGCCCTGCATATGTACATCCTGTAGCAGTGGGTGGCAGGAACACTGGGAACATACCAAGATGGACCACGGATATAGTCTAATGCCACAAAGATGAGATAAAATAGAGCATCTGACTCAAGAATCATCGTGTTTAATAGAGCAGAGCCTGGCACCAGTGAGACCCAAAAATCTAAAGCACTCAACAAATAAAACTTCCTAAACTCCTGCTTCAGTGCCTCCCTTCATCCCAGACTGTCCTACAGCAACTTCTTGCCCGGGCCCCTGGACTACAGCAGGGTTCACTCAGGCAGTGTGTGGAATGTGGGACTGGAGCTGAAGAGCAGTGAAGACAGTAAATGGATGAGTTTGCTGGTTTCTTTTGCTTTTATCTTAACCTTTAGAACAAGTTTGATCCCTCCCTAGTTGAGAGCACAATGGTACAGGGGCTCCATCTGCAAAGGAAGAGATTGGACATTTCGCTGCAGAAAAGCTCTTATCATGATGCCAACTCCCTTCTAGAGACGTATAATGAAAGCACATATTATTTTTCTTACAGCATAACCTCTGGTATACTCCCAGGGTAGGAGAGGTGGGAGAGGAAAAATTACAGCAAACTTTTAAAGGAGCCCGTGTCACATGGAATTAGCAAGTCTTGGTCTTTCTGCATGGGTGCTCACACAGTGAGAGCAACGCCTCTATCTTTGCAGGCCTACCACTTCAGTACTTAAATGCTCCAGGAGGTATCTGTTGGTGTCAGACAGCTGGCAGCACGTATTTATATAATTCCACCAGGCCTGCTGAATAGAGATTTTTCAAAGACATAAAAATCAGTAAAGCACTTCACTACCTTCTGAGACTTTGAAAATCTTTGAGAATACGCTGGCTTTCAGATTGGATTGCAAAGCTGCCTTAATCCCCAGATGCACGTGAAGTTTCTGATCCTTTGCACGCCTCTAAACAAGTTATCTTCTTCTCAAATACACCAGGACTTTGATCTGTTGCTGCCTAGCTATCTAGCATCAGGAGTCAACCTGGGTTTTATAAAGGCTTGCAAATCACCTTACTTCCATAAACATGTCCCTTACAGTTCCACCTAAGGATGGAATTTAGGGATACCTCCACTTCAAGGTGCTGTGCAACTTCCTTTAGGGAGCCGCATGCAGGCAGACACACAGACACCTACATGCCACCTAGTGTGGGGGCAGGCATTGTGTGACAACCTGCAGATACTGCTACACCAGGTCCCACTAACACACAGGGCATAAATGCAACAGCATGCTGGCATCGTGACTCTCCACCCTGCAGACACATCTAGTAAGGCTTCCTCTAAGTTGCTCCACCCAAAACAGCAAACAGCACCGAATGGACAGTAATGTCTTGCTTTTGTTGACAAGTGAGCAAGAAAATGGTTTAAGAGCTTCTTCAAAGAGAATGTGGGTTATTCCTGTGTCAAGGGAATAGACCTCTTATCCCAGACCTTGGGGCCTGCAACCACAACCTGCAACCTGTCACCCATTGCAAATTATAGCTCCAAGCTGTTCAAAAATTAACAGATAGGTTTCAACTGAGTGCATATTTGCAGCCTGCCCTGGAAAGAAGTGAGGATAAATAAGTGGGTGCCAAAGTCTGAACACATTTACACAGTGGCAGGAACTAATGGGCTGTTTTGCTGAGGTGCATTTGGCCAGGCAAATGTACTGCAGAGGTCAGTGATGGCCCCAGTTCAGAGAGACCAAACCTGCAGGCTGGTGGGGCAGCCCCAGCCTCCCAGGGCAGTGCTTCATGCAGACTCTGCTGCCCCTGGGGACACGCTGGCCAGGCTCCGAGCAGCCTCTTAGCATGCAAACGGCAGGCACAGACACAGCTCGCTGTCTGAGATGCTTAAACTCACAGATGCAAAGCTGAAGAGGCGTCCAGACAAGTACTGATTTAGCATTTCTCACCAGCACTTCCATGCGCAGCACAGCTGGGATTTGTTTTACCACCAGGCTCAGATCCACTTCTCCTTTAAAACTGCTAGGGACTTGGACTTGTAGCTTGTCACAGGCAGTTTATTCTGCACACAGACTGCAAGGTGAGGCAAGAAAGTCACTGAGCAAGTAACACAAAAGAATGATACTCCCTGGCATAAGGAATCTGCAGAAGTGCTGCAGGGCCAATGGCCAGGTAGTGAATGGGACAAGAGAAGCTGACCTGCAAGCAAAGCTTGACGTTCGTAGCACTGGAATAATCCTGGCACACAGAAGCATGCCTCGCTGATGTTTTCCAAGTGAATCCTGCTCACCAGAAATTGCATTATAAAGTGTGATGAATTTTATTTTGGGTTTTCAGTTTTTATTACTGGAGAAGTTTCAGATGGTATAGGAATTGGGGGTGGCGTGTGGGAAAGAAAACAACCTGCTGAGTGGTAGGACCGCACCACCGCTGAGCCTGAGGGCAGCACCCTGCACATGTGCTCCTCCAGGGCAAGGTTTCCAAGGAAGGCGTGTTCTCAGCTATTTCCTTCTGCTTTTGCTTCGGTCCTACTAGTATCATCATCTCCTGTATGCTGCAGAGAGTTGCCTCTCGTCCAGAGAGAATGGGCACAAGGCAATGAAAAGCCATGGGAGGAAAGGTTGGGTGCGGGCAGCGTAGCCTGCCTGCCTCTCTGCCAGCTCTCCCCTCCCTTGGCACCTAACTTCAGCCACTCCTGAACAAAACACCAGGGAGGACCCTGGAGGCAGCTGACAAAAACCAGCTGGGTGAAGAAATAACATTGTTCCCAGCTATGTGGCAAGTTCACCCTGTGAGGAGGAAGAAGCTGCTGAAGTTCCTTCTCTGACCACTGGCTGGCTGTACAGTACCCAAAGGCTGTGGCACAAGGCACCTCAGAGAGATCAGCCCACATTTCTGACCCTAACCAGGAACAAAACCAACCTACAGTGGGTTGTATGACTAAACCTCAAGGCAACAGTACTTTTTGTGCACCTGCTAACAATGACGTTGATCAAGCAGATAGCCCAGCTACATACATGCATGCACATTTGCACTGACCACAGGTAAATAAAACTGGCAGCTGCCTCCAGCTTCTGGAAGACTGCCAAGGTGACCCTGTAGGTTAAGGAGCTTGATGATGCCTTTCTCTCCCTTCTTTAAAAGCCCCAAAGGAGCCATCTCTCATTGTCATTACACCTAACAAAACCTGTCTTATTCATTTGAAACTGTCAAAACATACTTTGTAAAAGTAATGAGATGTTCCAAGTCAGCTTATTCCAACATACACACTAATTAGTTAGAGGAGACTAGTTTAGGAGACAGAAATACACACAGAGTTAAGAGATTTTCTGCTCTTCATGCTGGAAAGGACTAAACATAACCATATACCTTTAAGAAACCTACAGCACTGACTGAAAACAAACAATTCGGTGTGGAAACTTCCACCTTCTACAGGAGCCTCTTTGTCCAAAACATATGTTCAATGCAGGTTTACAGAGATGGACTTGCTCTGGCATGGAATTTCTGATAATGGAAGAATAAAAGCTTTTCTCCCTCCTCAAGAACAGGGGTCTTGTGCAGCAAACCACAGCACTGCCTGCAAGAGTTTTGGAGGATCAGCGAAGCAGCTCACACTGCTACAGGTGAACAACAAGCACAAGTCAGGAAAGCACATGCCACACAGACTCCCAGACCCTACCAGCACCAGGCAGCACCCTGGAGCACTGACCCAGCCACCTCTAACCCCAAGGCAGTAACAAGGGTACTGCTAAAGCCAAAAGCTCACACAGTGGCTCTGTCCACCATCTAGTAAATCAACCACCCGGGGGGGAAAAAATTGCAGAATAAGAGCACTTAGTTTATTGGACAGTAATGGCAGCATCAACATATGCAGGCTGGCATATCAATCCTAATTTAAGGAAAGCTAATTAAGTGCAGTTTCTCTTTGCACAGCTAAAGGAAGACTAATTAAAGCGGACAAGTATATGGGCTGAGCAGTTCATCTTTTTACCTTTAACAGGACCCCCAAATAAATGGCTGGTGCAGCAGTAGAGGTAAGACAAGTAGTCTGTTGGCACGCTGGAATTACCACTGGGGTAATTAAAATGTTCACAGATCAGAGGACTGGAACAGCAGTTTGTTTTCCCTTTGTGCAAATACATACATCTACACAAAGGTATTGGAAAGAACCAGCAGAGGAAACACTGCACAGCTGGTGCTGCAAGGTTGGCTTTCATGCATTCATTTTTGCCAGTAAAACTGTTCAGAATTCAATCTATCAGTTTAGCCACAAAAGATAAACACCTATGACACAAGTCAGTTACAGGCCCCCAGTGGTCAGGGCTCCATCTTTACACAAGTGGAAGGCTACTTGGATGAAGGTGAAGCATTGCATTTGTAAGCCTCAGGCTTTATCAGAGGCAAGGTTTCTGGCACGGCCAGGTGGTGGGCAAAGTTTGGGCGTTAGCAGTGTGATCTGCCGTAAAAGGAGCTCGGCGCAGTTGGAGGCACAAAAGGGAACCCTGAGGCCACACGGGTCCTCCTAACACAAGTGGACAGCCTCGCCAGCCAGCAGCACGCAGATGAGTCAACTCGGCAGCGGAGACACGGCGCCCGATTTTCACCACTCTAACACATGCCAACAACCATGAAATAACCGTTCAGAGAACTGCACGTACCCACTGGGCACCAGAAAACCCTTGCTGAGGCAAGATGTTGTCCTCACCAGCTGAAATCACCATTTGCAGGAGGCAGAGTTCTAAGGCAGAAGTATGAACCAACCACTAAAGAAGCAGGGAAACTGGAGGATGGAGGAAGGACATCCCAGGCACCACAAACACAACTCAGCTGAGCGGCCTGACTTTGTCCACACTCTTGCATGCCATAGGTCCATCACCTCTCCTGACCCTGGTTACAGCCACCACCAACTGAAGGCAGACTGAAGCCCCAGCTCTGCCATTTGCCTGATCTTGGACTGCTCAGGGCTGTGGTCATAGGCAAACTTTACACTGCCAAGTCTCACAAGAAAGAACAAGAGCGCTGGGTGCCTCTGCATGCAAACAAGAGGCTGAGCCGGGAACCACCAAAGGTCTCCCAACAGGAAATCCAGACTAGAGTAGAATAGACTTATTTCAGTTGGAAGAGATCATCAATGATCATAGTCCAGTGCCTGACCAGTAAAGGGATGACCTAATTACATCACGTTACTAAGGGCATTGTCCTAATGTCTCAAACACTGACCAGCTTGGGGCACCAACCACCTCACAAGGAAGCTTAATCCACTGTCTGACCACCACCACAGTAAAGAAATGCTTCTTAATGTCTGGTCTAAACTTCCCCCAACTATCCCCACACATCCTGTCACTGGATAACAGGGAAAAGAGATCAGCACTTCCCTCTCCACATTTCCTTCTGATTAGACTAAGGTGTCTGAACTTAATTAACTTATTTACCTCCCCATCCTGACTCTCTCTCCAGGTCAACTTTCAGACTGAAGCAGTCTCCTGCACTGTTTACTGGTCATTCATGAAAACCAACACATACAGAACAACTACAGAAGAGAAGAAAGAACACACCAGCAGCCACAGCACTCACTAGTCTGGAAAAGGTGGCCAAAACCTGCTGCCTGTGAATTCCCAGCACACAAACACTACACAACTGAAGATTCAAGCAGCTCAGTGGCTACCCCGCGCTGACCCATGCTCGGTGCTCACAGCCCACAGTCCCTCTAGTCATCCTTCTAAAGCACCATGCTAAAATGTTTGCAGAAGTTTTAGGCAAAGCTCAGCCTGCTGCAGCTTGAGGTGAGACAGGAACAACCATCATTTTGTTTATTGAAGTTTAGGCAGTGCAAAACATCTTTAAACTCGACTATGTATGTGCTAAGACATTTACAGTACAAGTGACTGCATGTCTAGACGCTCACAACGCATTTACATTCTTCTAGGGACTCCTTAAGATTGTCCTGTTCTCTCCACTGTGTGAGTAGATACAATAGCCTGCTGGGAGTGAAAGCCCAGCTTCCCAGTTTACCCTTATTAACTCCAGCTCAAAGTTGGCATTTTAAAAATTAAGCCCAGCACAGGCACTTTTAGAATCTTTAAGCCTTTTGGGGTCATTTTTGAAGATCCAGCTGAGCTTCATCTTGCAAAAGTTAAACAGACATAATTTCTCAGAGCTGGAAACAGTTGTTATAGTTTGGAAACAGGCATCCTAGAGCTGTCGACTCACTCCAGAGAATGCTACTAACATTTTTTCACACAACACTCCGATTGTTATGGCAACAGTAAGAATCAATCTCCTCCCTCAGTCACAAGTAAACCCAGCTCAACCACGGTGTCGACACAGGTTTGTTATAAAGTGCCAATAAGCATGGGACCAATTCCACTGATGTTCATCACTCAAACAGGGATGAAGTACTCTGAGAAAGAGACATTTCAGAGAACAATCAGCGCTTGAACATTTCAGAGACTTCAACATCCAGCTCCTAAAGACATCTGTTACGTGTAGTGTCTACCACATTTGTCACACTTGATGCTGGCAGATATTACTTAAAGCCCCAGAGTGGCTCCTTCCAAGACAGATTCTTAAAAGGAATACATTTAAGAAAAAAACAAACACATGCATGCAACAGAACAACCCTGACAAATCTCTGAAGGCACCCTGAATGCCCTGTAACACACTGACAAAGGTACCTGACACATCACAAAACCCTTTTTGCACGGCGCATTCATTTTGAAGCAAATTATAAAGTAATGGGAAGCGAAACCTCTCCCTTCCAAACACTAATTTTGAGAAGCCCCCACAAAAATCCATCACAGAATAAAATGCACTGAAAGCCCAACTTTCTACATGGAGTCAGCACTGTTCCTCTCGATTTTTCAGTGTTTATATTTTAGCTAATGTCCTGTTTTGGTTCGGAAAACAGAGCCCGGTCCAAGAGAGCAGCTGACACTGACTCCTGATGCATTACACATCTGCAACAATAAACATTAACATTTTCAAAGGCAGCTCATTGGATTGGCACACCAGAATCCATTACTCCTTCCATACATTTATGTCCTCCAAGGAACGAGGAAGGCAGGGAAAAAAGAGCACTGCAGCCTTGTAACATACCTAAACAGCTTGAAAAGCCAAAATACACACAAATGAGATCAGAGCCTCTGAGAGACCAAGCACCAGCAGTATCTCCTACAAGGCACAGATATAATGAAGTCTTTGCACCACCGCTACCCCGCGCAAGAAGGTGGAGTGTAATTGAAAATGCACTGGCATTATTATGAACTACTTTAATCAGAGATGCACAGAAATGGAAGAGACATTAGGTCATCCCCCCCGTAGGTCAGAGCTGGACTCCTCATGACAATACATTTCCAAGGACTTTCTCCAGTAAAACACTAAGCACCTTTAGAAATGGAGTTTCCAATACCTACTTTAGCAGTCTAAGCTACAGCCTATTTCAGGTTGGACAGGAAAGGTTCCCTCTTTGTTTTACCTTACTTGTCCCCCTAATACCTCATTCTATCTTCCCACCACCTTAAATGATTCTCATTTTTTCACTTCGGTCCCCATATATCAGCTATCAACCATTATATCTTTCATAAGCTTTCAGTGCTGGCAAATACATATTGAACACTTAATCCTTCCTTGCAAATCAATCCTTCACCTCCCAGAATATTTTTTCCCCAGTCTTTTCCAGACTGCCCTACTTCCAATCCATGCTCTGATACCTCCAGGACTACCTCGCCTCATACACCTGTATGCATGTCACCAACTTATTTTTGTTATTTTTACAGAGTGAGGATCTGAGAATAACTTGGGAACAATGATCCAATCAGCCCAAAACTTCAGAGCAGACAGATGGGTCAAAGTATGCTTGACCTCACTCCATCAGAACAGAGCCATGAGGGAGATGTTGATCCTTCTAATGACCAGCTGGTTCTAGTGATCAGCCCCAAAATACCACAGTGGGAAAACACTGCCTCAGTTACAGAAGTAGTTCAGGGTTTCTTCATCTACAGCATCAGAGACAGATACCTGAATTGACAACAGGACTTGGATCCTTCATCTCCTATCTGCACCGGCGCTATCTGGCCTGTGGCAAGAGAAGACCACCAGCAAAGTATTGTAATATCAAGGATAGAGGCAGTATTCAGCACACTTGAACTGGGCCTCTTAGCACACAAACATGAGAGCACAGGGCACTTTATCCTGCTCATCAAAAGCCTGTGATCCAATGAAATCTAGTAAGAAATACACAGGCTCTCAAAACAATTTAAGATTTTATCTTCATCTCCCTCTGTTGCTCTCTACATTTCTCTCCATAAAATCAGCAGCCAGACAGGGACAAAACTGTATGTGTAACAATCTAGTTGCAAAAGTTATTACTGCTTCCCACAAATAAACAGATTCTTAACTAAGCAAGCTTAGCTTTGATGGCCTACAAGATCAGAGCTCAAAAATCCTGTCCAACTACACCCCACTGGTTCTGCATGACGCTGCACTTCCAATGACCCCATGTGCCTTCCTGTAAGGAGAAACACCCATCGAGCTGGCAGTGTATCTGTGTATACCAGCCACTGCTAGCAACACCATCTGAAAGCAAAGCATCATTTTGTACAAAACTGTGTCACCACACCTGCTGTAGCTATAGGGTAGTAGAAAATGTTGTGAAAACAGAGAGGACCCAAAGAAGCCAACCAGAAGCAAGGAGAGTGATCTATGACAGCAACACCGTATTTATTCAGAATTTTACTTACTCAGCTAATGGGTGAGGATGGAGCCAATGTCAGATCTCCTTCCTAATCCATGAAGGCTAACATTTCCCAGCCTGCCTGGACAACAGAAGTATCTAGAGCAGGTACAGCCATTATCACCACCTTCTGGAATCAATCCTGTTAGAGAGGGACTAAAAGCGATATCCTTAGAGACCACTGAGCAATCCCTTGTATGCCTTGTCTCCTCCTATGGAGAACATTAAATTAGTCACAGAACAGCTCAGTGAGAGGGCTGAGATGATAATCTAGCCCTGTTTGTGTCTCCACTCCATGCCAAGATACGACTTATCTGTAGCAATGTTGCTTATACATTTGCTAAACAAGTCATTGCTCAGTTTCCATCAGAAACCAGAGCTTTTTTACATATCCTATTATAGCTGAGTAAGTCTTGCTCTACTTAACACTAGCTTTTTGTAGTGGAAAATCTCCAGGGTACAAGTTGTTTAATGATGCTTTATCTGACTTGCACTCATTTCTAACTAAAGTCATCCACCTGCCTCGAAAAGACATCTGTTTCAGAGGCTGACTGCTTTCCTCCAACACCCCTTGCACAGCTCAAGGCTGCCATTTTTACCATCACCTCTAATTTTAACTGCCAATAATCTCCTCAGGCATCTACAGCAGAGAGCATGCTGTCAAACCTTTACTATAAGCACTGTTAATCCCTGTTACCAGCTGTGAGGCTCCTCAAGAAAGAAAGAAATAGCAGGCAGAACTGCAGGGCAGGCACTGTCCTGCTGCCAGTGCTTCCCAGATACAAACAGTGAAAAACAGAGCTTCCCTCCACACTGGGCAGAGAGGGGCAGAGCTGCTTCCCTTATCAACAAAGGGAAGGGTGCTGCATTTCTGGATGGGCAGCCAAACCTCCAATTTAGCCTTCAAAAACTTGGATAGGTTTAGGTCAGTTTGGGGTCACATGCTGAAATACCATGATACAAATTTTAACAGAAAGCTTTGCTGCATTAGAGCTCTTTGCCTGCAAGAGAAAAAGTTCATTAAGTCTGTCCTGCAAGGGAATCAAGTGAGCATTAACTGCCTCCTGCCAATGCAGTGGATCCCTGCTGTCCCCTGGTCTGACACCCTCCAGGCCTTTCAGCCTCATGAGAGGAGCGACAGCTTTGCTGCCATTCAGAGGGACCTCAACAGAGGAACTGGCTGATGGGAATGTCATGAAGCTCAAAGGAAAAAGCAAAGTCCTATACATGGGGAGGAATAACCTTATGCACCAGTGCATAAGACTGGGGACCAACCAGATGGAAAGCAGCTTGGCAAAAAAGGACCTGGGGTCCTGATGGACAAGTTGAACATGAACCAATGACATGCCACTGTAGCAAAGGCAGCCAACAGCCTCCTGGGCTGCATTAGGAAAAGTGTTGCCAGCAGGTAGAGAAATGCAGTTCTTCAATCCTTCCCCTCTACTTGGCACTCGTGAGACCACAGCTTGAGTGCGATGTTCAATTCTGGGCTCCCCAGTATCAGGAAGTCATCAACATTCTAATGCAAGTTTCCTGAAGGGCTTCAATGATGACAAAGAAATTGGAGTGTCTGACCTACAAGGAGAGGCTGAGAGCTGGCACAGTTCAGCTTCAAGAAGGCTCAGGAAGGGAGATCTTATCAAGATGAAAATGTACCTGATAGTAGGAAGTAAAGAAGACATAGCCAATTTCTTCCCAGTGGCATCCAACAGGACAAGAGGCAACAGGCACAAAATTTGGGAGATTTCATTTAAAGGTAAAAAACACCCACTTTTTACTGTGGGAGCAATTGAACATGTTCCTCAGAGGAGTTGTGCAATTTCCATGTCTAGAGATATCCAAAGCCCAAATGGACACAGACCTGAGCAGCCTGCTTTAGCCGACCCTGCTTAGAGCAAAGGGGTTGGAGCAGATAACCTCCAGAGGTGCCCTCCAACCTCAACCACTTGGTGATTCTCAGGAGTTCAGAGCTGCTCAGCTGAAGTCAGTCAGTTTCAGCTCCTCAGACCACATCCATCTTGTAGATATTTCAGGGTTTCTTGCCACAGCACCCTTTCTCTGCTCAGTATTTTTAGCTCATTGTTTTGTATTTTGCCAGCTGAGAAACTGCAGTTTGTAATTTTACCTTCAGCTTCATATTTCTTCTTAAAAGTGAATACAATGTCCTGCTTATAATAATAAAATCACTAGTTGGCAGGATGACATCAAATGGAAAAAAGAGAAAGCAACTGGAAAATTTGGAGCAAGCAATTTTAAGTGCCAAGTTTCACATTTGCAATAGTCCAGCGGAGGTCAACAGGCTCACTCATTATTAGGCAAATGGTAAAGAAATAGATATGCTCAAGTTCGCCCATGTTAGACTATATAAACCATCTCCCCTTGAACAGGCTCTAGCACTTCCCAAAAGAGTGATGTTAGACATTTTCCACAGTAACACCAACAATGGGAGACAAGCAAAAGGCAGGGCTGCTTTGCAGAGAACAGCCTTTTTTCTCTCTCCAATATTTAAGTTTTTGTTTCCCACTATGATCGGACTTTCCTGGCTTCAGTTTCTTGTCCCAGTTAAGCAGTAAAGGAAACAAAAAGATATGAATGAAATTAGAAACATTTGGAATGAGTCTTAGAAATAGCTTTTGGGTTTCTTAGATTCCTGGCTACACCTCTTCAAATGGCCTCCTCCTCCAGTCCCTGTCTCTTGCGCCCACCTCTGAAAGTGGCACTTACTCCTTTGCCCTGACCTCCTTTCTGCTGAGGGGCTGCTCTTTTGTCCCACACCACCCAAACACTCAGTGCAAAGCAAAGCAAACAAGGAAATGAAAATTGCACGTTGAAACGCTGGGAAAGACCGGAAAATGGCTGAAACTTTGCACCCATCAAAATTTGTCTCTCTGACACTAACCCTCCAACGCTTCTCGAAAAGCAGAAACCAAACACTCCTCGAGCCTCAAAGAAATAAATAAAAAGACCAACCAACAAAAAAAAAAGCCCCAAACCACTAAAACCCACAGCTCCAGTCAACCTGAATAACAAAATGAAAGCTCTGGTCCTATCTGTATTATCACATTTGTAGTCTCTGGAAGGGATGTTTCCTCAACCAGACTACACTGACACTTTATGAAACTCCATGCTCTACAAAAGCCAACCGCAGCAAGCAATTGCCAACACCTGAGGCTTGCCCAGCGCTTTGCTTTACAAGGTTTTGGTGCTCTCTGCAAACAAGTGAGCTGGGAGCGCCTGTGAAACGCTTGCCTAGCTTTACAGATAGATAAATCCACGCAAGTAAAGAGCAGATGTCCGTGGCAAAACTGTGCACTAGTGGCAGAGAACTAAACTAGCGAAAAGATTTCAAAGCCATCCGCAAGGTTTGGATCTTTTCTGCCGTAAGTAATATGACAAGATTACGTAAGCCTTTCTTTGTGAGCCACTGCTGGAGAAGCGAGAAAAAGATCTCTTGGAAGCGATTCTGCACAGGCTATGTAGGTGAGATCACAGCTGCTATCCAAACAGACTAGGCATGGCAAGAACAGGCTTCCTGTAAAACTGGAAGACTTGCAGGAAGATCAAGGAACACATTTACAAGATGGCATAGACAAAATATCCTTCCCTTCTCTTGCCCAGCCTCAGCAACTTGGTGAAACACATTGTCTCACTTTCAGCTAAAACCACACTCACAAATACCTGTGGTGCAGAACCTTTGCCTCCGTGCTCTATACACCGATGCACAAACAGATCCAACCACACCTGGGACACTCGTTAGCAGAACACAGAATCTACCTTTTGAGAAGGAAAGGTAACTCATTTCCCATGATGGAAGGAAACATGGAAGAGGTATCTCAGGAAGAGATAATTCTGGACACCACAGTATAGGAAAGACTTTGAGGTCTGGAGCATGTCCAGAGAAGAGGCCTGCTGAGGGATTTGGAGGATTGAGCAAGCTGGGGTTGTTTAGTCTGGAGAAAAGAAGGCTAAGGGGAGATCTTAATGCTCTCTTCAGCTCCCTGGGGGGAGGCTGTATCGAGGCTGGTATTGGTCTCTTCTCCCAAGTAGGATGAGAGGAAATGGGTTTAAGTTGTGCCAGGGAGGCTTAGATGGGACATGAGGAAAACTTATTTACTGAGAGAATGGTGAGGCATTGGAACAGGCTGCCCAGGGAGGTGGTAGAGTCACCATCCCTAGAAGTGCTCAAGGAGCGTGTGCATGTATACATTAGTGGGCATGGTAGTTGGGCTATGGTTGGACTCAATGCTCTTAAAGGTCTTTTCCAACCTTAATGATTCAATAAATACCTGAAAACCTAAGACTTTGCTTGGGTTTCAGTTCCAAATCCCAAGAGCTTAATGCATGACATGAGAAAATTTACAGCACTGCTACAGAACTGGGGAGGATTTACTAGAGATGGAAGCATTTTAAGCCACTCTCCAATAGGTGTTTAGCAAGGTGAGCAATGTGCAAACTGAATTAGGATGTGGTATCTGGAAGTGTTAACATGCCTGCTTCAGGAGAAAAGCTTCGCATCTTTATTTCATTGTAATTTATCTTTGCTTACACTCTGAGAGTGCTGCACAGTAATCTGGGGAGCCTGACAGATCGAGGTGCACAAAATACAGCGAAGATGAGTACATGCAGAGGAAGATGCACACAGCGTGAGCTCCCCAGTTTAAAAAAGGAACAACTCCCATGTGCACTCAGAGAAGATACACATTTGGGTGTCTTCCTCTGTACACCAGCCTGGGCAGCTACTTCTACAACACTGTTACTGACAATATACAAGCTACTATGTACACCAAGTTAAAGCTGAGCTTGGGACCTGTCAAGAGCAGTCTCTCCAGACTCCATGGTCAGACTCCACTCAGCTATGATTCATGATACATTTACTAATTAAACTCATCCTTTTCCAGGCAGGCAAACCTCTCACTGTGACAAAGCAGAAGACAAGACTAATCTGTATTTTACTTTCCACAACTAGAAGCCTCATGCTATCTCCTTATATGTTTGGACCACAGACCAGTTAGCTGTGTGGCAGTTGACATTAAAAGGATTAGTAAATTAAGCTCAAATAATTGTCTTAAAAACTTTGACTGTTAAATGTTTATATTTGAGAGGATCAAAGGAAATCTACTTTGTAGTGTGCACTGTGGTCAGGAAGGGGCAGAGAGGGATTGAAATGGCTTAACTGCAAAACTGTTATCACCTTGATAAGCCCCTATTCAGCAATAGAAGTCAAAAATGCACTTGGAATTTGTTCCCAAAATTGATTGTCCGACTAGAGACAAGTCAAGCTCTTTATTTGCCTGAAAGCACTTGGTCAGAAGAAACAGAGAATGCTACTAAAATATAGTCAAGAATATTTAAAAAAGCACTTTCCAGTGACTTCTGAACTGCATCATTCAGGGGTTGGGGGTGGGTTTGTTTTTATTTTTAAGCTACTTGAAGCCCAGCCTGGATCCGATTACCTGAGTGCTGCCACTCAGGAGTCAATCAGAAATGTGATTTTCCCTGAATTATTCCATTTTATGGCAATGGAAATCCAGTAAAGCTGAAGCAGCAAGGAGGTTGCAGGCTACAGTGCAAGACCAGTAACAAGACCTGTGCAAGAGGTAACATCTGGAGTTTGGTTATAGGTATAAATTGCAGCCATTTATCAGCTTATCTGCTCAAATTGCTGATGACTATGCCATTAACACAGACAACTAAAGGGAGAGGAGTTTGCTGCACATATGCAGGTGTGTGTACCAAAGCAATGTCTTCAGGAATCAGCCTGAATCAGCCTGTTTCACCTTGGCAACATGCAAGAAAGCAATGAGTCTGCTGATAGAGACAAGATGGTCTAGCGTAGAAGCAAGTGTGGGAGTGGGACACATCATGAGCTGCCCAGGAGGTGGTGGAGTCACCATCCCTGGAGGTGTTCAAGAGGGGATTGGACATGGCACTTGGTGCCATGGTTTAGTGGTCATGAGGTCTGTGGTGACAGGTTGGACTTGATGATCTTTGAGGTCTCTTCCAACCTTGGTGATTCTGTGAAGTCATCTTCATAATGCTTTCATTGCTTTGCTTTTTTGCACCTTCCTTTACTCCGAAGTAAGGTTCTAAACAAATTTCTTTGCTTTTGCTTTTTAATCTTTTCCAGTAAACATGTCTCTGAAATCTGACACTTTGAAGCATAGCAAATCCAGCAATGTTGGAGTGTCCACCACTCAACAGATCGTGGAGTTCCTGAAACTAGTGGGAACATCACTAAGTCACAGGGATGGCTAATGCGAGGTAGGTGGACAGCACGGAGTTGCCAGGCTGCAGGGAGGGACTCCATTTGCCAGCTGCTAATCTGATCAAGAGCTGTCATAAGCCCCACATGACATCAGCTCTTCAAAACAGAGAAAAATGTTGAGACTAGACAGGAAAACGCAGGACAGTCTCTACCTGTGCTTAAGTTTCAAAGTAGCAATGTCCAAGATCATTTGATCTGCCAGGCATTCAGAAAATCTCGGCTATAAAACTACCACTAAAATACGTAATACATTCCAGACAAAGACATAAAGCTTTCAGATTAGGTGCCAAACATCCAATTTTCAGTTTGCAATAGCTCTTTGGAGAAGAAGTCTCTTCGCTTCACGAAATACTTCTTCAAATAACTGATCTTCTGGCTCTGGATGCACTTTTAAAAGCAGTTTCTGTGCATGCTAGCACAGGTAGCATGTAATGCTGTATATGTAATAAAGTCACTGCCTTTTCAAAGCGTGATGAAGGTGAAACAAACTAGCACAACCCTGCTCCCACCCCAGAGGAGTGTCAGACCATAATTTTTGTCATTACCTTAAATCTCTTCTTTTGGCCAGCTCTCCTGGTGAGATAACCCAGGGCAGGCTCTGGGGAAGGCATTCCAGGGCTTCAGGAGGAAAGTCTGAGAAATCCACTCCATACTCTGTCAGGATCCCTTCTGTTTCTGGCTCAATCTCCCCAGCCTGTCCAAGACTTTTGGCCAAGTGCCTGCAGAAAGAAAGAAAAGGATGCTTTAGTGAAGTGTACAATTCCTATTGTCATGTTGTGACTGTCCCCACAGAGGGGCTGTGGAGCCCTCACACGTACTCCTTCACATAGTCACTTCTCCACCCGTTTTGGCAGGGGACTTAGCAGGAATTCAGACGACACCATGACTTACGTCTGCTGGAGACACAAAACACTAGGCAGACAGTACCCTGGGATGTTTTGTGCATCTCATTTTAGGGAAACATTTTATATTACTAGGGAAACATTTTATATTACTAGGTTTTTGCAGAGGTAAGAAAATGTCAAATTTTAGGAGAAAAATAATCTAACAGGGCTAAGAAAAGCCCAGCTCTCCATATAGGCAGCTCTACCTTTGCACATGGCTGGTTCCCTTGAGACCCTTCTTCCTCTCCTGAAAAAGGTGCCTCATCCCTAATACCCAAAATAGGAAACAGAACCCCACAGGATCCCAGACAGCTCCACAGAAGACAGCTCCCTGGGAGCTCAGCACACTGCTCTCCACCAAAGAGGACACACACCTCTGCCTGGGCAAACACATGCCCCAGAAAGACAGAGGTGTGAAGAACTCTGACAACCTTCCTTACAGGTGTTGCACACACAGACATGTCCACGGATTGTCATTCCAACCATTTTCCAGGCTCTTCCAGGACCTAAACATTCTCAGTTTGCTCCCCCTCTTAAAGCTAAGCAGAAGCCTCTAAACCAGGACCTGACTGGAGAGAAGCCAATGATCTAGAAGCAAATCATAAATGGAGGAAACTGTCCCCCACATGCTAATAGTCTTTGATGAAGTATTCTGCACATGTGTGGATAAGGCTGCTGCTCTGTTATGCTTACAGAAAGTTTCCATCTGCTCCAGTGCAAACCTCAGGACTCATTTGTCCAAGAGCTCTGCTGTCAAACAGGCGCTCAGCTCTGGACAAAGTGTGCAACCCAGGTCTCCAGAGGAGTAGGACATTTGTTTCCTCCCCAGCTGGTTACAAATACCACATGATGAGAACCTACACCCCAGGGTGGCTCTTCATGTCCCCTTTCTCACCCCAGATCGCTCTACAGTATACAAAGGCAAATAATATTTTTTTTTTCTTTTAATATACTGCCATCAGGGCAAATGGCACATTACAGCCACAGAGATAACACTCCTGACCCAAGAAAATTACAACTGAAATTAAGGCAAATCTATCAAAATATGACACGGAAGAGAGGGGTAATAACACAGCGCAGAACCAGTCGCGCTAATAAGTGTTTTTTTTTTCCACCGCATAAAATACACAATCATTATATTGATCCTTCTGCTTTAATTCCAGTGAGTGAGAACAGGCACTAATTATGTTCCAAAATTGGGGCCAAAGCAGTGCACTTGTCATTTGGATGAGCCAGACGCTCTCAGGGCTTCAAATGTGCCATAAAGCCACAGAACAAACCCCGTCCGCGCGGCGCGAGAGAGCCCATCTTCTTTATGGGAGCAGGGCTCGCTCTCTCCTCGCCACGGGAAGGGCTGTGTAATAAACCTGTCACACTGGGTAATATGCTGGAAAGGATAGCGCGCTTCGTGGCCTGGTAAATTGCAGAGCTCAGGTTGCCTCGCTTTAAAATCAAAATGAAAACAAGGATAAAAGATATTTCCCTCCATTGTTTCCATTTTATGTACGAACTCTATGGCAGAAATACGTGCGCCACTGGCGTCGAGGCAGAGCTCTCTGCTCCCGCAGCTCGGTCCCAGTCTGATCCTTATTTTAATGTAAGCAAACAGGGCATCAGTTTTATCTGCCTCTCTCTCTCTCAGCGGCACCAATAAACCAGAGAAATCACTGCCCCTCGTTTCCAGCACCTCGTGCGGAGCTAGGGGGCTGAGCAAGGAAGAGCTGGTGGGCTCGCAGGCACACCCAGCACCAAAAGAGATGGACTGAAAAGGAGAGAGGAAAACATGTTGCCCTAACTAAATGAAATGCCAAGGGCTTGAGGCTCAGGTGCCCCTTCACTTGGAAGGGTAGAGCTGCCAAGTGCACCAAGAGGGCAGCTGGACATCTGTATGACAAGTCAAAGAAAGCACCTCTGAATGCCAGAGTGCTTTCCAGCTCAGTCTTGAAACCCATGTTCTCTTGATCCGTTTACTGAAATTAGATTAGAACCATAAGGGGTTTACCCAGAGGTTTGATATAGGGCTAATATTTTTTTAATAGTAATTAACATTTGATTTACAGCGTTCCAGGGAACATTTCCCAAGTACCTTGAAATAAAAAGTGTACAACTGGCTTTAATTGGGGCCATGCTACAGTCACGCAGACGCGATGGCTTGCATCAGAGCAAAATCTGACAGGACAGCATGTGATCAAAGGTAAGCCATATAGGATCACCGGTGGCCCTGGAGTAAGAGCCAGGCTGTAAAATCACTCACGGGGCTCCGACGGCCACCAAGGGCAGCAAGAATAGTTCAAGAGGCTGATAAACAGCAAGAGGCACAGGGCCCAGCGGCAGTCAGACGCTCGCTCCCAGGCAGTGAGGGTGCCTGTGACACCCCAGGCTTTCCGTTTAAATAAATAAATAAATGCAGTGTTAAAAGGTAACAAATATTGGGAGGGTTACAGACGTCAGCGCTCCCGGTCTGTGACGTGGATGGGGGAGCATTACTGTGAATTCCTTGAATACCCTCAGACTGACGTCAGGCTCGGTGTCAGTGTGCTGTGGTCAGGGCGTCAGGCAGCAAGCAGGTCAGGATATTCTTCCAAACCAGCCATGGCTGCAAGCTCTTTGAACTGGTCCAAGCTGCCATCTCACCAGAGCTTGACCTCCCAGGTGTGTGCGCCTGGGGCAGAGCCACACTTGTGCTGCCATCCTCCCTTTTATGGTGACACTGAACATATCTGTTTGGCCACCCATTTCTACAACCATTTGAGCCCTTTCCACTCCTCAGACTCAGATGAAACTGTCCAATGTGTTCAAAGTTCACATGATAAGAACTCTCCCAAAAGACAAAGCCTAATTACAGAAGGCTTGTTTCCTTTGGAAAGCCACAGGCTTCCAATTGGGAGTGAATAACTTCAGGTTGTCAAGCTGGGGACTTAACAACCTTACTCAATCTTTCTTGGAGCAGCCACGTCCATGGTCACCCTACATGGACAGTATCTTTCAGCAGCCAGAGAACATCCAACATATCAATAAGCCACCATTCCTAGAGGAAGCTTGTGCAGGAGCAGGAGAAAGGAGAGCAAAGAAGGTCACATGGCTGCTCCCACTACCCAAGGCCTGGAACTCACAGGCAGAGCTGTGTAAGCTTGATAAGCCCAATGAGCACACTGGAGAGGGCAAGATGGTTGCAGGGCTGAGCATCACAGAGACAGAGGGCTGTGTCACAGGAAACCCCAGCATCCAAGAGCATAGTCCAGCCCCACTCCATACCACAGATCTGCCATCCTTTAGTTTCTGGGCCACTCATCACCAGAATGCAGGAACAGCATGGTACTCCCCATGCAGAGGGGACCATATCACGCTTCAGAGCAGTACAGTGAGTAGCTGTGCCAAGGGAACACAGCTTTCCTGGGAGACAGCTCCACCTGCAAGAAGGTGTTTTCCAACAGTTACACTGCTCAGGGATTGGACTTTCCCTCAAGCCTTATGCTGAGCCAGAGATGAAAGGAATTCAAGCCACCTGGGTGGCTTTGGAAAGAGCATCAAGTGAAAGAAGACCTTACAAGGTTTCATTTCATTGCAAATGCTGTGACAAATCTTGTCACCTTGACAGAACAACATGTAAGGCCCTGAGCTAGAACAGCCACAAGCCCTCTGCAACACAGAGGGAGTCAATGATTCAATGTTTTGCTACCAGTGTTCTCTACAGTCTCATCCATCATCATACATGAGGGCAAAAAGATTTCACCTTCACCATCTCCGAAAGTGCAGAGAGGTCTGAACTAATACTCCAAACCGCCCTGCACTCCAACACAGAAAAAAGGTCACCAGAAAAATAACTGCACGTGACAGAACTTGTAACACTTATCTGGAAAAGGAGAGTATTTTGGAGTTATTTTGCTTTAACTGCTACCTGAAGCAGGTACAGTTGGATGGCTTTTCACTGCCACGCTAAAGTCACCTCGCGTGCACAAGGGAGCACAGCAGCACGCACTCAGGTCACTGCCAGAGGGTCACGAAGGCCTGAGGTCCTGCCTGCTGGGGTGACAGGGTAGCCTTCAAGAGGGGACAGCGTCTCGCTGGTGACCACCAGGTGGCAATCACGACACAGAAACGCACCCCCCTCCCCAAGGGGACCTCCAGGGACTGTTAGGTTCCCCCTGCGCAGGTGACTGCTCTAGGTGGCTAGTGTCACCACCAAACTCTTGGCCAGGGCATCCCACTGCTCCAACAACACATGGTCACTGTGAAAGCCAGACTATGACATTAACTTTGCTTGGAAACCTGACACTGAACTTCCCAAGGGAAAAGGAAAGCTGAGGAAGGTGCATGACCAGCCTGAAGGAGTTCAGCTGCAGCATGGACAGCACCTGGAAACACTCAAGGCAGAAAGGGAAAACGACTGCCAACTATGGAGGGAATTTTCCTTGTCATACTTCCAGCAGACTTAGTGCACAGTGATGACCTCTATGCTCTCTAGTCCAGAAACCTTCAAAACCATGGTGGTGATGCCACAAGGGTATCATGAAGTCAGTGGGCAGAACTAAGTTCAAAAACTAAGCATGTAAGGAGCTGCAGTTCACATGCTCTTCTCTCCTTCAAGTGGGTCATGCCTAGCAACATGGCTTATAACCAAACTTATAAACCAGACCTAAAGCAAACAGGAATTTTTGGGACCCTCAAGAGGTTGTTTCCTTGTCTTTTAGTGTTTAAACAAGCATGTAATAATTATAGTTAAAAACAAAATGGGTCACCAAGGTTTTATGCTCCCATCTCCATAAGGCACTTACTGAAGTGCAATCAAATCCCAAAGGAAATGGCAATGTATGAAGACAAATGTGGACGTTTTCTTTCCTGACAACACCCTTTACATCTTGGAAACTACCAAAACAGAGAGATGAGAATATACAATGTGGTCAGAAGCACAAATTAAAGATGTACATATTAGCCCACCCTCCTAATTTCCCTTGTTTCTGCTGATGAGGGGGTTGTTCATGACAAGAAGCCAAGCAGTACAATCACCCTCCAGTCTTTTCTCTGTTGGAGTCAAAGAAGACAAAGAAAATCTCTTGCCAATAAGAAACTTAGTCATAGTGAAGTTTGCAGCACAGCCAGCCCCTAGTTAAGCAAGGCTCAAAGGGAGGCCACTGCAGTTCATGCACTGCAGTTCAACTGGGAAATACTGAGTGACTTAACAGCTCATGTGGCTCTCAAAGAGTACACGTGAAATTTGCTACTACTGGGCACATAAAACAGCCACAACTGATAATGAACTTAAATTCAGGGAAAACAGGGATTGCAATTTAGTTTACCTTTTAGTTCTAGGGCTGATAGATGTACTCTTTAAAGGAAAATAATAAAAATTAAACCCAGGATTTATATGTCTTAAGCTTTACCAGGACTTTGAGCTGAGGACTCCAAAAAACCCCACGATGCTGACACTGTACATCAGCTATGCTGCCCCATCAGAACAGCTCTCCAATGACAAGAGATCAGTTGGGCTTTATGCCCAGTACCCACTACCACCAATGCTCCAGATTATATCCAGATCCTCCACCTGTAAAACCTGACTGCATTGCCATAGGTTAGATTTACATAATCTGGATCACCAACTAAACCAGGATTACTCAGTTTTTCCCAGGATAACTGAATAGATTTATCAATGTCCACCATTTCTTACTGAGACCCACTCAGCAGGAAACAGCGTGGCCACTCTAGGTGGGAATGATGCAGCTGCTCCCAAAACAATGAAAATGCTGAGAAAGGTAAAATGAATTTGCAGTCTGGACCCAGTCCAGCACAGATCGTTTGCGTAGCCCTGTCTTAAAACCTCTTCCCTCATGGCAGTGCCTGCAATTTGAACTCTAGGCAGCAATGGCTTGACAAATGCCTCCTGAAATGCACAGAGTGCAACACCCTTCTCATCTGCTTCTGCAGTGAATTAATCTTCTCATGATTTCTATTATCCTCCCTTTATGCAATGCAAACCTAAAACCACAAAAATCTGTGACTTCTTACCACTTCTTATCAGTAAAAGCTAAAAAACCACAGGTGAGCCTCACAGCTACTGACCTTCTTCCACTGGCATAAGTGAAATGCCTACACACTGCGTATTACTCTTACACAAAGAGAGGAAAGTTTGAAAGGCTGCCCAGCCCCCCACAACGCTCATGTTGGTCAAGGCTAATACCTGTGTGTGTTCCCTCTATGCTGCAAGCTCTTCTGCACAAAGACCACAATTCATTAATGCCGTGATGTGCCAGTACACTGAAGCAAGCAATAAAAGACATTATCATTATGTACCCATGAGATTAACTAGTGAAGAACTCCGACTGGGAAGCATCAGTCAGCTCTGCTTCCAATGGCTGCCACATACCCTGCTGCAAAGTTGCTGTCTTCTTTCCAGTCCACTATGCGACAGATGAAGAGTGTATTTGAATAGTCCTCAGGCCTGGTCACAAAGTCTGGAGGGCAATCAGCCAGGGATACGTAGACCCTGGGTACTCTGTGGTCAACAGGTGAGAACATGGCACACCGCTTGAACAGTTCACTGTTCTTGTCTGTCAGAAGCTTGATGAAGCCACTAGCTGCTCGGGAATGCTTCTTCTCCAAAATATAGACCACCTGGAAGAGGCAAAGGTTTCCACAGTTAATACCTTCACACAGAATCACAGAATCACCAAGGTTGGAAGAGACCTCAAAGATCATCAAGTCCAACCTGTCACCATAGACCCCATGACTAGACCATGGCACCAAGTGCCACGTCCAATCCCCTCTTGAACACCTCCAGGGATGGTGACTCCACCACCTCCCTGGGCACACTCCAATGGCTAACAACTCTCTCTGTGAAGAACCTTCTCCTCACCTCCAGCCTAAACTTCCCCTGGTGCAGCTTGAGACTGTGTCCTCTTGTTGTGGTGCTGGTTGCCTGGGAGAACAGACCAACCCCCTCCTAGCTACAACCACCCTTCAGGTAGTTGGAGACAGCAATAAGGTCTCCCCTGAGCCTCCTCTTCTCCAGGCTAAACAATCCCAACTCCTCCTCATAGGGCTTGTGCTCGAGGCCTCCCACCAGCCTCATTGCCCTTCTCTGGACACATTCAAGTGTATCAATGTCCTTCTTAACTTGAGTTTCTTTACCAGAATACAGATACACAGAGGCTCAGCAGAATATCTGAAAAAAAAATCATGGGGCCTAGATCATGTGTATCTCTGTGTGTGCTTTTTAACTGAGTACCTATTCACAAAGTACTTTCCTTGCCATCTTGCTCATGGCTATAGAAGTGCTAAGCATCTTCCAAGTTCTAGCTCCCTACTGCAATTTTCTTGATTACAGAACAAAACCAGACAAGAAGCAGATGCTTCCAAATGCAGGGAATTAGCCACAACATACAAGCAACTACTGTAAAAAACTTTAACTTGTATCCTCGGCCTGTGATTTCACCACTCAGCACAGAACAGGCCAGTCCAAAACTGGTGCCACTGGCAGATCCAACACTAACCACAGGAAAGGATGTGCTGTGGGGAATTTGGCAGTCCTTCCCTCTGTGCTTTCTGAAGTTAGGGGTTATTTTACCTTTATACAAGATGGCTTTGAAAAGAATAATAAATTACAATATCACTAAATAATTGTTCCAGAGAGGTGTTCATCCAGGCTGTATTTTTGTAGACCATAATAAATCATGGATAACAGAAATATTATAGCTGATTTCCTAAGCTTATTCAGAAGAATCCTTCCAGAAGGTTTCAGAAGCTGCATCTCTGTGCAGTGCCAAGCACCGGAATTGCCACGCTGGATAAGACCAGAGGGCAGCCCAGCCCACAACAGGGACCAGAATCAGAGGCTCTAAGGGGAGGCACAAGAAGTGGAAGAGACCTGACTAAGCCTGACCCAGTAGTCCTTTTCTAGTCTCTTAACACTCAGAGACTGACTCAAATCTCGATCCAACAGCACCAGCAGCCTTTCCGAAGTCTGTAAGAATTAATTCTGACAACTTTGGATATCCTTACACTCATATTAGTATCCAATCTGTTTCCTGAATCTTGCTAAGTAATTCTGTGCAACAAATAAAGGGAATTTAAACCAGCATAATTGGTAAAAACAACAATATACTTGATTTTTATCAGATTGGACAACTGCTCTCTTGGAAATGGGGAATGAGATTCAAAGAGCAACAGACAGCGACCAGAGGGAGGTCATGGATGGTCTCCTTCAGCCTTTGGGAGCAGACACGTGCTTGCCTGTCACTATCCACGGAGTTACCTTGGCTGTCCTCTGAAGAAATTTATCTGGGAGGAGCCTGGGATCATTCACCTTGGGGCCATCATCTTGCTTTGCTCTGTGCACGCCACCGATTCCACCAGGCTTTGCTGCATCAAACAAACACAACGGTTACTGCAGAACATTGCCGTGACAAATTTGTGTTGGGCCTGTCCTGTAAACTACAACAACGAGGTGCAAGAAATAGACTTATTTGAAAGGAAAAAGACCTCTCCAGTGTTAGGACAGCCAAACATGAAGCAATTATTATTTCTCCAGACTACCCCACAGAGAGCAGATATACATCCACTCATGATGCAGCTCTGCTGAAGAACAACAAAAATCAACCCAAAACCTAACCTTACAAGTAGAGCTACAGCAGCCATAATAAACAGAATGGTGGAAAACAGAGTCTGTTTGTTAAGTATCAAGAACTAAATGAATTTCCTAGGCTTTTTAGTTGAAGTCATTTAACATTATATAAGTAGCCCTTTAAGCACATATATTTAATTTCACATATTTAAGTACACATATTTCATTTCCTTTAAAAACATTGTGTAAGGACATAAAATGCAGGTTTGTCTTTAAAACTGAAACTGCATCTATCAAGCTGACCCTCTTTGGCTGTCTTATGAAAAGTAATCACTATATATGATAAACAGCTCCCTCCTCCCCAGAAATCTCTCATAGAATCAATAAGGTTGGAAAAGACCTTAAAGATCATCAAGTCCAATCTGTCACCCAACACCTCCTGACTACTAAACCATGGCTTCAAGTGCCACGTCCAATCCCTTTTTGAACACTTCCAGGGACAGTGACTCCACCACCTCCCTGGGCAGCACATTCCAATGGCCAACAACTCTTCCTGTGAAGAACTTTCAGGGGCAGGAAAGGGCCTTGCCCTGGTGTTGACAGCCCTTTCTGCTGGTGCCAGGTGAGAGGGTGAGTTCAGGGCTCCTGCCAGCCCTGGTCCTCTGGCATCTGTGGCATGGGGAGCTTGGCATCCCCTTCACAGAGCCTCTCCCCAGCAGGGACGGAAGCATCCCAGAGCCTTTCCAGGGTTGTCTTCAGTGCCCAGACTAGAAGTAAGCGGCAATGGAGTGTGGGGAAGAACAGGGGCTGGCTTGACACCTACAAAACCTTTGCTGATAGGCAAAATTAACAGAAACCATAACAGAGGCCAGCTTCTGTGAGGAGAACTGGAAGGAGACCAGCAAAATCCTGGGCCAGAAAAAAATCAGACATGGAAGCCCTGCTGAAAGAAATCAGTAGTGACAATGAGATAATAGAGCGGCTCAAAGAAACAGGGCAGATCACCCAGATCCACCTCATCTAGATACCACTAATATTTAAACCACCTGTCAATTAATCTCTAGTTTGAAATTTTTAAATATTTAAGTATGTGAGTTTGGAAGGATCTGCTACAGATCACAGGATCACAGTACATGAGAGGTTGGAAGGGACCTCAAGAGATCACCAAGACCAACCCCCTGCTAAAGCAGGATCACTTAGAGTAGCCTGCACAGGAATGCATCCAGATGGGTTTTGAAAGTCTCCAGAGAAGGAGACTCCACAACCTCCCTGGGCAGCCTGTTCCAGTGCTCTGCCACCCTCACTGTAAAGAAGTTCCTCCCCATATTGAGGTGAAATCTTTTATGTTCAAGCTTGAACCTGTTGTTCCTTGTCTTATTAGTGCACACCACTGAAAAGAGCTTGGCCCCCTCCACTTGATACCCACCCTTCAGATATTTTGTACACACTGATGAGATTCCCTCTCAGTCCCCTCTTCTTAAGACTAAACAGCCCCAGGGATCTCAGTCTCGCTTCATAGACGGTTGGCACACCAAATGCATTTAGTATTTACAAACATTGAATGTGATCTGTGACAAGGAGAAGGCTGTAATCAGTCCCTTCTTGTGTCGCAGCCCTGCTCAGCCTGTGGTCGATGCCCTGATGGCATTTTTGGATGGAAATATCCACGTGCTGTTGTCTGGAAGGCTTGTGGAACATGGCTGCTTTATTCCCCTTGTACAGCAATTGCATCCATCTCAAGCACGTGTGCTAAAATTAGGCCTAGAGGGTTCAAAAGAAATTTTGATTTCTTAAGGAGAGACCATGGCACCAACTGCAATTTCCAGGGGACGAAGCTGTCACTGCTTCCCTTAGAAGCCAGGAGATAAAGCAGTGTTTTGCTGAAGACTGTGCTCCAGCAGGCCAACAGCTCTCACGCACGTCAGCAAGTCTCAAGGAGAAGAGCATCAACACGCAGACCCTGGCCCCCAGATGACACCCATCTGTCCCACAGGGACCCTCAATGGAGGCTGCTGGTGACATGATGGATGAAAGGGGCCAGGCTGTTGGAGGGGAGGCTGCAGCTGCCAGCAGCAGCAAGCAGTGCTGGGGCGCTGGGGACCCAGGCTCGGGGGAGCCAGGGCGGCAGCAGGGAGCAGCAGCAGGGAGCAGCAGCCTGCCCGAGGGCAGCGGCTGTGCACCACCATCACGAGGGCACGCTCGCAGATGGTCGCCCTGCCGTGGACTTTCTGGGTTGCCTTCAGGCAATGTTACCCCAGCAGTCTTTTGACAATGACAACTATTGCTCTGATGACAAACTCTGGTTCTCATATGCCATTAATTATCCCCAGCTTTGCCTTCTGATACAAAGCTCTCCAGACGCTCTACCCAGAGAGCATCTTTTTCAGAAGAATTTCAGTGACTTGAATTGTATTTTGTCTTTCCTGGCTCGCTAGCAAGGCTGAGAGGAGGATGGACAGATATTTGGGGTCTAAGTAAGAATTTTGTTTCCTAAAAAAGCAGCAGCAAGCCCATTTCTCCTTTACTTCTGCTGAAATGAGCTCAGATTTGTGACAACTGGGGTTACTAAGGAATAAAACCACACAGAGCTTCACGGCAACAAACCAGTAAGGGAAAAAAAAATACTTGAATAATTATGAACAGTTTAAAATTGGGGATGATAACCAAGTTATACACCTCATTTGCTTATCTCTAAGTCTTTGCCAGGTAAAGATCATATCAGGCAATCAGTTAATAAAGAATAAAGGCAAGGAGCTGTTCTGTTTACTTATATGTTTTCAAGTCATCAGTTATCAGTCATTGGTTCGTGGTGTGCCAACTATACAGACAGTTAGGACAAAGAACAGGACGACCCAGGACAAAGAAATAGCAGCAAGAGCAGAGGGCAAGGGAGGTTGGTAACCTTTCCAAAGGCCATGCCTTCAGGCACAACTGCTACAGGGCTGAACTCTCCCCCACTGAATGGCACATACTAGTTGGAAGAGAAACCAGATCTAAGGAGGTTGGGGGGAAAACAGGAGCTTGATTTGCTGCTTTCCCAGCATAGCACAAGAGCAGCAACAACTCAAGATTCAGCAGGGAAGAATGAGAAAAGCACCATGAGCCATGCAAGGAACAAGCCCTTGTTACCACTGCCTTCTTTCCACTTGTCCTTCCAACTCCCACTTCTCAAAAAAATCGCTTCCATTTTTCCACTGAAGCAGCTTTCCCTGTCAAAAAAGGAGCCAGCAGCGATGCCCTTGGCAGGTATCACATACCAGCATGCAAAAGTACAGAGATACCAGGACAGACCTATCATGGGGGGCACAGCAAATGGGTGACCAGGGCTTTCTTTGCCTAGGATGCCAACCATGCAGGCCTGGGACATTGTCCCCCATCCTCCTGAGACCCAGGTGAACCCAGTGCAGATACCCAAAAGCATCTAAATTCTCTACAATGGCACATGGTAGAACTTGCCTTTTTCCCTCATAGCCATCATCAACCAGGGCCTTTGGCTGACTGGACTATCTTCTTCTTCTTGGGAAATCTCTCCATTTTCAGCGTCCCTCCCAAAATATCCTGTCATTATTAGAGGCTCCAGCAGACAGATCCTGGGATCTACAACCATATCATCATCAAAGAAGGAAGCAAATCCCAGCCATCTACTTATTCTTATCCATCTTTCTTAAGGAACTTCACTATCTGAAAGGTCATCACATACATTTACTAATGGAGAATGCTCATGAAACAGGAGTCAGGGAAGACAACACAGAAGAAACTCTGTACTCCTGGAGTGAAGAAATGTGGAATTCTCTACAGCATGTAGCTGCTCCTTCTGAAGTCAAAGTTTTGTCAATACCAGGGCTAAATCTAATGCTCAGAGGTCTCCCTGTGAGAAATCGCCCTGCTCAGAAAGGAAGCTGCCCAGA
This sequence comes from Picus viridis, assembly GCA_033816785.1. Lineage (NCBI taxonomy): Eukaryota > Metazoa > Chordata > Aves > Piciformes > Picidae > Picus > Picus viridis. The sequence goes on from CM066589.1 coordinate 27,227,671, forward strand.
TCCAGTGTCTACCTGGCTAAGCTGTCAAATTACTGCACAGAAACCTCAGACTCAGCAGAGAGAACCTGCCACAAGAGTCTGATACCTAGGTCTCCTAAATACACTTCTGACAGTCTCTTTCCTTCACTGCACATCCTTCTCGTCTCCAGTGAAGCTGAAACTAGGTGGGTGGGCAGAGACGGGAGGTATCAGGGCCCCACTGGATACTGATGGTCTAGAAGATCTGAGCTGGGAGATACTAACATCTCCCACAACAGGGCAGAGCCACAGGAGTAACTCTAAAGGAAAGTTAACTTGGGAGAGGAGCAGGCTTTTGAGCAGGAGAAATGGGAAGAAACTCCTTGCATTATGCCAAACTAACAATTAATTATTCTGACCCCTTTACTGCAGTGGTTATCCAATGAGCATTCAATATTTCCACCCTGAGCAAAGACATGTTTTCTGAGAAAGATTTACTATGTTAGCTTGGGCAACGCTTCATAAGCTTATCTTACAGTGAAAACACACTTCAGCAGCTAGGATCCAGTGAAACTACATTATAATCTCAGTGTTTTCCTTTCAGCGATTATCTGACAAACCAAAGCTGTAATAGTCTTACTTAGAAAAAAATTAGGCACTAGATACAAAGAGCAACTCAAATTAGTTATGTTATTACCAGCAAAGTAGATCCAGGACACTTGGAATTTGCCTCCCTTTGTAAGTGATCAGCTTAGGCAGCTTCAGTACACACTTAGATCTGCCTGACAGGAATTCCTAGGTCAAACATCATTGTTTTAAAGTCCCTTCCCCCAAATTTCCTCTTACAATTAAATTACCATGACATTAGAAGGTGGCCAAAGTGGACCAAAAGTCATCAGACTACAATTCTAATTACTTGTGACAGATCCAAAATGATTTTCACTAAGTTTTGCATTGGTCACTATGGAAACTGGCAGTCCTGCCCAAAAAGGATACAACTAAAGATGCAATATCCACTTGCAAATGAAAACACATCAGTTTCAGATCTCTAAAACAACTCACTGGAAAATACAATAAAAGAAAATAAATCTCCCTCCCTGGATGGAAAGAAATAAGTTGGTTTAAAAAAAAAAAAAAAAAACATAGAAATAGTTCAACACTTGCTACTTCAGCTAGGGAAAAAAAACCCAACCAACACCTACTTGAGAAGCTGCTTGGCTTACACTAAATGGGCATATCTAAGAATCCCATCAGAAGGCATTACTGACACAAAGCTTTTAAAACAGAAAATACTGCTCTCCAGCTTAGTGCTCAGACACCAGCTCAGCTGTAAACCTCTCAATAGCAAGGTCTGCTCCTTTCTAATGAGGTAACAACGCTTAAGTTCTTTGATGGCTGCTGCAATAAGCAGTTTTCAGCGTGTTTTAGTACCAAATGTGTATGGAAAGTAGTGTGAAACAAAGCAATTGATTATAAATATCTTAAGGATTGTTTCACACTCAAACTCTTGCATGTTCTGTCTCATGTCTCTTAGTGTTGATAATGGAAAGAGGGAACTTCCTCCATCCAAAAAGCAATACACTGAAATGCAGGCACAGATGTGCCCCAGGTTACTCTCTTTGGCTACAATCTTCACCTTTAGGGACAGCAAGGAGGAAACGTGTATCACAGTATCACTAAGGTTGGAAGAGACCTCAAAGATCATCGAGTCCAACCTGTCACCACAGACCCCACGACTAGACCATGGCACCAAGTGCCACATCCAATCCCCTCTTGAGCACCTCCACGGATGGTGACTCCACCACCTCCCTGGGCAGCTCATTCCAATGGCGAATGACTCTCTCGGTGAAGAACTTTCTCCTCACCTCCAGCCTAAACTTCCCCTGGCACAGCTTGAGACTGTGTCCTCTTGTTCTGGTGCTGGTTGCTAGAGAGAAGAGGCCAACCCCTTCCTGTCTACAACCTCCCTTCAGGTAGTTGTAGAGAGCAATGAGGTCGCCCCTGAGCCTCCTCTTCTCCAGGATAAACAACCCCAGCTCCCTCAGCCTCTCCTCACAGGGCTGTGCTCAAGGCCTCTCTCCAGCCTCGTTGCCCTTCTCTGGACACGTTCAAGTGTCTCGATGTCCTTCTTAAACTGAGGGGCCCAGAACTGGACACAGGACTCAAGGTGTGGCCTAACCAAAGCAGAGTACAGGGGCACAGTGACCTCCCTGCTCCTGCTGGCCACACTATTCCTAATGCAGGCCAGGATGCCACTGGCCTTCTTGGCCACCTGGGCACACTGCTGCCTCATGTTCAGGCGGCTGCCAATCAGCACCCCCAGGTCCCTCTCTGTTTGGCCGCTCTCCAGCCACTCTGACCCCAGCCTGTAGCTCTGCATGGGGTTGCTGTGGCCAAAGTGCAGCACCCAGCACTTGGACTTGTTGAATGCCATCCCATTGGACTCTGCCCATCTGTCCAGCCGGTCGAGGTCCCTCTGCAAAGCCCTCCTGCCCTCTAACTGACCAACATCTGCTCCCAACTTGGTGTCATCTGCAAATTTGCTGATGACTGTCTCAATCCCCTCATCCAGATCGTCAATGAAGATATTAAAGAGGATGTGGGTGTTCAGAAGACAGCATAAGGGCTCTCCACATTCTGTCACCACTGGTTATAGGCACAGAAGAGATTCTTCCTCCAGAACACAAAACTGATGGTAACAACCAGTGATGCGGCCCTCCCTTCACCAAGTAAACCAAACTAATCTTTCTGAGGATCAAAGCAAAGGGATCTGTTTTCTTAGAAAAACCTCTCCCTAACTGGAGGATTTCAGATCCTACCAAGTTGTTCCGGTACCTAAAGAGGTAGGAGCTCTGAGCTTCTCCTGCACTTGGCAGACTTTTTCCCCATGGAATCTACAGTCCAGAGGTCCAAGTGAGCTCTCTGAAGTCTCACCTAGCAGACTGAAAAGCCTCTCCTCTCTACCCCAAAGGCACAGAGGAAAGGAAGTGCCATTTTGCTTGGTACTATCCAAAACTGGCATTTATTTTAAACAGGCTATAAAGAAGGGTTGCTTAGGAAGGCAACATGCAATGTTTATACCTCCACAAAGTTCTGGATTATTTATATCTATGCACACAGAGCTTCCCACCTGTGATGGAGGGAAGACAGGTAGTTCGCTGGGATGAGACTGCTAAGCCAACAGCTTTGGAATTTACCACATGTGGCCCGTCCAAAAATCAGCCTAAAAGCTCCCACGTGCAGTGCAAGAGGGCTCTGCCAGGAAGAAGTAAAGCTGCTCCAAAGCATGCAGCATTGCCAGGTTGTCTCATCACAAAGCTAGGTGTTTGATGAACAGAACTAACTTCCTCAGATATGTTTATTCTGAATTCTCAGTTAAGCAGACTCACTCTGCCACAGCTGCTCATGTCTAAAGACCTAAACTCACACACCTGCAAGCCCAATGGCATAGTGAAGACAAGGACCAGAAGACTCAGATCATTACCAAGATGATTTCTGAAGATGCACAGCAGGGAAGAGACCCTCAGAGAGGGAGAGGAAAGGCATAACAACGAATGCCACAGCAGAGACATGCATCTGCAGTTACAGAGCAAAGGCATCATGAAGAGGTGTTTTAGAGGTGTCTTCCTTATAGATACAATGCTGCCAAGCATACTTGTACTTAGCCTGCATACTTGCCAAGCATGCTTGTATTTAGCCACCTCCATGAGGAAGGATGGAGGAGATGGCAGAATGATGAGATGGAAATGTCACTTTTCCTCAGAACCTTCCAAGACTAATCCACAACAAAGATCATTTTGGGAAGCTGCTGTCAAGCCCAACACGTCAAACCACAGCTGTCTCAGTAGCCACGTAACTCTACTACAACCCACAGCACAGGTCTTCTCACGTCCTTGAGAAGCTGCCTGTCAACAGAGGGGTTGGAAACTTTACTGCAAGAGAACTGAACCTCAAAAATACATAAAAATTAAAAGGGGTAGTGTTGCAGTTCACATGAAGTTTTATTATATTAACAGCAAGTAAAATTACAACATTACAGAATCATTTCCATTGAGTATTTTGCCTATCTACATAACGTTCTTCCTTCCTGCATGTGTCTTTGTTCCCAGAGAGTGTGTGTCCACTTCTACTATTGCATGGAAAATATGTTACCTGAATGAATCCTAATCGAATTCATCCTGGAAACCTTGCTCTAACAATTACTATATTTTAGTATGTTTATCTTCACACCCACCATTTATTCTCATTATCATGACCTCTCACTCACTTGACCTAAACTTCTAGCTCAAAGGAACAAAGGTGAACTCAGGAACATATGGTAATATGCAAGAACTTAATCTAATTCCTGCTACCTAATTGCCTTTTTTTCCCCCCTTACTTAAGAAGTCATTTGAGGGTCAAGACAATTTACTAGGGAAGAGCAACATAAGAAGCTTTCCCATCATTAACTTCCATTGCAGGCTTCAGCTGCCCAACAAAAGAATAACTTCAGCATATTCAGCATGCAGCATTTAATCAATGCAACTATTAAGCCCAATTTGTTCAATACCAGTAGAACACCGAAGCTGTTATACTGTTTATTCTTCCAGAAATCTATGCTCTTCAGAAAAGTTGTGGCAACAAGCAAAAGAGCTAGATCCAGAGACTCACAAACATGAACTCAGGATAAACTAATACAGAGCTGCCTTGAGCAGCTGAAACAGCTCCAGCTTCTCTGCTGGTTTTCCAGGCTTCAAGAGGAGTGAAACTGATCTGATTTTTGACAGTTCCACCTCAAGGATTTCTATTAAAAGCCATGTAACTGAGATGATTTCCTGGTGAGCTTTCACTCTGCTGTGGCCTAGAAATGTTAAGAGCTATGCAGTGGAGACGATCCATACCCAGAAAGCTGCAGGCTAGGAAAGAAGCATGAAGACTCCTTAAAAGCACTCAGACTGAACAGGAGCCTCTGAAGAGGAGGAAGAATATTTATTCCTTCCAGCAGCCAGTGATGCTGGTTGGCTCTAAATTTGTCAGAGATTTCATGGCAACTAACCTGGAAGGGGAACATGAGCAGAGGGACAGCACATTGTCCAGATTCTTGTCATTTCAACCTTCCCCTACCAGCCTTGGCCAAGGAGAAGAACAGTAATCTCTCTACACTCTATGCCAAGACAAGACACTGCTAACTGCAGAAGGACTCCAGGTGCCAGAGGAGAGCACAAAATGCAGGTAGGCACCTTAAGCCTAAAAGAAGAGAGAGAAGACAAAAGACAAGAGGGGGCATGGAGGTGCATGAGAAGGTGTATAAATCCAAAACAGAGATTAAACCCTAGATTACAAATCCATTTTTCTCCTTTGGTGGAAGGATCCAAAAACCTTTCTAAGCATTGATTCTACAGCAGCATCTTGAAAAAAGAATGGCTTCATGCATTATCAACCAATACTACCAAATGTCACCACTTCTGTGGAGCCAAGCTATCTCAAAATACTCAATAATGTCCTCCAGCCAGTAGCAGTGTGGGCACCAAGCAATTTTAGGTTGTAATTTCTGACCTTACCAGGGCTACAAAGACTGACAGTCACATTTGATCCGAAAAAAAAAAGAGACTGACCAGCATCCACCTGGCCAAAGCTGAACAGACAGGGAGACAGGAGCAAGCTCTAGAGCAGCAGCTCTCACCAGCTTTTTGTTGACTCTACCTAATAACCATGGGCTACTCGATTCACCTTTCCATGACACAGTTGGCTGAGCTGGCTGTCAGTTTGCTCTGTCAGGAAATACACTATTTCTAGTCAAACTTTATTACGTCAAGGCAGTGAGCAAGCCTCCGACTGATTCAAGCACCAAACCGTAGGTGGGAGTGCAAATCCTGAGTAAACACAATTATCTGACTGCTGCCAGGGCAGCCAGTCCACCAGCCTGATGGCTTCTGTGAGCAACCCCATGGGAAACAAGATATTCTGTGCATGTGCTAAAGAAAGATCTCCCATGAGAAGAACTGAAAAAAGGCAACTTTTGAAAACTAGTTTGACAAGGATGGCTTTTGGCATGGTGACACAGTTTTACCAACTTCTGCTTGAACACCCTTTCTCTGAGAAAGGCTGAGCCACTTTTATGAGCACAGCTGCCACTCTCAAGAGCACAAGGAGCTGCTACTGCTCAGGTGCCGATATTCCTTTATCAGAGTAACCTGATTCCGGTATTTAAGAACAGACAATTCACACTTGTATAAAATATTTAACAAGAGGCAGTTCACTCTTGTATAAAATCTCAGGTGGCATGCCAGCCAGTGCAGGGACACAGCATCATAAAATAATCTGTACAGAACATTTTGCACTTTTCCTGGGTTGGGAGGATACAAAGAAGTTTCTAATTTTTATTACATATTGAGATGGATTATAAGCAAAACCCTTCCACTGCAGTGACAAGTCACAGACATCATGTATTCTAGCTCAGTGCTAAGGGATAAGAGAAAAATTACATTACCTCTGTTGTAGTAGTTGATGCGAACAAGAATTAAGGCAAAGAATTACAGACCTGTAAAAGTCAGGTCAACTGCTGGATGACTTCTCTGGAAAGCAGTGACACTGAGTAAGCTGAGGTGTCAGGGTAAAACAGAGAGACCTTGCATGTCAATACCAAGCACTATTGAGAACAAATCTTTTCTGCATACACAATATTGCTCAGACCAGTGAGCAATATTGCTCAGCTCAGCTCATTCTTTGCCTGCATTTCAACAGGGCATAGAAACCCCAGAGAGGGTTTGATGGACATTAGTTAAGGCAGCTAAGAAACTTTCTTCAAGGCTCTCATTCCTACTGTCTTTGTAAAGAAGGGGGAGGAAAAAAGGACATTTATTCACCATGGAAATACAGCTGAGAATGCAAGAGGAGAAAGATTTCCAACTTGGTTAAAAAAGACCTACCTCCAATGGGCAAACTTAAGACAATCTAAAGAGGGACACAACAAATTGGCTCTGTGTAGAGCAGCATGCTGGAAAGGAAAATAGCTTATCACTTCCCAGATCAGAGATTGTTCTAAAGATAATCTTTAACCCAGCTTCTTCGCAAGAGGAGTTCAGAAAAGCAGAGCAAACTTGTTTGACCAGGACAGCTTCTGGCAGAGTGGTTTCAGTTATGAACTTTTATTTAAATATCCTTGAGCAAAGAGAGGCTGACGCAGTTTTATGAGCACAAGAACTTCCTGACAGGGCACAGGCTGAGAATCTGGCTGAATGTCACGGTCTCTTCAGTTCTGTGGACTTCCCTGTTGCCTATCCCATCTCCAGGAAGAGTAGGGCAGGAAGCACAGCTCTCATAACTGCAGCACTTAGTGACAGATCCAACATCTGAGTCTCAGCCTGCAGCCTCATGCATAGCAATTTCTACCAATTTGCTTTAAGCCCCAGAGAGGCAGAAGCAGCCCAATGTACAACAACTTCAGGGAAATTCACTCAAATCTGGGCCCTAATCAGCATACACAATGTTTCATGCTTCACAGCTTCTGACAGCAAGAGCCAACCCCAAATTCTTTGCCCTGGTCTGTAACTAGAGATGGAGGGGGTAACTGTGCTCCGAAGAGGAACAGAACCACAAGGAGGGATGGGACACAGGCCAGGATAGAAAAGATAACAGAACAGCCTGCACTCCCAGCGTGACCCAGAGCGCTCTTATTCGAATGACACGTCTACTTCCATTCTTCATGGTTCATTCTGACCATCCACAGTAGAACAAATGAGCCAGCAATAGAGTTATTGCCCAATTCTACTCCCCTAACAGAAAGGACAAAAGCCATCTTGCAACTAAGAGGCAGCAATCTGGAGGGCTTTGTGTGTATGCACAAAGATTTGAGCACCATCTCCAAGTGCCTTTGTTTTGGTTTTGTTTTTGCCCCAGAATGAGTGAAATTGACTTTTGATTCTATTAAAGTAGCTGTGGATATTTTTCATCCCCATAAATCCAACCATTTTTGTGTTTGGTCTGGATTTTGTTCAGGTCTCATATACATATATGGATCATTATTTATATTTATATATACACACACACACACACAACACACATACATATCATACAATCATAGAATGGCTTAGGTTGAAAGGGATCTTAAGAGATCATCTACTCCAACCTCCCCTCCATGGGCAGGAATGCCTCTCAACTAGACTCAGCTGTTCAAAGCCTCATCCAATCACCTTAAACACACTCCGAAGGAAGCGTCCACAACCTCCCTGGGCAGCCTATTCCAGAGTCCTACTGCCCTTGTACTGAAGAACCTCTTCCTAAGCTCCAGTCTAAACCTAGTCTCCCTCAGCTTCAAACCATTCCCTCTTGTCCTACCACTAGACATCCTTACGAGAAGTCCTTCTCCAGCCTTCCTACAGAATCTCCTCAGGTATTGGAAGGTCCCCCCAGAGTCCTCTCTTCTTTAGGCTGAACAACCCCAGGTCCCTCAGCCTATCCTTATAACAGAGGTGTTCCAAGCCCTTGGATCATTTTTGTGGCTCTCCTCTGGACTCACTCCAGCAGCTCTGTATCCTTATGATGGGGACACCAGAACCAGACACAGTATTGGAGGTGTGGGTCTCACAAGAGCAGAGTAAAGGGGAAGAATCACCTCTCTTGACCTGCTGGCCACACTCCCCTTGATGCAGCCTAGGACACAATTTGCCTTCTGGCCTGTGTGAGCACACTGCTGGCTTATGGTGAGCTTCTCATCAATCAGTACACCCAAGTCTCTTCCTTCAGAGCTACTCTCAGCCCACTCTGCGTACCTGTTTGTATGCATAAAGTGCATGGGAACATGATGGACTGTTTCTTCATTTCAGCTTATTAAATGTGATACCTTTGATGGCATCCTTGACCAGCTTGAAACCTTCAGACTTCCCTATATTAGAGGGAAAAATAAGAAAGCCCACTGCAAGTGTTCATTTAAGATGCATTGGCCACAGATTATTTCTCCTGCTCCCATCTGTGCATAAGCAATGCTCTCAGCAAAAGGAAGTAGAGTGCTGGTTTTGGTGGGTCAGCAAGAAACACTCCCATGGCATCTCATCTGCCATCCACCTCTGTGTTTTGCTGCAGTAGTTGTATCCAGCAGAAGAGATGTAAGGAAAAAAAACAACTGTCTCACTGGCAATCAGTTTGAAAGGAATGTTCAACAGCCAGCATCAGCCAAGCAGCCTTCCCAGGGGAGGCCCATGTTACACAGGGAGGGCTCTTCCACTCACTACAGTCCAACCCTGCCAAGCACTCTGTGCCCCACTGCTGGCACCACATCCCAGGAGATGACCTTAAGAAGTCCAGCAGATGATACATTCTAAGGCTAAGTTCTGCCTTGAGAAAGTGCATCTTTGGTTATTTTTAAAACAAGGCATTTTAAGCCACACCTGTGAAGGCTGAATTTGGCAAGATTCATTTTTTTTTCATGACAGTTATCACTGATGCTAGAATAATTGTAACTGTTTTCCAGGAAAGTCTTAAAATCTGGATAAGTGATGATATGAGAAATTGCATGACAGACAGGAAACAAGCCAAAGCAATCATCAACTGCTCAAAAACACCTTCAGAGAAAGCAGCATCGTAAACTATATATGTATTGAAGGGGAAAAAAGGGCATTAAAATGCAGAGCAAAAAGAAAATAGAGAAAAATCCATATGGGTTATACAGCCAAAGAAGCTGAAACAACTTTTGAAAGAGGTGATAGCAAAATACAAACTAAGCAGAAATCTAACTGGCACATCCACACCAGCCACAAGGCTTGTTAAGGATGAACACAGAAAGGCTTTGAGAAAACAAAAGGAAACAGTTGGCTCAGGCAACTGCAATAGAAAAGTAGGTTGAATTTCAACTGTGTAGACAATAAACTGACCTAATATTTGCCCTGCAAATATTCTCCAGAGAGAGACTTAGATGGCAAAAACCACTGAGATGGCACAGATTTTAGAAGATGACTTGATAACCTCCAACATAAGTCACTCCAGGGCATCTCAAGGAACTACGATGAACCAAGAAAAGTAACTCTTCCTCATGCCTTTACACTAAAGCACGGTCATACAGGTAACAAAGTATTGGCTCAGGTCAGGGTTGACATCAGATCCAGATGTACTTCTCCACATTTTCATTTGGCATTGCTATCAGAAGCAACAGAGATGCTAAAGTCATGCCATGTGACTCAGGAGCATTTTAGGGGGGTTAGAATTGTTGAGTCAAAGTGGCAGCTCACCACTGTATATATATATAACACAGCATCTAAGACTGCAAATGAGACAAGGGTAATAAGTAGCTGTGTAAAACACCTGCAGACAAGATGAGTAACTCCCAATTCAAGCCCTGTGCTGGACAGTAATGGGACAAGATGGAAGTTGGTTTACATACCTTGGCAGTAACTAAGAGAGTGGAGGTACCCAGAAGGAAATAGCATCATGAACTGGTGAGGTGACAGCTCCACTGATGCACAGAAAGCAGTGTTTTGCCACAAAAACTACAACACTTCCACTCAAATGTTGCTTCCAGTTTTATGAACAAATGGGTGTGAAAAACGAAGTCTGCCAATGGTACGGGCAGAGGTCTCTGCGTCTTCAAAACCAATGCCTCAGGAAAACACAAGGCATGGAACAGAACAGCTGTACAACCATCTCCAAGATTTGTCAGAGAGCATCAACTACTGACGTCCTAAGCTGCTGCCATCTTTTCTGGACAGCTGGGGCACGTGTCAGGAACGCACCAGCAGATCTGTCCTGGCAAACTTTTCACCCGCAGCCAAAGGCACATGTTAAGTGTGCCAATTGTCAGAATTCTTTCAACACATCTCTTCAGGAAGGGATTTAGTACTAGAAAGGACATGCAAAGCGCAGCATAAGCAGCGTTTGAGACAGGGGAGCCTCAATCCTTTTGCCCTAAGCGACTCTTAACGGTTTGGATGGAATTCAGATTCAAAACAAGCTAGGTTTGCCTTCAGAACAGATAGCATAATTTGCTTTAGGTTTTAGTGCCATTTCGCTTTTAAATGGACCAAATCTTCAAGTTGTTCATAACTCAACTGTTTGAAAACGGCAACAGACCTAACTGCCCCCAAGGAAATATATTCTTATCCCCAAACTGAGACACACAGATTGGCCAGCCAAGCTGCGATGACGGGAACTGCTACAGCAGCATCTGGAATCAAAAGAGCAACCAGCAGTCTCCAGACAACCCTGAGAACTGCAAATCTAAAGGTGCGACTTCTGTTTCATGGATTTACTTTGTGTCAATCAAAACTCAATAAAACCCACTCCTTAATATCCATTGAAAACTATGAAGGCAGTTTAGCAGAGCGGGATAGAAGCGATAAGGCATTAAGCTTTTATGCCTGTATTTTATGTCTTGCAGCAAAGCAAGGCAACAAAGTAATACTTCAACAGTTTGCTCAAATAAAGGTTTAAATCAGCAATCTCATCTACTCACCCTTTTCACCAGCATCCAGGGAAAGTTTCTTAATGTCATCAGTCAAGACATCCTGCAAGTGGTCTTGTCCATGCTCTGCATCGTTATCATCAAACTGAGCTTCTATAACAACATCCGGACTTCTAGCGTCGCCTTTCGCCGTCTCTTGAGGAACGCAAGGCCCTAACATATCCTCGGGGACATCTGATTCATGCGTGGCTTCTGTTTCTTTGTCACTACCATCTGGCTTTATTACCTGAAGGACCAGGGGATTAGAAAGAAAAAGGCAAGCTAAATCACTGGACCGAAGAAAGAAAACATTATCTTTCCTTTTTCATCTGCATCCCCAAGGAGCTGACAATGAATTGTGGGTGGCTGGTGGCACACTGCAATTGCTGCGTAATTAGCCACAGACAATGCACAATCTAAAAAGGTACCTCACTAGGATAAAGATGGGAATGGCATGGCTTTTGCAGTACCTCAACTGTGACAATAATGTATCCAAAGTGTATCTGGAGCAGAACCATAGAGTTCCTGCCAAGCCTCTAATCGCCTCTACAGAAGCTGGGAGTAAACACAGAGAGGGAGGGAGGATACACCACAACTTAATAAGTTGCTTAGACCATTGTTCACCAAGATACACTAATCATCCTGGGAAGTCCCAAAATTCAAGCAGTTCCAGTGAATGCTAGAACCATGTCAAAGCACATCTCTGGGAAAGCTCTCCAATGCACAATGGGGAACAGACTGAAAAAGTACAGACCAGAGAACATGGTGCCCTGCAACCTGCACAAGAACTGGACTGTGGCAGCTTGGTAAGGCACCAACCTTTGCACTTATTTTAGACTCCAGTCTTTTCATTAAAGGCAACCAGTTATTGCTGTTACTTATACAAACCTCCTAATGAAATTACCAAGAGGAATGAGCTCAGTTAAAGTTCAAGTTCCTTTACCATTAACTAACTGGAAATTCAGATAAATAACTGAGCATTGCTACAGATTTGTCCCCACTTCAGTGTGGCAATGGCACAGAGAGAGAAGAAACCATGTAATCACATTTAAAAAAATATCTTGAAGAATCCATGTCCCAGTAAAATGGACACCAGACCTGGATGGCCAGGTGAGAGGCAGAAACTGCTCCTTCTCAGGACACAATGGTCAAAGCAGTGGACACTGGATACGTAGGCATTTACTAGCACCCTTCCTGCAATCGACAGCAAGTTGCAAGCACTTACCCAGCCCTGGAACCTATACCCAGGTTGCAGTTTCAAACACATCTAAATTTCAGTCAAGCCATGGCACTTCAATGTGAGATTCAAATCAGTGTGGCCTAAGAAATAACCTAAAGTCACAAAGAAACTGGGCAATCCCACTCCAGTACCTCCCAGCAACTCAGCTCCTCTCCAGCTGGTGCTGATGCTTCCCAGGCAGGTAACTCCTCAGTATCACAAGCAGCAACCCGTGCCCCCAGCAAAGCAAGTGAAGGGTCCCTTTTAAAAATAAAAAAAAAAAAAAAAAACCACCCAAACGTTTTTGCTTTAAAAATATGGAATAGAGTCAGGAGAAATAAGCATGAATAGGTTCAACAGGTCCTAGCTGAAGACAACCATTCCAAGTAACAAAAGCACAATCCAAAAGAGCTCCATGAATTATTTAGTAACTAAAAAGCCAACAGGTCAAATTCAGGCCTGCACTCAGTAGACATTCACTATTTACATGTAGAGAGGCAGTTATGCTTTCAAGCAGTACCCATTTCTTTGCAGGCTTTTCACAATGCATAACAGTAACAAAATCAATTTTAAAATGGGGTTGAATTCAAGTCTTTAAAAAGAAAAAAATTCAGATGACATTACTCTGAACTCTTGTTACCTTTTGTGACTCTGCTTTCCATCTTTATTTTCATTTTTAATATGTATATAATTTGTTACCATAGCAGATCTTGACTCAAACACTAAATTGTGACAAAAAGGGAAAAAGTTTGGCAGAAGAGGGGAAAATGGTGCATTATTAAACCTGGCTACACTTGGTACATAAAATACTGACACACAATGGTCTGGGCAAGAACAGTCTATTAGATTAGTGAGCTGACAAGGCTCCACGCACTTCTGACTCTGCCAGTGTGCCTATCCAAAAAGAAAACCAGTGTCAACAGTAATGTTTGGACCCTACCATGGTCAGATGTGGATGTATTCAGCTCTTAAATTTCAGTTGCACCAGATGTGAGCAAGAGTGCCACTGCAGCAGGAGTTCGTTTTCTTCAATCTCTTCAGGTTTTGCCTGAATTTCTCTCTCTCCAAGTTGTTCTTTGGAGAGAGAGAGAGAGAGATATGTGTTTGGGGTGCTAAATTACAAAGTTTTCTATACATAATGCAGGGAACAACATCAAATGTATCTGAACGATAGGAAGTGCTTCTCTAAAGATGCAGCACTGAAAAGCTTATGCTTCAAGAGTTTATGCTGCATTAAAAGAAGGCAGCAGATAAGGATTTCTTTTTAAATGCTATATGCTAAAATTGTTGTGCTTCCCCCAAGCTAGAGGATACATTCTGCTGTTGCTAGCTAGCATGATACCCCAGCTGTGACTACCTAAGTAAGCCCTCAGTCACACATTGCCTTATGGATTTGCAAATGGATTTTTAAGTAAAGTTTTCCAGAGTCCACAAAATCACCTCCACACAGCCTAGAGCAGCAAAATGTCCAAATGCTGGCAGGCATGGGCAATAGGATTTGTTTTCTTTTTAAGGCCAAGACAGATCATTTAGGCTGACCTCATGTATAACAGAGCAGAGAATTTCACCCAAGATTTCTTGCATCACACCAAAAATTTTGGGAAGCTGTACATCACAAGACTGAAAAGCTGCATAAGACTTTACAAAATCAGGAGCTCAACGGATACAATTGCTCCATTTAAGATGATCAGAGTTTCTGGCCAACATGAGCTCATCACACAGATTCCAAAGGGCAGGATCCTTCTGTAAATGAGCAGCAGCATGCTTGACCATGACAGAATGAGCATTTCTTACATGCAGTATCTCTGAAACCAGAAACTGATGATATTGCACTCTCCTATTCTCACGCTGCTGAAGCTCATGCATGACGTAATGCATTCAGCTAGGACGTATCAGCGCTTATCAGAGATGCAGAATATATCAAATACACAATTGGCTAAGTCTATCATGCAGTCATACAGTGAGTACAGAGCATCATTCTCCCCCAATGCATTTGAAAATGCACAGAGCCAGGAAGATGAGATTTCCCCTTGCTGCATATGCATGAAATGTATGATCTTACTACCATGCAAACGTCCCGGGATGCATGGTTAAAGCCCCTTGAAGGACCCTAACTTCCCAACCTGGGAAGCCAAATGTCAACTTCATGGTTCTATAATATTCATATGCTCTTTAGCAATAATTTTTCTAAGTTTGAATAAGCCAATTGCTTATTTAAATGTCTGATCCTTAAGACAGTGGCTGAAGAAAGGCTTTTTCCCCAACTTCAAACAAACATCTATCACCGAACAAGCACTGAGTTTCTGCCCCCACAGTGACTGCTTTGTAAAGGCATAGCTGACCAAACACAAGATCTCTGAATGAAAATCCCATTTCAACCATAAATATAATAAGAAACAGCTAGTGGGCAAGAACATCCTGGCATGAATCTGTACAATCTGGAGAGCAGAGTGATTACCTCCGCACTCAGCCCGGCCTTGAAGCAGCCATCGAATGAACAATTGTCCTTACTCGGGAGGAAATTGTTCCAACAGAAAACTGAACCAGGATCTGTGCATCTGAAAGCACAAAGGTGACCTCCTGAGCTGCAGGAGAAAGTCCTTCCTCTGCCAGAAGCAACCTTACATCTACATCTGCCCTCTTAGTTCTAAGCTTTTCATGGATTTCCCACCCAAGCCCAGGTACAGCTCAGGTGTGGGGGTTTTGTTGCTGCCTTCTCAAAGGCGACAGCTGTCAACTCACCCATTAGTCTATAATCTCAAGCCACTGAGCCAGACTGGTGAGCTAAGAACCTCCAGGCTTTTTCCAATAAATGCACCGAGCCCCCAAAGTGTTTATGCCCAATTCTAGCAGGTTTGCTTCTCTTCCTTATTCATCTCTGATCCTTACAAGCAATCCACGAATCCTCAGAGATCGGAAAATGAAACACGGCTGACTGCTGGGCTACACACAGCTGGAGGGATGCACTTTGCACAGATAGAGTCTTTCCACGTAGGGTCACTGTTTTCAACAGAAGCTTACAGAGGCCTCCTTCACTGAAAGCACCTTGCAGGGTAAGGAAGCAGGATCATCTTCACCACAGCTGTTTCATAGAATCAATAAGGTTGGAAAAGACCTCAAAGATCATCAAGTCCAACCTGGACACATACAATAAAACGAGCCTCAAGGGAGGCTCTCCTCTCCCTCTACTCTACTCAAGCAAGGCCACATCTGGAGAACTGTGCTCAGTTCTGAACTTCCCATTTCAAGAGAGGCAGGGAACTACTGAACAGAGTCCAACAGCAGGCTACAAAGATGACTAAGAGATTGGAACATCTCTCTTATAAGGACAGGGTGAGAAACCTGGGGCTGTTTAGACTACAGAAGACTGAGAGGGGATCTTCTAGATGTTTATCAATATCTAAAGGGCAGGTGTCAACAGGATAGAGCCAGAGACTTCAGTTGTTGCCCTATGATAGGACAAGGGCTAACAGGAACAAGCTAGAACACAGGAAGTTCCACCTAAACATAGGGAAAACCTTCTACACTTCAAGAGTGACAGAGCACTGGAACAGGCTGCCCTGAGAGGTTGTGGACTCTCCTCCTCTGGAGACTTTCAAAACCTGCGTGTATGAATTCCTGTGCATCCTGCTCTAGATGAGCCTGTTTTATCACACAGAATCACAGAATCACCAAGGTTGGAAGAGATCTCAAAGATCATCAAGTCCAACCTGTCACCACACACCTCATGACTAAACCATGGCACCAAGTGCCACGTCCAATCCCCTCTTGCACACCTCCAGGGATGGTGACTCCACCACCTCCTTGGGCAGCCCTCAGTTTAAGAAGGACATTGAGACACTTGAATGTGTCCAGAGAAGGGCAATGAGGCTGCTGAGAGGCCTTGAGCCCAAGCCCTACGAGGCGAGGCTGAGGGAGCTGGGGTTGATTAGCCTGGAGAAGAGGAGGCTCAGGGAGACCTAATTGTTGCCTACAGCTACCTGAAGGGTGGTTGTAGCCAGGAGGGGTTTGGTCTCTTCTCCCAGGCAACCAGAACCAGAACAAGAGGACACAGTCTCAAGCTGTGCCAGGGGAAGGTTAGCAGCAGGGGTCAGACTAGAGGATCTCCGGAGGTCCCTTCGAAGCCGTAGCATTCTGTGATTCTGTGAAATTCTTCATCTTACTCAAAATGCTGCCAATAAAGAGAGTCTTTTCATAGGGATAACAGGAAAGAGTGGAGACAACACTTCTCCGTAAGTCAGTCAATACTCAGCAAAATCCTTCAAACCCAAAGTGTGTAACTCACCCAGAAGATTTTAGAAGTGACAAGCCATTAACAGTAACTCTCTTCAGTGGGGTAGACAGACAATGCACAATGAGACTCCTCACACTGCTGCAAAAAGGTGCAGTAGATTCACCAGCAAGTAGAAGCTGAAAACAGCTTCAGGGAGTTCACGTTAAACAGGGAGGACTAAACACGGGAACAGCTATCAGGAAAAAAAGGTCTTCAGTCCAAGTCCATCTTCTGTGATATGCAAACCAAGATAAGATGCCTTTGTTCTGAAAAATAATTTGGTCAAGCACAAGCTCTGCTTTAGCTATAGACAAGTTATTACGGTCAATGCTGGTTGGGGAGACAAAGCTTAGGTCTGAGTCATTGGTCCTGGAGAAGGCTCCAGGGAGATCTTATAGCTACTTTTCAATATCTGAAGGGGACCTACAGGAAGGCTGGAGAAGGACTGTTTAGAAGGGCTTGTAGCAATAGGATGCGGGGCAATGGTTTGAAACTGGAGCAGGGTAGATATAGGTTGGACATAAGAACAAAGCTCTTTACAATGAGAGCAGTAAAACACTGGAACAGGTCGCCTAGGGATGTGTTGAGGCCCCATCCCTGAAGACATTCAAGATCAGACTTGATGTGGCCCTGGCAGCCTGATCTAGTTGGAGGAGTCCCTGTTGCCTGCAGGGGGGTTGGACAAGATGGCTTTTGAGAGTCCCTTCTAACCCAATGCAATGTGTGAATCTGTCCTCTCTGCAGTCAAGCCTCAAGTGAAGCAACAACTCTGAGAAACAGAAACAGGTTGAAAGTGGTGATTTCAAAAGGAAGACAGCTGAAAATGGGCCCTTTGGACCAAATGACCATCTTGCCGTTAAACAGAGCGTTGCTACCACAACACTAACACAAACACCACATTTCATACCAGCACTGTGAACACCTGCATCTATTAGCCTCCCAGCTTTTGCCATATTAAACAGGCTTCACTTAAAAGCTGGTTCCCTAATGCTCCCTCACGAGGGAGTAGGAATGGAGCCTGGCTAACATGAGGATGCTGTCACAGCTCAGACACAGACACTTGAGCCAAGCTACCATAAATACTGCAAGGAAGAGCTTTGCTTTTCTGGAAGGAGCAACCAAACAAAGGCTGGCTCGCTCTAGCTCCTTCTTGGATAAAGAAAGGATGGCACTTCCAATGAGAGAAAAACCACCTGTCCCTGTCACCATTTCTTCTCTTTATGATTCCACCTACACCAAATGGCTCCAGCAAAGATGCCAATGCAGTAGAGGTGGCTAGCATCAGTAAGTGCAGCCATGACGTTACTTTCAGAATAACAATAAGGTTAGACTGAGTTTTTCTATTGTAGATTTGGAATGGTGGTTTGGGGTTTTTTAGTGCTTGGTGGGGTGGTTTTGGAGGGGGTGTTTGTCATCTTTTAATTCTAAATCACTAGAAACACTCGCTAACAGCCCACAGGGTAGCTGTTTCATACTAAACAGCACATTACACTCTACATTCCAGGCATCACATTTGATGCAAGAACTATACAAACATCCAAACTAAAAGCTTTCCCACTTGGTTAGGAAAAAGCTACTTGCTCTTCCCCAGAGGGCTCTGCTGTTCCCAGATATCAGATGCAGGTCTGTCACAGCAGTTGTGACAAAGCCATCCTGCTTGTTGAATCAAAAGGGTTAAGGAGTATAAAAAGGCTTCTTGGGAACAGTGACTTTTCAGAGCTCTTCTCTCACTCACTCCCACTGCAGCAGATGAGAGATGGCAAAGGAACAAAGAAATCTAATGCATGTGTTTTCTGTATGCCCACCAAGCCTGCTGAATCCACAAAGCCATCTCCCCTGCCCTCACCAGCACCCTATATACTCCCTGCAAAGTGAGATTTTACTACAGAGTTAATTCAAGTAATCAAACTGAGCATTCAGGTGTAGTCTAGTCCAAGTAGACACAGCAGAGGGCCCTACATACAGGCTTGCCATGCAGCTGGAAAAGTAACAGAATTCACTGCAAAATAAACCCATCTGTCCAAACAGCCACCTTCTCTCAATACTCCATCCTGAAGTATGCCTTACTGCTGAACTGTTCCCACACCTTGCTGTGCTTCAGGCAGTACCTAGACATTACAGGTTACAGCATGCCCCCTCCAAGTCCAGTTCAAGTCCTTCTTCTACAACCTTGCACAAACAACCAGAGAAATGGGAAAGCATCAACAGGGAACATTCCCAAGACTGACCTGAATCCTAAAGCCAAAACCCCAACAGCCTCCTCACCGTGCACCTCTACTGCCTATCTGGTCTCTAACCTGTCATTGGCCTCAACCTCATGTTGCACTGTTCCTTGGCCCAACTTCTATACTCTGCTTCCAAACATGCTGATCAACACTTCATTATCACCAAGCAGGAGACAGTTGCCTCTGCCACACCTCAAGTAAACTCCAGCCTTCACACTCTTTCTGCCATGTCTATGTGGTCTCCTCGGAGCCATCTTTCCCATGTCTGGGTCTTGCACTGGTGCCTGTAGGATACACAGTCCTGAGACAAGGACTGTGGTCCCTTGGGTTTATTCCATCTGGTTCTACAAATAGGATAAATTAAACAGCTCCATCTGCGTGCTCCTGTCTTTTGTACCCTCTAAAAACTGCTGAGAAGCAAGAAAAGACAAAGTTGTCAGAAGCAGCTGTTCCCTGCTCAGTGCAGGTACTCCACATGCCATAGCACCAGTGGTGTGGATCCAAAACTCCCAAATTCCAAAAAAAGGAGCCACTCTTCAGGCTGCAGAAAAAAATACCTGAGCTCAAAGTGGATCCTTTGCCCCAAGCTGCTTTGAAAGCACAGGTGGTACATATACAGGCTTATTATAAGCCCCTGTCAGGTCTGTACTACTTTTCCCAAGGATTATTTGGGACTATCGCTGAGAGATATCACCCTGGGCAAGGGGATTCAGACTTTAGAATTGCTCTGTGATATCTAGACACGCTGAGCCTAATGACATCAAGGAGACATGGGGGAAGGACAGTGTCTCCATGCCTGCTTGCAGAGAACACTGCACAATCTCCTTTGTAGACAAGCTGATGTGGTAAGGACTTCCAGCATTGTGTTGTCATAGCCAGGTGTACAAACTTGTTCTACACTTTCTGCTCCTGCTGCCACCCCCAGGATTTGATTTGGTGCTAGAAGAACAGCCTGTTTCCAGAATACTTCCTGCTATTGCACTGACCTTCCCACACACGTTCCCCAAAACACAGGAATCCCTGGAGCAGGAGCGATAGAGCAAACCCCTTGTGACCCAGCCATGGCTTCCCAACCCACATGTTATTCGTTCATGCAGTTATATGTAGTCACACTTCAAAGCAGTGATGAGTACTTAGTCATAGCCCATCATCTGTAGGCAAATCTCTCTAGTGAGAGAGTAAAGGTGGAAAGGTCAGCATCCAGCCCTTAACAACACCCAGGAATCAACTTTTTCCTAGACACACAAAATCCAACGAGGCACATGCAGTTCCTCCACCTCCTACAAGAAAATTCTTTTTGTAAAAGAGGCCCTTAAAGCTGGCAGCCTCCCTGCTGGACCCCAATGAAATGTTCCTTGTACCTTGGGTCTTTGTATTGCCTGCTCCTCACAAGACCTCCCACCTTGGTGCATCTCATGAGCTGTGTGTTGCACTCCAGGCCACAGCGAACTGGAAACGAGAGTATAATGCACAGGGCCCAGCTATGAGGTTGCCAGAACATATTGGTTTGAAACATCCCAGAAAATATTCAGCTCCATATTTTCAACAGTAGCCAGGAAGAAAATGCATGGAACAATTTTGAGAACTGTTTTTCAAAAGTCATTTAAATCAAATTATGCCCTATCCACACTGGCAGCAAAACCCTCTCTCCTAACTGGAACTGCTTTTCTGTTCTTTGCCTGTGTGTTCTTTGCTTTTTGGTTTAACGTTTTAGGGGTTTTTTAAACCTGTCTCCCAGCCATCTCTTTCTGGTAATGTGGACAGGCACTGCAACCTTACAAGAATGGGTGCCAGGACAAAACCTATGATACACAGTCACTATAATAAATCACTCAAGAGGAGCGTATTAGAGGAGAAGAGTAATGTAAGGTTACATCTTCAAAGGTATGATCCTCTGAAATCACTGCGTTTTTCAGCTAACTACTGCAGAAAGATATCCCATTTGTATCTGACGTAAAGAAGCTGACAGGCTTTTGGATCATTTGCAACTCCAAGACACTATCATGAATCAATAGATATTTTAAAAGATGCAGTTGTTACACAGTGCTTGCATGTAATCAGAAAAGAATCTGCTTGTGCCGAGTGCGTATCGGTTGAAAGCTGCGACGCCAAGCAAATCCACACCACTGGCTCACACAAACCCAAAGTATTACCCATTACTGCCTCCTCTTTCTTTTTTTTTGTTGAAACAATACAAGCATGCATGAAAAACATATTTCCTGGAAACACTGATACTCTTTGAAGACTTATTCAACATTTCATAAACCAAACAAGCCCACACCCGCACGTGCCCATAAGAGGTGGGCTGACAATGCAAACTAATCAAAATGTACTGGAAGGGCTATCCAAGATATTTGCATACCTACACCTCCCAAGGTTATTTGGAGCTTTGTGCAGAACTGGGTAAAAAATATCCCCCATCTGTCTAAGAAACAACACTGTGATCAGCACTTTTAACTCACTGAGGCAGGAAACAAACCAATCAACCAAGAGTCAACATGTTGGGGCTCACACTCTAAGCCCCTCACACTCCCTTTTTGTTCCTTTAGATCGGGCTCTAAGTGCCAGCTCCCAGGGGTCTCAGCCCTGCACATGTTTTGACACACTTTCAAAGCCCAAAATGGTACACCTGGGACAAAGCACACACTGCTCAGGAAGTGCACGGAGGCCAAGAAAAGCAATAGAAATTTCCACAGTTAACTTGCATTACTGGTTGCCAATAAGCCTCTTACTATGAAAACCCATAATTGGAAGCTGTCATATTACAGAACAATTTATGGAAGTTTTCAGAGTATATATGCCCCAGTGGGAACTTCCTTTGACCTGTGTGTTCCATCAGCCCAGGTCTGCTTATTTATTTACACAGTGAGACAAAAGCATCAGGAACCTAAACAAGTCATTGCTGAAGCATCACCGAGGCTCCTGCTCTAGAAGTGCTTCAAATAGTTCTTTGCTCCTTACTCCTTCCAGTCATCCATCTTTATAGAAGCATAGAATCATTTTGGTTGGAAGAGACTTCTCAGATCACTGAGTCCAACCATCAGCCTAACACCTCCACAGCCATCAAAACACATCCCAAAGTGCCATGTCCACATGTTCTTGAACATCTCCAAGGACACACTATGCTTACATTCAGTCAGCAGCTGGACTTCCCTATCTTTATTTAATTTTATTTTCTGCAAGAACATTCTTGCACTTATATTGTTGGCATCTGCTCCTTTGAGGAACACAGAAGGCAAAATGCAACCGCTCTGGGCAGAGTGCATCCAGTGATGCCGACCTCAATCTCATCAAATGAGCTTGGCAAAATTAGATCCTACTCTTACGGTCTGTACACTGTCACACCAGGGAAACCGGCACCTATATTAATTCCTAAATCAGATTTCATTTGGGTTAAAACATGGCTCCAACCAAGAACAACAGCCTCCCCTCAGTGCCAGCATGATACTTTTAAACTGCACAAAACCAGCCAGTGCTTTGCAGATAATTATGTTCCAGTGTGAATGCAAAGGGATTTCGTAACAGGTGCTGGAGACACTTCCCAGGAAACACAGACACTTTAGCAGCAGAAAACTGCAAGTCCCCTTAACACTAAATTTTCCATACAGAAGCCAGAAGGTACCATCTGCCGGAATGTTTGGTTTTTTTCACTATGGGCAGCTCCATCCTCTAGGAAATGGGTTGAGACATCAACTGACCATCAGGTTAACTATTTTTGCATGCTGTGCTGCTGCTAGTTCCAGTCACGCACAGCAAGACCACTGTGAATTCAGTACCCTGCCCATCACCCTTGGACAGGCACTGAACAAGCTCCGTGCTCAGGGGACACTGTGGCAGAACAGGGGCAGCCACGGCTGAAGAGGATAACCCACAGAGAAATGGAATCGGAGGACATAATCCCTGCAAGCACAGTAAGTGGGGGAAAAGAAAATCAGATGATTCACTGAGGATAAAAGGTAACAGCTTCCTCTACTGTTGAGAGATTTCTGTATCCCTTGAAGTAATTTCTGAAGAGAAGAGAAGCTGGGAGCCAAACTTGTTCCTTCACACTTGATATGAGCAAATTCTGACACTGGACAGAATATCACTGCAGCATAGAGCAACAAATGTCTGTGGAGGAGAAGAGGGAGATGACAACAGAACATTTTGCTCAAAGATTCCTGCAAAAACACAGACTGGGTTATCACATTAGGAAGGCTCCTCACCTGTGACCTAAGCCTGCTACAAATCCCATTTATTCAGGCTTCATGACTTACAGATGGTTTCACTCAAATGCACAGAGAAGTCCTTGAATGCCTGGTCAGAAAGTGCAGGTGAGACTGCCTTGATATTAAAGCCCTATTGCAACCAGAAATCTCAGACTTCTCTATTTTAGCCTCTCAGTAGGTTCCTTATTAAGTGCATAAGGAAAGTCCCACTCTCAGTCACCCATCACTTTCAGTAAGTCATTCAAACCATCTCAGTTACTTGGACCATGGGCTAGGCAGATCTGCATATTCTGCCCTAGAGATGCTGCAGTTGACTCTCACACAGTTAGCAAAGCAAAGTCAGAGTGCAAAAAGAAGGCTGAAAGCAGCAAAGCAACTGCATGGATATGTGGTAACGCCACAAATGAATACCTGAGCATTGTTCATAAATTAATCTTGGGTTGCTCTGCTTTATAGCTATCAAAACAAGAGCACCTCAAAAAAGAACACATAAAGGCAGCTGGGGCAGGCAGTGCTCCAGGAGAAAGTGAGGAGGGTATATCTCCACTCAGAAAATGGGCATATTTAGTTTATATGCAGACATGAGCATTAATGTTTCCAAATACTTCACCTAGGTTCAAAGCATTACTTAACTCTTGGGGGCTTATCAGGAACCCTAACATATCAGTTAGCCATCTACAAATAGAAGGCTTTCTCCTCTTCCCACCCAGGGCCTAAGGCTCAACCACACAGACCACATTCAGGGTTTCACAACAGTAAATCTGACTTTCACATAATCCAGGGGCACCGTTAGTTTATTTACAGCTGCTGGCTGGAATCAGGACAGGATAGAAACATCCCAAAGTTCCAAAAACAAAGCGCTGGTGAGGCCACACTTCAAGTATTGTGTTCGGTTCTGAGCCCCTCTCTACAGGAAGGACATTGAGGTGCTGGACCACGTCCAGAGAAAGGCAATGATGCTCATGAAGGGCGTGGAACACATGACCTATGAGGAGCACTGAGGGAGCTGGGGTTGTTCAGTCTGGCTAAGGGAGACCTCATCACACACTACAGCTACCTGAAGGGAGGTTGGAGCAAGGAGGGGACAGCCTCTTCTCCTTGAGTCAAGCAATAGGACTAGAGGAAATGGTTTCAAGCTGTGCCAGGGGAGGTTTAGGCTGGATATTAGGAAATGTTTCTTGACTGAGAGGGTTCTCAAACATTGGAATGGTCTACCAAGAACAGTGGTGGAGTCATCATCCCTGGAGCTGTTTAAGCAGTGTCTGGACCTGGTGCTTAGAAACATAGATTAGTGTTGACCCTTCAGTGCTGGGCTGAGAGTTGGACTGGATGATCTTCGAGGTATATTCCAACTGGATGTATTCTGTGATTCTTTGTCTTTGGGAGGAAACCAGCTCTTACTTCTACACAGAAAGCACTATCACTAATCAGAACAATTACCGAATTCCTATTTAAAGATGACCTGAGACATCATTCAGTTGTATCACAGCTGGGAATATCATTAGAACAGCAAAATCATCAGTGACCCCCACAATTACAACCACATAACAGCTACCTCTCCATAGGTTACAGACACTTACCAATAAGAATTTTGTACAATTTGGCTATCCTTGCCTATCCAAAATTAGGTCATACATTGGTCAATAACTTAAAAAGGAAACTTCAACTAGCTTGGAACCAAATTACCTGATTTTGAAATGTTTAGGTAATTGTCTATTATAATAACATAAAGTTTTAATAAAAACTTCCTCACTGAACTAACCTCCAACAGCAAAACTAGTTGCTCAAGGTGCTCTCCATAACTACCTTTTCTGCTGTGACCTGATTTTGTTATGCAGCTTCATCAATAGAGCAGCAACAGTACTGAGGAACTAATCTCTTTCTAAAAGTGATCCACAAACCTGCCACAACAGGAGACATACTAGAAGGAAAGCCACAAGAACATGGTAACTGGTCTGTCTCCACAGAACTGGTATTCCTGTTTTTTCCTGTTGGAAGGCAGGGAAATGTCCATTGAAAGCACAGGATCTGCACACTGCTATCTCTGACAAAATGTATCCTTTCCTAAAAGTGATCCCCAAACCTTACACAACAGGAGACATACTAGAAGGAAAGCCACAAAGAACAAGGTTAACTGGTCTGTCTCCACAGAACTGGTATTCCTATTTTTTCCTGTTGGAAGGCAGGGAAATGTCCATTGAAAGCACAGGATCTGCACACTGCTATCTCTGACAAAATGTATCCTTTCCAGGGCTGTACTCTAGCTGTGCTCAGCTGCCCCAGTCAGAACCAGGAACACAACTTGCTGAGGGCAGCACCAAAACATACACAAGGTTGCTAATGCTCAGCATAACTTCTAGGACATCAAAGACAAAATGCATTAACATCAGGGAACAGATGAGAACAAGGCACAGATTGTCTCTGAAAGCAGCCCATCTTAATGGAAGCAAACTAGGGGCCCAAAGTGTAGTAAAGATGCTTCTTGAGACAGATGAGTGATGCTCAGCATTTGGCTGAGGACTTCTACTGCTGCAGTGTTTTCTCTCCTTCTAGTGAAAACAATCAGTACCACCAGGCTTCCTCTTGAAATGGTGGCAGGGAAACGACTGTTGGCATTTGCGTCATCTGGAACTGCTCACATTACTCAGTGACGAGTCCTATTAAAGAGCAGCACCTCAAGCAAGAAGTCTATAGCTCAGTTTGCTTGCATTTACCTTTAGCAACGTGGTCTGTTCCATTAAATTTTGAAGCAGTGTTTATTGGAAGAGTAAAAAACATCAGCATCTTCCACCAGGCTTCCCGGCTTGTTTTTATGACGTCAATATTCAGGTTTATTCAACCCACTGAAAATATACATTGATTAAGCATGGTCTCAAAGCAGCTCCTGCAGCACTGAAAAATGCAGTCCATAGGAATGGTATATTTTTACTTCTTTGCTTCAGAATAAGGTTTATCATTACCGTAAAGAGGGTGTATCACAGTGTCACAGTATCACTAAGGTTGGAAATGACCTCAAAGATCATCGAGTCCAACCTGTCACCACAGACCCCATGACTAGACCATGGCACCAAGTGCCACGTCCAATCCCCTCTTGAACACCTCCAGGGATGGTGACTCCACCACCTCCCCGGGCAGCACATTCCAATGGCGAATGACTCTCTCAGTGAAGAACTTTCTCCTCACCTCCAGCCTAAACTTCCCCTGGCACAGCTTGAGACTGTGTCCCCTTGTTCTGGTGCTGGTTGCTAGGGAGAAGAGGCCAACCCCTTCCTGGCTACAACCACCCTTCAGATAGTTGTAGAGAGCAATGGGGTTGCTCCTGAGCCTCCTCTTCTCCAGGCTAAACAACCCCAGCTCCCTCAGCCTCTCCTCACAGAGCTGTGCTCAAGGCCTCTCACCAGCCTCATTGCCCTTCTCTGGACACGTTCAAGTGTCTCGATGTCCTTCTTAAACTGAGGGGCCCAGAACTGGACACAGGACTCAAGGTGTGGCCTAACCAAAGCTGAGTACAGGGGCACAATGACCTCCCTGCTCCTGCTGGCCATACTATTCCTAATGCAGGCCAGGATGCCGTTGGCCTTCTTGGCCACCTGGGCACACTGCTGCCTCATGTTCAGGCGGCTGTCGATCAGCACCCCCAGGTCCCTCTCTGTCCGGCAGCTCTCCAGCCACTCCGACCCCAGCCTGTAGCTCTGCCTGGGGTTGTTGTGGCCAAAGTGCAGCACCCGGCACTTGGACTTGTTGAATGCCATCCCATTGGACTCCGCCCATCTGTCCAGTTGGTCGAGCTCACCTTTGCCATCAACAATGTACAAAGCCTCTCTGCAATGAGCACAGGGAAGGACTGGCTACCAGAGTTCCCTGCTTCTTGATGCTAGGTGCTCTCTGGTCTGTTTTTCCTGCCTGGCAACCAATGCTGTTCTATCAAAAGGCTTTTCCACAGAATGAATCAAAAGTTGAGCTCAACTGTTACAACTCAGATTAAAATGTAATGTAAAGCGAGAGCCTAAGAGTTGGGAGATTTTGTTGTACTACTTCTCTACCAGCTGAGTACCACTAACAAGGGATTTCGGCGTGCGCTTCTCCTTTGCAACCTCGGCTTACAATGCAGTCCAAGTGTTCCTTCCCTCTCTCAAATTCATTAAAAAAAGAAGTCTTATTCAAGCTGAGATTTTGTATACAAGTTTTCTGCCAAGAGCAAATTTTTACAACTGAGTTTTAAGCTCCTTTAAAACAACAACAACAAAAAAAAGAGTCCAGAAATTTATAATGGAAATAGTGACAGTGCCCATCATCACAAGTACAGCTCACATCCCACCCTAAAGGAAAAGTTGGTCTCTCAACCAAATTCCATGCTTGTTCTGTAAAAATAGCCATTTATGAGATCAGCAAAAACAGGTGCAAACAAAACAAAACAAAACTGGGGATTTGTAGTTGGTTGATTGTAGGCTGAACATGAGCCTGCAGTGTGCCCAGGCAGCCAAGAAGGCCAATGGCATCCTGGCTTGCATCAGGAACAGTGTGGCCAGCAGGAGCAGGGAGGTCATTCTCCCCCTGTACACTGCACTGGTTAGGCCGCACCTTGAGTCCTGTGTCCAGTTCTGGGCCCCTCAGTTTAGGAAGGAGGTTGACTTGCTGGAAGGTGTCCAGAGAAGGGCAACAAAGCTGGTGAGGGGTTTGGAACACAAGCCCTATGAGGAAAGGCTGAGGGAGCTGGGGTTGCTTAGCCTGGAGAAGAGGAGACTGAGGGGTGACCTTATTGCTCTCTACAACTACCTGAAGGGAGGTTGTAGCCAGGCAGAGGTTGGTCTCTTCTCCCAGGCAGCCAGCACCAGAACAAGAGGACACAGTCTCAGGCTGCGCCAGGGCAGGTTTAGTCTGTATGTTAGGAAGAAGTTCTACACGGAGAGAGTGATTTGCCATTGGAATCGGCTGCCCGTGGAGGTGGTGGAGTCACCTTCACTGGAGGTGTTCAGGAGAAGACTTGATGGGGTGCTTGGCTGTATGGTCTAGTTGTTGGGTGGGTTGGATTGTTTGATGGGTTGGACGCGATGATCTTGAAGGTCTCTTCCAACCTGGTGTATTGTATTATTATTGTATTATTATTGTATTATTATTATTTAAACACTGGTGATGGCAGCAAAAAGCCATCACCTTGGTCATTACACTCTGATTGTGCAAGACTTTTGGAAAGTCTTGAATTACTTAAGAACTCTTTTCTCCTGGGCAAGCTTCTTGTAGTGATCATCACAGGCTAACTTGGCACCTCTTTGAATTGTGCTTCCAAATCCTAGTATCTTGGCCATTGCCAGAAATTATTCAACTACTTATTTATCTTCAGGTTTTGTCAGTTCTACCTGCTGGTTCAGTGTGATGAAGCCCACCACTATAGCCCACTCAAACAGTCACACGTCAGCCAGCTATTCCCTGCTGACAGGCTAAAGCTCTGCCATAGAATAGAATAGAATAGAATAGAATAGAATAGAATAGAATAGAATAGAATAGAATAGACCAGACCAGACCAGACCAGACCAGACCAGACCAGGGTTGGAAGAGACCTTTGAGATCATCATGTCCAACCTATCATCCAACACTATCTAATCAACTAAACCATGGCACCAAGCATCCCATCAAGTCTCATTCTAAACACCTCCAGTGATGGCAACTCCACCACCTCCCTGGGCAGCCTATTCCAATGGGCAATCACTCTCTCTATGGAGAACAACTTCTTAACATCCAGACTAAACCTCCCCAGGTGCAGCTTGAGACTGTGTCCTCTTGTTCTGGTGCTGGTTGCCTGGGAGAAGAAACCAGCCCCCACCTGTCTACAACCTCCTTTCAGGTAGTTGTAGACAGCAATAAAGTCTTCCCTGAGCCTCGTCTTCTCCAGGATAAGCAACCCCAGCTCCCTCAGCCTCTCCTCACAGGGCTTGTGCTCCAAACCCCTCACCAGCTTTGTTGCCCTCCTGCCACGAGTTCTCCCCTCTGCCTTGTGTTCCAGAAGAAGTGGATGGCTGCACACTGTAACAAACTGAATCTTGGCAGGCTATGCAGAAGCAGAGATGCAAAACCTGTGGCATTGCCTGGAAGAGTTACCCCTCAAACAGAAAGAATCGGTATCCAGCTGTAGTAATAAATTCCTCTTGATATTCTGAACACGCTTCCGATTTCCTTAATAGACACACAGTAAATACCATAATGCAAACTAGAAATACAAGAAAAATCATGTGCTCAGTTGTGTTAGAGAGGTACAAAGCTGAGGTGCTAACAGGCCACACGGGGAAGCATCACGGCATCAAGCGTTAACCCCATTCAACACGCATGCAAAACCAATCCAAGAATGGCAAAATTCAGAAGCATGGCTCAAAAGCATGTGACTGTGAACTAGCCTTGACACCTGCTTATGTCATTAATAAAACATTTGATATATGAAGAACACTGGGTCTCCAAAAGCGCCTTAAGCGGCGTTGAAATGTGTTAGTCATCCAACAAGAACTCTCACTTCAGCACTGGAAATTAGAGAACAAGGAAATCAAATCAAACCTTTACAAAGTTGCCAGCTCAAATGCTAAGTCTGGACTGTGCTACCTGTAAACACTCACCACTAACAATTACAGATTGCTAGTCCTGTTTACCAGTAAGGGACTATCTCTCCCTTGAAGTACATCATGCATGGTTATTGAGACTCTGAGACAAGCAGCTACATTGAGCTTGCAATATGCTTATTAAACAAGCCCAGTAATTTCAAAGCAGATCTGCTCCACTCAAAGCAATCTTAGTTTGTTCAACCTTTTCCCTCTGGGTAAAAGTAAGTATGGGATGACATTTAACAATTTTCCTTACCTGGAAGAAGTTACTTGAGGAGTACCTACAAAGGTAAAGCTTGTAGATAGGTACAGACATATAGTATACTGTACAATACAATAAACCAGGTTGGAAGAGACCTTCAAGATCATCGCGTCCAACCCATCAAACAACTAGATCATGGCACCAAGCACCCCATCAAGTCTCCTCCTGAACACCTCCAATGAAGGTGACCCCACCACCTCCCCAGGCAGCCCATTCCAATGGGCAATCACTCTCTCTGTATAGAACTTCCTCCTAATGTCCAGTCTAAACCTGCCCTGGCACAGCCTGAGACTGTGTCCTCTTGTTCTGGTACTGGCTGCCTGGGAGAAGAGACCAACCTCTGCCTGGCTACAACCTCCCTTCAGGTAGTTGTAGAGAGCAAGAAGGTCACCCCCCAGTCTCCTGTTCTCCAGGCTAAGCAACCCCAGCTCCCTCAGCCTTTCCTCATAGGGCTTGTGTTCCAAACCCCTCACCAACTTTGTTGCCCTTCTCTGGACACGTTCCAGCAAGACAACATCCTTCCTAAACTGAGGGGCCCACAACTGGACATAGGACTCAAGGTGTGGCCTAATCAGTGCAGTGTACAGGGGCAGAATGAGCTCCCTGCTCCTGCTGGCCACACTGTTCCTGATGCAAGCCAGGATGCCACTGGCCTTCTTGGCTACCTGGGCACACTGCAGGCTCATGTTCAGCCCACAATCAACCAGCACCCCCAGGTCCCTCTCTGCCTGGCCGCTCTCCAGCCACTCTGACCCCAGCCTGTAGCACTGCCTGGGGTTGCTGTGGCCAATGTGCAGAACCCGGCACTTGGATGTGTTCAATCTCATGCCCTTGGACTCTGCCCATCTGTCCAGCCTGTTTGTATGTGCATGTATATATTATTGATATTTATATATATACTGCATGTATTTATATATATACTGCATATGTGTGTGTGTGTGTATATATTACCCTAATACAGTAAGTGTGTCAGTGATAAATTGTTTAATCAACCTGACAAAAGAAAAAGGGTAAATTTACACTCCCAGGTTATCCCAGGAAACAAAGAAGAAAGGAAATTTGTGTTCATTACAATAATTTAACTGTATCATTTAAATAAGCTGTTTTCATAGCAGCTTCTCTCATGTAACTTAAGAGAAGTAAAGTCTTGAGAGTGTATTCTTGAAACTTCACAAGTGACAGGACTACATGTCAGCTCCACTTCATCACAGGGAAGTTTGGAAAGCAGCCTCTGGAAACAGTAATGCTGCTCTGCAACTCAACAAAAAAGTTTATGTTTATCTTGTTAAAAAAAGAAAATGTTAGCCCTTTCATATACACACACACTTTTAAGATAACAGGATTTTCTTCACAGCTTCAAGTTAGGCACCGAAGTACTTTGTTATGATTAGTTTTATCACACTGAAACCAAATACTCTGGATTATTAATCAACTCTTCTGACAGGTCTCCAATAATGAAACACACCATGCAGCTAACAATGACTCACTATTCATTTGAAGCTGATAAAACAGAAAAGGAAGACAGGCAAGTTTTCAGATACTACCCAGGCAGCCCACAGCTTTAGGAAACCCTTTCCATTTGATTTCCCACCAGCAAAACCAGGTATTTGTTGGCTTTCACATGGCAAACTTCCCACTTCCCTGCTCCCATTCTACCCATAGATGACAGCTACCACATCAAAGACTATTAATACCAAAAGCATCTACTTGTCTCAAGGGCTGAGGATATGTGAAAAGCAAGTTAATGCTCTCTCAAGTACAACAGTAAGTCCTTCACTTCCTTTTTACTTAATACCTTCTTAAATTATCTCCCTTGTTTTGAAATGTCTGTTCACGCCTCAGGCTAATTTGCTGGTTTACCACGTACCGCGCTATGCCTAGGCCATAACACCATCATCGGAGAAAAGAACACTACACAGCAGTTTGGGTTTGAGCTGCTGGGGATCCAAATTCATACCCCACTTCCTCATTTGGGACCCAAATTCACCACTTCCACCTTCACAGCTTGGCTATGCTGGGCCCTGGCACTGGGGGATGGAGATTGTGCAGAGAGAAAGTTAATGAAGGAGGTAACATCGGGGTAGAGATTGGCCACGTAAAGTGTTAGCAGCATGGACACACACTCCCCCTCAGTCTACCTGTTCTCACCCACAGACTACTGAATCAAGTACTTTATAACCCCCAGCTCCCCAGTTAAACAGCACTGGGAGAAGTCACACAACACCAGGAGGTTGCACATTAGGCACGGGAGTAACTGAAACTATTAGGTCTATGCCCTGCACACGCGTGCTCCTCGGCGGCATCAGCATCCCCAGAAAACCCAACACCCCTTCACTGTCCTTTTCTGAAGTTAAGTTTTTGCTGTGGGAGGCAGATGATTAAATGGCTTTTACAGTCCCTGATCCAAAACAAATTAACAGGGATACAAGTCCCAAAGTATCCGGTGATAAGCATTTTTTCCAGAGTGAAACAATGAAGCGGAAGGATTTGCCTTGTTAAACATACAAAAGGTTATCCATAACCTACCAGTTCACACCATGTCTTCCAGCTTCTGGGAGGGGCCGGTTCCACTCCGTAACAACACACCTGTGCTGCCAGCCGTGAGCAGTCACGGCCAGTCACCTCCACCAAAAGCATCCTTCCTCTAGGAAGCACATTCAAACCCAGTGAGAAAGGCTTCTGAAGAACAAAGTCTATCCGCA
Organism: Picus viridis; assembly: GCA_033816785.1. Classification (NCBI taxonomy): domain Eukaryota; kingdom Metazoa; phylum Chordata; class Aves; order Piciformes; family Picidae; genus Picus; species Picus viridis. The sequence continues at coordinate 27,260,515 of CM066589.1, forward strand.
GTGCAAACTTGACTTCAAACCAAGTACATGATCAAACCTGCTTCCCTGTAAAAATCTTAATGGGACTCCACCATAATAAAACTAAGCAAGTTATTAAATTCTTAACTAATAATTTTCTTTCTAATTTGACCACGTTGTAAAGCTGCTAAAAACCTCCCAGAAGTTATTTTACTACATTATGTACAGTCCTGTGAGTGAAATTAAAACGTTTTACCCAAGCTCTGCAATTTGAATGGTTTTCACAATTTCTGAACAGAATACTGCATTCTTTGCCCAGCACAGTTCATGCACCTCCAATTTATCAAACTCTTAGGCTACTTTAAAAAAAGGAAGAAAAAAAGAAAGAAACAAAACACCACAGCCTCAAAAACTGGAGGAAAACCAGTTTGACTTATCACATCATTGAATTGTATGCCTCTTAGTTGATCCTCTCGTCATGACTTTATGAGCTGCTCCCACCAAATTGCACTTCGAATGACATGGAAGAAAACTATGAATGTAACTGGAAGATGCAACTTGCAACATTTAATAGCTTCAAAACTGCCAACAATACAGAACAATGAGTCAGATTCGGCAAGCTCTAAAAGCACTGAGAACTTACCGAAAACAGAAACTCGTTGTGGTGCTTTCAAATCAAGGGTGGAGGTAAATCAATACACAAACCAGCCTCACTATAGACACTGTTCTCACCTGTATAAATATTCCACAGCAAGCCATATAAAACACATGGATATTACAACAGATGTACAGTGGAACAAGCATGCTGTGGTCCCCCATACAAAAAGTCATCTCTCTCTCTTTTTTTGTTTACAGTAAAACACAGAACTTTTAGCATTTACTTCAGCATATTTTAGCTCAGTGTACCTTACAAGGTACACTTCATGTAACTATACATTCCTTGGGAATCTAAATTGCTCCTCATCGCTGGCCTAACAAGCTCACCTATCATATCAAAACTGTCACATGCACTTGCCTGACTTATGGGATGCTGAAGGTATACACTTCCAATGAGCACTAGCTTTTCCAAAGCAACCCCTAAACGTTTAAGATCACCCCAAAGACTCTGGTCCTTTGCTTTCCTTCTCCCCACAGCTAAGTGTAAACACATGTCAAGTTTTCATTGAGGGGTCATCAGCCACAAAGCCTCAACCCAAGAGAAAATGCTTCAAACAGGTCCTTCCACAGGTACAGTAACCTGAAATGAAATCATTGCAACACACAGCAGTTTACTGTAATTTGAGAAGAATCACTGAAGAGACTTACCAATAATACAATGCAATACAATACACCAGGTTGGAAGAGACCCTCAAGATCATCGCGTCCAACCCATCAACCAATCCAACCCACCTAAACAACTAAACCCTGGCACCCAGCACCCCATCAAGTCTTCTCCTGAACACCCCCAATGAAGGTGACTCCACCACCTCCACGGGTAGCCCATTCCAATGGCCCATCACTCTCTCCGTGTAGAACTTCTTCCTGACATACAGACTAAACCTCCCCTGGCGCAGCCTGAGACTGTGTCCTCTTGTTCTGGTACTGGCTGCCTGGGAGAAGAGACCAACCTCTGCCTGGCTACAACCTTCCTTCAGGTAGTTGTAGAGAGCAAGAAGGTCACCCCCCAGTCTCCTGTTCTCCAGGCTAAGCAACCCCAGCTCCCTCAGCCTCTCCTCATAGGGCTTGTGTTCCAAACCCCTCACCAGCTTTGTTGCCCTTCTCTGGACACCTTCCAGCAAGTCAACCTCCTTCCTAAACTGAGGGGCCCACAACTGGACACAGGACTCAAGGTGTGGCCTAACCAGTGCAGTGTACAGGGGCAGAATGACCTCCCTGCTCCTGCTGGCCACACTCTTCCTGATGCAGGCCAGGATGCCATTGGCCCTCTTGGCTGCCTGGGCACACTGCAGGCTCATGTTCAGCCCACAATCAACCAGTACCCCCAGGTCCCTCTCTGCCCGGCCACTCTCCAGCCACTCTGACCCCAGTTCATAAAAACACTGACTTCAAAACAAATCTCTAAAGTCAGTTTTCTGCCCAGAACAAGTTTTACCGTAGGCCTGCACTCAATTCTCTAAGCTTGCAACAGCATAGTGTTTACATGAGCATAAATATCCTGTAGTGTACTGAGGAAAGATGTAAAACCTTCAGGTTAAAAAAACCCCTTCCTCAGGTTTTAAAGTCATCTGTCAGTCCGTATTCACTTTCATTTATCAAACACATATCAACTGGGATTCTCTAGTCTCAACTCATTCATTTATTCTGCATTTACTTCCCTACAGTGGGAGCACCAGGAAGATAGTGCTGGAGAAATCTGACGGGGTTTGGGTAGAATATTTTTCACAACCATGTATCAAAAATAATTAATGCTGGGAGGGAGAGTACTTTATTGTGAAGAAAACTTTATGCATACCAAGTAAAGAAATCAAGCAAGCTTCCTTTGGTACATCTTGGGTAAGATGTGGGAAGCCCATTTTATTTTTCATTTCTGAGCTGAGGGGACGCCACACAGGCAGGAAGATATTTATTCCAATGCTGATCTGACTAACCCTGGAAAATAAAGAGACTTGAAAAGCTGTTAAAAGTGCAGCAACTAATGAAGCAGCCCCTGTGGCAAATGTAAAATTCAACACTGATGGTTTCCACCACTTTTTTAATATCATAATCCCAGGACATACAGCACATCCAGCCATGGACTCAGATGGAAAAACATTTGACACTAAAAATGGTCAACTCAGTTTAAATGAAGAGCATTTCCTTGGGTTTCTTCCTAGCCAGGACACAGGAACCATGCTATCCACCTCCTCACATCTGCAAAGGGGAAGAGATTTTCTTTAATAGACACAAGGGCACAGAGCTGCTCATTGCAGGCAAGTGTTTGTTCTCATCCTGGCCTAGCACCTCACTCAAGGTTGTAGCACAGTGCAGGGCATGGCATTTGCGCCATGAGGAAGGGAGCACACCCAGTGTGCTGAGCAGCCTAGGTGTTGAGGCAAGTCAACGAAGACAAAGGGATCCGGATGTGAAACATCCAAAGGAAGAGTATTTGCAAATACTTAGCACTTTCCACCAGTAATCGATCCTTAGCTGGCAAAACCACAGTGTTTAATCAGACAGGGTGACATGCCAGTGTGGGGAGCTCTATTTCCTAATACCACAAAAGCCCTGCATAAAGAGTTATTTATATTTTGTTGTCTGTCATCTTGTACAACACCCTGCCCTCAAGCACCAGTCCTCAGAACACATTATACATTGTTAGAAGAGATTAGCTTAACTGCAGTTTTGTTTTTTGTTTTGGTTTGGTTTTTTGTCATTATTTTTGCCTTTCTTTCAACAAAGCACTTGACAGAAATCAGTTCTTGGGAACTGGAACTCTGAAGCAGTCTAACAGTTTATTTACAATCATAGCAACTAATTGCTCAAAGAAAAGCCTCAGGCCCCAGGACCATTCCCATGTCACTGAATTTGGCTGCTGCAGTGATGTGCCACTCATCACCAAAGAAAAGCCCTCAGCGTTGTTAACTAGCTGGAGTGACTTTGCTGGCGCAGGAGGGCAGACAGCTGAGTAAGTGACCACTGACTACTTCAGTGACAAAGACAATAGCAAAAAAAAGGGGGGGGAGGGGGTGGGAAATCAATTTTGACATGTGGTAGTGGTTTAGTTAGCAAAAGGTCTGCCCGAGGTCTCAGTCAGCTCATAGGAAATTACTGGATAGATGGAGACACTGCCCTGACAAGGCCAGCCTTCCCCTCCCAGCCTTTCCTTTACTTGACAGTGACGGCTGCCACCACACCTAGTCTGTGGGCTCCGTTATATCTTTGCCACTGATAGGAGTCACCTCATGGGAAAGTAGGATAGTGAGACTAAAATGATGTCAGGTACCTTGAAGGCCATTTTCCTCTTTTTGCCTCACAAACTTTTGAACCTTACAAGAGGGGAGTCATCCGCTTCTGTGAGCTTTTTCTTTCCCCTCCAAACGAATTTTAACAATGCACATCCTGCCAGGAAACGTCACCATGCATCAGTGATAAAGCCTTACAGAAAGAGGTAAATTAAGTTTCTGATAAACACATCACATCCACAGTTCCACAATTGTGCAGAGAAGAAAAAAAGAATAAACAGTTTTAGAGAAAGATTCAGGAATATGAGGTAAAGCCCAGGAAGGGTAGATAAAGTAATGCTGCGCTGTCAAAACACTGCTCGGACTATATGCATGAAGCATAGCTACTGAACTAATTAAACTACTGGCCAGCCATTAACCTTGGGTATATCTACATGGTACAACACAGACCCAAAGAGGTGAGCTCAGCCACCAGATGCCTTGCCAACACAGCACCCACCATGACATTAGACCCCCTGCCTAACTAGATAAATAAACTAGAGGAAACTGAGCCATTTATTCTCACCCAGGGGCAGCAGCTCTTTAGTACAAGAGGCAGCAGCTCTTTAGTACAAGAGGCAGCAGCTCTGCTCCCGGATGGGTGATACAGTCGGGTGCAGTCACCAGAAAGGATAGCTGGGATGCCCCCTTTGGATACTGCTGTAATAGAGATACTGAAATAAATTAGCAGGGAGGCCATACACTGCCTCTGCAACACCAGCAAACCAATTATACATTCAAGGAACAACTGTGAGACAATGGCTGAACGGAAAGGCATTCGCAAAGCTCCCCAGCTGCAGAGCTGCTTTGCCAAGAGAGCGAGCCTGAAGGCCAGGGCACAGCACTTGGTGACAAAGAGACTGTTGAAACAGGCAGAGAGTTGTTCTCATTGCAGTTGGGCTGTGCAGGAGTCCTGCAGCATCATCAGCCATAGCTGGGATCTGCCCAGATTTATTGTGGATGGGACCCTTTAGCGACAATGCTCGTCAGTGCACAGGCTCCATCCTTGTACTTAAGGGAGAAAAGCTACACGTCCAAAACTAATCCAGACCATCACAGAAGTTGTAGGCATCACAAGAGGCCACAGTTGCAGACCTGATCCACAAAAAAATAAATAAAAAAATAAACCCCCCCCCACCAGGCAGTGTGAGATCAACAGGGGTGACACACTCCTGGAGGAAATTCACTTTATTAGAATAAAAAAATAAATCAGGTAGGGCCCAAAGGCTGGTTACCTGGCCACTGTACTTAAGGCTTTTACTAGAAGTTTCTGCCTCACCTTACCTCCCTGAATAGTCAAGAAGAAAAGCTGCTGAAACCCTCCCGCTGCTTGACACAGCTCCTTCAGACTCGCCCCACACAGCACCAGCCCGGCAAACGAGATACCAGGTAGGGATTTTAAATGACCACAGGAAAAGAGATGCCAATTCCTTTAAAGCTTACAGATGAAAGTAGGCAACACTCCTTCCAACAAACAAGCTAAAAAGGCAAGGAGAACAAGAACAGAAGGATGTCCTGGCAGCCAGCTAATTAGCAAATGCATTACAGTCAGGACTTCCAAGCACCAACAAGAACTAAGCAAGATATGCACCTTCATGTGGGATTATTATTTTTTTCAGACAGAACAGAGAACGAGGTCTGGGGAATTCTTCACCAGTCACTTTTTGCAAACAAAATACACAAGTGCTAATTAGATCATGCCAAATTCCTCATTTCCACACTTCCAAAGCTGCTCAATTAGAAGTATGTCCTTTGGCACTGCTCTCTGTTTTAAAATAATTTAGACAAAGCTAAAAACAAAGCAATGCTTCAACCCCAGGAGGTGATACAGCTGAAGATGAATGAATCATTAGCACACTGGAAACCTAAAAAAACCCTCCTAAGAGACACAGACAGACCTACTGTCGTGAAACAGTTATTGCCTGACATGACAGAACATAGGAAAGAAAAATAAATGAATAGCAACAGTGAGAAAGCAAGGAAATACACAAGTGTGACTGCCTTTTTGGCCAAGTTAGTGGATCAGCACCCTGTCCAGCAGGACCTTCTTAGAGCCATTATCAACACTTCTTAAAAAGCCTCCAGGTATTTATGGCTGAGACAAAAAACTGGAAAGTGCAGACAGAATCTGGGACCTTCAAAAACCCTCAGCAGTTGTCTTATCAGTGAGCACATGCTGAGAAATTATGTCAAGCGCACAGCTACTGAAGCAGTGAGGAATTTGTGGGAAGAGACAATCAGGAGGAATTGTAATTTATCTTTCAGTGTTTTGAGTGGCACCTCTTAAGAAAACTGGCTGAAAGCATCACTTGCAGTTCTTCAAGATGTTGCAGAAAGATGCTGCCACAGCTACAGGTTGGAAGGCATTGATTTGTGTGTTAAGTGGGTGAAAGATAACACCAAGTAGCAAACAAATAAAACTTCCTATGTTAGCACTTGGAAGAAAACTGCTGTTGACGCATACAGCTCATTGGCCACCTTACACTGCACAGGAGAGCACCAAGATTAGTCTCATTCCCCGTTCTTGTGACGTGCTTAGCAGTTAGGATATTAGCCTCAGAAACGTGAGGAGAAGCAAACCTGCTCACAGCAAATAATGCCACAAAGCTAGGACAGGAGGGCATGGGAGGTCAGGAGATCTCCTCAGCCTGCATACACTTTGCCTTACATCCAGACAAAGACATGGGAACGAACAGTGTTTGGGAGAGGGCACAACCACCCCAGCCCGTTGAAGCGAGCAGCACGCTGATTCAAACCCTGACTATTAGACTTCCGACACCTTTATCTTAGATAGTAACAAATTACTTTTGCCAACAACAAATTTAAGGCATCCCATCCCTGATGACAAACATCCTCCTTATCTCTGTCATGTGGTTATAAATGAGATCCCTCATCTTGTCCTGGAGAAGCTGTTGTAGAGAAATCCTTGTCACTCCTCCAGCTGCTGCAAGTCTTCATTTACATAAATCACCTCTACTCTAGATTCCTTGTCCTTCTGATTTACGGCTCTAAGCAAAATAAACATGAGTTAAGGAAATAAGGGAAAAGAGTTAGTGAGCCAGCCTTAGTAGCTTTGACCACGTGTAAATCCTGCAGCCAATTGTTGTTGCTCTGCCAACCGATAACAAGAACAAACATGCAAACAGACACAGAGCACTTTTCCTTTTCTTCAGAACGTAGGATAGGCTCCAAAACCACCTCACCTAGGGACTTTAAAGATTAACAGCTTTTTGGTGTCATAGTTGCTCTTCCTTTCTCCAGGGGCACAATCTCCAACAAAAAAAAAAAAAAAAAACCAAAAAATAGGATGCAACAGTCACTGCACAAATGAGGCCAGATGAGGCCAGATGAGACCCTTATCATCAGTACACATCATTGAAGCTTATTCCTGATTATGTAGATCTGGAACGAGCCCAGACTACTGCAAATCTGGACAGTCTCTCAAGAAAGCAGTTTACAAAGAAGTTAAGTGAGTTTAGTGTGGATGACATTCCACAACCCAATTCCATCACAACAGGTATCCTGCCTCTCTCTTAGAAGGTGCAGGCTCCAACTACTCATGCAATATCGTCAAATAAGTCTCCCAACTGGCAAAGAGCAAACGGTTCTAAGAAATGCTAATTCCACAGGAACCAAGGACTAAGAAAAGTCAAAAATGATAGTGGTTATGTAAGAGATTGGATTAAGAATAATCTACTGTGATGTGTGAGTATTTACAGAAGACTTGGAAGAATGGAGTTTAAAACAATCACTTGAAGAAAAGTTAGTTCTTAAAGGAAACAATTTGCTGTACTAGATTATATTCATGTGACAAAGAATAAAGAGCAGGAATAGAGATCAGGTATTAAATGTTGGCTGGGCTTCACTGCTATTCTAAAGTAAGATCAGATGCCCCCATGAGCACTTCCTTCCATCCAAAACACAGCTTTTCCAGGAACATGCACTGAAATTTAGTGGTATCTCACACAGCCTAAAGTCAATCCCATCACAAGGGGCTTATGTGCCATTACTCCTTCGGGGATGTAACAACAGACCATGTGTGAGACAAATGATTATTTAATGCCTGACTGTTCACCTGTGGGTAATGTTTTTATCTTAAAAACAATGTAATTCTGTGCTGGTAGGACAGGATGCAGACAGTCAATAAAAAGAAGCTTGTCTTCTTACATAACTAAACAATTTGCCTTCTAATATCACTCTTGCCCAACAAAGAAGGAGGAAGAAAAAGGAAATTACCTTATTCAAAAACTCTGTACCTTTCTTGTGAGTTTATTATTGGGAACCTGGTTTGGGCTTTCTGATCAGAGAGACAGAGGCAGGTATTGACAGGACAGGTTCTTCTCAGGACAGTGAGGCTGCAGAAAGCAGGTATTTCTGCCTCCTTGCTTTACACAACCCAGAGAGGCATGGGCTGAACACAGCACTGGGTCACAGCGATCTCACACGACCCAGATCATTATAACCATTTTATCATTACATACTACAAAAAGCATGCCAGGTCTTGCTATCAAAACTCACTGTGTTAGGATGTCAGTTGATTCACTTCAAGTGCTACTTGATTAACAAAATATGAAAGCAACATCTGCAAGAGCAGCAAATTTAATGCTTCAGTGAGCATTTTTCAGCTTTTTTTCTACTATCCATCTACTGCACTGCTATTCCATACTCAGCCAGTTTGGAGCAAAGCAAGGCCTGGGAAGAGCCATGCCAGCTCACAGTGAAAGTCCATCAGGCCCAGCAGTGTGGAACAACATGTGGCCATCTAAAGAAGGGCCCAATCAGAAAGCAAGCACATAGTGAAGTTTCAACTCATTCCACCAATTTGTGGCCTAGGCATTTTCCGAGATGAGGCGGGGAGTGCACACGCGTGCATGCAAACACCAACTTCCAGCCCTCGCTGTAAAGTCTATAGCAAAACAAACTTGAAAACAAACCTTCCTTCCTACAGCATCCATCAACTATTCAGAGTTGCTAGAGCTCTGCTTTTCTGGACATCTTCCTGGCTGGCTTCTTAGGCTTCCCACTTTACTCCTGGATATCATGAATTACACTTGAACGCTTTCAGCGTGCCAGAACACTTTACTATTTCAATAATGACTTCTCCAGAACCCTATTTTTCTTCTTTCATTAGTATTATTATGAATGTAATGTTTCCAAACAACATTCTTGATCGTTAGACTCAAACAGCATTGCTGTGATAACCCTCTAAGAACCTCATCCCCTCCAGAGATACTGTTATCCTTACATGAGCTGGGAGATTTTAAGAAGAAATCAACTCTCAGAAGAATTTGGTTGAAATAAATCATTATTCACTAGGGCAAATCCAAAGCTAGCATCCCCTCTGGACAACTAGTGGTTCATAGACTTTCACCAACAGTTGGAAGCAGTGACTTGCCAGGATATGTAGCTCTGTGCAAACTATAAATGCTGATATTTGGGATGTCTGCTTGAATCAAAACTGTTCCTGCTCTGCTTTTACTCGTAGTTACGCCAGCACCAGTCACAGCTGGGAAAAGTGAATTGTAGTTTATGTCTTCTGTACTCAAAGTGTTTAAATATTTATCTCTGACGTATGGCTCTAGAAGAGGCAGCTCTAAGATCTCCTGCTGCACTCTGTTGTATCTGACACCAAAGTGTTGAGCAGAACATGCCTTCATGAGCTATAAAGCACTACTATCTCTTTCAGACACTTCATGACTAAAATGCTGGACCCATGGTCTTATTATCCAGCAGCACACACCGTACACAAAGGAACTGCTCTACCTCCAGCCTTGGAGACCTTCTGACGAGATCAAAAGCACTGAAAACAGTGCAAAGGAGCATTTTAAGCCGAGGAGGAAATGATTCATGAAACAACAAAAATACTACTCACAGGCATTGATTTCAAGAACCTGGCAGGTTAATCAGTCATCTTATGTGTGTGGTTTCATGTACATTATAGATGTACATTATTTCATGTACATCTACAGTATACACTGTTATTCTTTTAATCCACCGGTGCTGCAAGCAGATGCAGACCTGGAGATCCCTCCTGCATACTGTAGGATGCAATAAGGAGTTGGACCCCAATAATCCTTTCAGCAGTTCTGAGCAGCACAAAGTCCTCGTCTGGGTACTATTTTCAGACCAAGACTCTAAAATTTCAGCCATAGCATGCAATGCGTGAGACGGTTGTCATGAAAAACATTCCATGTTATAAACTACTGCTCTAAAAGCACCAGAGATTGGGCCAGGAATCCAAGCCCCAAGTGATATCAAATGACTTATTATGCTATTTCCTTCCATCAAAGAAATTACATCTTGCAAGAAAAACCAAAACAGATATCCGAAATTAAACAAATTCTGTCTGGCAATTAAGCAGACGGTAAAAGAGCAAAAAGAGGCTGTGAAGAAAGATGGGTTAGGTTTATCTTTCACACTGGCACTCTGCTCCCCTCCTTGATGAGCCTGAGAAATATTGCTGTAATCATCACATCAACATTCTTTTGCCTTCCATTAATTATGCCACCGTATAATTGAAACTCCTGAAACTGATGTAAGCACAACTCCATAAAATATAATAAGAACCCACGGGTGGAAGTTAAAGTAGTGAAACCCAGTCAAGAAATAAAGCACCGTTCTTCTTCAGCAGAATAACTGACAAGGACTGAGAGAAATCCTCTGCCAATGGCTCTCTTTTATCATGATGTTCTTACAGAAGATAAAGGCACAGATTCAGGGAAGCCCTACAACTTGAAATAAGAAGGGGACGGTCCAGCTAAGTGCAATTGCTCTGACTTCATTTGCTAAGAGTAGGTTAAGTACCTGGAAAAACAGCCTAAGTCAAATACCTTACTTTGCAAAAGCTAAATATTTGAAAGTTACCATAGCACCTCAATATTCCCAAGATGTAACACAAGAGGACAGGAGAGGAACTTGGGAAATACAGCCTCCAAATGTGGTCACCACAACGCACGCCGCTCAACCCTGGCAGGAAGCTGACGGCCACCTTCTTCAGGAGCGCAAGATAACAAATTTCGGGGACAAAATGTCTCTCCCTCCAGCCGCTGGTGCCACACCAAAATTGTTGGCTCTTGGTCAGAACTAATAGTAAGCACAGAAATATGAACTAACAAACTGATCATCACTGAACAGCAAGCAGCTCTCCCAGAGGATGTATGAACAAACAGAGCTTTAAGACCAGACAAAATAATCTCAGGGAGGACCATAGTAGCTCATCCAAGCATTTGATGCACATGCTGGGAAGGACATGATGTTGAGAAATTCAAGCCTGATAAATTTCCCACCACTGAGCCAGGAAGTAGAGGGCTGGAGAATGAAAATACTGCTGTCCTTCTCAGGAAAGTATTACATAAAGTACTGTGATGCATCTAGAGTATTTCACCATCCCCTTACATTTCACCGTGGCGTTTATACCTGTGTGTAAGGTATTCACCTTACAGGCTCACCATTACATAATAGGTCTTCTGGGAAAAACTGCTCCTCAGTGGTGTTTTTCTCTCACAGGCACTTAACCCACAAAGCCTGGGTACAAGGCAGCTTAACTTTCTCTTCAAGCGAGCACACAGATTTCCCTCCCCAAAATCCACTTTTAGCTGTCACGTTTTTTTCCCTCTTCCTCCCATTTACACACACAAATTGAAGCGAGGTTTCAGCTAAGTCCTGACATGGCTGGGATGCTGCACTACACTGCACAAAGAGGTCCATGGCTGGAAGAGCCTGCATGAACAATGGGAAGATCTTTCCCTACAGCAGCCAGAGGCCACCCAGGGTGCTTGAAAACTCAGAAGGTACATACCAGGCTGCTGTAACAGCAACCATACCTTGTGCAAGACACAGGCTTACAAGTGAAAAATCTACAGACTTATGGGTTGGGAACAGTGAACCATAAAGATGATCAGCATGCACATCTCAGTCCTAACAAACCAGTATGTACAGACCCTGCAAAGTTTCCTCTGAAAGCCTCAGCTATACCATACAGCTGAATTACATTTTTCAAGGAAATAATTGAAGCTGTTCAGCTTGCTCCAGAGGCCCAACGGGAAGGAGAAAACCCTCAAGACACCTAATGTGGCAGCTCTGCAGCAGCATGAGACTAGACAAATGGAAAAACCTAAAATAGGTTGCGACAGTTTATCATTAATCAGTAGGAATTACTTGGCAGGATGAAGTATCATTCAGTGCAACTTAGTGGCAGCTTTCCCAAAGAACTAATACAAACACGAGCCCAGAGCAAGAGCTTCAGGGAGCAGGGGAAAAGGGATGTCATCACTGATTAAGTTGCTGATGGCAAGAAACAAAAAATGAGACTACATAGGGCAGCACCTGTGTGGCTCAAAAATATGACTGGCGTGTTCCAGCTACTTCATTTGGCAAGGTTCAAGTCACCACGGAAGAATTATAGAATCATAATCATACTACAAACCACTGCAGCCTTCTGTATTGTCTTCATTGTGGTCAGACACTTCTCCACCAGTTCTATTTATTCCAGTGTGTTCCCAGGACAGATAGAATAGCCAGAATACTTCCTCTTGTATTCATTAAAGAGCACTACTATTGAGCATAGGAAGGTACGAGGAGAGAGGTGTTATCTTTGGGTAGAGCCAGACAGAAATGGAAAACTGCAGACACAGCTTCCAGCTCAGGCAACTTCTATCAAGCATACGAAGAAGGCCTTGTGCTGGCAGGCCCTGGCAAAGGATCTAAGTACCCAAACTACCCCACTTTTTCAACTATATACAATGGTCTAATATAAAAGATAGTTTAAAGATATGTCATACAGTGATCATCACAGAATCACAGTCCAGTCCAGTTCTGGGCCCCTCAGTTCAAGAAGGACATCGAAACACTTGAACGTGTCCAGAGAAGGGCAACAAGGCTGGGGAGAGGCCTTGAGCACAGCCCTGTGAGGAGAGGCTGAGGGAGCTGGGGTTGCTTAGCCTGGAGAAGAGGAGGCTCAGGGGAGACCTCATTGCTCTCTACAACTACCTGAAGGGTGGTTGTAGCCAGGAAGGGGTTGGCCTCTTCTCCCTAGCAACCAGCACCAGAACAAGGGGACACAGTCTCAAGCTGCAGGGGAACAGGGAAAGTTTAGGCTGGAGGTGAGGAGAAAGTTCTTCACCGAGAGAGTCATTCGTCATGGGAATGTGCTGTCCAGGGAGGTGGTGGAGTCGCCATCCCTGGAGGCGTTTAAGAGGGGACTGGATGTGGCACTTGGTGCCATGGTCTAGTTGTGAGGTTTGTGGTGACAGGTTGGACTTGATGATCTTCGAGGTCTCTTCCAACCTTGGTAATACTGTAATACAGAATCACCAAGGTTGGAAGAGACCTCAAAGATCATCAAGTCCAACCTGTCCACAGAGCTCATGACTGAACCGTGGCACCAAGTGCCACGTCCAATCCCCTCTTGAACACCTCCAGAGATGGTGACTCCACCACCTCCCTGGGCAGCCCATTCATAGTATCAGTCAGGGTTGGAAGGGACCACAAGGATCATCTAGTTCCAACCCCCTGCCATGGGCAGGGACACCCCACACTAGAACAGGCCAGCCAGAGCCTCATCCAGCCTGGTCTTAAACACCTCCAGGGACGGGGCCTCAACCACCTCAGTGAACTCTAATTTGGACTCTTTAATAGTTATCAAAGAAATTTTGCATTGACCTTCAAAATCTGTTTTCAAAGCAGTTTTCTCTCCTGTACTTGCATATGGATATACCTGTAATATTTTAGATCCCTCTTATGATTGTCTTTTGCATAAGGGTAGTTTCATATTCACATGTGTCAATAAATACTTAGGTCATCTACTCATTTTATGCATACTTAAAGAAATGCACTCCAGTATGTTTCAAACCATCATTTCCATTACTATGGCATAATAACAGAGGAGGTAGAAGGTTCAGCAGATGTCTGAAGACAGGCAGAGAAGATAGCTAGAATGAGTAAAAAGCACCAGACCAAAGTACTTCAGACTAGTTTCAGCCCTGCTGGAATCACCCCCACTATTACTTTTGTTCAAAAAGATAGAGAATAGATATTCAGTTGTCAAAAGAGTTCAAAAACCACATTTGGAAAACAATCTGTGGCATTTCTGGCATGGTTACATGTGAAAATCAAAGTTTAAATTCCTAACTCTAGCTTACATCTCCCAGCAACCAGAGAAAAGGAGCAAGAACTTCCCTTGCACAGCAGCACTAAGACATAAAATTGCAAACAAGATTACAGAATCACAGAATCACCAAGGTCGGAAGAGACCTCAGAGATCATCAAGTCCAACCTGTCACCACAGGATAAAATTATTCAGATGTTTGAAAAGACCTTGAGTTTGATCAATGAAAAAACACCCCAAAACAAAAACAACCAAACAAAAAACCAACCCCAAGAGAAAGTAATCTTTGTGAAATTCTCAGGCATGAATATCAAAACCCAGATTGTGCCACAATTGCTCCCAACGTGTGATTCTTCGTTCATGGAAAGAAGGGTATCATCACAAAATCTGGAGCTGTGACAAGATAAGCTTTTCATGGACTGAGGACCCACAAATTAGAGAGAGTTAATCATTATTAAAGCTTTCTGAACCTTGTCAAATACTAGAGCAACTGCAAACACCTACACAGACCTATCCACAGTTGCAGCGTGAAGACAGCTAAATAACAGATATCATATCCCCTCTGACAACCCTGCTTGGAACCAGCCTTGCTGTCAAACTTCTCCAGGCAGTGACAAAGGCCATTCCATGCAGAGAGTGTTTCAACAGCTAAGGTGCTGCTTCTTCCAAACGTAATGGACGAAGTGCTTACATCCACAGCAGCGTGTCAATTTAGCTAATCAGATTTGTAGGAATTTCTCTACTCTTTGTCGCAGGGTCTAACTTTAGGGAAGAAAACCCCAAATAAGCTCTATGTTAAATCACAAATAAAGATACTGAACTGACCTTCCATTGCTCCTTGGGAAGCAGTCTCACTACCACGATGTCACCATTCAGGGCTCTGTTGCGAGCAACCACTCCATCAATAAAGATATCACGAGTCTCATCCTAGTCAAAGAGGAGAAAAAAAAGGCCAGATCGAAATAAATTACAGTTGTTATGAGGTTTAAAACACTGTCATGAAAAAAGACACATGCCCTGGTGAGACAAACATCCTGTAGCTGTGCTCAGTAATGAGAAGGATTCACCATATGCCCTTCAACATGCAAAAGCTTTCAGCAAACAAGCTCCTTTGTATGTGTGTGCCCGCACAGTAGCTTCACTACTTATTCAAGACAGAGCCGAGCCCTCAAGATGTATTGTCTGCAAGCTCTGCTCAGTTACTCTTGGGAATGGGTAGAGTTTTCTGCAGTCACAGTTCTTCACACATTAAGTTCCCAACTCAAGCACTCAAAGCTATTGTTCAGAGCATGTTTACAAGACCGGGTCTGCCCGCAGGCAGCTGCCTTCTGCTCTTCCTGTTGAGATGGCAAAGCAGGGACGTGCAGCTCTGGCATCAGTAGGTCAGTCTGTGAAGGTGGCCTGGAGAGAGGCTGGGGATGCAGTCTCTATTTAAGTGTATAAGCTTCGTATGTTCTGCATTTGGTCCAACTAATGTTAGAAGATATTTGGGGAAAAACAATTGACTATTGATGCCAACTGCAAGCCACAAAAACCTTTTACTGTAACAGACATGTTGGGACACCTTCTCTCGAAAGCCTGGGTTAACATCCTTGCTCAAGAGCCTCTACTAATTATAGACATCATGATTATTCACCCCAGACCTAGATATAGTTTAGAAGATTCTCTTTATGGGCTGAATAAATAAGTTTCCTGAAGATCTCAAAGGTTTCTCATTTTTCTGGCTACCTATTGCGAGTGCTCTTGCTGCTTTCATTTCTATTTCCCCATAATTCAGTACATGAAACATTCCACATGCCTGTTTGTAATGCCATGAACACATCAAACAACGTGAGCATTTAATATAGAAATCAGAAGTAAACATTTTTTCCTAGGGAGAGCTATCTTTGCATAGTTTTGAGGCACAAAAGAGGATGAGTTGGTTTAGATTAGTACTTCATTGTCTTTCAGTAAAAAAAGCCTCACAAGAATTAAAATCGTCATTACAATTTGATTTGCTTCTCACATACATGCTCCTGAGTCTCACATGCTTGAATAAATCCAATCAGATCTACCAGTGTGCTCAGTCTCCAAGAAAAGCTTTTTATAACCTGAAAACATGAAGCCCTAATAGCAGACAAATATCTTACTCTGCTTAGATACCGAAACAATAAAACGGCAGAACCCTGCCATGGTGCGAAACTAAGGCTGGCCTCCAAGAGACCAAATTACTCTTAGAAAGAAAAGCAGCAGCAGCTCAACAGCTGTGTGAAAGCTGCCTCCCATGACAAGATGCAGAAAAATTGCAAAGCCTCTTGGACCAACATAATTCAAATTAGAGACTGTTCTTTTCAAGAAGCCTGATTTTTTACACATGGGCTTATTCCCGATGCCTCCCTACCCTCTCCCTTCTGCCCAAACTCTTTACTTAAATCCACCACAAACACAAATGGAAAAGTTCAAAGTCACATCAAAGGAAAATGCTTTCTTTTTGGCTGTACCTGTAGCTGCTCTGCACTGCAGGACACAGGCTGGCATTCATGACAAACTGTCTGCTCTATACTTCTTTTTTCCCCCCTTCTCTCCTGTGTCCAAGAAAACACGAGGCAGACCCTGTCCGCTCCAGTAAAGGTGCCTGATGTCTCACGCCGCCAAGTTAAAGCTGCATCTCCGTGTTCTGCAGCAGTCCTGTCTTCATTTGCAGCCACTCTCATCCCAAACAACATACACATGAACACTTCAGTATATATATGTGCACCTATTTTAGAGCAGTTAATCTCAATGCCTGCAATGAAGCTGCAATTAGAAAATTGCCATCGGTTTCGGTTTTGCCTCCAAAAAGAAACATTTCTGTATTTTGAGCTCCAGGCTCATGATTTTTGGGTGAACTTATGCACTTCCAAGAACACTTGTGCATCCCACTTTTTCCTTCAGCGTGTCCTACTCTGAACAGCTGGCACTTTAGATTACTAATGCAATTAAAATGGCACCAGATGACAAGAGAAGACAACCACTTGCAAAATCTCAGCTGCCTCTGGGGTGCATATCCCATGTTGACCACAATGGCTTCAAGACTTCTGCAACCACATCCAGGAAAAAGAGAGCTTTCACTGCTCCATGGCCACCAGCAGTGCTCTTTATCCCACTCTGACAAGAGATCTCCAGCACAGCCACAGTCACCCACCACTTGTGCTCAGCAGCATTACTCTTCACTTTGCCAATGCTGTCATTTCAAACTACACCATGTGCAGCAAGGGCATAAGATGCAAGGCAGAGATTTCAATGCTCAGGTCCGTTCTCTAAGTACCTTTAAAGAGAAGGAATCTGGGCCATCCCCTCAACATTTCATCCAACCATGACACAGGCAGACAGCACATTTGCAGCAAGAAACACCCCAGGATTTCTAACGTTATAAGATGTACAGCTGTTGCATTTGAACTTCATGAAGCCACAGCCAAGTCAGTGCTGAAGAAAAAAAAAAAAAAAAGGGTACAGTGCCCTAGCCAACAGCAGGAGAGAAAGGGTGATTTTTCCCAGCTGCAACATTTGCAGCATCTCACAATGATGGGAAGTCCTGCAGAACATAAATGCTGCAAGCCTTCCATTATGGCAAACAAAACATAAGCTTTGTAAAGCATCTGTCTTACAGTGAGAACTGTGCTCACTGCAGCTACAGTCATCTTCATCTCAGTGTTGATTCAACTTGTTATCATCAGGGACAAGGCTGATTCTGGTATTCAACTCCAGATAGAGCAGAAAAGTAGAAAGATAGCTGAGGTAATAATCTCTGCTAACCCTCCTTAATATTTGTACTACTGCATGCAGAACAGCAAGCGTTGACTGCACAAGGCGCCAGCTGGACAGTGGGGGTAAAGCAGTAAAGCTTCATGTTCAATTAAACTCATGTGAGTAGCTCCATTTCTCACTTAACTTTACATTTCATAATGTCAAAGAATAGTATCTTACACTTACCACACCTACAGGGACACCTGTGAAGGATCACAGTTCCTTTCACTTACACAGACTGCTGCTCTACTGATGCATCACAGAGCTGCCCTGTACTTCTTCCTCTGCTTAATCTGTTTTGTACACTCCTGATCTTCCTTCACCCCTGCAATGCCAGACTTTTCTAACAAAGTGGACTCCAAAACATCTTTCCAAATCAATATGAACTGACAACACAACAAATTTCAAGGCCTTCAATCCAAGCCTCAAAACAATAGCACTGTCAGGAGCCTGGACAACAACAGTGTTTCACTGCCTTAGGGCAGGCTCTGCCTTCTCTCCCCCACACCAACAAAACAGTTCAACGTGAAACCCACTCTCACTGACAGTGACATTTTGACTAAGTCAGTTCCAGATAAAAAGCCTTGGCTATGTGTGCTGTGAGGTCACTTTCTCTACTGGAAGTCCCTGAAATTGCGAGACCCCTTCTTTTCTGTCAAATTAAGGGGAAAAAAGAAGTGAGAAGGGGGTGCAAGCCAGTTCCATGTGACCAACGTCCATCCCAAGCCGACCGAGCTGCAGCTTTCGCAGAAGCGGGCAGATGAAAAGGAATCACGCATATTATTTCTGGAATGACTTTTTGAATTAGCTCATGCAGCAGATTGAAAATGGAGAGCATATTTGTTTAGGGAAGATTAACTTAAATCAGTGGAAAATCTATGAAACCTCCGCAGCCATGAACCAAGGGTTTCTGATTACGCTATCTGGTGGTCCTCAAACCTGGCTTCAGCTGGCTTCAGCGGGACCCCAGCAGTATCCCCAACTTCAGCACAAGCTAAATAAGTAGCTCTTTGAGGCATGAAAAAGAAAGGTTTGTTTGGGAGTATTTGACTTCAGAGAAAATTCAGATCATGTTCATCTATTCCAACTTATTCACCTCTGAGCGACCTTTGTGCACAGCATAACTCCTACCTTAATGCACCTTTACTTATGAACTTTAAGGCATTATAAAATTACACTTACTGGAGATGGAATGAAGGCTTCGTGGTACTTCTTAGGATTTATTCTCAAGGGTCCCTAAAAAAAAAAGGAGAGAGAGAGAGAGAGAGAGAAGGAGAAAGATTATGCCTGAATCTTATTAATTTTATATAACATCAGTTAAATTAGAGAGCTGTGGGTAATATATCTACTGTGAAACATGAGAGATACATCTAAATTTCCATTATACATTTCAGGGCTTGACAACTTAGCATCCAAGCAATTTCAAGCCAAAAGGCAGTTTCATGATAGGCTTATGCTGATCTACTCCAGTCTGTCATCAAAGAGATGTTGAATCATTAGTTGCTGCTGCTGCTGGGTGAACTGAAGATCCAAGCCCCCCTGTTCCCTTCATACATTGTCTGCTGAGCATCCACCAACTTCATTTACAAAACATCAATAGAGACAATTTGTTTTGCTCTGTTTTTGAAAAGTAAGATGTTGGGTTTGTTTATTTTGGAGGATGGGAGGAAAGAGGAACAGTTGACTCGCTGAGCTCACAGGGCTGCAAGTATGAAGCTTAGAGCTGCTTAGGCTGCTCCTGCATATAGACAGTAGCAGCAACTCTGTGATACAGAACATTTCCAGAGAAGAATCAAAAGGGTTTTCCAAAAACAAATGTCTAAAGTCCACAGGATTAAATTCTGTTTAAACACATATAAAGTCAAACTGCCTTAACTACATTTGAAACTCCATGGTCTATCTGTTTCTGCTGTGTTAATCTGCCAACTCAAAGCTCAAGTCACCTGCCACAAATCCAAACCGCTCTTCCAAAGTAAACCAACCAGCTTTGCTGTTTGTGCTTAGGTGCATCCAAGAGAAAGAGAAAGCCATCCAAGGACTAACAGGCTACACAACAGTGCCATTCCCATCCCAAGAGGGTCCTGAGAATTGTGATTCAGGCAGCTGCAGTTAAAACTGACAGCTTTAGAATTCTATGGAAATACAACTAGGTATCTGCCTCCAGACAGGCTCTGCTTCGGGCTGAATCTTTGAAACTTTCTCCACTTGTGCATTTGAAGTAACACTGGCCAATTTGTTACATGAACAGATTCCATCTGTTTGCACTTCTGTATTAATCAATCAGAGGAACGTCTCACAGGAATTGCTTCCTTAAAAATTTACTGCAGCATATAATTTTTTATGTATTCTGGGAAAAACTCAGACAGTAGGAAAATAAAGCTGATTACATGTGAAAAGTTCTGCTGCCTTGAAGAAGAACTTGCAGATTTATGAAGGTTTTCCATTGTTTTTATTTGCTTAAGTTTGGAAATAACTACTGCCATACATTTTATATTCTATATTAGGCATTGTTTGAATACCTTGCTGCCATGTCTTTTTTTATGCCTTATGTAACCAGTATTAACGAGCACACTAGCCACACGGCAGGCGCAAAACCAAAGACGACCCACTGGGAGCAACTCTGGGGATGCTTTATGCTTAGGCAATCTGAGAGCTACCTCACTGTCATCAGCCTCTACCAGCACTGGCACCCACTGATGGAAAGCTTTCAGTGGTCTTTTTCTCCCCTTATTTCCCAGAATAAGCCATCAAAAGCGACACGCTGTTCACAAAGGAAGCTGCCAGGGAGAGAAAGGAAAAAGTGAAAAGGGATGGTTGCTCTGCTTGACCAGTTAAACAATTCCCATACCAGCTTCTCCTCACCAGTACAAACCAGATGAGGGGATATCCTGTATTCCTCTGCAGAATCTTTTTGAATAGTTTGGGACAGCTGTCAATCAGCCAGGTGCAAATACCCAATGCATGCATGAAAAATCAGGGTTTGTGTCCATGGCCCACAAGGCGCCAGTGTGGCTACTGCACGCGGATGCCCAGCTCCAGCAAACACAGAGGAGCAAAGTGCTACCATGCTTACCCTGCAGCAGGTTTCTCTACATTTTAGATACACTACCTAACGATGGTCAGTGTTAGAATTCTTACATCAAATAGCATTAAAACACTTCAGGGCTTTCCTTTAAGCAAGGAACTCCCAAAAAGTGTCTTAGAAAGCAGATGGGCTCCATTATCTGTGCCTATGAAAATCCTATTTACAACGTTGTACATTTCACGCTGTGATATCATATCTGGAACCAGTCACTCTCCCCATCTGCAATGAACAACTGTTCTCATATGTGTGTTAGGGGGTGAGGATCTGGCTGCAGAGCCTCATGATGTCACACCAACGTTGTATTATTTTACAATAGCTTGCGAATAATAGCTGCTATATTTACCAGTGTTTTTATGGCAGTAGGGCCTCTGTTATGAAAGGGAAGAAAAAGGTTTGCAGGAAGGTTTCTAAAACACTTTCTGATGATTCAAGTCAGCTTCACTGAATCTTGCCAAAAAAAAGTTTCTAACCTTGTTGAGCTTCCCCAGCAAGATACAGAAAGGTCATGATTTCTCAAGTTGCTCTGCCAGGTCCAGGGCAGGCAGTACTCATCATCTCAAATCTAGCGGTTTATAACAGCTATCATAACACAGACATCTAGATTCTTTTGTAGGTAGGAAACACCAAAAAAGGGTCAGGGTTCAAGAATCTGCTTGCCACCAAGGCTACCTTTGATGAAATAATCCATGAGAATTAAGGGAAACCCCAGCATTCATGCCCCACACAAGAACTGCTTTCCAAGGGAAAAAAACCCCAACCCTCCTAGCAGCAAAGCAGGCTCTGCGTCTCTGCATGCTGCGTGCTCTTGCTCCACCTGACCCCAGCAGCCCTGCAGGGAGGGTCTGGGAGACACTGGGGGCGTGGAGCAGACATGAGTTTCTGGCTGGTGCTTCACAGGATGATTACAGTCCTTTGGGTCAACAGTCCTTAACACATAACCTGACCATCTGTTGTGTATAGCCAACACCAGCCGCTTTCTAACTGTGCAGAAGTTATTCGCTTGCCTTCAGACCAGCCAATGTGATTCCAGCCAGCCTGATACGCCTGGTGCTTGCTCACTGTAGGCAGTTTTACAAAAGGGCAAGTGGGAAGTCTATGCATTCTTAAGTGCCTGAGCTCAGATGCCCCTTCCTGCAGAAGGACACTTCCGCACATGTCACACGATGAAATGAATCCAGGAATCCCACAGGGCACAATTCTCCATGCTGCTTATCTAAAGCTGAGTTGCATCAGATACACTACAAAAGCCATTAGGACTAGTAGTATTGACAGACATCAGCACTTGTAAGCGTAACACTTTTGTGCTTCCTGGTCTAGACTGCCTCATCGTCATGGCACCGATCTTTTATCTGAGCCATCTCCATGTCTGCCAGTGGCTTCCATGAGTTGGAGCATTTAGTGGCGTAGCTACATTGCCAGAGTCCAGGCACATCCTCGGAGTTCATGGCATAGTCTTTTTATCCCTAGCAGATCTCTCAAGTTCTCACACAATAGTATGTAGATTCCATGGTTCCAGGATGCTCCAGGGAACAGGCTCTCCTCAGAGCATCATGCTTCTGCCTGAGCGCTCAGGTTTGCTCAGGGCCATCAGACTCACAGCAATAGGTTTGTTCTTTTCCACAGGCTCCTGTAGAGTATTTTTGCAGGTTGCCATGCCAGATCAATGCCCTGCTTTGGGGGACTGACACAAGAGGTTCACTGTGTCTCTTGTCATGCTACAAAACAGTATTAAATATTTGCCCATTTACTGAAGTTGCTTCCAGAATCTCACCAGTCCCGGTTGAAACTGCAATGATGAATGCTCTTGATTAGATCATAAGGATGAAAGCTGAAGATGAGTGATACTGAGTTGGTATGCCCATGATCTGACACTCAGGCCTAAATGATTAATTCCAGCTTCTACAGCCTCAACCATTTTCCCAGGACACAGAACTGGATGAAAAACACCCAGATACAGCCTAAGAGAGCACATAGGACTCTTCCAATTACACAGCACATGACCTGAAGCAGACACTATGCACTTACAAGAATTAAGGATTCTTCTGCCAGCAAGCATGCAATCACAGGTCCTTGGGGACTCAGCATTTCAATAGGATTCTCAGGTAGTAGTCATAGCCTGATGTGCCTCATCTGCAGCTGCACTCTACTTCATAGGCAGTCTATGCATGCTGCACTTGATGCTATCAGGCTGTGTTGTCAAAATTGGGTGCCAAAACCACTCCTGAATGTGAGGTGGTTAAACTTTAGTTGCTGCCATATGTCACGGCAGCCATGGGGGTAAGCTACGGTTTGAGGCTCCCACTTCTTCCCTCACCATTTGCTTTCCATTGTGGACATCTATGAGAGTCTTTACAAAGGCACTGGCCGAAGGGCCAGTGGGTAACCCAGCAGACCATTCTGATCATCACAGTAGCACAGTATTACTAAGGTTGGAAGAGACCTCGAAGATCATCGAGTCCAACCTGTAACCACAAACCTCACGACTAGACCATGGCACCAAGTGCCACATCCAGTCCCCTCCTGAATGCCTCCAGGGATGGTGACTCTACCACCTCCCTGGGCAGCCCATTCCAATGGCGAATGACTCTCTCGGTGAAGAACTTTCTCCTCACCTCCAGCCTAAACCTCCCCTGGTGCAGCTTGAGACTGTGTCCCCTTGTTCTGGTGCTGGTTGCTAGGGAGAAGAGGCCAACCCCTTCCTGGCTACAACCACCCTTCAGGTAGTTGTAGAGAGCAATGAGGTCTCCCCTGAGCCTCCTCTTCTCCAGGCTAAACAACCCCAGCTCCCTCAGCCTCTCCTCACAGGGCTGTGCTCAAGGCCTCTCACCAGCCTTGTTGCCCTTCTCTGGACATGTTCAAGAGTCTCGATGTCCTTCTTAAACTGAGGGGCCCAGAACTGGACACAGGACTCAAGGTGTGGCCTAACCAAAGCAGAGTACAGGGGCACAATGACCTCCCTGCTCCTGCTGGCCACACTATTCCTAATGCAGGCCAGGATGCCGTTGGCCTTCTTGGCCACCTGGGCACACTGCTGGCTCATGTTCAGGCGGCTGTCGATCTGCACCCCCAGGTCCCTCTCTGTTTGGCCGCTCTCCAGCCACTCTGACCCCAGCCTGTAGCTCTGCATGGGGTTGTTGTGGCCAAACAGTAGGGGTGTGCTGCACTGTCATTTTTCTGAAAGCTAAGAGCTCATCAGAATTCTTCACTGTGAGGGTGGTGAGGCACTGAAATAGGTTGCCCAGAGAGGTTGTGGACGCCCTGTACCTGGAAGTGTTCGAGGCCCCACTGGATGGGGCTTAGAGCAACCTGGTCAAGTAGAAGGTGGCCCTGCCCATGGCAAGGGGACTGGAACTACATGATCTGTAAGGTCCCTTTCAGACCAAGACATTCTATAATTCTATGATGTGTCTTTATGATAGAATCAGGCAGTTTTTCATCTCCAGAAATTAAGCCATTATACTATTATACAGTAATTACTATAGGATTATAACAAGAAATCATACCGAAAAAGAAGTGATGTCATTTGCAACTGCAATGTATTGATGAAAGTAAGTATCACAACCTCACCAGCATTACAACACTAATTAAATGACAATGCACCAACATGTGTTGGGTAAGCAATGCCTCAGCATGAGTGTCTATCATGCACTCACTGACTTCTTCCTGCCTTTTTTCCCCAGCCAGTCTGGTCTTACTGGGATGCCAGGCATAGCCTGAAGAACATTACACCATATTGAGGACTGCACTGCATGAGTGGCTCCAGGATGCTACCCCTCTTCTACTCCCCAGTGAAACTCAGCTTCACCTGCCTTCATGCAAAACCCCTTCTGAGATCCAGCTACCCACACATATGGCAGGTCCACCCTCACATTTTGATTGATATTCAGAGAATTACTGCCTCACTATGGCTGCAGACTTTCTGCTCCAAATAGAAACACAAAGTCTGATCTTCAGCCTCTAGAATCTGTAAAATGAGCACATGGTTATTGCCAGCTGTCCAAGGCAAATAACCATACACACATGCAAACAATTTTCTGTATCCTGATAGTAAGTGGAGCTGAAGAGCCTATCTGTGCCTTACTTCAGTATGCCATACATTGTCATCAGTGGCTGGGTCAGCCCTGTGACCTTTGTGTAGTGCAAAAGAAAATTATGGAGGCAAATCAAGGGGTCAGTACCACTGCCTGGCCATCTGATACTAATTGAACCAGCTGCATCATAGCTTACAACAAGTTACTGTAATACCCTGGTAGGCACAGCCCCGTGAGGTCCCAGAGGCCACAGCATTAACTGCACCATCACTCTCCCTTTTCGTCTCTTTTTTTTTTTTGGTGGGAGGGAGACTTCTGGGAAGGGTTTAGATTGCAAAAAGAAGAGAAGATCTGAAAGCAGAGGACTAATGAACGTGGCTGTAAGGAATTTCAGCAAGAAGTATCTTGCTGAGGGCATTTGTTCATTTTTACTTGCACTGAGGAAGTCAGAGGTTGCCAGCACCTGCTGTGGTTTTGAGCATCATTTGTAAAGGCAAGTGCCTCCACAACAATGACTGCCATGGTGAGCAGACCATCCAACCAGAACTCTACCTGTGCATCAGGAATTTTACAGAACATGCAATCAAATAGAAAAACTATACTTCATCTGAACATAGAATACTTCATTCCACTTCTAGAACCTTCTGAGAAAGGAAATAAATCTTCCTCTAGCCTCTGCGAGTGGTACCTTAAATCCCTGTCATGTAACCAACTGACATGGATTTCCAACAACTGCCTGTGACTTCCACAGACTTATCACCAGAGTAGAGATGAAGTTCTAGGCACCTGAATGAGCTCTCCCCTTTTCAGTCCCGCTGAAACATCTTCTTTTGACATGTAGGCTTCAAATACACTCTTCCTCCTCCCTCGATTTGGTTTATTTAGGTTCTTTCTATCACCTGATGTTGGGACAGCAGCATAGGATCCTCCTGCAAGCAAAAATTCACAAGTGTTATCCTTCCCACCAAACCTGTCCATGTATCTTAACTGCAGCTTTGTTTTCACAGCTGAACTTCAGAGAACAGTTTGCCTAGAAATACTGGCACCCGACTTGGGAGCACCAAAAACCTCGGAACAATCACATTTTACAAAGAATCAACAGTCTTTTACAACTCATTTTAGAGTTAAGAGCATGCATCCCAGCCCATCTTTTAATAGTGCTGAGCACATGCTTCAAGGCAGCTTATTGCTGAAGCCTGTACGCACTCTGCTTTAATACCTCTGGGAGTTCCCAGTTGTCTAGGATTTACTCCGCCGTCTGAAGCGTTCATTGTTTCTGTCTGCGATTCAGAGAGTTGCCTCTTCCTATCGAAGTTCTGGGGAGTTCTTGCAGATTCAGAGTTGTTTCTGGTCCTTGCAAACCCTCTCTTTTCTGCACCTGAAATCAAACACAGGTTTGAAATAACAGGAGGGAAGAGGAAGTCCGGGTGAAAATCATGGTCTGCAGTACTTCAGTACGAGTCACAACTGAGAGTCAAGCTCTTTATCCAAAAGAAAAGATGTCTTCATTAGCTCATTTGTAATCTATTGTCTCCTTGAGCCTCTTAATCCACCACTAACTTATTTTAGCACAAATAAAACTCTGGAAATCACGACGCTAAAAATTGGATACAACCCTTCCAAAAGCCTGGGAAATTCATTAGAGCATATAAAATGTGAAATTGTTAAACTGTTTCCAAAGCCTCCACCCCTTAAGCCCCCAAGTAGTGAGAAAATATAACTTCCCTACAACTTCATCAAGTGGTTCAGGAATCAAGGAAGGGAAAAAAAAAAAAAAAAAAAAAAAGAGTTCTTGACAACCCCTCTGGAATAATTAACTTCCAAGCTACCAGAGGCAGAGTACGGTACACAACTCCGCCACAAAGGAACGCCAAGGCTCCAAATATCCAGCCTGCTCAGAATAGGCCATGATCATATGAAAATATTCTGCAAAGACTCACCCCTTCCTTCCCTGCCATCACCTCAGCCCCTTCCCTACAGCCAGGCGAGTAAGCAGCAGCTTCCAAAGCGTATGCCAACGCTGTTCCACGGATCAGCACATTGGAATGCAACCCAGCGCCGCGCAGCTGCCCTCTTGGCCCTCCACCTGGAGACTGAACATGTCATCACAGCTTTGCCTTCCAGCCCCTCCTGGCTACGCTCCCTGGGTACAAGCTTGTACCTGCAAGTCAGAAAAACTGTGCAATGCCAACTTACTTGCTATGGGGCTATCCAAGTTACGAGGCACATTTTTTATGTATGGTATCGTTCACAGACAAAATTGCAGTTTGCTTCACAGGATTAAACTGAAGTAGCAGGAAAAAAAATAATTGTTTAAAGAGCTGTACTTAAGCAGAGAACTTTAAAAATATGGTACAATAAGACAAAACTGCTACTTTGCCCAGACACAGACAAAAAAGCTACTTCCATATATAGTAACAGGCAAATCAGCAGAGGAAGGGAGGGAGGGAAGCAGGGAAGGAGGGAGGGAAAGAGGGATCTTCCTGAATCAGGAGCAAAGACACTAAGACAGGTCAAGGGCCAGCTCAAGGTGTCAGCTCAGTCAATCCAGGAAGAGATTAAATGCCACAGCAGAGTCTCCAAACAGGACTCTGAAATGAAGACAGGGCCTCCGTGTTCAGTTATGATAAGCATAAGGGCAACGTCATTTGGCCTTTTTCTACATAATCAAGCTTTTCACACTCTGCACACACTTTCAGAGAGGAGGCTGTCCAAGGCAGGATACAGCTCTAATACAGCAAGAGTCCAGCCATAAATTGAGGTTTCAACCTCAAGGTGCAAATGAGGCGATACTACCTGTATGGACCACAAGATGAGATGGAACTAAAATTAGCTGATATGCAAATGCCCGAAGGGTCAAGAGATAAAGTTCAAAAACAAGACACTGACAGTAAAAGCATGGACTGGAGAGATCTGAGTAAAACCAGCTTCTGAAGTGGCAAGGTGGTTTGTTTTGGGTAGGGTATTCAGAGACAGTTTGAGGAAGGAATCTGACTTACACTGCAACAGGCAAGATCACAGAATCAGCAAGATTGGAAGAGACCTCAAAGATCATCGAGTCCAACCTGTCACCACAGACCTCAGGACTAAACCATGGCACCGAGTGCCACGTCCAATCCCCTCTTGAACACCTCCAGGGATGGTGACTCCACCACCTCCCTGGGCAGCCCAGTCCAATGGCAAAGATCTTAGGAACACTATTTAAAAAGCAAGGTACTAGGCTGACCTCTCAGAGAGGTGACACAGTCTGCTTCGCTGGAGGCTCTCACAAGTGGGTGAGACAGATGTCTGCCAGGGTTGGTCTAAAAAGAGCAGTTTTTTTCCTTGAGATAGTGAAATGGATTACACAAGCTCAGAAAGTCCTCTAAAGCCCCCATTTCTATGACAGCAAGTCACAGAAAATACTACTGTGAATTAAGGAACTTGGGATAAAAAGGAGGCTAAATCTTAATGTGCAATTAAGAAGAAGCTGAAAAAAAGAAAGCAGAAAACAAAATGGGGGGGAAGTGTGCAGTGAGTTGGAAATGAGAGCCAGAATTAGCACTGCAGAGAAGAGCTGCCCCAACACTTGCCATGGCCATCAGTTCAGACAATGTGGGGTTCCTACTGCCAAAAATAATGCACAGCAAGAGCAAAGGCTGGTGAAGCACCTTCTGGTGCTGAAAGGACATGCAGAGAGGCACTTGCACATTTCTAACACTTAAGCCTCTGGCTTGCTCTCCAGTGGGATTTTTCAGCTGCTCAGCCTGAGACTCAAAGTAAAAAAATTTACTGACATGAACAAACTCTGTATTGATATAGCTGTCCTGCAAGCCTGCTTCCACATAGCCACTTTTACTGAGTATTTGACCCTTTTGTCTGTGACATTTATGGCTAAATAAAACCACCCCTGCCATAAAGCCACAGACAACTGTCACAATTAGCACTTAACTGGAACACAGCAGACCCTACATGACTGATTTCTTTTAACAGAAAGTAAGGTAGCTACAGGTTGCCACCTGTTTCAGCTAGATTCAGTATTTGTTTCTGTAATGCATCTGTCCCCTACAACCTGAAGCTAGAAATATTTCTCCTTATGGGCCTACCTGCTATAACAGACACCATTCCACAAAGCAAATTGTAATTGGACTACTCTACAGATAGCACAGGATATATTGAGACTATCTGAAATAACTCCTATCACAGACTCAGTTAAACTCTATTCCAGCACAAGGTGTGTCAGAAGTCTTTAATTTTTCTGTGGTGGTGTCAAAACGCAACAAAATCTTGTAGGGTAAGATGTCATACAAAGTACTAACATATTCTAGGTATTAAATAATCCATAACTAAACAAATTAATAAGTGAACAAGCAAAAAAATAACTTCAGTAGAAGGGACACTAAACTCAAGTGCCTGAGAGGTGAGGCTGGTTTATATATCCTCACAGGAGGCTTGAAGCAACCAGAATGCACCAGTTAGGTTTGCATGGGCAGAATCACTCAAGCTTGGACACTGAGCAATTCCAATGCAAGACCAAAGTATTCACTGCGCACAGCAAATGCAAAGAGTGGGTATGCTCAGCTGGCTACACAGTGTGTAGAGCTGCCCTCCACAGATGCAGCCACTGTTTTCCTGGGTTGTCTAAGTGTTCTGCCATTTCCAATGGGAAATAACACACGAGTAATTTGGTTGGTTGTTCATTACTTGATTGTTGGTTGTTCAATACTTGAAGTCTTCTGGAGGGAGTCTAGGGTTGAAACAACCCCAAGACCTGTATCAGGCAAGGAGGCTTCATACAAAGGTGACAGAAGGACGCCTAAACTGGACCAGCAATTCCACACACAGAGAAAGGAATCCATTCAAACTGGCTGTGTGGAAGCACCTGTGGGAAACAGAAACACAGGACTCCCACCTCCACAGCTAGCGAGGCAGGAAAAGCAAGTGGCATTCATGGTCCACAGGCAGCGACTCAGTGTTATTCCCCACATGGGCACCAGGAAACGGGACAGAAAGTATGGAGCTGGATGCTGGCCCCAACCCAGAAGCCCGGCTTGGGTGCGCTGGCAGCAGCAGCTGGTTGAGCCCTGATGGAGGACCAGCCCTGGAGCTACATTTAGAATCCAAAGCATCACACTTCATCTCTGTGACGACCACGACATCACACGAGGGCACGTTTTGGTCTTTAAGCTTAAGCACCAATTAATCTTTCCTTATTTTTCAGAAAAACAAAATGCAGGCAGGCAGCTTCCCAGAAAAATTGATCTGGCTTACAGTAAGAGAGGAGGCTGCATGTTTTAAATCTGCTTACTCTGACATAATTTATACAATATCACTCTGTAGTTTAGGTTTTAAAAAGTACTGCATTTAATTAAATTTACATCTATTAGTCAGTTGATCAACTAGATGGTCAACTAAATCAACTCAAATGTTCAGCGAAACACAAAGTCTTGAAAGGCCAGAAAGTCAGAAGGCCAGAATGTCTTTAATTTTGTATTCAAATTTGCATACTGCTTTACACAATTAAAGAGCCTCCATTTTATTTCCCCAAAATAAAACATTTTCAACTGCCCTCTAACACCTGACAAGCCATTTGATTGCTACCAGCACAGAAGAGGAGTGTTCCTCACTGAATTTTCATGAGCACATCCATAACTTCTTGGGTATCTCCCATCCAGGAGCTGGCAAGAACTAGTTTTACTTGAGTGATCTAAGTGAATCCAAGATATGGACATCTTAGAAACATAGAATCATTAAGGTTGGAAAAGAACTTTAAGATCATTAAGTCCAACCATAACCCAACTGCCATGGCCACTAAACTACATCCTGAAGCACCACATAGAATCATAGAATCAACAAGGTTGGAAAAGACCTCAAAGATCATCAAGTCCAACCTGTCACCACAGACCTCATGACTACTAGACCATGGCACCGAGTGCCACGTCCAATCCCCTCCTGAATACCTCCAGGGATGGTGACTCCACCACCTCCCTGGGCAGCACATTCCAATGGCTAACAACTCTCTCTGTGAAAAACTTTCTCCTCACCTCCAGCCTAAACCTCCCCTGGCACAGCTTGAGACTGTGTCCTCTTGTTCTGGTGCTGGTTGCTAGAGAGAAGAGACCAACCCCCTCCTGGCCACAACCACCCTTCAGGTAGTTGTAGAGAGCAATAAGGTCTCCCCTGAGCCTCCTTTCTCCAGGCTAAACAACCCCAGCTCACTCAGCCACTTCTCACAGGGCTTGTGCTTGAGGCCTCTCACCAGCCTCATTGCCCTTCTCTGGACATGTTCAAGAGTCTCAATGTCCTTCTTAAACTGAGGGGCCCAGAACTGGACACAGGACTCAAGGTGTGGCCTAACCAGTGCTGAGTACAGGGGCACAATGACTTCCCTGCTCCTGCTGGCCACACTATTCTTGATGCAGGCCAGGATGCCATTGGCCTTCTTGGCCACCTGGGCACACTGCTGGCTCATGTTCAGCCAGCCGGCAATCAGTACCCCAGGCCCCTTTCTGTTTGGCAGCTCTCCAGCCACTCTGACTCCAGCCTGTAGCACTGCATGGGGTTGCTGTAACAGAAGTGCAGCACCCAGCACTCAGACTTGTTGAAGGTCATCTGCACAGTTATTGAACACCTCCAGGGATGGCAACTCCACCATCTTGATATATCTTTCCCCTTCCCAGTCAAAGGACATCTACCTCGTCCCTAGGCATTTTAACCTCTAACTGAACTTCCAGCTTTGTTACCATCTACATTACTTGTCTTTAACCCAGCTCCATGAGCTGGACAGGATTGCAAAAGCCTTACAGTTGTGCTGGTGACATCTCTACAGGTTTAGGACTCTCACTTCACTGACAGTTATCTCAACACATAATGGTTCCTTTTACACTAAAAAAAAAAAAAAAAAAAAAAAAAGTGGAATCATGTTGAAAGCATTGGGTGGAACAACATTGTTCCAGACTTTTCCAACATGAAACACTTCCATCTACTGCTTACCTTTATCAGCCCATGACTGGGCATCAAACATCAACACATCCCTAAGTCTGCTATCGGCAAGAGGATTTTCCATTGCTTCCCAGCATTAGATCATCACCTACATATGCAGAGGTATCTTTCAAATGCCCTCACTCTACAGTCAGCATGAGAAGAAACAGAAGCATATGGCCAGAACTGATAACATGCAATAGAACAATCTGCTATCAGATAACAAGACACTCAACACACCATTACTAAATAGTTCTATGTGTCCATATTTCTACAGTATTTCACATCATTGCTGACACACTTCAGTGACTTAAACCAATTTCCTTCAAAACCTTCCAAGAGGTTCCCTGACATTTAGCTCTTCAGGCCAAGCCAGCTATGCACTTAGTAAGGCAGCTACCAAATGAAGGGTCACGCAATACTGCCCTACCTCCAAAAGCAGGAATTAACCTACTGAAGGCAATGGGAACTACTCTGAAATCAGCTTCTGCTTAGTTCTACACTCCCATTCAAGTCAGACTAGGTTAGGCATGGTAAGAAAGCTAAATAAAGAATGTTCCTGCTCACCCTTACTCAGGACTTAATGAATCAGTCCAACTATGTGGCAGTCCAAGCCATCACATCACAGATCCACAAGTTCAAGTTAGCTCTTGGCTCCTGGCAGAGTTGGCAAAGCAAACTTGAGAAACCATCAAATTTGTTCTTTTAGCAAATGAATACTCTCCACAACCTGCCAGGAAGTCCTATCTGCAACTTTATGAGCCACTGTGGATGCTGATGTGTAACAGGGTGTGTTAATAGCTTCAATACAAGAGTTCAGCTGATGGAAACTCTGCCTTGTTTAGGAAAGACATCTGGGACTCAAAAAAACCAATCCCAAATCCTACCTAGCCCCTGAACTTTTGTGAATCTAACTCTGCCAGCTCTGAGCTGGGGGTCACAGCTCCTGGCTAGTAGCTCTGGAAAGGCACAGACCTAGTGTTGACACTGCTGTACCAGGCAACTATTTGTTTCATTCTCCAAAGTCAAATAAACTCTACTAGCAAAGGCAAGCTTTGCCAGTGCAAACTGCATTAACGTCAGGGTGGTTTTTGCAAGGATCCCCATGTCTTCCCCTTTCATAGGCTTAAACAGGCAACTGAAATGCTATTCGATACTTTCCTCTAAAATAACTCCTTCTCAAATGGTAAAAGCCAAAAAACTTAAAAAGAAAAAAAAGTGTGTCAGATTGCTTTGAATTTCTAATGCACCAGTGACATCCAGCACAGGCCATTGTTATGTAAGTGACTAACTCAAAAACTCCCAGCACTTAAATGACTACTACAATATCTGGCATCGAATTACCACACACAGGCAAAACCAACAGGCAAAACCAACAAACACCGCTGAAGTGATCTCAAATGTGAGTTATGTCAACAAAAGCATTGGTCATAGGCAGGCCAGGAGTAACCAGCTATTTATGTTTTGCAAAACATTTTGTGGGTTTAAGAGATTAAATGTCCCACGAACGGTAACAGCCAAGTAGGGGTTTTTTTGGTTCTAATTTTGTTTTAAAAGGAAAAAAACACAAAGACAGCTGTTGGTATAGCTGCTCAGGGAAAAAGTTCTGTACCAGGAAAAGACACTCCTTGGGAGATATGTCAAGCAAAGCTCTGTGCTAGAGCCCCAGTAACACAAACAGGACCAAAACTCATCCACCACACTCCTCGTGAGCTCAGCTCGGCTCCAGCCTGTGCTAGGAACAGCTGGGTTTCAGCACTGCTCTCAACATGAATTAAATGACTTCAGAGTTCTCTGATAGCCTTAGAACAGAACCACCTCCATACATTTTACAGTATCTCAAAGCAAAGAGGTTAAATAAAGTAGATGGATCAAGATTAAAGACAAAGCAATAGAGAGAAATGAGGATGTCATGGGAAAGAATTCATTAGAGATGTAGGAGTGGTAAGGCAAGACTTTTGAGATACATTATCAGTGCAGTGAGATTTCATTGCAGCAAAGAGACTACCAGGAGATAAAACTCTGGTAGGCAGTATTTCAGATGCTCAATCTGGGGTCTAAGAGAAAGTCTGAGACCACATTCTCCTAAACATAGGTAAGTAAAAAAACCCCAAATTTAACAATCCTTCTTCTCTGATGAAACAAACTCAAAGAATCATGGCTGGAGGTTCTGAGGCACACTCCTGTGCTCAGTACAAGCCTGAACACAGAGCTAAAGGGAGTTCCTGCAACACCATTGTGAGTCCTCCTCATAAATAACCAGGAGCTTGAATGATTTGAAATAATCTTAATTATTGGAATGTACAGGAAACTTCTGGGGAAGGGAATACCTTGGCAGTGGAAAAGGGTGGCAATACGACAGCACTGTAGGGACTTAGGCAGATGGCAGATTGCATAATTAAGTTTAAAGTCAATTAAACAGTCATTCAAAGAAAAGAAACAATGCAGACCTACATTTACATGCAAGGACTCAGCCAAAATGTGAATTCTATGCAAATATCCCAAACTGAGAGGATGCTGTATTAAAATCCGGCTTCCAGAAGTAGCTCCCATATCCACCAGTCTCCACTAACTGACTCATTACGATGGGCCACCAGTGCCCAGCCACAGCGTAAATCTGAGCTGTGACCTTCCACCATCAAGATAAATTCAAATGAAAAGACAGTGCTTACAGGTGAAGGCACCCCCTCACAGCTCTTAAATGTGGTTTCAGGAGTGATTCAAAGTAACCAGTCCCTCTAGCAACAGCCCAACTGGTTACCATCCACTCTAAAACATAACACAGCTCCGCCTGTGCTACCCAGTACCTTGCCCACCAGCGTGACTGTGTTGATGCACCAGGACAGACCAGTCCTGCTGTGAGCCACCCCCATACCAGTGAACAAATCTGGAGAGCTCTCTCACCCTGCCTCTTTGGAGAAGGTGATCCTTTCAGCATTTTTGGCAGGGTGATCCTTTAAACATTTTTAGCAGAAAGTCTGCCAAAACCTGCAAAGAAGAGTTGAATGCCCTAGGAAAAAACCCCAAAACACAAACAAAAATCATACAAAAGGAAACCTTGCCACACAGGGGACAAGTTGGCTGCAGGAAGGGAGCCAGATGGGGA
The DNA here is from genome assembly GCA_033816785.1 of Picus viridis. Lineage (NCBI taxonomy): Eukaryota > Metazoa > Chordata > Aves > Piciformes > Picidae > Picus > Picus viridis. Next base: position 27,295,445 of record CM066589.1, read on the forward strand.
AACAGAGGCTGTCATGGTTCGTGAGTGAGTTCACCGGGCTGTAAGCTGCTTTCGGAGGTGACCATGCCACTGCAGCTGGTTGTAAAAGATTGAGACATTCAGCATTCTTACAATGAGCTGCTGAGGAAGAAATATTCCTACGTAGGAATGAAGGCAGCAGAAACGTGAAGTCCACAGAGAATCAGGAGCAGAGACAAACACTCATTTCCAGACCCATGAAAATGAGGCTGGAAGGACCTGCTTGGTGGGAAGCATGCTGCCGCTGCTCTTCCGCTTTCAGCTTTAAAACTCCGGTGCTGCATGCTCCTAGAGATTTCAATATGGCACTGGGGAAAGTGAAAACATTCTTGCTGACTTTGGCGTTCAGCAAGTGCCTATGCTTTGAATAACTGACAGTTTTAAAAAGCACAATGAATTCTTTCTGCTGTGGAAACTGCTGCTGCCCGCCAAGATCACGTGCCCACGACACCATGCTTCCTCTTCCAAAACACCTCCAAGCATCCTGATGCTTGCAGGATTTTGACTTCAGCAGCTCAGGCAGTAATTGCAGTTTTATTCAATTCCTCAGCAGGGTTTGTGTTGTAGGAATACTATGGGAGTGCAGGAGCCAAAGATACCATTCCAGGCTCTGCACTAAGGGCTGGTGACGAAACTCATTTAGTAGCAATAGACTAAAAGTTTATCAAAATAGTTACTGTGCTCCAGCTGCGCGCAGCAGCACAGTGGCGTTGTCAGGGAGGGGAAACGGCTCTTCTGGTTTTCAGGACTCTCTGTGAACCTGCTCCACCCTGCTTGTGACCTCCGAACTACCTACTCCGCCTGATGATTGTACTCCTCCAGGCTTCCATCCCTGCCTCAGGATATGGGTCAGGGCTGCTCATACTGCCCCTTCATCCTTCCCTCCTCCCAAACAAACTTCCACAAACCCTTTTGCTCTTTCTTTTGCTCTTTTCTGTAAAAAGGCTTCTTCAAGATATTCAGGAAAAACACTTTTAAAACGTAGTATTGTGGAAGTTTGGAGTAAGCAAGTTGTTCAAAGATCAGAGGAAGCCAAGAGGCTTTGAAAGACAAAATGCCTGATGGGAGGTGTAAAAATTCTTCTTCAAGATATTCAGGAAAAACACTTTTAAAACGTAATATTGTGGAAGTTTGGAGTAAGCAAGTTGCTCAAAGATCAGAGGAAGTCAAGAGGCTTTGAAAGACAAAATGCCTGATGGGAGGTGCTAATGTGCTAGAAGACATTAACAGCTGAAGAAATTAACAAACTGCTTTTAGATTCATACATATCCTGAAGTTACCCAGCGTGCTGCAAAATAAGATAATTTGCTGATGGATTGCCCCCCATGCTGCTCATTCAGTGGAACAGGCACCCAATTCACAATCCTGAGCACTGTGAGGGGGGAAATGCCTAAAGACATAGAAACTGAACAAAAATGCACTATTGGTGCAGGTTTATATCTGTAGGAAGCCTGAAATATTCTCCAAGGAATGACTTGTCCCATACATCTGTGTGGGCTGCAGCTACCAGTGTCAACATTTTCCTTCAGCACCCTCAAAATTTTGGGGTTTATCACAGAAAACATTATGTCATGCAACAGATCCCAACCTTTTGTTTTCCATCCTGCACCATCCAAGTTTCAACTCTCTGTAGCTTGAATTCCCCCACAAGAGGGAGTGAGGGATGTGCAGCCCACAGCGTTTCATAAAGCTAGTTAGCAGGGGGGCTTGAGTTGGGAGGGCAGGAGATGAACGCCAGCACATAGGACAGGAGAGGCAGAAGCTGGAGAGCAAGGCAGCAGCCACAGCCTGGTAAAGGAGCTGCAGTTAGCCATAGAAACCAGAGGCAAAGCATCTGTCCTACCTACCTGGGTACTCACAGTGAAGAAGACACTTCAGAGACTATCTGCACAACAAAGTCTCATGGATAGCAAAGACCAGAAGGCTTTTTCAGATTAATTCCTGTTTGAGCTATAGAACATTTCGGGGTAGAATTTGTTATTCAGGGCTTTCTAATGTGCCCAGGAACGCCCACAGCCCACAAGCCCTGGTAAAACCATTCCAGTGGTCATTCACGCTCACTGCTAAACTGTGCTGCATTTCAGGCCTGGATTTGTTTAGCTCAAATGTGTTATATCATAATCTGCTCCACTGAGTAGCCTATTACTGAACATCTGTTCTCCATGTAGGCAATTTACTGAAAGCTCCCTTCCCCCCAAGCATCTCCTTGATAAGTAAAGCAGGGTTCCTCAAATCATTCACTCATGATCCCAGCGTTTTAATCTTTCCTGTGGTTGTCCTCTGAGTATTCATCAATCCATCACCATCCGCCCCAAACAGAGGGCATCACCACAGGATGCAACGCTCCAGAAGTGGTTTCTGCTGCTGTGCCAAAGACACACGCAGTCCATACTCCATCTTCCAATTCCCAAGCTCATACATTACCCTTTTGGCCACATTTCACAGGAGGGGGATGTTCAGCTGATTAATCCATCAAAAGCTTAAAACTTTATTCCAAGCTGTTGCTTCCCACACTGGGTTCCTCGCACTGCTAGCATGGTTCTACACTGGCCCAATAAATAGACTTTGTTTTGTCCACCAAGTGGATCCAGACGGCTGCCAGTAACCACCCCCATTATTCAATACTCCCTGTGGTCTCCAAGTCATCCAAGAAACTTTCAATCCTACTTGTATGTTTTCTTCCTGATGACTGACAGATGTATTAAATAGCAGAGGGTCAGAGGATGACATTGCCGGAATCAGACACACCTGTTGGTAAGAATTCTCAGTTTACTGTTGCATTTAATTAGTTCAGCTAAACAGCTTTGAACCAGCAAACGTGTCCTGTGACTGTTATGCCAAGGTGCTAGCACCCATACTCACACTTTTATCAAACTCCTGATCTCATAAGAAACTGACAATGAGGGAGCTTGACAAGACCTTTGCAGCCTAAACTGATGGCAAGGCACATTAAATAATAACATCTAAACTAAGTAAAAATCAATTCAGTTCTTGTACCAGTCTATTATTTTCCTAAGACCAAAGTGACAGGCATAGACACCTGAGCTACAGACTGGGGGCTAAAGAGAAGAAAAAAAAAAGACAGCAGGTGAACAACAAGTGTATCCACTAATGAACATTACTACATGAGCAGTAGAAGGTGAAGGATGTGCCTTCGTGGAGATGAAAGCTTCGCTGCCAAATGCAAGGGCTCCTGCTGCAGAACTCAATGCAGCTGCAGCACAGCATGCTCAGAACTCTGGCAAAGGGCATGGAGGACAGTTGTTAGATCACATACAAAACCCACAGTCCCTGCAAGGCAGGACCTCATCTCCCCAAGAGAGGATACATCAGATATTAACTCACAAGCTACAGCTGATGTTAGCCAAAAACATTAGTTGCACAAGCTTCAGGAATGCAACGCTTTTTTCTGCGAAAAGCAAGAGAGAAATTTATGTTTGTGATGATGTTGCTAAACCATTAGAAAAAGAAGCATCCTATTTTTCATGAGTCTCTGATGGGGCCATACAGTAAATCCAGTTTTCTCTCCTCTCCAGTATCTTATTACTATGATTAACGTCATCTACGGAACAATACATTGGACCTGGCAAGATTAGCTACTCTTTAAAGATTTCTACAGCAACTAACATTCTCCATTTACTGGGTTGATTCTGTGGCCTTTGGTAGATTGCTGGCTCATATTTACTGGTGCCAGATGAGGAGATAACAGCATTCTTAAGTACTGAATTTCACCACACAAGAACTGGAAGGCACGCCACTACAAAGCAGCATAATCTAAAATCCTTTCAAAAAAACCAAAGCAGAAGCTGTGGTTCTTCCTCTAAAGTTCCACACCTCCCCAGGAAACAAAGGCATTTACTACAGTGCCATAGAAAGACAAGACACTAAGATTTTACCATCTTGTTAAGGCTGCCATTTCTTGAGCAACTGTGCCCTTCACACATGCAGCAAAGCCATTCCAGGATACTTCCTTCACCTACCCTGAACCTTTTCATGTCAGGGTTGCAGCCACAAACACAACACAACCATCCAACACCAATTGTTTTTAAAGCTACGATGTTAAGCACCAGCCTGCTTGCCAGCAACGCTCCTCCATGGAAGCTGCCCAAGTCGGTTAAGTACCACAGGCTGGGCAAAGCAATGCCAAGTGTCAGACAGATAATAAATCAGAAAAGGCCATGGAAATTTTACACCATTTCAGATGAGGCTTGCTGTTACCCAGAAACTGTCTGTTTCTACTCAGGGGGCATGCTGACCCTGACAGACGGGCAAAATGCCTCCGTCATATCATAAACTCGTGAAGCTTTCAGTGAGAGGATCCTCAGGAGGCTACCTTCCAAAGCTGACAGCAATGTTCTTCCCAAAGAGGATGTCTGCTGGTACAGACTGGGATGGTACCTCCAGCTCTGCAAAATCTGCACCTATTTCATAGCAAGTCAGCTTTCACAAGCACCCTGCCTCACCCAAGCTTTCAGCACCAATAAAGCCCACTCACTCACAGGTACTCTAGCTCCCAAGATCCTCTGAAATCAAGCATGGCCAGGAGATGGTGTTCCCAAAGACCATGCTGCACTCCACAGCTGGAGGACAGTTCTCTTCTGCAGATATCTAGTTTTTAGGCTTTCCAGCAGACTCAGGAATGTGCCATCAAACAGCAACATTCCCTCAAAAACAGGTTGAGAGATGCACGTACTCAAAGCTCAGCTGAAACCCAGCTGTCCCAGATAAACCGTGCAGCCTGGTCTAAACCACTTACTGACAAAGCCACTGCTTTATCACAGATATTTAAGATAAGTTCCACTTAGCAGCCATGCAAATCTCAACTACTACCATGTAACAGACAGAAAGAGGCACTACTTCTGTCCTCAAGGAAAAGGGGGTTTTAAGCCCCTTTTATGACCGAAACATCAGTCAGCCTGAAAAGAGATTTTGATGACTAACTCTGGATTGAAGTGGGAAAACCTTTAGAGTCTTTGATCAAACCCGAAAAACAACCCAGGGGACTTTATGGAAGACTTTTGCTGGGGAAGTGTAACCAAATTTTAGCACCCAAAGAACCTAGGGGGATGGGGATTTAGGAGGAAATGACAAGAGGAAAATTGTATTAGATTAAAAACTCTAAGCATCACATTTTAAGGTAGCCTTTTAGGAGTTTTTCTTGTCTTGTTGGGGTCCGAGAAGAAACTTCAGAACAGGAAACTTCATGGCAATTCTCCCTGCAGAGGTTTTAGTTGCAAAGAAAGAAGCAACCATCTGTGGAATGCACCTACAACCACCTTTGTCTTCCCAAATCCAAGAGTGGTGATACCAGAGAGTGAATCCAACCTGCAGTTCACTTCCACAACTATGTCAACATTTCAGACAAGGGCAATGGAGTTTGTTCACATTCAGCTCTCTCAACTGCAAAGTTTCCAATAATTAAGAAAAGCAGTTACTTTGTGGAACACCAGAGGATACTTCCATGGCCAAACTCCTAATCAAATGCTGTGAAATTATTTCTAACCCCCAAATCTTCTTGTGGTGGTGAGAGAAAGTTCAGTTCTCCCACACACACAAAGAAACCACGGCTAACTCAGTCGGGGCCTCACCATACAGAATAAAAAAGGCAATGCTCAGTGCTTCTCATGGACAGCAACACAATCACTGGTGAACCACAGACCTCAGGGACAGGTGCTAGGGGCTCCACAAACCACTCTGCTTCCCCCCAAGGTCACGGAAACTGCTGCACCACTGAAAAGACATCAACAAGGACCTATTCCTTGATGCCCACAGCCTGCCCCAGGGCACTCAAAAGGTTTCTCAGCCATCCACATTCGCTTTCAGTTTCAGTTCTGTCAGCTTTGGGCTCACTGCAAACCTGACCATGGCTAAGCCTGAGCTGAAGAGCTGTTAAGAAGAGGACAATGAAAAGAAATAACAAAAAAGAGAGATGCCTGGCTTTAAGATGAGCTCAAAGAGCCTTTTGGAAAGCCTACAACTGCCTGAACAGAGTTAATTTGTGAGGAAATGTCACCACTGAAAAGATGATATGCTCACCGCTATGACAGAAGCAATTCTTGCTATCACTTTCACAAGCCTTGATTTAAACTGATGAAACCAGACACCTGCCCAGGCAAAATAATATGACTTACATCAGCATCAAGAGAGAAAGACAAGCTTAGGAGTGAGAAAATATTAATGTGGTACTGTGATGTATGAGTACTTATAACTAAGTGCTTGCACGCTGTAAAATCTTCATTTCACTTAAACAAGAGCGCTAAAATGTATTCAAACTGAATAGGAGAACAACACATTTCCCTGAATCAAATGACATATTATTTCCCATTTCTTTCCTCCCCAAGAAACTGTTTTCATGTCCTTGCAAGTGCTCTGGAGTGTAACCACTTTCAGCCACACAGCAGGGTGGCTGGAGAGACAGAGACAGAGGAAGAGAAAGGGTGTCACTGATAAGCAATTAGTTTTCCAATAATCTTTCCCACAGTGTGAGTTTTCTACCTGGGAGGTCAAACATGGTTTTTACACTAAATAAACAAGTAGTTTTCTGCTCCCAGTTAGAGCAGGGGGGAACTGTGAGTGCTCACTTTTGACAGCCCAGGTATTTTTATTGTATACTAACATCCATGTAGCTCCTGCAATCTACATGGCTACAAACTGTAAGCCTTCTAGACTCTCCATAACCGCTCTTCCCTACTCTCTAAAAGCTGAAAGGTAAAAAAGAGCCAAGTCCATTATATATAGGCTAGCATCATAAACAGTATTACAAAGAAGCATGCAAAAAAATCCCTCCCAAAACATCAAGCCCATCCACAACTTTGAGCAAAATCTGCTTGCGTTAAATCTCTAACCCTGATCTGCCGTGCAGGAACCGAGGAAAATGTACCAACCTCAGCACATGATCTACTGTCACAGCCTCAAAAACACCATAAATCCTGAAACAAGCACATTCCTTGCCACTCAAGTGGTAGGGCACAGTTTTATAAGATTGATTAAGCCAAACATTTACTTCATTTCCAACTCAAGAGCTGTGATAGGCCTCAGGCCCGTCTTACCCAGCTGCAAAATCGATCTCTTTTCTGCTTGTTACAGAGAATTTAATACGGTGACATTTATGAGCTACTCCAGTAGTAGCTCATAAGATCAGCCTGTTCAAGTATTTCACCATAAATCACATTCAGAGGAAGTTTTAACCCATGATACTGAGGGGCCAAATTTAAACTGCCTGGCTTCTGTTGCTTGTTGATGCTGTGTGTGGGGAGTGAGGGCTGGGTGTTAATTTATCTCCGTAAGCGGGCTTTTTGTCTTGAGACACGTTCACTTTACTACTGCAAGATGTGGTCTCTTTGTCACTGACAGCAAAATTTACTGGAGCCAACACTCTGTGTCAGGAATTAGATATTACACAGGCAGCTTAGTCCCTGAGTGTTAGATGGACTTGGACGCTCCGCAAAGGCAAACCAGCACTAGAGATCCAAAGAGGCAGTGCAGACAAAAGCATGACTCTACCCTGAGCCAGCTCAGATCCAGCAGTCTTATTAATTTGGACTCTACACCACAGAAATTAGGCTCTCCTAGTCTTAAACTGATCCTGGAAGCAGTACAGCCACATTCAGAGAGCTTAGGCCAGGGCATTAGGTCCTGCCAGCACCAAGCTGGCTCCACATGAAGCCATTTGAACATGCTGGATGGCTTGCTTGTAAATCAGGACAAAGCCACCCACAGGTAACTAAGGGCTGACAAACTTGGACAGAGTAGAACTGGCTTATGTTAACTCACTCACGGCTAAAACATCACATTCAATTCCCCAGTAACTGTAGAAAATGGACCAAACACAGGTCATTAGTGTGAGCTCACCTGGGACTTGACCAGGAAACAAGTGACTGTTTTTCCTGGCATTTACAGCCAGCACATCCTCAGTAAACTGCTCAGTCGACAAGTGTCCAGCGGCTGTGTCTGTATTGGCAGGACATCTGCCTCGTTTCTTATGCTTCTTCTTCCACATCTCCTCCTCCTCCTTTTCATCAGAACCAGAAGACTTTTGCAGAGATGCACGGTGTCTCAGGCTGTTTGACACTCTCCCACCCAGGGCATCACTCATATTTAACAAATCAGATGCAGCTCCATGTGAATGTATGGAATGGTCTTCCTCCACATCCAAGTCCCCTTCTGAACCAGTGACATCTCTTTTTTTGTGAGGACATCTATTCAGAGCAGTGTGGAAATTCTCATTTTCAAATCCTCCAGGAAAGGGCTGTTCCAGGTGAGATGTTCTGACCGGCGAGTAGCTGTGCATATTCAACCCATTCCTGGCTGGACTATCCTTCAGCAGGCCTCTCCTCAGAGGTGGGTCAAGATCTGAGCTGGGGTCACTGGTGCTGCTCTCTTCCAGCTGCATCTTCTGCGCAATGTGATTCAAATAGGACCGGAATCGGCCACTGTGGTGCTTCTGCACAAGCCTCGCGTAGCGTTCTTCTGGGCAGCCGCAGGCTTGCTCATTCCCTCTTTGGCGCCTTGGGCAGAAGCAGCGTTTCTCATATGCCCCAGCTGATCCATGGTGTAGCAAAAGGGCCAAACTTCAGGGTTGTAAATAGACATAGGGGGAGGGAAAAAAGTTATTTTCTTGAAACAAAGCATCAAAATAATTGATTACACTAAAAGACACCAAAGTGTACTCCATTGGGTGAGTCACTCCACTGGGGGAATGGGTTTCATGATGTACTCAACAGCTGCCCTGCACCAAGCCCCTGTCAGCGACCTAGGAGTGATCACGGCCCACACGCGAGTGGCATTGTTGTCACAAGGCTGGCACCACATACACAAAGGAATTCTTCAATCTGCCCTTCCTTGCCTTTGAAAAAGTCATGTCCATTAAAGCAGTAACTGACAGACTGCATGAGACACCTCAGTTCAGCAGCTATCAGAAGTAAAATGTAATGCCTAACATAGTCTTCAGAAACAACTGCATCCTTAGGGTAAGTGGCTCAGTGCTGCAGTAAAAAGCATACACTGCCTGTTACTTCCCTCCCACAATGACTGCCACTTATGGATTATATAGGACATTTGCTTTAAAATGCAAGAATAACCATTTCAGCTTGTCATTCTTGTCATAAACTCATTCCCAGGGCAATGGAAATAGAATAGAATAGAATAGAATAGAATAGAATAGAATAGAATAGAATAGAATAGAATAGACCAGGTTGGAAGAGACCTTTGAGATCATCGAGTCCAATCTATCGTCGAACACTATCTAATCAACTAAACCATGGCACCAAGCCCCCATCCAGTCTCTTTCTAAACACCTCCAGTGATGGTGACCCCACCACCTCCCTGGGCAGCCCATTCCAATGGCCAATCACTCTTTCTATGAAGAACTTCTTCCTAACATCCAGCCTAAACCTCCCCTGGTGCTGCTTGAGACTGTGTCCTCTTGTTCTGGTGCTGGCCACCCAGGAGAAGAGACCAACCCCCACCTGGCTACAGCCTCACTTCAGGTAGTTGTAGACAGCAATAAGGTCTCCTCCGAGCCTCCTCTCCTGGGGCTAAGCAACCCCAGCTCCCTCAGCCCCTCCTCATAGAGCTTGTGCTCCAAACCCCTCACAAGCTTTGTTGCCCTACTGCCTAGCACAAGTAACTATCTTGCAAGAGCTCATCATTTTTAGTGATTGAGACACACCGGCTGCCACTCCTTCCAGTGCCATTTTCTGTAGATGGTGTCATGCCTCCACCTTTACTGCATGAGTGCAGAACTTAAGTAGATCAAGCAGCTTTCCATCCCTTTTCAGCATCTGTAGCCTTTGAGGTTTTGGATCAAAACTATCCAGTAATTTGTCCTCAGCTACCATTAAGGTAAATCAGAAGTACAGACAGGACATAGCAATGATTTTTGCTGTATGTATCAATAACAAAGGAATAAATATGTATATATATATACACACTAATAATGGAGCTCAGCACAAGTGCTGTCTTCTGTGGCTTTTCATATAAATGCCTTTTTTTTTTTCTTCAAGACATATCTGAAGCCCAACAGCTCCATTTCATCTCAGCTGGTACATTCAGAACTTCAGGGTTCACAGTCATCTTTTTTTGTGCCAGAACTGAGGGCCACTGAACTTTAAGCTAAAATAAAGGATACTGATGATTAAACCTCCCTCTTCACTTCTCTAAGACCAGAGGTGCTGGCAGAGCAGAATATAGAACTCAGCAGAAGATAAATTTATATCCCCTTCAATATCCCCACCATGGCTGGATTTTTCCTTCAGCCTTACCCTCTTCTCCCTTCTGCTGCAGGTGCACAAAGGATATGCACCCAGGCAGTCTTCTCCCTGCACACACTGCCTGGGGATGGGGCATCATCCAGGGACTAAGGACTCCAGAGCCAGCTCTTCAGAGTGGCTGCTTGGGCCATGTCAGAGCAACAACACATGTTGCAGTGGGATTTACTTAAGCAGTTGAGCACTGATGTGAACAGGCTTCACAATACAAAGCAAAAATTCCAAATCCCTGAATAAATAGGGAAAATTCTTTGTGTGGTTTGTGATTCTTGTTCCTAAGATTTTCCATTAGCATTGGCCAATAGCTCAACTCTTCTAACAGACTGACCTGCTACAGTGCTATTACAAAAGCCTCACACGGGTAGATCTACAGCAAGCTCTTTTAACGTCGCCTTCTCCCACTGCCAAGTCAACAGAAGTAGGTAACATTTCTAAGAGCCAGCATGGCCACCCTCCAAACACTGGTTTGAAGATACAGGAGTTTGACACCTTTATTTACAAGTAAAGAATAAACATTCACTCCTCGCCTCCATGATAATTTCTGCAACTTTAATCATGTCAGCAATTGGACCACAGACGAAAAAAAGAAGGAAAAAAGAAAGGACACCTACAAGCCCCCACCCATCACAATGTCCTAATAGGCAAGGAGCAGAGGAAAGGCAGAAGCGAGTACCAAGGTACACAGACGCTGCCTCCCCTCTCCCCAGATGGGACAGCGATGTTTGTGGCTAAAACGCCAGAAAAAAACCGCCAAGGGCTGATAATGGCTTAGCCAGGTCCTGGATGAAAACTGCCCCTGTTGCTTGCACACGACGGTTTGTGAGGAGAGGCAATGGCCTTCATTCTCAGCCTGGCACCACGGTAGACACTGCGCTCTGGGAGTGTGCAGGTCCCCCAGCCAGTAGTGAGGGCGGACGCACCAGCTCCAGCGTCAGCAGCAACACCGGGAGCAGAGCTGGAGGGCCTCCCCCCCAACCCTCGGGACCAAGGCAACCCAGGGGCAACCCAAAGGTAGCCTTTCGCCTGCTGCCTCCCCGCCAGGAGCCAACGCCAGCACTCTCACTCAGAGCACCCCCGACCCTCTCAGCCTGGGCTACCACTCCCCCTTCTGCAGCGCCCCAAGCAGGAGCTAATAACGACCGAAGAGAACCAGTAAACAACCGGGTTCAGCGCCCCGTCACGGCGGCAGCACTGACAGGGCCTGAGTGCTACTGGGACCAGCCAGGGAGCCGCTCCCTACCCCCAGCCCAGGACCCCAGCACTGGGCTCGCGAAGGGGACACCAAGCTCAACCCCACCACTCACCGGCCGCACCACTCCCCCACTGCGCTGCTCCGCGCCGGTTTAAAAGTCCCTGCGCCCCCAACGTCCACTTCCGGGTCAGAGGCTGCTACGGGCCGCGGTAGGACCCAGAAGGCCTCACGCGAAGCGCTCAATCCACACCCCTTGCTCGTAAAGCAAAGCAGCAGCAGCAGCAGCCGCCCGCCTGACTCTCGCAGCAGCGCCAGACTGCCTTTAGTGACACATAGCGGGCCGTCATCTGTAGGTTCCTTTGCACAGCGCAGGACACGGTCCGGACATGGGGAAGGGTCCTGTGAGGGAGACCCCAGAAAGAGGGCATACAGGGTGTCCCGGAAGGGAACAGGGTGTCTCGGTACAGGCAGGCTGCCCCAGCCCTGCTTGCTGCAGAAGAAAATGCTCTCCGCTGGCAGGTCCCGCGGGTGCCCATGAGAAGGAAGCCTCCCAACACGGTTCAGGCTGGTCCTGGGCTCCCCTTTGCTCAGTCCCAACAGGTGAGGGCAGGGAGGCTGGCCAGGCTGGGCCTTCTAGCAGGGTCCTCATGAGGCCAAGGTGCTTCAGGGAGGTGGGAGACAAGAGGTGTTGCCACCACAGCAAAACAGACTGTCCTCAGCCTGCAAGGTTTGCAGACACCTGGGTCCCTCGGTTTTGCAGACACTCCCCCTTACCATCCACAGCCAGCTGAGGTCTCTCTGATGGTTTGGTCCAATTCACTGCCAGCACCTCTGCTTCAGCTAAAGTTACTGGCCAGGTAGGTGAAAATAGCATTGTTTAGCCAAGGACGGCTCCTCCAAGACCTGCACAGCCTCATCTTTACTGCAGAGGAGAGCAGACTTCTGGGCTCCTGTTCTCTCAGCTCTTCACACTCCTCTAGCACTGGAGGTTGGGCACTAGGCAACCTGCTGCTCCTCCAGCCTGCCCATGCCACAGCAGCCAAGTAGTAATCAACTCACAGTGCTGACCCTTGATGACCTAATCTCAGCCAGGATAAACCAGAGCCTTCACATCAGAGGGTGACATTAAAGCATGAGACCAGAGTTGGGAGCTGGGTGTTTTACTCCTTGCTCTTTTTGTGACTGCAAACCTCCCATGGGGCTTTATAGCAGAACCAGATCCAGGGTCTGTCTGACTGGGAGTAGGTGGCTTGGTCACCCTGATGTTACCTGCACACTCAGGCTGAGTTTGCCAAAGAACTTCAACAAGAAGAAAAACTGGAGAGCAATAAACTGACCTCGTGGTACCCCCAGTCAGCCTTGTTTGAGCTACCTGCTTGGAGCAGCCCCTCAGGGAGTGGAGGAAGGGCCCAAAGGGACTGGTGTTTCCAAGAGGGGCTCTGATGGGGAAAGACTCTGTTCACTCTTCACTCTGGCAGGAACATGGGTCTGAGCAGGCCATCTGTGCTGCCTTTTCACTTAGGATAGGGAAGATACCTGCCCCATGATGCTTGTTCCTCATCCTGCAGGTCAATGTCCGCAGTGCCTTGCACTGATCACCTCCAAAGACCATGAGGACATGTTTGCACAGTGTATATCATCACCTGTTGCTGCCAGCCTCTCCTAGACACAGACCAGCCCTGAGGCCATGCTCCCAGCCAGAATTGCTGAGCAGTCATGAAGCTGTGGCAAGCCCTCTGCCAGACTGCTCCAACTTTGGCCTTCAGTGTGGTCAAAGGAGCTGCCCTGAGAAAGCAACAGTTTTTTGCTGTGGGACCAAGGGCAGCAAGAACAGACCTGCCTGCATAAGGACAGTCACATCTCCCCACGTGCTGTATGAACAGAGCCACCAGTCCCACAGCAGCTGGTCCCTCCCAGCCTCGAAGGGAGGGTGGGTGCCACCTGCAGCTGGCCTCAGGGGAGCATGGCCAGGTGGAATCATCCTTTCAGTGGAAGGGTGCATGGTCCCCACTTGCTCTTACTCCCCCATCTGCTGATAAAGAGAGGTGTTTGATATCTGCTCTCCTAAAGCACAGTTGTGGCACATCCCCCAGCTGCGCAAGACTAGCCCATGCAAGAAGTGAGGAGCTCACCTTTCCGGTAGAATGGGATGAGGGGGATGAGCTCCCAGGCCCACTATCCCCTGCCCTGTGCCAGCCAGGTGGGAGCAGCAGTTCCTCTTCATATTTCAAGTACAGATGTTCCTCTGCTCTAGTTCATCACCCTGGGAGCTTGGCCAGGCTCCCTTCTGCAACAAGTGGTGCCACCAGATGCAACACCTTCAGTATGCCCTGTTCTTTCCATGGCAGATGAGAGATGGGGGGAGAAAGTGGGGAGGATTCTGTGTTTGGTAGCACCACTGCCAGCACTGGGGCCTGTGGTTTCATGGTGGTATCATGCATGGTGAGAGAGATACAGCTCCACAACTGGGTACCTCCATCAACCTTGCCTCCTGCCTCCAGCTGAGCCCCTGCTGCACAAAAGGCTGTGAGCATCAGCGTCCCAGCAGTTTCTCAGACCTCTTCTGGTAGCTGCCAAGGATCAGGAAATCTGGTCTGGTCCGTGGGGCAGAGTCTTCGTTTGTGCTCCCTCTGCTCTGCCTCATCCCTGACCCAGACAAACAAGATCTATCAAATACACGTCGCACTTCCAGCACCCTGTGGGCACACAGCAGGTCCCTGTGTGGCCAGGACCAGCTGCACGCCCGTCCTTCACACCCTGTGAAAGAGGCTATGTGCAAACGTGACAACGAGCTGGTGCCTCAGACAGGATCTCACCAAACATAATCCCTCTCAGGGAAGGGCTGGAGTGCTTCATTCTCACCTTTGGCTCCATCTTCCATCCACACTGTCCTCATGGCTGCTGAGCAGGCAGGAGCAGTCACCTCACTGTTGCTTCCACGACCCTCTATGACAACTCATGGGCTTTCTAAGATGGAATGGGTCCATGGGCAGATTTTTCCCTGTGTTCTCGTTTCCTGGGGTCCTGTAGCAGCAAGCCCAGTCCAGTGTCCCAGCTTGCTTTCCACAAAGGATTATCTCTCTATCTTCCCCAGGCAGTAACTGGTAGCTGCTCCCCAACGTTGGAGGCTGGAACGTGTTGTGGCACCTCAGCTGAGGCGAGATCACCGCGTGGCTCCTTGGCCAGGAGCGCCGTGCTTACGAAGGCTTTGGCTTCTCTGCTTGTGGTTTCAGTGAGGAGCAGGGGCCCGCCCGGTGCTCGTTTACATCAGTGTTAATCAGTGAGTGACTGGCCAAAGGGCTGGAGCCGCCCCGAGGTGACTCAACAAGGGGAACCCTGGATGGGAGCAGAGCAGTTCCTCTGACGCTGCCATCCACTTCCTGCAGCCCACCCTGTGCGAACTGACACTGCACATGGAAATGCCACCCTGCCAGCCTGAATGTTTTCTCCTGTTGGTACAGAATATTTCAGGTTGCAGGCCATGGCAGGGGGTGGAGGGCAGTGGGGTGCTGTGCCTCTGCCTCTCTGCTTTTGGCCAGAGGATAGACCCACATGGCATGAGGATATGCTCAAAGGCAGAGCAAGGCCCTGGGTTTGCCGCTGAGCACCCTTGGAAATGTCTTGATTGCAGCGGCAGCACCCAGAGTTAGGCCAGAGTCTTGCTGGCTTTGATATTGCTCAGGCACTGGGAGCTGTCAGGACACTTGACTTGAGGATACAAGCCATGCTTGGTGGGTACAGAGGGGAAGGAGACAGGTTTATTACTATAAATAAGCTGAACAAACATCTCTCAACAGTAGATACCCATCTGGTAACTGTGCCACAACACATGTGGTCTTGCCCCACCCATCCTTCAGCTCCAGTCTTTTCCTGAGCCCTCCATACCATTGGTTGGGAAACACACCACCCAGGATCAGGACTGATGGGTTCCCATCTCCTTCAGACACAGCAGTGCCTGGAAGAATGCCTGCAGCTCACCTCAGCAAGGGAGAAGGTCTGTTTTGGTTGTATTTACCCAGGAGAGAAAGGAATAGCCATCCCCTAGCAAAGAGGGACAGGCAACCAAGAAAGAGATGAAGGAGACAGTGGAGAAAAAAGGTGGGGTGCCAGGGTAGGACATTGAAGCAGCAGGGTTAGTGCTTTGCTCTTGATTTGACTGTGGTCTCATGGATTTGTCTCCCAGATACCTTCAAGTGTCTTCCTCCCTAGTTATAGATGACCCAATCTCTTTTAAAACCCAGCCTTTAGTTTCCCTGCAGCCTCCTGCCCTCCCAGTGGCAAGACTGAGCTTCCCAAGGCGCTCAAAGTGGTTTTGAATGATGAAGTTCTGAGGTCCCAGGGTACTGGGGCACCTCATGGGACACAGCTCCACAGGTCCCATCAAGAAACCCAGGCAGGCAGCTGCCCTGCATCTACCAAGCTTGTGGACAGAAGGACTGAGGGACAGAGGACAGGATGCACAGCACAGGGAATGTGCAATGAGTTCAAGCCCCTTCTGAAGCCCTCAGGGAGGTGGCAAAAGCACCTTCAAGGCAGGCCGGGACTAACGGGGTTAGGGGAATACAGCCCCTCCCAGTCCTCCATCGCTGCCACCCAGTCCCCTTCCTCACACACGTGAGATGGGATTTGAATAGTCCCCACGGGAGCCACTTTGAGGCTGCAGGCACACCAAGAGCAAGCAGGGAGTGATGCTCCAGTAGAGACCACAGGGATGAGGGGACAGTGGGCACGCCCTGGCAGCTCAGTGAAGGCGAGTGGGGGCTGCTGCTGGCCCTGCCGCTGGTTGGCAGGCAGGCGGGGCAGTGAGTGAGAGCCTCACTTATCAGTATTACCTCATGTGAAAGCCCTGTGCCTTTGTATCTCAAGCAAACACCGGCCATTATCCCCCAGCAGGCCAGCATTGTTATTCTGTCTGGTAGCAAAGGTTAGGGCTGTGGAGCCCCGCACGTCCACACAGGCTGCCCATGAGGCAGCAGCAGGGCTGCCATGACATCCCACAGCCAGCACCGCTCCTCAGTCACAGGAGTGGCAGCCCCAGCTGTTCCCAGGCCCAGCCAAGGTCCAGCTAGACCATTATCTGTTCCACAAGACTGTCTCACCATCCGTGGTGCCGACATCTGCCCCTTCCCTCACTAGTCCCTTGCCTTGGCTGGGGTCATCCTGTGTTGCTTATCCTGGCCCCAACACAAACTCTCTTGTGGGAGGCAGCCAGACCCTCCCCAAAAGAAGTAAAAAAGAGCAGAAAGCTCAAATTTGGCTTTAGTGAGATTACAGCCCTGGCACAACTATCGGCACCCCTGAGACCAGCATGAATGGGGCTCGTTGCATCCCTGTGCTCCCCTGGGGTTTCCCACATCTGAGATGTTCCAGGGAAAGGCCTGTGAAGCCTGAAGGTTTTGTCTCAAAGTACAGATGTCAAAATAGACTTCCCATCTCTTGGCACTGGTTTCCCAGGAAGCCAGCTCAGAGGGGCTGGGGGCATTTGGGGTTGGCAGGGGGGCCTGCAAGCAAGCTACTGACAGCATCTTCCCGGATGATAGAATTTTGCCCAGCCAACCAGCTGGAAGAGACTCCTGCCAAGCCAGGGCATGCACTGCCACTGGAGCTGCAGGGCTAGTGAGGACCTGCCCCCTGGCCCGGATGTGCACGTAGCACATCATGGCACAGACACCCTCCCACCCAGGGACTGCAGTGGGGTGATGTGATGCAGCAGTGGCATCTGGCTCCAGCATCATGATGAGGTCCCTCCTAGGTACAGGTCAGGTATCTATCCCTGCTAGCCTGCTGGAGTTCTCTCTGCTTGGGATCTGCACAAGGCTCGGCTCCCTGTGGGAACAAATGTGGTGACTGTAACTCATCCTTTGGCCTTCCCAGGCCATCATCTCTTTGGGTAGTACCTCTTCCCAAAAGGATGCTCAGTGCCAAAACCGACAAGCTAGGGTTGATGCTGGGACCTCCAGTTTGCGAATTAAACACTGCCAGACCCACATTTCTAGGGAGAAGGCATCTGAGAAAGGGAGGACAGAGACATCTGTGGTGTTTGCCTTGGAAAATCTCAACAACCTGCCCCTACATTAACTGCGGAGCTGAGGCTGCCAGAAGTTGGAGGCAAAGCACTTTCTCTCCTCTGAGGACTGATACAGAGGGAAGTTCACAGCCTGAACTCATGCATTAGAATTGCTTCATTTTCTCAATATTCAACAGAAGTCTGAGACGCTGTGTTCCAGCTCCCCTCAGACCCACTGAGGCAGCTTGGACCTGGAGTTCTCCCCTCAGGGCTTTCTCTTATCTTCTTGCTCTCACCACCCTGGTTGCTTTGGAAAGGGACAGAGATGCCACATTGGTCTCTGTGCCCTTGCTGTATCTGCAGCCCATTCCTCCCAGCCCATCCAGGCAGCTCTGTGGGATCAATTCCCATTGTAGTCCTGGTTTGGGAACAGGGAATATTGGCTGTGTGTGTGTCCTGAGGCAGAGCCCTCCTCCAGACCCAAAGGAGACGGGGGAAAGTGTAAAACCATGTAGCGTTTCCTGTAATGCCTCATTCAGCAGCAACATCCAAAACAAACACCAGGGATGTTCAAACAGGCTGAAGCCTCCATCAACATTTCAGACTCAGAGAGCTGGAAGTGAAGCAGGCACTGATGTGGCCACAGCACCCAGAAGCATTGCACCCTGGCATGCAAAGCCACCCGGTTCCCATGACAGCCTGGCACGTGCCTGGGCCCCTGGGATGTTGAGCCTCCAGCTGGTGCTCCTCCCCTGGGCTCTACCAGGATATTGCTCAGAAAAGCTTGCTTCCATGCATCCTCAGGAGCAGATCACCTGCTGCATCCTGCCACAGTGGTGGGACCAGAAGGTTCCCTGCCACTGTATGTACTGGGGGTGGCTTATTCGCCCCTGCAGCCAAAACTGAAATCCCCACCAGAAACCTGCTTCTTGCTGAGCCTGCTGTCACCAGACCCCTGCAGAGGTGCTCTGAAATATTTTTTAAAAGACCCCATATAAAAAAAAAAAGCTAAAAAATCTGTAAAAAAAAAGCTGTAAAAAGCTCCTAGAGTGTCACATTAAACCATCAGTGGTGTCCTCTTGGCAAACACCAGCACACATCTTCCTGGGGACTGGTAGGTGGTGGCTTTGCTGCAGAGGAAGTAGATCCTTCATCCTTGTACCTCCTCCATTCCCCTGGCCCTGCCTCAAGCAGGCACAGAGCAATGCAGGCAGGACAAGCAAAAAGCAGCAGTGTTTCCAGGCTTGTTCCAAAGCCACTGATTGGCTTGGGGACAGTGCTTAACCAACAGCTCCATGGGGTTCGCCCCTGGTTGCAGGAGAACTTTGGCTGCTCCAGCATTTCCATCACATGCACGGAGCCTTCTGATGTCTCTTTTACAAGGGGACAATCACCCTTCATATGGTATCAACTGGAAATCCTCACACTACAGTTACCCATCAATCCATTCAGAAATGCTCCCTGGCTCATGGCAGCAGAAGAGACATAAATCTGGGCAGCAATTTCCCCAAATTGGTATTGAAACACTCCCTGATGAAGACCAACTGGAAGAAAAGGGGATAGATAGCTGGTTCTTAGCTGCTGCAGTGACACTGCTTTCTTCAGGCTTGAGTCCATGTTTCTGTACTGTAAACCTTCTTGGAGTCATCCTGTGGAAGGTGCCTGGAACCTGGTTCCTGACCAGCTGAGAGAGCTGGGGCCCCAGCACTGTGTGATAGGATCGAGGCTCTCCCGCAGCATCACTCAGCCCTTCCTTGTGATGGGACCGAACACCCCATGTTGCTGTCACACATACCCCCACGACCCATCTCCTTCCACTCTCCAAATCATGCTGACACCAGTCACACTTTGACGAATCTCTCTCCATCCCCAGGCACAGGGACTCGTGTGCTCTCTCACACACACCCCCTTCACCAATACCCATGCACTGATAGTCCCCCCCAGGTATCCCTTCTCAGGGGGTCACCCCCACCTTGGTGAGACTCAGCAATATCTCTGCATTTTCAGCCCTACAGCAGCAATGTTCTCTGCTTTTGGGCAGTTCCCAGCACATGCAGCTTCCCAGCCCACCCTGGGAGTGGGACTTCGTGGAGGGCAGGATATGTCCTGTCTTTGGGTGATGACCAGCGAGACCCAAAGGTGTGAAGCAGCTTGAGTCCGGGCTAGATGGAGCCAGCACCACTGCCACCATATGGACACCTCCGAACAGCCCTTAATCTGCTGTAGCAAGAGACAGGGTGCTGAGTACATTATGTGACATGAAGAACAGTCAGATGTGGATTTTCATGCCTTTCTTAGGTCCTTCTGAACCACCCCCTCACCAAATGCACCACAGCCTGTCTCCCCATAACCCCTGGTTCAATACCAGTTCAGTTCCTCAGGGGCAAACCATCCCTGCAGCTCCCCTTTCTGCCCCCCAGCTTTCTTTGGTTGCCTGACTGCAATGGAGAGAGGTGTCACACCCTCCAGCCCATCCTATGGGTCTCCATCCCTCCTTGTCCCACTGTGCAGGATCCCCTTTGCTCTCCAGCACCCAGGAGAAGCCCCCAGACAGCACAGTCCTCTCCGTCCCATGCTCTCAGCTGCCACATATGTCCCGAACCTTCCAGTTCTCAGCCTGGGCAAGCATCCTGCAGGGATTGGCTAACGAAGGCACATCCCTTTAAGGGTTAAACGCTTTCGGGCCCCCATTCCATGAAGCAAAAGGGTTTAATACACTTAACCCTTTCTCGCCCACACCTTTTCCCTGCTCTGGGCTTTTGCCACCCCCAGTGGATCTGATCTGGTTTGAGTTAAAGGGAAGGCTTTATGTGCACCGGGCTCTGACTCCAGCGACTTACAGCAGAAAAGGCAGAATAATTGGAATAACAAGATTAATTGGATTTGTAAAGCACAGCCTCCCCCAAACCCGAGGCCCTGCACAGTGTGACAAAGAAAACACACTAATGAAAACCACGCTGGTGAAAGCCAAGGGCACGGGACGAGCTTCCTTTGGCTGGGACCTGGCTGGGACCTGGCTGCCTTGTGGCATTTGTGGCAACTCTTTGGGGAAAGGGGCTGGTGGAGAAGCTCGGATACAGCTCCCAGCCCTACATCCTACAGTGTGCAGGGGGCTGGTGGCAAACACAGCAGCCCTTCCTCCCCACACTGTGACATTTCCTGTCCCGTCCCTATCTATGGTTCCCCCTGGGAGAAGCCATGGGGCAGGGCTGCCTGCAGCATCAGGGCAGGAACCAGCACAACCAGGATGCTGATGGCAGGACCCCGTGTCAGCTGCCAAGTTTCTGGTGACCTTGGGCACCCCAACAGCCCCGGGTTGCAGAGACCCAGTACTCAACTGCCTGCTTCTCCTCTTTCCCCTGCACAAGCCCTGCTGAAGGAGGTAGTGCTGTAGAGCCCCCTCCTTGCACCCCAGAGAGGCTGGATATCACCTCTCAGCCACACTTTGGATGGGATGAGAGCTGAACCCCAGGAGAAGGGGCCTCTCTCTCCTCCTCGCCTGCACCCACAGATCCCTGGCACCCGGAGTCAGTTCTAATCCCAACTCCATCACTTCACTCTGCCTGCATGCAGACAAATGCCCAAGCACAAATTTACACTCCAGAAAGTCCAAGTTGTCTCCACCTGGCAGGCACAATGGAAAAACCACCGAGACCTTCTCCTTCCAACTCCCGTTCACGTGGAGCTGCAAAGCCAATCTCCTTTGAAGTGTCCTGTGCCCAGTAGCCTGGGCCATGGAGAAGGAAACATCTCCCTGCTCCCCAGCAGGGAAAATACAGACCCCGAAAAAGCCACAGCCCACTGGCAGAAGAACCCAGAAAGACCAAGAAAAGAAGCAGGAGGAAGGGACCAGGTTGGATCTGACCCCAGAGAGAGGGGAAAGAGCAGAGAGCATTTCCCTGGTCCCAGGAAGGGATTTGGGATGCAAATCCAGCCTGATGCAATTCAGCCCTGCATGCTTCTGCAAAGAGGGTGCCTTTCCTCTGGCCTGATCCCAGTAAGAGTAACTCCTTCAGCCAAAATGCCAGGAATGGTGCTGAGCTCCACTGGCAAAAGGTAACTGGAACCTCAGAGCTGCCCAGTGCCAGACATACCAACAGCAGTGGTACAAATCCTGCCCTCCTTGCTGCTGGAGGGGAAGGGTGAGGGCAGCAGGTGTCTCCCACTGTGTCTCCAGAGGCTCTGTCATCTTCTGGGGCTAACTCTGGGATCACATGCTTTTCCCACACCCTCCAGCTCCAGGAGCAGGTCAGAGAAGGCCAGTCTGCACAGCCCTGCAAACAGTCAACCCCTAGGGTCCTGTCCCCAGCAGGGACCCTGTGACACTGTGCCCTGCAAAGGACTTACCAAGCATGTGTGAAAAGTCCCGTTTCTAAATCCAGCTCCCCCGAGGAGAGCAGAGGGAGCAGGTTACCCTGATCCAAGACAAGGGACACATCTAGGTGTCCTCAGCCAGCACCACTGCCCCCTGCATCCCCTCTGTCCCCAGCGCCCCTGCTAGTGAAGGCAGCGTCCTCCTCCTGCCAGCCAGGGACCGAGGAGAAAAGCTGGGGGAGAAATACAGGTTCTGATTTAATCCTGGATGGGGCGGGGGGAGTGCTTTTTGTGCTGCTTTTTGGGTTTAAGTCCCCCCACCCCCGTCCCAAACCGGGACGCACCCTAGCCTGAGACAGCCACCGCAGGCTGTCCCGTGTTCCTCTGCAGGGGGTTACTGGGGAAATGGGGGTGCGCTGAGGTTCTGTGGGGTAGCCGGGCAAGGGGAAGGCAGACAGGTTGCAAGGGGCAGGGGGTGGTTGGGGGATGCGCGAAGCCAAATGCTCCGCGCTCTCTTTGCTGCTCTCCAACTCCCCGTGCCGGTTGCCTCGGGCTAGTGTGTCATTTGTTCCTGCCAGGGGAGAGGGGACACCCCCACCCACCCCCCCACCCCCTTTAAATTCCTGCTATTGTAGAATGAAGCGGGTTGGACCTGGGTGTTTTGGATGACATCACAGCAGGTTGGGTTATAAAATGAATGAAGCAGAAAGCCCAAGTTCACTAGCTCGGCACTTCGCAAGCGGCAGGAGAGGACCTCGGGGCTCCGCTCTGAACTTTGGCTCCCGTCAGTGCCGGCCTCTCCCCGGGGCTCCCCTTGGCTCCCCGCTGCCCTCCCGGCCCCCTCTCGCTCGGTCCCGCAGGATGCGGATCTCACCCTTGCTGGCTGGTGGACTTTTACTCGCTCTGCTCTCTGTCAGGCTGGAGGCGAAGCCGGTGTCTCAGCTCCCACAGAAGGTACGGCTGACGATGCTCCCTCTCTCTTTTCTCTCCCCGTCTCGCTGGGGGTCCTAATGGCATGAGGGGGAGACGCAGGCTGACTTTGGGGCGGCAGAAGCAGTACAAAGTGGCGTTCTCCTTCCCCGTGTGCTTTTTGAGCGCTAGAGGACTCCCGGCTTCTCCAGCCTGTCCCGAGCGTGTGTGTCCTGGGGACGTCAGCCCCAAACCGGGGGCTGGAACGGACGCTGTGTGCCGTGTGCCCTGCACTCTGCGGGAGCGGGGCCAGCGGTCTGCTCCTCGGCGTCACCCCGGGACCCTCTCTGTGCGGGCCACTGAGGAAGAGGAGCAGACCCCGAGCGGGGTGGGCAGCAGCAGGTGCACGGACGGGCAGGGCGTGAGGCCAGAGCCCTGCAGGCAGCCCTGCCCAAACAGGCCGGGGCGTCCCCTGGGGAAGTAGCACCCCCAAATGGGAGTGTCCCGAGGAGCTGGGTGTCCCACGGCGCTGAGGAGGAGGGATGCACCAGAGGCCACCGACACTGGGTGGCACTGCCTGGAGGGCACAGAGACAGGGACAGGGACTGAGAGGTGCCCCAGAGATGGAAGTAGGATGGAGCTGGGGGTGTCCCTGTAAGCAGCTGTAGTGCAGGCTGCAGAGAAAGGGATGAAACAGGGTGAGGGGGCTGCCAGGGAGATAAATGGGGGTGAGCAACCCCGGGGCTTGGGGAGCAGCATCCCTGAGCAGGAAGACAGATGGGGGGCTTTGGAAATGGGCAGGCAGTAAGGAAGGAGGTGTGCCCCCGATCATTTTGGGTCAGAATTGGAGGAGTAGGAGAACCCAGAGAGCAGTAACTACAGGAGGATGCAGTGGCAAAGGGGATCCTTGATTGCCCCACCACTGTTGGGGACACTCTGTAAGGTTGGGGTCTAAGGAGGACTTCTCAGAGTAGTGTCACCCCTTGGAGTTGGGCTGGGGAGCAGGAACATTTTCCTGAAAACTGTAAGGGAATGTAGCTGGCAGAGGATAAAGTGACCAAAATGTCCTAAAAGCTGGTAGAGGAGTCAGTGCCCTACCTGCCCAGGTCACTACGTCCACTGCCAGAGCCCTTCAGAGTGTTGGGGAGCGTGGTGGGTGTGCGCAATGACGGCAGCACGGCTGGGGGTGGCACACCTGGGCAAGTGCCGAGGGGAGGGGTAGAAAGCACCGCTATTTTGCGGGGTGGGGGGATGCTCTGAGCCCAGGACAGGGATTTAGGAGGGGGAGGATGCCTTGGGCGTAGTGGCGGAGTGGTGGGCTGCACTGCTAGGGGTGTGCATTGTGGGATGGATACATCGACCCCGCCGCGGGTCCCTGCCGCGGGGTTCCCCGGCCCTGACGCGGGAAAGAGGACGACAGGGAGGCTCTGGGGGCAGCAGCGCTCTGACCCTCTCTCCCCACAGGCTTCCCGCGGCTCGGCAGCGGCGGCGGGTCCGCCCGAGGCGGCGGCAGCGCAGCGGGACAAGGAGCGGGACAAGGAGCGCAGCAGCAGCAGCAGCGGCGGCGGCGGGTCGGGCCCGCGGGAGGCTCGGGAAGTGCGGGTCGAGGCCAGACCGCGGCCGGGCTGGGCGCGGCTGCTGCAGGACCCGCCGGGCCGCCGCCACAAGGGCCTCCACAAGAAGGGGATGGGGAAGGGCTGCTTCGGCCTCAAGCTGGACCGCATCGGCTCCATGAGCGGCCTCGGATGCTGAGGGACCCCTGGCGGTGAGTGCCCAGCTGGGCGGGACGGGGGCTCCGGGAACGCCGTGCGCTCCGGGCGGGAGGTGCCAGCGGGCAGGACTCGGCGGGTAGTTAGCCCATTGAGCCAGCTGCAGACCCCCGCGTTGCTGGTGGGTAAAGAGAACTCCAAAGCTGACCTTAACTACACTCCCATCGTCCCAAGCAACCCTCTTGCTGTCTGGCTTTCTCACCTGCCTCTGCAGAAGGATCAGACCTTCAGCCATAGATCATTGCTTCTGCAGCAGCTCAGGCTGGATTGCTCCTAGTATGAGCCAGACCCACAGGCTCGGGGTGGGTGTGGGTGCAGAAGGAGCTCCAGTACAGCCAAACATTCACAGTTGCTTCCTATGCTTGACAGATTCAGGTGACCTAAGCACAGGTGTTAGGAGGGCAGGATGCTCTCTACCTGCCTGTCATAGGAGGATTAGCAAGGCACCTGTGTTAAAATAAAAGAACTGGAGTGTGGTTAAGGAAAACCAATACACAAGCTCCCCAGCTGTCTCCTGGTTGTGGTGACCAACAATCAAGGGCAGCACTTTCCCATTTGGGTTTTCTATCAGAGCAAGTTAAGGGAAACTGGGATAAGTTCTTCACCACTGTGCTTAGGGACCAATGGGCAAGAGAAGCTTCACTTCCCCGCAGGACCAGAGAAACAGTGATGGCTTTCCCTAAGGGTGCTGAGCATGAGCAAGTCACTGCTTTGGCATGTTCCCTGCCTTCAGGGGAACTCACAGCAGGGGAAGCACTTGTCCAGTACAGCCCAGGCTGCTTGCCCTTCTTCCCACAGCACAGCCCCACTCATAGGGATTCACCTCAGCCCCACAGTAACATAATCCAACATGGAAGGGACTAGACCCAGGGAGCCTGTTGCTCTGCAGAGCAATGGGAAGAGCAGGGCCCAGCAGTGCCAAGACACCAGCACTGGTCCAGAGCTCTGCCTGGAGAGATGGGTGCTGCTTCTCCACTCCCTTGAGTAGTGGCCCCTCATTATTCCCTAAGACTCACCCAGCTCAGAGCTCCAAGAAGGGCAAGCAAGTTGTATGGCTGGCTTGCACCCAACCTACTGTTAAAATCTCATTTCAAAAAATATTTCTCCTAGACCCAGGGCCAGGAGGAGCAGTACACTTCCCTCTGGCTCTTCCCTAAACACCAAATAGCCAGCAAGCAGAGACTGAGCTTCTTCCTTGCTTTAGCAGGAGCAAAAAAAAAGCTCAGCGAGGTCTTCTATCGATTTCTGCATCCCAGACAAGGATTTTTCTCAGAGGGGGGCTGCAGGTTGGGATGGGTAACAGGTGTTACATTGCAAATACTAACAGGCACTTTGCTCTTGCTCCTCACAGGGCTTTGAATCCGTAGTCCACTTTTTCCTACTGTGGCCAGGCAGGGCCATCCCCCAGGCAACGCCTAGAAGAGCAGAGACCCCCTTCTGGACTGGACAAAAGATGTGGCTGTGCTTTTCTTTTTGGTACGAGGAGTGATGGCAGCAGCTGTTTTGGTTTTGTTATTTTTTTAAAAGGAAAAAAACACACACACACACAAAAAAAGTGCTCTCTATCTTCTCTCTCTCTATATTATATATACAGACACTCACCGAGACAAGGGACAGCCCTTTTCCAACAGACTGAGGAAGCCAGCCCTATAACGTTGCTGTTTGTAAATTCATGTCATGCCTAAATGTATTTATGTTGTAAAGCTATTTATATATTGTTTATAAAGAGATATTTATAAAAAAAAATAATAATTATTTATGTAACTAAATGAAAGGAAAAAAAAAAAAAAAAAAAAAAAAGTCAAGCATTGTAACATTTTTTGTCCTAAAGTAGTTGAAAAACTTGCAAAAAAAAGGAAAAAAAAAAAAAAAAAAAATCAGCATTCCACATGGCATTTTGTAACCTGTCTTTATTTATCAAATTCACACACAAGTGAAGTGTCAGAGCTGCTGGTTTTAACAAGAGGCCCAGAAGGAAGTGTTCTGATGTTTTACAAAAGTCAGGAGCAAGAGAGAGAGGCCAGCTGACCCCCTAGGCCCCATCCTGCGGTGCTCTGAGGGACCAAATCCTGCCCAGGCCTCTGCAGAACCCAGCTGAGCTCCCTGTGGGAGCACAGCCTCAGGCGGTCCACCTATCACCCATAGCCCGAGTGACACCCGTGGAAATAAGCTCATCCCGCTCAACAGCCTAGACACGGATTGATAATGGAGTGGCAAGAACAGCATTGGGCCTGAATGGGGTCTAACTGCTTCCAGCCTGCAGGTTTGGGTCCAGACCCCATTCCAGCACTGCAGCTGTATCACCAGGTGCCCTACGGAGATGCAGTCCCTGCTGACAGCAACAAAGAGACCTCACTGGATCTGGCCCCTGGCTGTGGGAACAGAGCTGTGTGCCAGAGGCACTGTTGCTCCAGGATCCAGCAGCTCGCTAAGTGTCCCGTTGATATTCCCATTTGCCAAACTTTTCACCACTAAGCTGTAAGCCCCTTCCTCCAGCAGAGATTTGTTTTAACAGTGCCTGGGACAATACATAGACCAAAACATACCAAGGGCTGCCCGGTAAGGATTCATGGACACAGCTGTTGCTACAGCTTCTTGCTATGTAAAGTGCATCAAAATAAATCCTCAAAATGAGTTGGAGCTCTAAAGGAAACAAGCAGCGAGGGAGCGGGGAGCGCAGCAAACACACAAACTCCTGCATGAAGGCTCTTTGGTCTCAGTCTTCAAAGAGGCCTTAGAAAAGAAAGAGCAGCAGGCGCCGAGCCCAGCCGTGACGGGAGTCACAAATTATGTCCTGACCATTGTAGTGGGCTGGGAAACAACGAGTATTATGTTCTGCTGGGCTCCAGTGCCTAGGACAGGGCAAAAAGAAAGTCACCGAGACCCAGAGGCAAAGAGATCCTTTTCCCTAGCAACCATCAGGAAACCATAGAAACCTCCAGACAGATTCTCCCCAACTATTAGAGAACATTAGGTTTACAGAACAAGAGGATTCAGCCAGACACCTGACAGCTCAATCAGGTTAGGAGCACATCTGTGACGTTTCTAGACTTGTATGAGCAAAGCCTCTGTCAGAGATGAGTGCCCACCTCACAATGTCCAGAGTCCAGCTGGATGGGAAGCAACAGCTGATGGACCATACAAGATGTTGCCTATGAGGAACAAAATCAAGACCCTAGGAGGCTGAGCTGGGAGGGAGGCAGGCACGGCAGCTGGTAGCTCAAGCCTTCCAGAAATGTCTATAGGATCTGCTGTCAGGACTGTGTGAGGTGAATACAACAGTGGTGAAAGTCACTCTACCAGCTGTGCACACTTTTGGAGGAAAGGAGGGGCTGTACCAAGAGCTCCTACAGAGATGCCCATCAGAGGGGACTGTCCGCTATCATCCCGTAAAGGAATCAGTTACTGTGCAGACCTTGCACGCAAGGGCCAAACAGCCATGTAAGATGGTACTGCTGGTCCCCTTCAGGCTTCCGGTCATTGAACATGAAGCTGAAGTACTGACCACAACAGTGCCAGGCTGTGACCAAGGTAGGGCAAATTCCTCTTCCAGTTCCAGCTTTTTTGCTGCAAAGCCAGAGTTGGAATGAAACCAACTGCCTGATGACAGAAAGCCTTTCCTCAACAGTGCAGAGGGAGTTTGGTCTCAGGAATTTATTCCCCAAAGCTTGACCACCTGTGAGGGATACAACCTGAGCTGAGGTTGGGGGAGATCCCAGAGGTCACAGCCTGGGTTCACATATGGCCTGAATTTTCATTTCTCCTCTGCAGTGTAGTCTGAGGGCAGCACAGGATCCTTCCATCCACTGGGCTTCCTTGAAAAGCCCAAGGAAAAGGACAAAGCTGCACTGCAAAAGGACAGCAGTTTGGCAGAAGGAGAGAGAACAGAGTGAGAGCTCCCTGTGCAGAAGGAAGGAATAACAGCTTGGCTGCTCGCTTTGCTGCCTCTGCTCTGACCAAGCACCAGTCACCCTTTCCCTCCTGCAGGACAGGAACATGGTGGGGGTGTGAGCTGATGAAGGCAACACTCGGAGAGTGAAAGCACTTGGGAAAACTTTCAGATCCACTCACCCTCAGCAGCCAGACAGCACAGTCCTGATGGGCAGTGGCTGGCACTGGGAGCAGAGCTGACTTTTCCGAGCCTGACAAGCACCTTCCCTGGTTGGGTGGAGAGGCCAGAATGGGAAACAGAAATGGCTCATTAGAGCACAGCAAGCACCCGATAAGGCCACGACTGGGTGTCCCTGATGGGCTCAGTAGGAAAGAAGGCCAGCAGGAAAGAGAGGGGCCACAGGAATCTAATTAAGAGGGGAGGAGGCATCAGTGCAGCAGAAACAAATTTATCTCATGCCTCTGCCTCTCTTATGGGACACCTAGATCAAATCCTCAGGACATCCAGTAAAAGGATCTAGGGCCAGCACTGGAGAACTCCCCTGCCACATCCTAGCCCACAGACAGCAAGAGTGAACAGCAAGAGCTGTCCTGGAGGTGAGCTGCAGCCTCAGGGGTTGCATCTAACACCTCAACAGGGGGCTCAAAGGAAGGACATCTAGCAGAGATGTACCCACACACCTGGAAGTGAGGGTGGAAGCAGTCCCAAGGTCCTGTGTCCACACCCAGGTCAAACTAGCACACATGGGACCTACAAGTTTCCTGCCCTGCCAGCTGGATTAGTAGTAGGCACATTCAGATTACAAGTGGGAACACTTGTGACAAGAACAGCCTTGATCTCCCCTCTCCAGGAGCTGTTCCAAGCAAGAGAGCCATAGGTCCCCAGCCTGAAAAGCACACTACTCTTCAGTGAAGAAGGACAAGAGCTTCCTCCAGCACTGTTGTACAAGTGCCTTGCAAAGCCCAAACAGGCTGGAGCAGACCTTAGAGCTCCCACAACAGGGTCACAGTTGCCCTCGAACAAGTGGGAAATCACTTCTGTTCCCCCAGCCCACACTGCTTGTTTTTCTCTGGTACCATTAATGCAACTACTCCAAGGTATTTATTACTGAAGGGTTACAAAGCCCAGCTCAGGTGACAACAAATCACAAACCAATGAAGAAAAAGATAAGCCCAGAGCCCCAGAGCAGGAGAGCAGTGGAATTTTCCAGCTGGAAAGGGGCTTGAGGCATTGAGCTGGGACTGCTAGGGGCAGCAGCACACATGCCCCTGCACTTGCTCTAGGACTTCTCCAAGCATAGGCTGCTTCCCTCAGAATGCAGAAAAACAAAGGGAAGGGATCACAGGGCAGCTTCCAGAGGGAGCCTGTGCTTGACACAAGTGCAAGGCGAAAACAAGAAGGGAATTGAATTCAGGCCCCTTTCTGTCAGTCAGCGACTAACCTTGTCAGAAGGGATGGCAGTGCTAACCGAATCAGGCAATTCATTAGGTTGGGGCACACAGCAAAAGCCCACGCTCTCTGGAGCAGAACTACAGTGAAAATCCAGGGTAATGAGTTGCAAACTGCCTTTGTAAATGACACTTCTGCAGTGACTCTGGCAGGCTGGGAAAAGAGCTAATAGGAAAATCATTAGGTAGCATCCCTTTGATATTGTTGAAAACGGCACAGGCTATTTTTCCTGCCCCCTCTATAATTAACCTGGTACATTACCCATAATACTCCAGGATGATATTCCCACAGTGGACCATCTTATTTGCATCAGGGGAAAAGAAGGGTATGGTACTCAGGAGGCAGATGACTTCTAGAAAAACTTAAGAAGCTTGAAGATTCTCCCCACCCATAGACACATCTCTAACTCCATCGGCAGCGAAACCTCTGCCCAGCCAGGAGACCAAAGCACTTCACAAACCTCTGTCATGGAGTCGGCACGCAAGAGAGGCTGTCCTGGGCAACACAGCTGCAGAGGAGCCACTTTGCCCAAGGTTGCTTTCTGTAGCTGCAGCAGAGCTGCAATAAGACACAGCTCTGTGCTTTGCCCCTTATTTGTAACACTGTCCTTGTCCTCGATTCCCATTATGCTAAACTAGGCAACAGCTGGCACCTCCCTAGATAGAGCACAGCTCTGAGGAGCAATGCCTACCCACCTGGCTCGCCTGCCAGCAAGCAGAGGTGTCACCTCACAGTCGTGATGTAAAAGGAATAGCATCACAGCTGGCAGATGATCCTGGAGGAAATGCTGCTCTCTAACAGCTGTGAAGGTGACAATGAAACACCAAGATGTTACTTAATGCATCAGCACAGAGCAGCCTTAGGACTGTGCTAATCATGAGACAGTGACTGCAACATCAGAGCTGGTGAGATAAACAGCATCTTCAGGAAGAGTCTGGAGGGCTGGGCAGCACTGCTGTCAAACTTCATACCCTATGGTCAGACAAGCTCAAAATACTAGCAGAAAATGCTGATCTCTGATGGAGCAAGGCTTCACTTACCCACCACAGTCAGCTCTTCTGGAAACACAAAGACCTCATGTGTGCACAGGCATTTGTAAAATGGCCTCATGACATGGATATTCAAAAGCCTCTATAGCAGACTTGGAGCTGTAGGTGTCCTATCTTCTACTGAAGTTACACCCAGCAAGGACCACAGGCACAAATGCTTTTGCAGTCTGCGGAGGAATACACATTTCAGGACTGCTAAATGACCTTATGGATCCTATTACTACCTACAAGTCCCAGTTTGCTAGAGCAGGGACATCTCGTCGTCGTCTTGACATCAAAAAGCCATGGTCACAGCTATCACACTTGTGCAATTTTCAGCCTGCAGATAATACATCTGTGAGGCCTGCACACTGCAGGGAAAAAAAGAAGTGTGAATGCCTGTGTATTTGGAGACAGGGAGCAAAGTGCTGCCCTGCCTAATCCTTCACATGGTTCACTACAGGAGATGGAGGTGCCACCAAGAAAGCAGGGTGCAGCCTAAGCTAGGGGTAAATACGCTCTCTTTACAGTATACCTCTTTAGCTTCAATCACTTACCTCTGGTAGTTCTGTAGGGCCAAATTTGATGAAATAGCAGCAAAATGTCATCAGTCCCTGAGAGACATCAACCTTCACCATCAACCAGAGTGACACAGTGACATATTTCTAAAAACTCTGCTGAGAAATCCAATCAGACTGTCAGGTTAATGTTCCTTAATTCCATAAGGAAAATACAGGGTTGAGGTTACAAGTAGGAACTGAGATCACTCTAAACTTAATTTACCTTTCTTAATGCTCCTGGGTTACTCTTTCTCAGGTTACATCAAAATAAGCAAGAGGGGTTTGGTTTTCGGTTCTCTTGCATTAGGCCAGATGCTATAATGGACTTTGGGGTGGGGGGAAGGGAGGGGAGAGGAACCAACACAAAACTTTGCATGGGGGTAAGGGCCAGAGATCTGGGTAGCTAGGTCTATATACTTGGGAGGCAGGCTCTTCAATTTCTCTATTTCCCCATTATTCAGAATCACAAGGGGCAATGCTATTTCTCTGGGCTGCAAAGTCTGCAACCAGCTCAGACACTGACGTAACAAACAGCAGCACCCACAGACTCAGAAGTGCAGCAGCTTTGACTCTGTTACCCTAGCTGGAGGTTGGCTTCATGTGGTTTCCAGGACCAGAGGCCTCTCTGAACAGCTTAGATACATGGGTATGAACCCATGCAGAAACAAAAGCTTAGGAAGAGTCTGGTTAACCCGTGATTTGTAACATTTTCATACAGTTATCAGAGCTAATGAGACTCTCCCTTCTGCCTTCCCTGCACAAAGTTAAGCCCAAATTCCTTTTTGCACACATGGACCAATGCATTTCCCCTCACAGGATAAGCAGAATGCTAACAACAAAGCCTTCCACTTTGCAGGGCTGGGGGGGTGGTAGGGCCATCTCTTACTACTGCTCTCTTCTGTGGGAACAAAAGCTTCACTTTCCTCAGCTTCACTCTGGAGAGCTGCTCTGCAGGTCCTGCTGCTGTACCCAATCCACAGAGAAACACCTGCAAGCCTGCATGCAGTTCTGCAAGCACCCATGGGCTTTCAGAGGTCTGCACAAGATTGATTGCAGGATGGGTCTCAAATCTGAACACAGCAGGGCCTGTCAGCATCACTGATTTTCCCTCCTGCTCTCTACAGACTAAGCTAGCATTCAACTTATCTAAGGAGGTGTGAAGCAGAAGAACAATAGATTTCGAGTCAAAACTTTTTTCTGTAAAAAGATTGACATCAGCACTGCTTTATGATGTTCCAGAATTGCCTGATGTTAGCTGGTATCAACTGAGACACAGCAGGAATGCCAGGGACATTTGTTAGCAGGAGGCACAGCTTTAGGGCTAGGGCAGTCTACCAGCACTGCAATCAGCTGAGATCCTCTTCCATTTTCCAGCTCAGTGCTCAATTCCATATTAAACAAGCACTAGTACAAGTGGAGCTGCAGAACATGAAGCTAGGCAATAAAGCCCTGAAGAGCAGAGAGAAGGCAGCTCCATCTACTTTGTCTCCCCCCGGGGTAAGGGCAGCAAACAGAAGTTCAATAGCTCAAACTCTGTCCTGCTGCAATCTTGAAGTGAGCTGCAGCTGGAGCAACCCACTGCTGCCATAAACCAAAGTAGGGCAGGATGCTCTCCCCACATCAGGGAGCAGTGTCCAGCAGCACTCTGTTAGATGCCTCCAGCTAGCACAAGCAATACATGGGAGTTTGCATCAAATCCACCTCTGCTTTGATCTCCCCATAGCTCAATTCGGCTCCCGAGGCACTCTCCCCTTGAAACTGTCTGCAATTTAGCCCCTGCCAGCCCCTAACTCGCACAACTCTGCTCCAAGTTGCAGCCCTCCCTGCAGTCACAGAAAGTCAATGCAGCCTTTATGTTGTCCTTCTCAAAACAGCATAGCACCTCCTGCATCCTTCCCTGTTAACAACTATGCCTTCTGCTTCATTCCTGGAATAGCTTCTAACTCTTTCTTTCAAGCCAGATTCATTAACCAGCTGCTGCAGAGCTGTTTGCCTCCCCCAGGTACTCTGTGCATGTCATTTGTTAATGACTCATCTCAGGCTGGGCTCATTGCAAAGACACCCCCTCCTCTTGCGGCACCAAGCGCCTCGCTGGCACACCAGGAAAGCCAAACATGCAAACAGCTCAGCTCCCTCCAATACCATTTCCTTCTCTGTCCTCTACCACCCTCAGACATGGGACAGCTCTTTATTCAAAGTGCTATTTCCTTCCTTGTTTCTTTGTTGATCAAAGGCAATGTGTACTGAAGCATAAACAAGAACTTCACCCCCAGCCAGGCTTTGAGAACAGCAAAAGTGTAAGAACAG
This sequence comes from Picus viridis, assembly GCA_033816785.1. Lineage (NCBI taxonomy): Eukaryota > Metazoa > Chordata > Aves > Piciformes > Picidae > Picus > Picus viridis. The sequence goes on from CM066589.1 coordinate 27,329,158, forward strand.
CTCAAGAACTTCCACTACACTAACGAAGCTTCAGCAAACCGATGTGACTTCTGTGACTGGCAGGGAATAAACACCAAGGACGCCAAATTCACATCTATTTTCCCAGCAGATTGTAGCTTGCTGAGGAGCTAAAATGATTTCCAAAGGCATTTGTATTCATCTTGCCTCTTTGCAAGACTGGTATTGAAAATGGGAAGGAAAGGAAACAGCCAGTGAGGATCACACACTCTGTTGTCACTAGTCAAACCTACTCAGGAACTGGATGACCAGTACAGTGCAGCTGCCCACACAGGCCAGGAACAGACTTGGTTCATCTCCGCCACACAGACCTATTAGGCCTGGGTACACAGAGTCCACCTACACCTCCTGAGAAGCTGTCAGCGAAACACAGGGAGATGCTAGCACAGAAACCAGCCCTGTCACTGCTTGGGAAACAGTTCCCTTGAGATACAGGGGAAGGCTTTGAGCTCTGGGCTTATTCACTTAACATCCTTCCTTAGAATTATTTATTTTTCCCTAGCATTTCTAGGGGGAGAGAGAGCTGGCAAAGAATTGGAAATCAAGGGATGTGATCCAGAGGCAACTGGATGGGAGGTATTTAGGTCTACCTTTCAAGATTAATAGCTGGTGTGCCTGCACTGCAGGAGAAGAAGAGGGATTTACTTTCACGAGTGTACAACCAGTCTTCTGACTGAAGACTGGGAGCACGCAGATGGCAGAGAATTCTGGTAGCAATAAGAGAAAGGCACATGCATTGCACAAGCAAGTGCAGGTGACAGCTGGCTGCAGGACTGGAGCATTGTCACAGTCCTCTGCTCAAACAGCTCCCCTGCCCGCACACAGAGAGCTCTTCTCTTGACAGCACGGAGTGAAATGCAGTGGCCAAACCACGCAGCAGTAAGTACTCTGCTAGACTCGTAGGAAGGAAATCAACTGGCCTAAGACAGAGCACAACTGCAAACCTTCCATAATCAGGCATCAAAGGTGTTTAGGCTCAGGGCATTTGGCTCAGCTGTGGCTTTGCCACAGAACCTTCTCAGCAAACTGGACAAACCACAGACAGAACGGGAAAGCCACTTCCCTGCCTCCTGGATGCATCAGGGAGAGATCAGCCAGACCTGACAACGTAAGATCAAGAATCAAGGAAACGCTCAAGTGAACAAGTGCTGTTGGGCCACAAGCCTAAGGCAGCCTCGAAGCCAAGACTCCAGACTCTGACATTCAATCAACATTTTTAATATTTTTTTTTTTTCCTAAAATGTGCTTTTTTTTGTGAATTGTGGTTTCGATGCCAACCCCATCCTCCCCCTTAACAAAAAAGCCCCACAGCTTGCCAAACTAGGTGCAAATCACCTGAAGTTAGTCTGTAACAAATAAAAAAGAAACAAAACAAAAACCAACCCCACAAAACAAAGGCTGAAACGCTTTAGAATCACAACAATGTACAAAACAAAAACAAAAAAAAAAAAAAAAAAAAAAAAGGAGGCAAATACAACCTGAAAGTGTTCAAAATTCAGAAAGACTAGTCAAGTCCATTGCTTCAGCAAGGGGATGCTGCTGTGACCCCTGCCAGTGGGTCCTGGGCCACCAGCCTGCCACGGTGCCGAAGGGGCTCTTCTCCCACGCAGCCCACTGTCGTTAGCATCCGAGGAAGAGGGAATGCCTTGCCCTTTGAAGGTATCAATGGGGGAAACAACTCACAAGCAGCTCTGGGAGGTCTCTTCACATTCAAAAGGAACAGTTTCTAGTATGCCCCTAACTAGCCACCTGCAAGAAGGAAGGCTTGAAAGAGCAGCCTGCTTCCTCCTTATTGTATTGGTGCCTCAGAGATGCAGAACAGTGCTTTAAATCTGTGAGAGATTAAAGGGCTTAGTAAGGGCAGTAAACAGACAGTTAAGTAAACAGCCCAGCACTGAATCTCATCTTCACAGAGCGAGGTAGTGTGAATTTCACCCCAGTTTAAAATAGACAGGGGCAGTGGAAAGGCTGAAGACTTCCATGTAAAGCAGTTCCTGGCCTAGAAACCTTTCTGCGCTCCCTTTGGGAATGAAAAGATCTGTGTTGATGGCTTCCTCACTCCCAGCCCGGCTTTGGTAGCCACACTTCAACCCTGGGATTCAGACGCTTACTACAGACGTTCTGCCAAGATCCGACGTAGTACAGCAGCTTCCTCAAGGTTAAGCAGCAATGAGACTGGCTGGGAGGGAGCAAAACTGTCCACAGATTATTGGGGGTTTGTTTGTTTTTGCTGCCCCTTTTGGTTAGTCCCTCTTTACAGGGCCAGAATAGGGACACCCTGGGAATTCATAGGGGCTGCACAGTGTAACTTAGCCAGGTGCTGCTAACTGGGAGCTGTACTCAAATAGGGCTTTTATTTGCCAGCCTGGAAGTGACTAGCCCAGAACCCACTGAAAAAGGAGACACAGGCCCTTTTTTTGCTCCTCCTGTTGTCATTCCTAGCTGAATGACATTTAGATGGTATGTTCTAGTGACGGCTGGAGACCAGCCCTTTGACTTTGGACATCTTCTTTGTGGGCTGCCTTTGTTCCGTGTGCGGAGGGCACTCTCGCTCTACCAGCTGCTGTTCCATCTCCTGTGCCGACGATGAGGCTGTAGCTTTTAATGTTTTCTTTATGTTTGTGACCTGGCCAAGAAGAGAGAGTGAATCAACACCTGCTTCTTCCTCCCCTTGCACCAGAAACTCTGGTGATAGACATACTGAAAAGCCCCTGGAGTACGGAGTGGAGATTATAAAATAAACTCTCCCACCAGAAAAGTGCTCTGCCCTTGAGTTTATTAAAGGTAATGTTTCACCCTCGCCTACAGCCAGAATTGTTAGTATTTCCATTCTAGGTCCAACACAGAATAACTAGAGAATACTTTTTTTATTACTAATAGACAGTGGCATAATGTTGTCTCACATTTCTGCCTGGATAGAGGGACCGGCTCCTGCCTTAGTGCAGAAGGCAGCCATCCTACCATTCTGTTGGCCAAGAAGCAGGCAAGACAAAGGAGAGTGAAAGAAACAGGACTTAGGACAGCATTTTAAAAGGGAAAAATGCCTTTTGGCCTTGCTGGCTGAGCCACAGCTATTTGTTAGAAGCAGGAACAGAAATTGGTTTAGTGGGAGGCAGCAGCACTGCTTCTGCTGCTCTGGCTGAAAAGCAGAGACAGCACCAGGCACCGTACTCTGCTCCCTGGAACCCTGTAGGGCTTACCAGAAACACAATGAACAAACCTTAGAAAAAAGAAGAAAAACAAACACAGCCCAAAATAAGTTTTGAGTGTGCCAACTCCAGGCCAAAGGCATCTGGCAAATCAAATGGACTATAGATGCCTATCAAGCTGCCGGGTATGTGCTGCTTCAGAAGGCAAAAGGAAACCTGCAGGGATGCAGCACTCTGCAAGAAATAAACCCTGAGCAAGTGTCTCGGGAGGACCATTTACACCTTTACAGCTGTATTAGCCAAGATTTGTTCTCACAAGTAAATACACATCAGCGGGGGCTGAAATCGCGTGCCCGTGCTGCCATCTACTGCCCAGCTGCACATGGCACAGCGGCAGCAGCACTCCCAGCTCACGCTGCTGGAGAGAGCCTGCAGGAGCCCTGTCTGGGGGCTTGTCTTGACCCCTCGACAGAAGCTTCTGAGGGCACTTTTTGCAGAAGCAATGAGACCCGAGACGTTTTTGTTAATGGTGCTTTGAGGTTTTAAAACAAAGACAACTGTTTTCTCCTTCCTGCCTGCCTCATACACAAGGAGCAGAACTGCACCACAGCTCTCTGTTAAAAGCACACTTCTCCTGAAAAATCAATTCAGGAAACCAATAACTGCTGCAGCCACCTAACCTAAATTTATGAAAATGTATAAAGACAAGTTCCAAACTGCTCAGCGTGGGCAAATTTGGTATTTGTGGTGTTATTAGCAGGTGAAAACAGATGTGTTTTCTTCTTACCCTAAACCACCACAACTGATTTGCATGATTGGCAGCCTGCTTCAAGAGAAGCCATGACCATTAACCAGGTGTTACCGGATTATTTTCTTCAGCAAACAAACATTTACCAAAGAGCATAGAGCAGTGTGAAGCGACTCTGTACCCACCTCCATCTCTACCTGCTGCTGAGTTCGGTGATGGTTCTCTTTGTATTGGTTGGCTCTAAGTACTTGCTGCTCAATTCCCAAAAGAACTGACTCACAACCGTCACACCTGCAAGATACAAACCATGTCAAGCAGTGTTTACAAGTCCTCACTGGAGCAGCTCAACCAGGCAATCTGGAATGTCATGCTCCCCTAAACATTTAGGAGATTATTAAATTTATACCTCCTGCTTAAAGACTAAGAGTTCCAAAAAGCTGGCAAGAAAAAGCTTTGCAGCTTGCTTGTATATTTCACAGCATTCTCTGGAGTCCATGCTACTCTAACTGTCAGAAATCAAGTGCAGGTTCAATGTACTTACAACTCCCTTTTCAATCTGGATTGCAGCGAGTTTTTCAAAAGTATGACTTGCAAATTAAACCAAAAAGTCAGACCGAGAGAATCACCTTGCACGTTAAATGTTCAGAAGACAAGAGCACTCCTCCAACACAGAACTCATAACTGGAGAAGACAGAAAGGGAATTGGCAGAGGGTTTACTGTTGCCTTCCAAACAGTGCTGTAAGATTCTGGAAGCTGCCAGAGCCCTCCTGCTGTGACAGGATTGATGGAGCTGGAGAAGCAAAATACCTGTCCCCACCTCAGGACAGTGTATTTGCCCAACAGTTTAATTACTTTTCATACATTCATTACCACAGTGACTAGGAAGCAATTCCCAGTCAGCTCAGAACCTGCCACAGGCTCCACAGTCTACAGGGAAATTTCTTTAGGAGAATCTTACAGACAAGATGAGAAGCATCTTCCTGGCAAAGGTACAGAAAGAGAGTGCCACAGCCCCAATATGGTTGTCTGCAGGCTGCATTTTCAGGCACAAAAAGAAGGCAAACAAAGGCAACTGAAACTTCGAACCTGAAGAGACATCCTCTCCAAACAACTGACTCTCTAGAATTTGCCCATGAAGGACAGTTCTGTTTTGATTGTCAAGCGAAACAGCAGAAAGGGGAGTAGCTCCCACCACAAGATCAGGTTAGCATATCAGTTTGAAAAGGCCTTAACTCCTCACTAGGGTTCTGTCATGTAAAAACTACAGAAAAGGCAGAATCTCAAGATCTAGTACAGTTTGACTTGATATGTAACACAAATTGAACCTCAGATGGGATCTTTGGAAACTTCCCCAATAGACTCCTCCTCCAAGTGCCTACTTACGGTATGTGATTCCTGATTAAAAGAACATAGTGAAATTGAGCCAGCACCTGAAATGGTAAAGGATAAGGGGGTGGTGGTGGTCAAAACAAGCTATGTACAAGGAACAAGGAAGGTGGAGAGACTGCCTCACCATTCCTGGAGTGTTTTGACAATGCTGCTAATGTCCTTCTTCTGAATGTCTCTGCCGATACAAAAATCCACCTCTAGCACCTGGTTTCGTTGATCCAGCTTCCCCTGGATAATATCTGTATAAACTGCTTCAATAATCAGATCTTCCAACTCTCTCAGATTCCTCATATCCAGGTCCTTCAGCAACACAGAATAGGGAATGCACTAAAAACAGTAAGTCCAAGAATAAGTTAACAGTCCTAGAGCCAAAATAAACAGCTAAGTCTCAGAAAGTCAGGACCCAAAAGTTTATTGTATCCTACAGTTTTCAGCCTGCAAGTACAGCAGTGACTGGCTGTGGCAGAACCAACACTCTGCCACAGCTTCAGTAACTTCTGAAGCTTTGGCACAGCATATTCTGGAGGGAAAAAAGTTAATGGGATTGTATACAAAATTAAGAACGTTGCCTATTTTCATCTTGAACAAGAAGTCAGCGTTTTTAAGAATCATTTTCCAGCTCCAGCAATGAAAGAAGCCATACAAAGTTTCCCAGCCCTTCCCGACTCGTTCTCATGTCAGTTCAGACACCCTCATATCTCATCTGTGGAAGTCCACTAGGCTAACATCCCAAACGCACCACGAGAGAAGGCTGTACATTACTGGTTCCTGCCTAGTTGCAGGACTTTTTGTGAGTACTCACTCATGCACTGTCATACAACTTCAGTGCTATGGAACTAATGCCATTTTCAAAACCAAAAAGACAACTACTCTCACACACAGTGTACTTACCTTCATTCTGGAAGCCAGGCTTACAATCGTCAAGTGTTTCAGCTTGTTCTTCTGAGTCACTGTTAATTCAGGCAGGTTATCTTTGTTTGCTGTTAATGTTAAAAAAGACAAGATTCAGGACTTTCCTTCAAGGATTATATCATCCAGGCCGCAGAACATTACATTCTGAGAGGCTGAACAACTTCAGCTACAGTGGGTGCCGGTGAGCAGAGCGAGCCGATGATGATGACAGATTAGCACACACCCAGGGAGAGAGGGGAAAAGTTAAAAACCAAGTTGGCCGTTCCATTATTCTCTGCTTCCTTAGTGATTCTGGGTTTGGAATTAGAATACAATTCACATCTACACAAGTGATGTCCTGCCAAAACAGTTGGTCAATGCTTTGTTTTACCCCCAAGTCATTTTTATTTCATTAGTGAGCTGACACAATAAAATCTTCTCCCTTTGCTAATCTGACTGTAAGGACAGCTGGTCTTATTCCTCTGAAGAGCTGCACAATTTAGAATTGAAAGTGTAAAGTACATTTAGAATTGACAGTACCAGGCTGAGGAAGAGGGGAGAAATTATTAATCTTAGATGGCTTCACTGTGATTCTATTGTATTCATGTGCCATTTGCAGAGGGACCTCGACAGGCTGGACAGATGGGCAGAGTCCAAGGGCATGAGATTGAACACATCCAAGTGCCGGGTTCTGCACATTGGCCACAGCAACCCCAGGCAGTGCTACAGGCTGGGGTCAGAGTGGCTGGAGAGCGGCCAGGCAGAGAGGGACCTGGGGGTGCTAGTTGATGGTAGATTGAACATGAGCCTGCAGTGTGCCCAGGCAGCCAAGAGGGCCAATGGCATCCTGGCCTGTATCAGGAACAGTGTGGCCAGCAGGAGCAGGGAGCTCATTCTGCCCCTGTACACTGCACTGGTTAGGCCACACCTTGAGTCCTGTGTCCAGTTGTGGGCCCCTCAGTTTAGGAAGGATGTTGTCTTGCTGGAACGTGTCCAGAGAAGGGCAACAAAGCTGGTGAGGGGTTTGGAACACAAGCCCTATGAGGAAAGGCTGAGGGAGCTGGGGTTGCTTAGCCTGGAGAGCAGGAGACTGAGGGGTGACCTTCTTGCTCTCTCCAACTACCTGAAGGGAGGTTGTAGCCAGGCAGAGGTTGGTCTCTTCTCCCAGGCAGCCAGTACTAGAACAAGAGGACACAGTCTCAGGCTGTGCCAGGGGAGGTTTAGGCTGGATGTTAGGAAGAAGTTCTATACAGAGAGAGTGATTGCCCATTGGAATGGGCTGCCCGTGGAGGTGATGGAGTCACCTTCCTTGGAGGTGTTCAGGAGGAGACTTGATGGGGTGCTTGGTGCCATGGATTAGTTGTTTAGGTGGGTTGGATTGGTTGATGGGTTGGACGCGATGATCTTGAAGGTCTCTTCCAACCTGGTTTATTCTATTGTATTCCATTCTATTGTATTCTATTGCCTCACGAATATTTAAAAATAGGAAGAACGCAGGCAGCTTTCAAATGCAAAGAAACTCTTTAAAATACCTGCTTTAATAGAAATTAGTGTTCCAGGGCCACTGGAGTTCTCCTATCCACCCCACCATACCCAGTGCTCTACCTTTGGACTACTTTTCCCCCTTTCTCTTTCTTCACTAGAAAAGGAAGAACAGACTGTGCTGTCACATGCTGGCACACAAGACCCATACGTAGCAAACCCATCACAGAATTCACGAGGCTCGTGCCACTCCACAACCACTGAGATTTCCAGCCCTTGCACTCACAGATGCAACTTCTCCTTACAGGAATTAGACATCTCATCCACCACAGTGATAGCCAGCACTATGACAGAATTATTTGTCACACTCTGTAATGGTCCGGAATAGGTTGCCACCCACAAATGAAGTATTAAATTGTAGCAGAATGGAAGCATAAGCACCAGAGATAAAAGCACACCTCGACAAATACTAAAATGATTCACACACAGTCCTTCTGAAGCTGTACAAAAGCAATTATTTCCATTTGTATTCCAGCTAAGGAATGCTTCCTTTTCTTTCAGCAATGTCGTCACAGGATAAAAGGTTATTCTTTTATAATTTTTTTAAAAAATAAATAATGCAGAACAATTTTGCCTAAGTTTCCTGCAGCTCCCATAACTGATGCAAACTAAATTTCAAACAGATGTCTGAAACTGCACTCTGCAGAGGTAAGCAGCCCGCGAATATCCACGAATGCCGCTACAGACCAATACAACCCAGTGCTGCAGTCCTGTCGGAACCACAGCCTCCAGCCCTTCCTTCACATTGCAGTAATTAAAAACAAGAACATATGACCCAGAGATCACCTGTGAACAATTCTCCTCCCACACAGGTTCTGTTCTTGGACACTTTGACCCTGCCACACAACACCAGAAACCACAGAGGTGCCTCTGACAATTCAAAAGGGCAACCCACTTTACTCTGCAAACAGGCAGCAGTCTCTTACCTACGTAGTCTGGGTACGTTCCGTATGCAAACAGGTTCAGCAACTGGAAATAAGCAGCATTAGACCCTTCAGCAAGCTGAATGGAAAGAAAACAAAAGAAGCCCCATGTGACATGGTAACAGCCAACATGTCCCCTGGTAGGCAGCTTCTCCAGAGAATGTTTTAAGTGTACACAAAACAATAACGAGAAAAGCAATTATGTCCCAGTTTTAAAGAGCCGGACCTTCATGGGCCTCATGAGCAGCAGCAAGTTTCAGAAGCTTCACTCAAGGTAATCCAGCCATTTCTATGCACCAGAACTTAGCCACATTTTGGACTGTCAACTGCTCTATGTGACACCTTAGGAGGTGAAAGAATAAAGTGACTCTTGATTTCAGCTGACATCCTCCTGGGCCAGCTCCTCTCACCATGTAACAAGCGAGCAGGCAATGGTGCTTGGTTAAGCATCCGTGCTCTTACTGGGAGCCCAAGACAATTTATCTGTAGAGCCACAAAAACTTCAAAGCAAAGCAAGCTAGAAGATTGTGAATACATCTGAAAGCAACAGCACCCTTCTCAGGTGCAAACGCTTCGTGACAGTAATTGCAGCATCAAGCAGTGGTTTTTATCAAGTGTGGGTTTTTGATACCATTTGCTGCACACAGACCCAGGAGAAAAAAAAAACCACCCTGGCAAGCTGATGCTGAATAACCAGAGATTTTTTTTTTTTTTTTTTTTGGCTTATCTAAGAGGCTGTCTGGAAAGCCAGACTTGCTGTATGCCACACTACCAGAGCTGCAGAGACACTCAGCCTCGATTCCATCATTGTAGTAGAGCGGGCTGCTGGTGAGACATACTCAGTAAAAGCTCTGGAACTTACTTTCCACCCTGGTTTGCAGTGGCTTGGATTTGGTTGCCACCCAGGCCTGCTACACTAGACATCTGTTCACAAACACTTTTGGAGAGCATTGAAGTTGTGCTTTCCAGAACAGTGAAGGAGTTGAAAGGGAATTTTTTTTGTTCTTGGCTGGGAAGGTGCCTTCTTAAAATTGTTACTGTACTGCTGCTGCCAGGTTTTTGCTGTACTAGCAACTGCATTAGGGAAGCAAAGTTTTATATAGGCACCTTTTAATATCTAATATATACAAGCAAATGCAACCTCAATCTCTCATACACAAACATCTCAGATAGAAGGTAAATTGCAGCAGGCCCTTCCCGGCACAGAAATTTCATGCACAGGCTGGCTGTGGAAACTTCTGGGGACCCCTTACACTGGGAGTGCAGAAGGGGCATTAGGATAGAAACTCATCTCTTACCTCTTGCACGTTTGTTAACTCCAATAGCTCTCCAAAGACATAAACCCCAGGAGCTTCCAACACTTGATTTATAAGAGCAGTCAGAGCAGAGCCACTTGTACCTTTGGCTAGTAAAATAAACTGCTCTAAAAGATTGCAGGACGGTTTCTGTTCTCCTGCCATTCTAGGTTTTCAATCTGTCAATAAAAGAACATGATATTAATACATCTTTTCTCCTCTGCTGGGTTCTGTCTGGCAGTGGATCAGAAGGTATGCCCAGCATAATAATATTTCCAGTCAGCAGAGACAGGGCTTTTTTCTGTATTCAGAGGGCAGGCCAGGAACCCAGCAGCTTTGAATGCAGATTTATCTAGAGAACAAAAATTATTTACACAGTATCTCAGCAAAATTCCTGCAGACTGCTTAGGCAGTTCCCTATAAAGATCTGCTCCTGCTAAGAGGAAAGGAGTTGGTTTCAGACTTCTACTGATGCCGCCAAATAATGCCAACTGCAAAGACATTTGTTATTATGACTATTAGAGGCCAGCTAAGACCTCCTTCTTCCTCATTACACTGCTTTAAAGTAACAACTAACTTAATTACCCATGAAGAACTGATCCATCTTGTAGGCCTGTACATTGTACCTTTTCCTTTGACACTGGCTATAGATAAAGCATGCATAAATAATTACTGTTGCTTTCTGAGCCTAAAAGGCAAAAGAAGCTATGGCCTGTAAGTAGCTTACCAGTCTACATTGTAGAGTTAGTTTTGGGTTAACTGGAAAGCTTATGTGATAAAAATACCCTCTCTACAATGGCTCTATTTAATTCCTTGTAAAGAGAGGTCTTTGTCTTCAGTGGTTGCCTGACATTTCTGGTGTGTACATTGTCTCCCAGTACCAAAATGTTGCTTTTGAAATGTAAAACACTGTTTATTAACAGGTTCAAGAAAATAAGTTGTTTGTTTACAAACAACTAAGAAAAAACTTCCAAACATTATTCAGACATCAAACAAAGAAAACTTAACAGATAATAGTTTTTTTGTGTTAAGTTTGTATGGGTTCATCCTCAAGTCCAGCAGGCAACTTTACCCTGGTGAAGAAAACCAGCCACCAGAAAACTTGTCTCATTCTGTGAGACCACATCTGTCCTTGTGGGATTGGTACAGTCACACAGGTGATTGCACCATTCGACCAGGCCTAACCAAATTAATACTTGTGAAGGAAACACAGCCAGCTTCCTTTATTAGTCAATTTCTAAAAATACACTTTACTCCATTCCACCTGCAGGCAACAAATGCTCCCAACCTGAGCAGGCATTCCTTTGCATTCTCCACACAAAAACTTCTTGGTTCTTAGCGTAAAGTCTCTTTGGGATTCTTTTCATCAGAGGCATGCATGCAGCCTGGCTGAACAGCACCTCGGGTTTGAATAATAAATACAGGTACACTCAGTGTGGCATCCGAATGCACCTGAGCATCAGTACCAATTTCCATGGTCACAGATAAGGAACAGACACATGGGACAGGCGATTTCCACGTGAAGTAACTTAGCTGGGAATGAGAACCAGATTTCAGAGTTTCTTAATTACTGCCCTCCCTCTCAGGTAATAAAAAGATATGCTGGTGTATGAGGCTGGCATTATCCGTGCTCTGCTAAGAAAGGAAAGCCAGTTCTTTGCCCCTTTCCAAGCTAGCGGTCAGACAAGGGAACTGCTATTACAGCCCATCAGCACAACCGTGTCACCAGGGCCACTTCGCTGTTCTTTCCACAACCGACTCACCCCGGTGAGGAGTGACTGAAACACAAATAAAGAACACTTTAAAAGAGCTTACCCAAAAGCTCTACTAACCCCACAAGGGGACAAACAGGGCTTCTCCCCCGCCATGTCTTGCTGCAGCCTTCCAAAGGTGCCTGGAGGGGCTGCACGGCAGGCAGCGGCGCACAGACCCCACAGGCGGGAGGCAGGCTGCAGAGCACGGAGGCGGCCAGGCCCCTCAGCCCTCCCGCCCCACAGACCCCCGGCAGGACCCTAAGGCCCGCCGGGCTGGCAGCCCATGCCCCACTGGTGGGGATTTACTCTGGGTCCCGCCGCGAGGCCCTCTCGCCCCTCACCACCTCCCCGGTCCCCGCTCGCCTCTCATGGTTCGGGGAGCCGCATGCCTGGTAGCGCCGGGACGCAGCCGCGGAGCAGGGAGGGCAAAGGGTCCGTGCGCGGAGGGGGCGGCGGGCGGGACGCCGCTCCCTGCCCCGGGGTTACCTTTCCGCTCACGGCCTCTCTGCCCGGCCTCCCGCCCTGCGGCTCCCGGCACCGTGCCCGCCGCGCCTCAGGCCGCCATGATGGCGGCGCCGGTGTCCCGCGCGCGGCTCCTTCCCCGGAACGCGCGGCCGCGTGCGGACCGTTCCGCCCCCGGGCGGCGGCCTAGCCCCGGCACCGCGCCCCGGCATCCCTCCGCTGCCGGGCTGCTATGGCCGGGGCACGCCCGCTGGCGGCGATGGGGGGGCTGGCCGGGGACCCCGAGCCGGGGTCGGACGGCCGGCTGTGCTGGCGGCTGCTTCCGCGGAGCTGTGGCACTGCGAACGCCGCCTGCCCGGCTCCCCCGCGTCCCCAGCATTGCTTAGTTACACGAGAGGGAAGTTTCTGTCGCTGTCTTTGGGGCACATGAGGTGCCCTGCAGCACCGCGGGGTTTTTGCATTCTAAAATGACCTGTGCGAAGGGCCACCATTCTAAGGCCACACTCCAGAGTGTCCTTTGTTCTGACAGCATGGCAATGCGGGTGTCTCACATGAACAGTTCCCATTCCCCCTGTATACACCACAGCCTTCAGAGAGGAGTAAATCTTGGGAGTTTATCGCAAGACCTGGGCAATGCCCAAGAAGCTGAAGCAGGGCCATTAGTATCACAGCATCACAGTATCGCTAAAGTTGGAAGAGAACTCAGAGATCATCGAGTCCAACCTGTCACACAGACCCCACGACTAGACCGTGGCACCAAGTGCCACGTCCAATCCCCTCTTGAACACCTCCAGGGACGGTGACTCCACCACCTCCCCGGGCAGCCCATTCCAATGACGAATCACTCTCTCGGTGAAGAACTTTCTCCTCACCTCCAGCCTAAACTTCCCCTGGCGCAGCTTGAGACTGTGTCCCCTTGTTCTGGTGCTGGTTGCTAGGGAGAAGAGGCCAACCCCTTCCTGTCTACAACCACCTTTCAGGTAGTTGTAGAGAGCAATGGGTTCGCCCCTGAGCCTCCTCTTCTCCAGGCTAAACAACCCCAGCTCCCTCAGCCTCTCCTCATAGGGCTGTGCTCAAGGCCTCTCACCAGCCTCGTTGCCCTTCTCTGGACACCTTCAAGTGTCTCAATGTCCTTCTTAAACTGAGGGGCCCAGAACTGCACACAGGACTCAAGGTGCGGTCTAACCAAAGCAGAGTACAGGAGCACAATGACCTCCCTGCTCCTGCTGGCCACACCATTCCTAATGCAGGCCAGGATGCCATTGGCCTTCTTGGCTACCTGGGCACACTGCTGCCTCATGTTCAGGCAGCTGTTGATCAGCACCCCCAGGGTCCCTCTCTGTCCGGCAGCTCTCCAGCCACTCTGTCCCCAGCCTGTAGCTCTGCATGGGGTTGCTGTGGCCAAAGTGCAGCACCCGGCACTTGGACTTGTTGAATGCCATCCCATTGGACTCCGCCCATCCGTCCAGCCGATCGAGGTCCCACTGCAAGATTGAATGGTTGTGCAGGGCAGAAGGACAGAGGCTACTAACCAAGACTCTCAGGCCAGACCTGCTTGGGGGAGAAAGGAAAAATACCAAGAGATGGGGCAAAAGCTCACAGAGTGCTAAAAGTGATTTTAAACACCATAGGACAATGTCCCATACACATGACAAACTGAAAGGCAGAGCTCATTCTGTCATGTGGGGCAGCAGGGAGGTAGCTGTTGGGGTTGAGATCCTCTCCAGGACATAGATCAGGAGCCAAAACACTCATGGGGGTAGAAGTGCATGAGTGGAAACAAGAGGGGTTGTTACCCTCCCCAAGGTCTGGACACTCATCTGTACCACACTGGGAATAAAGCATGTTTCTCTTACAAATCCTTTAGCCAAAAGTAAAGTGCTTCTGGCTTTCAGTCAGCTAGTCCCTGAAGATCAAACCATGGACCAGCACTGTCAGGAGAGGGGAGCTTTCAGGGAATGAACATCAAAAACTATTAGGAAAACTGATGGGGCTTAGCCTGCACCTCAGAGCCATCCACAGTGGGTCCCCAGGGTCTCATCTTCCAGAGAAGAAGTGTCAGATAAGCAGAGATGCAGGTGTTAGGATGCTGTTGTGACACTGGTCTTCAAAGCAAATTGGATAGAAAAAACCAGGCCCTTCACAGCAAGGGAACTCAGCCAGGGCTATAACAAGCCATTCAGTAATTTACTTAAGCCACACTTAGATCTCATCTGCATGGGGAGGGAGAATTACCTCTTTAATCAGATCCTAAACAGGCCCGCCACCACGGTTTGTGTCACCCTGCAGACACCCTGGAATGGTTGCTTTGGCAAGCAGAGCGTGGCATCATTTGTCTCAAGAGTTGTTAAAGCTGAAATAGGAATGGAAATATATGATTGTGAGCTATTTTCTCATGGGACTGAAATAGGAATGGAAATATATGATTGTGAGCTATTTCTCATGGGACATTTTTGCAACTACTTGCTGAACTCTGCAGGTGAAATTCAGCTGCATTATAGCCCTGTGTAGGTCAGCCAGGAGGGTCTGTTAGTCAGTCCATCCTGACATGCCTGACTGCCGACAGGCAGCCTGGCAGGCTGACATGGACTTTGGAGGATAGCATCAGCTAAGCTCAGCTTTTGGGATGGATTTTTTTTTTTTTTTTTTTTTAAGAGAAAAATACAAGGATACCCAGCTGGCTCATCCCCTTTTAAACAGCTATTGCAACCTCTTGCTCCACCCACGCAGCTTTCTGTGTGCAGGGAGATGTTAATCCATTTTATCTTTTAATGTTGGCATTATCTCTTGACTTACCCTGTCTCTTCCCCTTGTGATTCTGCAATCTAAGTCCCTTTTAGGCAGCAGATAATTCACCTTATTTCCCTGCATTGCCTGAGAAAGGAAACCATAAATCCAGAGTAATCTCCCCAAGCAGTGGGGTTGTGGAGCTAGCAGCCAAGGCATGAGGCTGTAAAGTCACCTGTAAGGGACAGAAGCAAGGAATGGTGTGATTAATGCACAGTGACACCCCTCTGTCTTGCAGTTTCCATCACACCAAGTTCAATGTCTGGTTCTGCAGGCTTTTTGGCCTCTAGCTGCCCATCCTGCTGGTGTTCGCATCACATCCTGCCTGTCTCTGCCTCCTGCATGCCAGGCTGGTGGCACCAGCTTCACTCCTTCTAAGTGTGCACCTCCTGGTGCCCCAGGGTATGACTCTGGAGCTGGTTCTTCCTCTCCTGAAGTTCCAGTTTTGATGTATTTTTGGCAAGACAATTATCATCATCTGACCTCACCAAGGAGAGGACCAGCAGTGAAAGCAGCTACTTTTGTGTTTCTTATATTTTTCCTCATCTTTCATAAATAAGGTATTTTAAATCAAAAACTCCTGTGAAAAGAGGCATGTTAGGACACTCAGGACCTTACCAATAACCCATATAATACACATTACATTCAGAATTCACACACTAGGCTAGATTTAGCTACCAGGATTAGGATCTGGTTCCTAAAGTGTCTGTAATACTACCACTTTCTGACAACTTAAAGCAAAATAAAATCAACTTTGGCACCATGGCCATTTTAGGAGGTGCACCTGCCTATGACTGAATGGCTGGCAGCTCCAGGGGTAAGCTGGGCTGTGTAGTAGCTAGTACACTCCTGGATGCAGTTTTGTTCTTTATCTGTGGCTGCTTTTACCATGCTTCATCCATTTAACCTCTCTCCTTCCAGGCTTCAACTCCCACAGCTGCCAGCACACATCTCCAGAGCATGGGGTGATGGGACCTCCCACGCTCTGATGAAGAAGCTGTAAAGCTCCCTGCCTTTTCCAGGATCCAAAGACCAGGCTGCTTGCTAGACTTTCATCTCACACCTTATGGAAGTGAGGAGTGATGTGCATCTGGGTGGTTGCAGATATGCAGCTGTACAATCCCTTTCATCAAGTGTGGGGTGAGATGAACCCCCAGCTTATGAAGCCATCTCCTAGTTATTCTCATCTGCAGAAACACCAGCTTGTTTATTGGCACCTTGAGAGAACAGCTGGAGGCGTCTTCTCACCTGCAATGGCAGCTCAGAACTGTCACACCTGCCAGAGATGTGAAAGCAAAAGTGAAGTCTTCAGCACAAAGCAGCACCAAGAAACAGACTTGCAGCAACTTTCTTGCAGGCAGATTAGAAAGACAATGTGCTCAATGGTGTTGTTTGTGCTAACACAGCCACAGCATTTTAAGAGGAGAGAGATCCCAGGGTTTCTGTAACATTTTGAGTTATTGCATCATATGTTCAGCTTCTGCTCAGAGCAGTCACAAAAAATTCACCTTTCAGCCATGATTCTTTTGTCATTTTCAGATGTTGAAAAGTAAGAGATCTGCGCTTCCATACACAGCAAGTCGAATTGGGGAACTCTGCAATGTGGCCAGAAAACCAAAGGCTCCAACTCAAAATTCTGGAAACACTCTTACCTGTAGGTTGAAGAAGTCCTTCAGTGCTGCAAGGGTTCCATTTGGTCTTCGGCTTTTTCATCTCTGAAGAGGCTGAACAGAGGCACTATAGAGTTTCTTGTGTCTTATGTAAACCAGCATGTCAGCGCTTCCACCTGGCAGGTTCTTCTCCCACACACCACCATTTATTTCTGCCCTCTTCACGTCTACTTTTTTTCCTTGCTCACCGTTTCCCCCTGTGAGTCTTTTCTCCTCTGTGGTCTTCAGTCCCTCTTCCTTAGAGAGTGTGCAATTACACAGCCTATCTAAAACCCTGGAAGGACTCTTAATAAAACATATATATTAGCATAGCATGTACCTGGCACTCTGCCCAGATTCAAAATGAACCCTTCGTAGATTTCGAAACTGATGGTGTGGAACTGAGCATGGGTGACATACATCAGGGAAATAAATGGTACTTATTTTTATTATTAAGATCCCATGTTGATTATACTGGCAGTAGCCTTGCCCTTAAGCATTAAACAAGACCTTTATTAATGTTTGTGTTCTCATTTGTACAGTGGCTGATCTGGAGGCAAGTCAAACCATGAATGTATTGATGGCACTCTGATTGCTCACTGGTCTATTTCTGAGCCTGTATTACAACCAATGCCTTTATTCTTCTCACAACATATTATAGCCTTGCATTAGCTGCACAGGAGTTAATTTGTTGTGCTCATACAAAAGAGCAGCCTGGCTTCTGGGATGTGCCAACGAACCAGAGACATTTCTCCACAATCTAATTTGTTGCACAAACACAAAGCCCAAATTTCTGCAGTATAAAAAAAGCTGCTTTTGTTCCAGGGAAAATAACCTATTAATTTAAAACTTTGTCCATAATGCTGGTCCTGTTAGCTCCAGCCCCAGGGTATGCAGCAGTTGCTGTGCACCTGAACACAAGAACCCAAGTCCCCCGTACCACCCGAATTCACAGCCAGAGCTCGTTTGGACTTAAATCAAGCAGCCTGAGGACGAATTCACTGCCAGCACCCGAGTAGATGCGCCAACCGAGTTGCACCAGCTCGGACACAGCTTAGGCAGCGTTCGGCAGGTAGGGCTGGCGTTGACCAGGCCTGTGCCGGCTTCTCACACCTTCGACAACACTCCCTTGAGGCCTCCCCTCGCCCAGGCCGCCGCCTGCAGGGGCGCCCGCTCCCTCCGCCTGTCGCAACCCATAGCTCAGCCCGGAGCGTCCAGGAAAGGTTTGTCCTGCGACGACTCCCGTCCTCCAGCGACGTCAGGCCCAGCCGAGGCGGACGCCTTAACGACCGCTGCGCAGCCGCCCTTGAATAGGGAGGAAGGGCCGGCTCACGGATGCGCAGTCTGACTGGCCGGATGCGCCGTCCTTCATGTGGTAGGGGGCGGGGTTGTAAGGCATAGACAGCAGATGATTGGGCAACGTAAGGGGCCAGGGGGTGGGGTGGCTGCAGGCCGCTCGGGTTGGTTGCGCCGGCCAGTGGCGGGTGCGAGGGAGTGAGGGGGAGGGGTGGGGGTCCTAAGGCGCCGCTGTCACCGCCGCCTTCCCGCCCAGGCCCGCACAGCCAACCCGGCCCGGCCCAGGCCCGTCCGCCCGCGGCGCGGCAGGACCATGTCGGCCACGGACGAGCGGGCTAAGGAGATCCTCCGGGGCTTCAAGCTGTATCCTCCCGACGGGGGCCGTAAGACGGGCGGGACCCAGCTGGGAAGGGGCGGGGGAGTATTGGGGTTCGTCTCCCCACGGTGGCAAGGGCACGTGGAGGCCCCCGGGGCGGGAAGGGGGTTGTCATGGAAACGCCTCCCCGCCTGGGCTGTCCCCAGTGGCGTTCTCCCCTCCGGTGGCGGCGCGGGGAGGTGTCTCTCCTCCCAGACGTTGCTGAACTCCCGCGGGGCTGACACCGGCCCCGATCTGGCAGGGGAGGGGGAAACGGGGCTGAGAGGGAGCACTCATGCCTCCGGGGCCTGGCTTTTCCGTCACTGCTCCGCAGGGGACTGCTGCTGTGTGTGGGAGGTGTCCCTATCGGGGCGGTGGCAGATGGCCAAAGTCCTCACCTGGGTGGCGGCCCCCACCTCAGCGCCTCACCGCTCTGGAGCTGTCCGCCGGCAGCTGCTGAGGGGCGGCCCTGGAGCAGCGGCAGCCCCCGCCGCGGCGGCGAGGACAGGTGAAGTATCTAGGCGCCCGGTGCTATCGGTCTCAGGAGGATCTGATCCTTTCCCCTCCGGCCTGCGCTCAGGCATTTCAGCTTGGGAAGGGAATACCTGGTCTTCAGGTCCAGAATCAACTAACTATCTCATTCCTTTCCATACAGTGAGATGCTGGCACACGTTGCGTTGGTCATGGTTGGTTATCCGATGACTTACTGCTAATGCTGACATGCTGTAGGTGTTAGTGCCTTTCTGTGCAGTTCATTTTACAATTTTTCATGGTGTGGCTTTTAAAAAGCATTCTCATTTTGTGTCTGTGGTCATCTTGAATATGAATAATGCTGATGAAATGAGATAGATCAGAGCTTCAAAGTGAGATTCTGTGCTCTCCTTTCCAACTCAGGATTTCAGTCGACTAGAGAAAGGCCCGACCTAAAGGCCCATGTGCAAACTAAGGGTGGAAGAAATATGCCACACCTAAAATATATTTTACTATAGTAGATTCTTTATGCTTGAAAGACAAGTGTAGACTCTGCAAATTTTTTGTGAGTTGGTTGTTTTTCCTTTTTTTACAATGAATGGACAGAAGTGAACAGAATACTCCCTTGATCTGATATTATGTCATAGTTTAACCTCAGCCAGCAGCTAAGTACCACACAGATGCTTGCTCACTCCTCCCCCCCTGTCCCAGTAAGACAGGGAGTAAAAAAGTTAAAAAGTAAAACTTGGGTTGAGATAATGGTTTGATATCTATAACTATGATAAAACACAACAACAATAATAAAATAAAAATAATGTAAAGAAAAGGAATAAATAAAAGATAAAACCCAAGACTTAAGTGATGTACAGTGCAGTTGCTCACTATCCTCTGACCAATGCTCAGTAACTCCCTGAGCAGCAATCCTCTCCCCCGCCAACTCACCCCAGTTTACATACTGAGCATGACATTCTGTGGTATGGAACATCCCTTTTGCTAGCTCAGGTTAGCTTTCCTGACCACACTCCCTCCCAGCTTCTTGTGATCTTGCATGCTAGAAAATCATTGGAAGTTAAAAAGCCCTTGATTTCCTAGCAACCACTGAAAACATCAGCATGTTACCAGCATTCTTCTCATACTGAATCCAAAACATAGGGCAGTAGCAGCTACTAAGAAGAAAAGAAAAATAACCTCTATCCCAGCCCAAACCAGGACATACTAGTATTTCTAAACGTGTTTTTTCTGTCCAGTTGAGATGTTCATAATCTCTATGCCAGCTGTAGCAGGATCTGATTTTCTAGGTTGGATTTAGACAGATAGCTGCTATCGAACTATAAACAGATGCTTTTCTTAACTTTCGAACCTTTGTCCTCTACCCCAGCTGTTAGCACTGCATCTGGTTCCTCTGTTTCTGTACTAGTATCATTGACAGTGCTTTTTATTTATGTACATGTAGTATTTTAGCATGTCAGAGCATGATTTATAAACATTTTGTGCTGGCAATTAGAAGGATAAGCTTCTGACAAGACCAAGCTAAGCTGTTGGTAGGAGTGAGGAGTACCTGGAAAGTTAAGCATAGGGAACAGACTTTTGAGTGCTTTTTGCATGTGTTTGTGTAGTCTTTGCTGGATGTTAGAATTTGCATGAAGGCCTTTGTCCAAGTTTGGTTGAAATAACCCATTGTGCTGTTTGTTGGCTTGAGGAGAAAATGGGTTTTGCCCTTTGAGAAGAAGGATGTTAGACAAACCTGAGGTAAACTTCTGTTATCTCAAGCACCCGTAGCCTAGACAAGAAGCTTCAATAGAAACAGTCTGTAGTTCATTGTTGGAATACCCCAAGTTTAGTCTTCCTTTGCTTGTTGTTGCAAAAATCTGATACCCATTTTACTTCTGACAGGACAGCTTTAGGCAAAACCTTCACTGTGCTTCTCCAAAAATGTTCTAGAGTACTAAGATAGTTGCCATAGGGGCCAGGTAGCATGAAGTCTGAGAAACAGGGAAGTTTGGAGAAACACTTAGTAGCTGGAACTTTTAGCAAGTTAAAATACCTGAAAACTACTGTGTGTGCCTTTAAGGAAACCAGAAGAGGGGCTGAGCAGACATTCCTCATTTATGAGAGGAAGCCTTGAGACACTGCACCATCCACACAGGAAACAACTCATGCTATGTGACTATGGTCTTTGTATGCTAGCCATCAGCTCAAACTTCCTTTTCTGAAAACAAATGCGTATTCTGGACCATATTATATTTTATAGATGCTTTATCTTCCACCTACTTTACTGTTGTGTGTGCTAATTTAATTTACTTAATAGAAAGGAAGAGAGAAATGTGTTCTGAAAAGCTGTACAGTATATACTTTGAGTAGTTGAAAACTTTGTTTCCTCTGCTCCCAGGAGGGAGTGACTTCAAAACTGCCAACTTAAACACACCCACCAAACTTGGCACTCCAAACTGAACTTGCTTTTAGCACAAGAAACTAGAACAGTATTACATCTACGGTCTGTAGGTATTAGATTCCTTGTGTGGCAAGATCAACAGATTGGGCAGAGCATCCTTGAGGAAACAGGCTTCTGAAATACTTGCTTGCCATAACAGAGGAGGAGGCACTGTAGCTGGAAATCCAGTTCACATTGAGTAATCAAACAAATTGTTTACTTGTGGTTCCTGAGAGATGTTAATTACAAGCTTTCCAACTGATTGAGACATGCTGCTGTGGAAGTTAAATTACAGCCCAAATCCACCCTCTCACTTAAATGCAGAGACAGGCTTCCCTTCCTCTATGACGCTAGTGCAAAAACATGTTGTGGTTAGTGTCCTTAAATTCAAGCCAGAAACATTTGCTCCCTCTTCTGATGGATTTTAGAAAGATTAAACCTGAAAGGAGAAATATTTGATGCTTGTAGGCAAATGACCATATTCATTATACTTCATTACACTTGTCCTAAACATTTTTATGACACCAGTTAAAAACTGAGCATTGACAGTCCAGTAAGCATGGTGCAGTAGAAGACTAAAGGCAGACAGCAAAATTGTTTTATAGTTTGTCACACAGAGGCAGTATTTGCTACAGAGCTTGTAAGTACTTTCATAAACTCCTTGTTTTGAAGGCACTTGCCTGAGCAGCAGGTATTAACAGGTAGCCTATTGTGTCTGCAGGTAGGTATAGCATCTACAGGTAGCCTACTATGAAAATGCAGACTCATTGTTTGACTATAAGTGACATCAATTGGTAACTGAAGATACAGTCCTCTGGAATATTAGCCAAGTCATATTTCCACAAGTATTTATGCACAGCTGGTCCTACAATCTCAAGTACATGAAATACAGTTATACCTTTTTCTTCTAGAAGATGGGACAGTTACTCTGTCAGGCTTTTCACTTGATCCTCACTTATACTTTCAATACATTCTTCAGGTTTCATTCTGTCATTTAATCTTTAGAATTAGTGTGAACTACTAAATATATGTATTTAGTGTTCTTTTTCATAAGACAGTAAGATAATGTATTTCCCTAACAGTCATAACTCTGGGGTTTTTTTGATGGCTTACTCTGGTTTCCCAGCACTTGGACAGCATACATGCTTTGCTTTCTTACCTAGCATCCATGCTGTAGATTGGAAATACCCAGTCATGGTTAGCAACAACAGGTTTACATCCAGCTCTTGAGGGACCATAATTCGTCTTCTTTAGGCACTTCTTCCTAGAATATTTCGGCCAGAATAGCAAGGAAAAAAAAACAACCAAAGAAGTCAGTTGGGTCTCACAGCATAGCTAAGGTGCTAAGTTGAGCCTCTCAGTAAATGTGTAAGCACATCCATTACCTATTTAAAAGTCAAACAAGATACCACCTAGTTATTTGCTTATGTATAGAGAGGTCTCACTGGAACTGGCTCTCCACAGCCCTGTAGATGTTTATCAGTTTAGGGTAATTTTTTCCATCATCTTCCATTTAAGGCTATGCAGTATATCTTACTGTACTTCAGATGTCTGAAATAAGTAAACATGGAGAATATAAGCATGAAGAGACAACATTAACTGTAGGTCAGAATAATTGTGGAGTTATGAAACCAGTATTTGTGGTCAGTATAAACACACACCTGTAGCTCAGGCACTCCGGCATTTTTTAGGCAGAAGTTTATGTCAAAGGCTGTTCTATTTTCTGGAATTCTCAAAGTCCCCTGTGTAACATCTTCCTAGCTCCCAGAACTTCTTCCAGTCCTCTTATTAGCATTTTTTTTCTGTATAGAGAATCATTTTCACAGGAGAACAGAGGCGGCAGTCTAGGAGGTTCTTAGAGTGCATGCAGGACAGCTTCTTATCCCAGGTGCTGCGTGAGCCTACCAGGGGTAAGGCTCTGCTTGACCTCCTCTTCACCAACAGGGAAGGGCTGGTGGGTGATGTGGTGGTCGGAGGGTGTTTAGGCACCAGTGACCACGAGATAATTGAGTTTTCGGTATTCGGCCGAGCCAAGAGGGGGAGCAAGAAGACCTCCACTCTGGACTTCAGGAGGGCAGACTTCAGGTTACTCAAGGAACTAACTCAGAAGGTTCCTTGGGATACAGCCCTTAAAAATAAAGGGGTCCAGGAGAGCTGGACCTAATTCAAGGAAGAACTCTTGAAGGTGCAGGAACAGGCTGTGCCAGTGTGCTGGAAGATGAGCCGCCAGGGCAGACGGCCAGCCTGGATGGGCAATGAGCTTCTAATAGAACTAAGGGAAAAAAAGAGGGTGTATCATCTTTGGAAGAAAGGGGAGGCAACCTACGGAATGTTTAGGGATGCTGCTAGGACATGCAGGAAGAAAATTAGGGAGGCAAAAGCCCATTTAGAACTTAGACTGGCCTCTGCTGTGAAGGACAACAAAAAGTCCTTCTATAAATACATCAATAGCAAGAGGAAGGGCAAGGACAACCTTCACTCCTTGGTTGACACGGAGGGGAACGTTGTAACAAAGGATGAGGAAAAGGCAGAGGTACTTAACACCTTCTTTGCCTCAATTTATACTAGCATGGCAGAACATCTTCCAGACAGCTGGCCTGCAGAGCTGGCAGAAGGAGGCAGGGAGCTGCATAGTTTCCCACTGCTCCAAGAGGAAGTTAGAGATCTTCTGAGCGGCTTGGACCCCCACAAGGCCATGGGACCGGATGAGATCCATCCTAGGGTGCTGAGAGAGCAGGCAGATGAGCTGTCCAAGCCACTCTCCGTCATTTTTCAACAGTCCTGGCTCACTGGAGAGGTCCCAGAAGACTGGAAGCTGCCAACGTGGTGCCCATCCACAAGAAGAGCCGGTTGGACAAGCCAGGGAATTATAGGCCTGTCAGCCTGACCTCAGTGCCAGGCAAGATTATAGAACAGGTCATCTTGAGTGGGATCACACAGCACTTACAGGATGGCCAAGGGATCAGGCCCAGCCAGCATGGAGTTAGGAAGGGCAGGTGCTGCCTGACCAACCTGATCTCCTTCTATGATCAGGTGACCCGCCTGGTGGATGTGGGGAGGCCTGTGGATGTGGTCTACTTGGACCTCTGCAAGGCCTTTGACACCGTCCCCCACAGCAAACTCCTGGCCAAGCTGTCAGCCCATGGCTTGGACAGGATCACACTGCGTTGGGTTAGGAACTGGCTGGAGGGCCGAGCCCAGAGAGTGGTGGTGAATGGCGCCACATCCAGCTGGCGGCCAGGCACTAGTGGTGTGCCCCAAGGATAAGAGCTGGGCCCCATGCTCTTCAACATCTTTATTGATGATCTGGATGAGGGCATTGAGTCCATCAGCAGTAAATTTGCGGACGACACCAAGCTGGGGGCAGGAGTTGATCTGCTGGAGGGCAGAGAGGATTTGCAGAGGGACCTCGACAGGCTGGACAGATGGGCAGAGGCCAAGGGCAGGAGTCTGAACACATCCAAGTGCCGGGTGCTGCGCATTGGCCACAGCAACCCCAGGCAGTGCTACAGGCTGGGGTCAGAGTGGCTGGAGAGCGGCCAGGCAGAGAGGGACCTGGGGGT
This sequence comes from Picus viridis, assembly GCA_033816785.1. NCBI lineage: Eukaryota > Metazoa > Chordata > Aves > Piciformes > Picidae > Picus > Picus viridis. The sequence continues at coordinate 27,353,882 of CM066589.1, forward strand.
GCTGGTTGATTGTAGGCTGAACATGAGCCTGCAGTGTGCCCAGGCAGCCAAGAGGGCCAATGGCATCCTGGCCTGCATCAGGAAGAGTGTGGCCAGCAGGAGCAGGGAGCTCATTCTGCCCCTGTACACTGCACTGGTTAGGCCACACCTTGAGTCCTGTGTCCAGTTGTGGGCCCCTCAGTTTAGGAAGGAGGTTGTCTTGCTGGAACATGTCCAGAGAAGGGCAACAACGCTGGTGAGGGGTTTGGAACACAAGCCCTATGAGGAGAGGCTGAGGGAGCTGGGGTTGCTTAGCCTGGAGAGCAGGAGACTGAGGGGTGACCTTCTTGCTCTCTCCAACTACCTGAAGGGAGGTTGTAGCCAGGCAGAGGTTGGTCTCTTCTCCCAGGCAGCCAGTACCAGAACAAGAGGACACAGTCTCAGGCTGTGCCAGGGGAGGTTTAGGCTGGATGTTAGGAAGAAGTTCTATACAGAGAGAGTGATTGCCCATTGGAATGGGCTGCCCGTGGAGGTGATGGAGTCACCTTCCTTGGAGGTGTTCAGGAAGAGGCTTGATGAGGTGCTTGGTGCCATGGTTTAGTTGTTTAGGTGGGTTGGATTGGTTGATGGGTTGGACGTGATGATCTTGAAGGTCTCTTTCAACCTGGTGTATTGTATTATTATTGTATTATAACCATTAAGAACTTCATACTACTCTGCAGACAGACTACTATTTCCAACCTCTGCTTCCAACTTTCCTGGTTTCTGCTGTACAGACAGAAACTGTAGTCAGTCACAACCTTGTCTATCAGTTCCTTGAATAGCCACTGAAATTTTGAACTGTTTTGATGCAGCACTCAAGAGAGTAATCCAAATGGAAGTTCCATCAAATTGAATTTCCAGTCGTTAGGCCTGTAGATCTTTAGCTGCTTATTCACTTAAAATGCTTTTATGTGGCAGTGCTTGCAAACCTTGCATCTTTAACTGTCTTTAAAATCCCCTTTTGAGATTTTCTCTGTGCACTTCCTCAGATTTCAGTTTGATCAGACATCTTGTAAGGGATCACCAAATTCATGGGTTAAGAGGAGACACTGGCCAGCTAAAAGAGGTAACCAGACTGCCCAAATATGAGTTTGCTTCTGGCTTCTAGAATCTGGAATGTAATTCCATCTAATGCATTTAGTTCATTACTTACATAAACTCCAGTTACCACTTTCTTGTCTGTGTAGTGCTTCACAGAGAGTTCCCCACAATCCCAGTTAGTCTGACTGCAGAGCAAGTTCCTACCCTGGCAGCATCAAGAGGTATTTGTTTCAGAGGCCAGTATTTCTGACAGAAGCTTTAGCCAGGCTGTACTTGGTAAAGTGTCACTGTAGTCCAGATACCTTTGCCATATTAGAGTTGTTTCCAGCACTGACAGAAGTTCAACAGTGTGTGGCCATCTTCAGCTTTGGCATGCCAAGCACAGGCTCATCATGTCTCATATGCCTAAGCCTTGAGGCACAACTGCAAATAAAGCAGGAGTAAATTTACCAGGTTTGGTTTTACCTGCCTGGCTCTTCAGTGAATACCAAGAACTTCGTGTCCTCTACCTGTTTATTTTCATTGAAAAAAGTGTAAATATTTAATTATGGTTAAACACTGATTTGCATTAACTTGATATCTGAATGAGCTACAGACAGCTTTCTGCATTTCAGATTTAATACATTTGCCTTGTGGTGCTGGAAGTAGTGCTTTGTGTCCTTGACAGTAGAAGGGACATCAAGAGCTCCAGCATCACAGGAAACAAATGGGTTGCCAGGTGTTACAGAGAATACATCTAACTTAATACTGATTTAAAAGTGTAAGTTGACATTGAAGTTTGTGTTTTTCTTTTTAGTCAGCAATATTGCTTCAGCACCTTGTGGGTAGAATTGTATTTCTATGATTTATCCTTTCATCTCTTCAAAGCCTACCCATCCAGCATTTCACTGTAATGATGGTTTCAGCATTTAATTGCTTGCTCTAGTGCTGACCTAATAAGGTACCTAAAATAAGTCAGTTGTCATTAGCAAAGTTATTTCCTCTTATTTGCTTTATATGATATTAAGATAGTATCAGTTGCTCTTTGCATCCTTGGAAGTCATTGGTGCCTTATGCATTAGCTGTTGTTAGGGTGTTTGAGTTTCCACACAGCAGAAGATGGTAATTTAATCTATCAAGTGAGAATTGATAGAGCTTCTTCTCTCATACATCTTCACAGCCAACATGCAAGGGGAAAAAAAGCCAAGCTTACACAGATGCAGGCAAGGCATCTAAAAATCCTCAGATTAGACAGATACTATTTCAAGTAGGTGTTGATATTTTATGTGGGTTTTTTTAATAAAAATATCTGATGTATCTCCTGTGTCTCTGGAAAAAAAAAATTAGTTTTCTGTTAGCTAAAGCAGCTTGGCATGGAGGCCAGATCAACTGGCTCTTACATATGTTTATGTCTGAATTTAGGTTGATCTGGAGAGAACACTGAGTCAAAATCTTGCATACAGTTTGTAAGAAAGCAGGCCGCTGCACATCTGCCTTTGACCTTCCACCATTCACGCAGTACGAGTTTCTTCTGTTTCCCTCTCTCGAAGATGGCAAATTAAGGCAGCTCCGAATTTCAGGTCAAACCCTCCGTTACAGATAGACCAATTCTTTCTTTGCACCTTGGATAGTCAAAGTTTGGGTGAGGTGTGGTAGGTTCCCAGTTAGAAATAAAAAGCAGGAAATGTGCTGGTGAAGCTGCACCCTGAGTACTGCGTTCAGTTTTGGAGCCCTCATTAAAAGAAGGACATTGAATTGCTGGAGCATGTCCAGAGAAAGGTACCAAAGCCAGTGAGGTGTATAGAGAACAGCAGCAGAGGGAACTGGGGTTGTTTACTCTGGAGGAGAGGAGGCTGAGGGGAGACCTCATTGCTCTCTACAACTACCTTAAAGAAAGGTGTCATGTGGTGGGGGTTGGTCTCTTCTCCCTGGTATCAGCAACAGAACAAGAGGAAATGGCCTTAGATTACACCAGGGTATATTTGCTGTTATGAAAAATTTCTTTAGTGAACCAGGGGTCAGGTGTTGGAAGAGGCTGCCTAGGGAGGTGGTGGAATGAGCCTTCCCAGAAGCGTTTGAAAACCGTGTAGACGTGGCACTTCGAGACACGGTTTAGTGGCTGTGGTGGTGTTAGTCAATGGTTGAACTCAGTGATTGCAGAGGTCTTTTCCAACCAAGCCAGCTCTATGATTTTACGATCTATTAAGTTCCACCTGGCAATATTGAATTTTGTCTTGCATATTAGGTATAGCAAAATTTATCCAAAGTTAGCCCGGCAAGTGCAAGGGAGATGACTTGCATGCATCTTAAGGAGCAGATCATGTATTTACACTTGATGAGCAAGAAGCTACAGCAGTGAGGTCTGAATGCTAAAAACCATTTGCAGAGGCTGCCATTTTGTCCTGAGACTGTGTCAGGAGCATCCACAGAAACAAAGGTTTGGCATCTGTGTAGTATCGCTCCCAGCACATTACTAAAGAACAGATGACATTTTTTGAGGGAATATGCCCATAGTTGCATTGAGTATTACTTGGAGGTTTCCAAAGCCCTTTGATACCATGTCTAAGTAGAGACAGGAGAACTGTTGTGAGGCTCTGTCCAGTGACATCCAGCAGTACCTGAAGTTCTCATGAACACACCTCAGCTGCATGTTGTTCAATCCCAGCTGACAGCCTGGATTTTCAGTTGTGAATAGGAATTTGAGATTCCGTTGTCAGGTTTCTCCTGAACCGAGTTCTCACTGTGACAGAACTGTTAGATATAGAGGAGGCTTAAGGGAAATTATTAGATTAACTCAGCCATGAGTGAGCCATCGAGTTGATTGTGTTCATGACTAGAATATCAGGCAACATTCTTCTTGAAGAATGGCAGGCTTAGGTAAAAAGAGCAAGAAAAACAATGTTTTATTTTCAGTCAGCCTTGGGGATAACTGCAGAGAAGCATCATTTTAATAAATTTATCCACTCCTGTATTGAAAGTTTTGCTTAACTAGGAACAGTGCTGTCTTTTGTTAGAGAATGGGAGTGCAGGGGTTTTCAGTCCTTAGAAGGGTGTTCAGGTGGGTCAGTCTTGATGCATTTTACACTGTGTACATAAGCTGCATCCACACCACAGCGAGTCAGAAGCTCATTTGATCCTTGGGACAGTTGATTTTATGCAACTTTTCTGTTTATTGTGTCAAGGAAATAGAGGGGATCTTACCAGTGGCTGTATATCCAGCTAAGCAGATGGCCTGCATGCATCTTTCCTCCTCACTTGCTTTAAACCTGCTTGGAACCAAGAAACCATCCAGTGTTTTATTGAAGATCAGAAATTCCTAATCAGGGACATCCTGCTGGGCATGCAGGAGAGTTAACATCAAGGCACTTTGATTTGGAATGTCAAAGGAAATTCTATTTTAGGAGACAGTGAAAAACTGACTATTTGCATTGCTTTAAATAATTCTCCCAGTGCATGGGAAAATGCTTATAGAGATCTTCACTGGGGAGGAACCTGTTTTCTGTTCATGCGTTGGCACGGTCTGTTGCTAGCTCTGTGCTTAAAGAGAGTTCTGCAACACTCCCAACTCCTATTGAAGTAAGAGGTCTGCAGAGAAGAGTAGATGAAAACCCATTGTCCTCATTAGCATACTGTCATGTGGTAGACTAGAGCAACACATCTTGAAACGCTGGAGACCAAGAAATGCCTTCTGACCTACAATACAGAGTGATCTTCTGGAGTTACTTTAGACATTTAACTTCCAGTTTAAGTCCTTAGGGTAGACTCTTCAGTGCATTAGAATACTTGCTTGTCAGTTGCAGTTCAACTTAAGACTTCATTGTTTCTCTGGCACAGTTAACATTCTTTCCCAAAGCTGAAATAGAGGAAGAAAAACCCTTCTGTTAGTTATTTCACTTGAACATTACCAGCCTTTAAGTGACATGTAAAAGAAAGCTCGATCCAGGAAGTGGTATGGCTTTATTGCTTCTGAGGAAAAGAGGACATCTAAAAGATATCTGCCCTTATAGTCTCCTCTTGATGTGTGCTTCTATCACAGCAGCTGTGCAGAGCCCAGATTACCATCCCCAGCTGCTTGTTACCTCATTTTCAGATTTACTAGCTGAGCTGCTCAGATGAGCGCTGCGACCCTCCTGTTTCAGTCAGACTGGCACGCTAGCTTAAACAGCTTAAGCAGTAGGTTAAGGAGCAGAGACCTGTGCTGGTCAAATAGATCAGGTTAGCAGTTCTACAGACAGCTCAGCTGTTAGGTTTGAGGTGGAAAGCAAGAAGCAGCTGGGGAGAGTTGTAAAGAGCAGTCCTCTCCAAGCACTGCTGCTGTCAGGTGTCATCCTCACAGCCTCAGTCTTGGATCAGATGAACTTGTTTGTAGTGTCGCCACACGCTGTCTTCTCCAACAGTCAGCACCGACTCACCTGAAGAGGCTTCTCACATTACTCTGCTTAGCTACCCTTGCAGCAACAATTCTACAATTTTAGCTGAGCTTTACTAGGTGAGCATTTTAGTTTCATATTAAGTCTGTGGTCACATAACTCCTGTTAAGAGAAATTAATTTAAGATTTCTTTGGTAAGGAAGTAATTTTTCTTTCCCCTTGTTCTGTGCAAAAAGTGTAGGATTACTGTGCTGTGTGACAAGTTACCACCCTGTCAGCTGGCAAAGTCACAGACAGGGGCTGGTACCACATAACAAGTGTTATTAGAGACTTTATTGTCCTGCAGCCAGACATAGGAAATCACTGGCTGAAAATCCCATGCAGCCTTGGAGAACAAACACGTGTTAGTTTTTAAATGCTCTTTCCAGAAGGAGGAGGAGAAGCCAATAAGTTTTCTCAAGCCAGTTTAGGCTGTTAATTTATGGCACTCTCATTAATCCACAAGGACTCATTACAGTTATGCTGTTGCCATAAAAGTGTAATATTTAAAGAGCTCCAGGAAGGAATTTTTTTAATGTGTTTCCCCCATGATTCTTTCAAAGGGAACTGCATTATATTAGTGTATCACTGACCATAAGCTTCTGCAGGGAAACATTCAGCTGCATGGAAAGGTAAAAAAGTAGTTCTCCTAGCCATCTTCCATTAGATTAATTTCTCCACAAACCTATATATATTTTAAAGTAAATTGAATTGAATTACTGCCTGCAAAATAAAAATTAAGATTCCTCAGGGAAAATTGTAGGCTTACCTCTTGAAGGATCTGGTCTGCTCCTCAGAGATTAGAGCTCCCTTTTCACTATTGGAAGTCCCACCATGACTTCTTTTTCCTTGTCTATGCAAAGACAAGGTGAGGTATTTCTCCGACAATCACAGAACAAGCCTCTGCTCCTCTAAGACCTTCAGCCACATTGCCCTCACTAAGGCCCTCTTCCATTTCAGAACAGCCCTGACAGTGGCCAGGTGAAAATGGTTCATGGTTTATGATGCACCTGTGTCACTGATAAAATTCCTTGGTTTCCTTCTTAACAGCATTATTTGCACAAGTGCCAGCTTTGCCAGTTTTTCTGAAACAGTAAATGCAGTGAGTGGGGCATAGGGATGTTTGAAACGGTGTAAATTCACATCAATCTATTTTAATGTGGGCACGCCAGTAAAGAATCACAGAATCACCAAGGTTGGAAGAGACCTCAAAGATCATCAAGTCCAACCTGTCACCCAAGACCTCATGACTAAACCATGGCACCAAGTGCCACATCCAGTCCCCTCTTGAACACCTCCAGGGATGGCAGCCTGGGCAGCCCATTCCAATGGCTAACAACTCTCTCAGTGATGAACTTTCTCCTCACCTCGAGCCTAAACTTCCCCTGGCACAGCTTGAGACGGTGTCCTCTTCTTCTGGTGCTGGTTGCCTGGGAAAAGAGACCAACCCCCTCCTGGCTACAACCTCCCTTCAGGTAGTTGTGGAGAGCAATAAGGTCTCTCCTGAGCCTCCTCTTCTCCAGGCTAAACAATCCCAGCTCCCTCAGCCTCTCCTCGTAGGGCTTGTGCCGATAGTGCCAATTATGTCTTTTGTTGAGGTTTTTTGTGTTTAACTTCACAACAGTAGCATTCATCTTAACATGATTATGAAGTTCACCCTTTGAAGCACCAAAATAATATTTAGAAAACATAACATTTGTACTACCTGTGTGTAAGTCTACATTTTCAATAATTATTTTTTTAATTGTTCTGTTATTATTGATCCCTGAATTAAGAGAATTCACTTGTAAATCACAACTGATTGTAGCATTTATACATGCTTTTCTTTCCCACAGCAGAAATAGGACATTCCATTGCTTCAGCTGAAAAATATATTCATAGGTTTTGATCAAAATTACAAAAATCAAATTTCAGATGCTCTTAAAATTCGACATACAGCTGCAAAGCTTGTTAAAATAATAACATTAAACCCAGTATAAATATAACTTGAGATTTTATTGACAAGGAAATCTATAGGAGCTGCTTGGAAGTAATAGAGGTCATTACTTTTTGTCGTTTCAGTGGAGATTCTGCTGTTGTATCCCCACAGCTTTTCAGCTGAATTCCAGTGTGTGCTGAAGCAGAAATGCTGGTTTGGGCACAGAGGTACCCTAGTGACATGCTCTGAGGTTTATATTGGTATAGTTCACCTTAGTATATCCATGGAGGCTGATTAAAGTACAGCATTGAGAACACTGTCTGGCGCTGTGTCAAGTGTTGGGACACTTTCATTGGTAGATTGGACAGATCACCAAGGTGCACTCCAAAATATAAGCACTTCTCAAATTCTAGAAGGTTCCTAAAAAGCATAGTAATTCTGATCTGGAGTCCTTGTTTTGTGAGAGTTCTGCCTCAATCTGCATAAATCCCCCTTTATTCCTCCTCCCTGCCTGTGCTTTTCAGCGGCCTCTGGTCCATTTACAAGATTAGTTTCCTCATGTGCCTGCCAACCATTCCCTTCTGACTGTATTTTCAATTTTGTTTTGATTCTCCACTTGGTCTGTGTGTTCTGAGTTTTCTTCCCTTCCTGAGAAGAGACAAGAAAATGAACTTGTTTTCTGTGAATACTCTTACTCCTATCAGTTTCAAATGGAAACCAAAAAACTGAGCTGTATTGCAGCCTGTGGTGCTGCCATTAAGCTAATGTACTGCTTTCACTTTGTCAAATAACTTACTCATGTCCCATGTAGCAGCTATTGATTTTTATATCCTATGTTTTTAAAAACCACATGTCCTAAAGTGAGTCCTCAACTTCTTGTTTGTATAGCAGCCTCCTGTCACATCAGCAGAAATTGTTCCTGGCTCTGACAAATAACAGTGCCATGTCAGCAAAGGAAAGGCAGATTTTTAAGATACAAAAGGGTCCTTTCAATGACTTGCAGAGTGCTTCAGACACAGAACTGCTTTAGCATCTCAGATCCATGACCTATTTTTATCTTGTCCCCTTGAGAACTGCACCTGGTTCTCACTGTGGTCTTGTCCTGGGAGTCTAGAGGGCTACCGACATCATGCTTACCTACTTCCTCAGCCTGGTGTTGAGAATGTTCAGAATCGCTTCTCTGCCAGTTCATCTCTAAAAATAGAGTTGCTGGCAGTCAAGCTGATCTTTGTGTTTAGTCATGGAGGCTCTGGCTGTAGGGTTTGTACTGTTTGCAAGGCTAAAGCATGCCCATTCTCACACAAACTGAGCCCAATCTGAAAAAAAGCCAGCCCAAACCCAAAACATGTGTAGCTCTAGTGACTAGAGAACAAGTCTTATGAGGAGTGGCTGAGGGAATTGGGGTTATTTAGTCTGGATAGAGGAGGTTGAGGGGAGACCTTATAGCCCTCTACAACAACCTGAAAGAAGATTGTGAGGTGGATTTGGTCTCTTCTCCCAGGTAACCAGTGATAAGACAAAAGGAAATGGCCGCAAGATGCATCAGGGGAGGTTTAGATTGGATATGAGGAAAAATTTCTGTACTGAAAAAGCCATCAAGCATTGGAAGAGGCTGCCCAGGGAGGTGGTAGAGTCATCATCTCTGTTCAAAAAACATACAGGTGTGGTACTTTGGGACATGGCTTAGGGGTGTGGTGGTGGTGGGTTGATGGTTCAGGTTGATCTTAGAGGTCTTTTCCAACCTTAATGATTCTATGATTGGAAGGACCTTATAGCTGCCTTCCCATACCTGAAAGGATTCTACAGGAAGAGTGGAGAGGGACTTTTCATAAGGATGTCTAGCAATAGGACAAGGGGGAATGGTTTGAAGCTGAAGGAGAGGAGGTTTAGACTGGATCTTAGGAAGAAGTTCTTCAGTACACAGGTGGTGGGACTCTGGAATAGGTTGCCCAGGGAGGTTGTGGATGCCTCCTTCCTGGGGCTGTTCAAGGCCGGGTTGGAAGAGGTCTTGAGCAGCTGAGTCTAATTGTGAGATGTCCCTGGCCATGGTGGGGAGGTTGGAGTAGACGATCTCTAAGGTTCCTTCCAACCTAACCCATTCTGTAATTCCAGCCAGTATTGTCCAGATTGCTGCATATCCGAAGAACCATTTAAGCTAATGCCAGGGAAAGGGTGGCTCGTTCCCCTGCTGTGCTGCATCAGCAAATGAGAGATTGGCATTTGTCATTGTGGACCTCCTGGAAGTGCTTGGCATAGCTGTTCCTGTGGCTGATTTGAATTTTTATTTTGTTTATTAGGTGGAGAGTGTTAGTGCCAGTGTTAGCTCAATCCCCTTGTGATTCTCTGTTTACATTTGAAGGATACTGAGTTGCTTTCCCAGGGAACCTGTGGTTGTCTCTAGATGTATCCCTGCTTGGGACCACCCTGGATGGAAACAGGAAAGGATATGCTGTGTGGCAGCCGTTGTGGCAGCAGCACTTGTTTCACCTTTTCCCTGAAGGCAGCAATTGGCGTTTGCTTTGTGAAGAGTTTCTTTTCAGGATTTCATTCATTTTTGTAGTTGTTTGGCATTACTTGTGAGGGAGGACACATGAGCACACCTGGAAAAGGAAGTTCAATTGTCTGGCCTAAATTGCTGAATAGCACACAGAGCTGTAATCCTCCCCTGAGGGAACAGACACCATCTTTATGCCAACTGGCTTGGGCAATATGGAGCTTGTCAGTGCCAGGAGTTGTTGAACGGATGCAGCTACACTCTGTAAATGTACTGCACTGAGATAAAGCAGTGTCTGTACTTTTCTTCTCCAGTGTCAAAAAAGAGATGGCTATGCTGTTGCAAAAAGCTCTAATCTAGATAAAACCATATGGGATTTATATGCCTAAAATTTATCCCAGTTTTAACTATTTCTGCTTGATTTTCCCACTGTGCATACCTTTATCCCAGGATGTGTGTCCAGTTCCAAATCACAAAAGTCACTTGAAAGCTTTGGAATTGGACTCTCTTGATGATGCAGAATAGGAGCATCTAGACAAAGGTTAAATAAGAGAGAGTTAGCTGAACCCTAAATTCACTCCATTCCTTAATCTCGTTTGGCTCCTCTGCATTGGCAAACTAATTAATTCAATTGCTGGTGAAAGGCACTGTTTAAAAATTAAGACTGTGCTGATAAAGTATTGAGAAACAAATTATCTTTTGCTAGTTAGACAGAATCAGCCTGTGAATGCAAGAGAAATTCAGTGCTTGACCTTTTATTCATACCTTCTCTGAGACTGCCAAGAATCTCTAAGTGCTCCTGCTACTGTTGATTTTGCTGGTGTGAACACCTGCCTATTAACAATTAGAATAAAACTCACAAGCTCATTTCCTGGAAGGTAGGAGCTCTCAGACGTAATGACTTCAGGCTTTATTGATCTGATGGGGATTTGGAGTGCTAACAGACAGCCTAAAGTTTCCACAGCCGAATAAAAATCCCCGAGTCCCTGAAGTCCTTTGCACAAATAAATTTTTCCTCTCTTACAGACTTCTCTGACATGTCTCTGTGAAGACTGAGCTGCAGACTTGCCCTAAAACTTTCTGCAGACAGTCTTTTTCAGTAGTGTTTTTTGGCTTTGTTCTGTGTAGGTGGATATCTCACTTGAGAGTAACTCTGAACTCTCCCCTCACTTAGTTTCTTTTCTCATCAGCACATGTTAAACTATGCTCTTGAAGACAGTTTATATATTTCTGCTCATCCCTGATTCCCTGGAAGAGCAAGATGCTAATCAACATCAAATTTATCAGAAATACAAGAAGTTGAGGACAGGACTTTCTTTCTAGGGACAACTCTGCCCCTCGTGAAAGAGGTGGGTGAACAGCTCTCGATACAAAAGATGCTTGGTTTTGTGTACCAAACATTCACCAGTTATGTAAAATTGCTGAGGAATCACAAACTACCACCTGAGAGTTCTTTAAACTTATGGCTCTTAAAGACTTGTGTCGTAGCTGCTGTTGCTTTGCTATTTTAGGCTGGATGTTAGGAAGAAATTTTTCATTGAGAGAGTGATTGCCCATTGGAATGGGCTGCCTGGGGAGGTGGTGGAGTCACCACCACTGGAGGTGTTTAGGAGGAGACTTGATGGGGTGCTTGGTGCCGTGGTTTAGTTGATTAGATAGTGTTGGATGATAGGTTGGACATGATGATCTCAAAGGTCTCTTCCAACCTGGTCTATTCTATTCTATTCTATTCTATTCTATTCTATTCTATTCTATTCTATTCTATTCTATTCTATTCTATTCTATTCTATTCTATTCTATCTAGAGTTAATGATATCTGCCCTCCTGTGCATGGAGGAGTATTTTAAGGGCCAGCTGAGAACAGGATCTCTTCCCAGTAAGAATGCAGCATGCTCATAGCCTCTTCCAGTCTGTGGGCAGTGAACCAGAAGTAAGAAATCTTCCAGATGTACTCCTAGGCTCTGCTGCTGTGGTCAGGCTGTCTGCTGAAGAACATTTTAAAAACTGACTGTTCCTCCCAGCTGCTGGATTTGATGTTCAGGGGTGTGTGTCACAGTCCTTGTTAATATGGCCTACATGTTGACTGGTCATCTTGTATGCACAAATTCTGATTCGCTACTGTTTTCTTCTGACAACTTACTGTCCGCTGACAGCATCATTTTGGCGTGGGGTTCTCCCTGCCAAGGTGGGTGATCTGGAATATTTAGAAATCCAGTTCCAGGGAGTCTGAGTCTCAGAAGTCAGAGCAAAATTGTGGACCTTTTGTTTGATGTGGGAAGTACCCACAATCTGCACTTTCCCCACACGTATGTACCCTCTGAAACAGAAGGTGAAGGCAAACCTGCTTATCAGAGGTCTTAGGATAGGGAGAAACAGTTCTCCAAGCTAACATTGTCGGTGCCACTTTTTATAGATAAGCCATTGAGTTACCAGATCTTGTTATATCCAAACCAAATCACAGATGTTGAGTGAATTACTGCATGGAAGCAGGTGGATATCACTTTCTTTTCTCTTTCTATTGGGATGTAATCAGTGTGTGAACCGTGATGAAGATTGACTGGTCACAGTAAATGTTCTTGTAAGTCCTAGGAAGGCCTTAACAGACCTGATCCCATACAGCTGATCTCTGAGCCTCTGTATTCACTGGCCTGGCTTCAGTTTTCTTCATGCTGCTTGCTCCTGAAAGAAGAAATAAGTAACATTGATTAGGATTGCTTTGCCAGCAAGTTAATATTATTTGTTTTGTCTATATTAGTTTTTCTTGGCTACACAAATGTTTGTGGTCATAGTGCTGAAGAAAAAGTACCCCAGTAATCTATATAGATGTGCATATGCAGATCTGAAGAAGTGCTTTAATTTTAGTCCAGAGAGGATAACTGAAAAGGACTTTATTTAAAAGAGGTGACAGAATAATCTTAGGAATCTGTCATGTTCTGGAATTTGAATTTCAGGAACTCTGGAATTTCAGAAGTTCTACAGGATGCTTCCTAGAGCACTTTTGAAATCTGTTATTCTTCACAGGTGGAAACACTGCTTCTTGTTATGGTTTTATTGTTTTAGTTATAGTTCCAACAAGAAGAATCCTTTTCATAGAATCATAGGGTTGTTTTGGTTGGAAAAGACCTCGAAGATCATCAAGTCGAATCATTGGCCTAACACCACCACAGCCATTAAACCATGTCCCATGTTTCTTGAAGACCTCCAGGATTGCTGACTCCACTGCTTCCCTGGGCAGCCTGTTCCAATGCCTAACCACTCTTTCAGTGAAGAATTTTTTCCTGTTACCCAATCTAAACCTCTCCTGGCACAATTTCAGGCCATTTTCTCTCATCTTATCACCTGATACTAGAGAGAAGAGACCAACAACTACCTCACTACAACCTCCTTTCAGGTACTTGTGGAGAGCAGTGAAGTCTCCCCTCTTCTTCAACCTCCTCTTCTCCAGACCTGACAATTCCAGTTCCTCAGCCATTCCTTGTAAGACTTATTCACCACCTTTGCTGCCTTCCTCTGGACATGCTCCAGCAAGTCAATGTCCTTCTTGTAGTGAGGGGCCCAAAACTGAACACAGTACTGAGGTGCAGCCTCACCAGTGCTGAGTACAGGGGCATGATCACTTCCCTACTCGTGCTGGTCACACTATTGCTGATCCAGGCCTGGATGCTGTTGCCCTTCTTCCACACACAGATGGGTGGGAAAACAATCCCAAAAAAACACCTCTGTGTGGAGATAAAGAGTTTGCTGAGATGATAACTCTATACAGTTACCTTAGCAGCAGCTGTGTGGGGTTTTTGTTTATTGAATTTAATATTGGCCTATCAAAATCATATTTGGGTTTGTCAATAACTTATCTAACGCCCAAGAGTAGTGGAACATCCTGAAACTAGCCATATTAAGCATCTAGCAATCACTAAAAGTCAATAATTCATATTTGAATATTACTTTAATATCCATTCTTTCTCAAGAACACTGGTTTCACAGTCTGCCCCTTTTTCCCCTCAAACCCCAGAGCACCTGGGCTCTGTTGGAGTCTCCTCCCACCCCAGGTGTGGCCACTTTGCCCTCCCCACCCACTCCTCTTTTTAATCCCCTCAGGAAAGGCAGAAGCCCCCAGTTGAGCCCATCTGGGTTAAGGGGTCCTCCTCTCATCACTGGTGAGTCCCCATGGTGCACACTGGGTGGTGGCGACAACAAAGGCTGGGGGGCCTGGTGGCCCCCCTGGTTGTTAGGAAGAGCATTGATGGCCACTTCAATATCATCCACATGTGCTGGCTGGGCCTTCTTCCTGGGGCTGAGCTCCTCTGTGTGGTATCTTGGCTGGTTGAGGGTCTTGCCCCCAGTTCTGAGATGGGTGCAACAATGGTGGTGGTGGAGCAGGAGCTGTTTAGGTAGGGTGGAGGATGGTGTAGAAGGAGCAGGAGCTGCTTTGGGAAGATGAAGGGTAGTGGTGGGGGAGACAAGGGGTTAAACTAGATGACCCTCAGACAACAACTCTGACTCTGTTATTTTATGACCCTATGATCTAGTTCCAACTGCTTTTCACTAGACCATTGCAGCATCTTTAAGGGCATAGTCAGTCCATGATACGTTGTCTATGCCACTGCTTTCTCCTTATGCACTTCTCCTGCTCCGGTGTGGTATTGTTCTGATGTGAGACAGTCCTACAGGATAAGCCTGATGCAGTGTGGGGTCTGCATGAGATACAGTCCTTCAGGTCTAGTCTAGTTGTTCTGATGCAATGTTTCACAGAGTCTGCAGGTGGGTACCTGCTCCACCACAGTTCTCGATGGGCAGCAGGTGAATTTCTGCTCTGGCATCTGGAGTACCACCTCCTCCCCTTCCTTCTCTGACCCTACTTGTTGCAAGATTCTTTCTCACAGTTTTCCTCACTGCCAGTCAGGGCTTTTTCCTTTCTAAATCAGTTTTCCTAAGGTGACACCAGAAAAAGTGATGGGCTGACCTGTGTCCTGTGGTGGGTATAATGGTGGCAGTTGGAATTGACTCTTCCTGACACAGAGCAGCACTGATTCACTGTGAGATGAAGGTATGGCGTTATTCCACACCACACTTTGCACAAACACCACCTTCCCTGGTCTTTTACAGAGACAGAGTCCACTGGTAGAAGCACATCTTGTAAAGAAGTAAAATCAGACCAGGAGAGCAGTGAGACAGAGCAGGAGATGCCATGTTTTGCATGGAGTGGGGAAAAGTGAGGCTCGTAAAGTTGGTGTAGGAGGTTGGCTCTCAGCACTATCTGTCCATCCAAAGGCCAATTCTCCATTTGTCTGTACAAGTCAGTCACCAGCTTTGGTGAATAAAGCAACCAACACATTGCCACATGAGTTATAAAGCAAGACAAGTCTGAAGTGTGATGATGACAAAAGCCATGGCATTGTGTGAAGTAACATTCAGTTTCTCTTGGGAGTAACATGCTGCCATCCTCCTCCGTGGTAGTGGTGCACCAGTGCTTAGTGCAGGTTGTCAGCTGCTGTTTCCCAAGTGTCACATATGGGAGCTCTATACAGCTGGTGGTGTTTGGGCTTTTGGTGCTGCTCCTATTCAGAGTAGGGCAGGTGCAGGAATGTAAATGTGTTGGGTATTCCCTTACCTGGTGTCAGCATCAGTCTTGAAGATTTGAATTTCAGCTGAGATGAGCTGTGTTGGGTGACACAAACAAAGCAGATGTCTTTCTGCACTGGACAGTGTTTTGATTAGTGGCTGTCCTATGTCTGACCTCTGTCAGGATTGATCTTCTGCCTTCTCCTGGCCCTTTGTTACCTGTGACAGGTGCAGAAGGGTGCACTCAGCAAAGCACAGTCGGGAGCTTCTGCCATCTTTCACTATCTAAAGAGAGGAAGCACAGTTGAGTTGCTTGGAGTACAGACACAAAGGGTCCAGAAGAATTCTTGGAGTGTTGAGGATGACAGCATAGTAAAAAAGTGGAGATTTAAGCCTTTTGGATTAATAGGGGAGCTTTTATGCAAAATATTCCTGTAATTGCAGGCTCATTTTCTGATTGCCTTATCCAGGCATCTTCAATGGTGTCTTTGTTTTCTCCTAATGGAAGAAGATAGAAAATAAGCAATTAAAGCAGACTTACTTAAATGAAAGGCTGTTCAGATACCACAAATCTGAGCATTCAGATATCCACTTCTAGCTAAGATTGCTGTTTAGTGTGTTGTTGGGTGGTGGTTTTGTTTAATTAAAACCCCTCTAACTGCTGCTGTGTGTACTGACTGTGTAGTGTGGCCAGGCGACTGACAAGAGATTAATTTTCTCTCTTTGTTTCAGCTGTGATCTCTTCTCTCTTTCTGCTCCTCACCCAAAAGGAATTTCTTATGAATGTGAACATAGAAATGAGAGGTTAATTACTTCCATTATGTTCTTGGGATCCTTGTTATGCCAGTGAATCTTGTAAAGAAATACTACAAAATCTGGTAGTGGTCATATGGAAAAGATGGTGTTTGCTCTGAACATGGCATCAATAAGGTTGGAAAAGACCTCAAAGAGATTACTCGGCTCTGGTGAGACCCCACCTGGAGTACTGCGTCCAGTTCTGGAGCCCATATTACAGGAGAGATGTGGACGTGCTGGAGCGTGTCCAGAGAAGGGCCACGAGGATGATCAGAGGGCTGGAGCACCTCTCCTATGAGGACAGACTGAAGGAGTTGGGGCTGTTCAGTCTGGAGAAGAGAAGGCTCCGAGGTGACCTCATTGTGGCCTTCCAGTATCTGAAGGGGGCCTACAGGAAGGCTGGGGAGGGACTTCTCAGGATCTCAGGTAGTGATAGGACTAGGGGGAATGGAATGAAGCTGGAAATGGGGAGATTCAGGCTGGATGTGAGGAAGAAGTTCTTTACCATGAGAGTGGTGAAGCCCTGGAATGGGTTGTCCAGGGAGGTGGTTGAGGCCCAGTCCCTGGAGGTGTTTAAGACCAGGCTGGACGAGGCTCTGGCCAGCGTGATCTAGTGTAGGGTGTCCCTGCCCATGGCAGGGGTTGGAACTAGATGATCCTTGTGGTCCCTTCCAACCCTGACTGATTCTATGATTCTATGAGATCATCAAGTCCAACCTGTCATCCAAGACCTCATGACTACTAAACCATGGCACCAAGTGCCACTTCCAATCCCCTCCTGAATACCTGCAGGGATGGTGACTCCACCACCTCCCTGGGCACTACATTGCAATGCTTAACAACTCTCCCTATGAAGAACTTTCTCCTCACTTTGAGCCTAAACTTCCCCTGGTGCACTTTCTCCAGACTAAACAATCCCAGCTCCCTCAGCCTCTCCTCGTAGGGCTTGTGCTCGAGGCCTCTCCCTAGCCTCGTTGCCCTTCTCTGGACTTGTTCAGGAGTCTAAATGCCCTTCTTAAATTGAGGGCCCCAGAACTGGACACAGTACTCAAAGTGTGGTCTAACCAGTGCCGAGTACAGGGGCACAATGACTTTCCTGTTCCTGCTGGCCACACTATTCCTGATGCAGGCCAGGATGCAGTTCTCTGCAGCTAAGCCTAGTTGGTAACTATGACTTATCAAGAGTGTCATAAGACTTCCTAACATGTGTCAGTTGATGTTCTAGTAGGGAAAAGTGAATTTCTCAAGCTTTATGAAAATAAAAATACAAACCCCTTGCTCCCTAGCTTGTGGTCTAAGTACCAGCCAGACATGGGCAAGTCCACCATTAAATTCTCCTCAGAACAAAAGAATACTAGGGAAAATCAGCAGGCATCTTTTGCATGGTGGTAAATGTATTTTCAAAAGGAAATGGCTTGGTTTTATCCTATAATACCTGCTTCTAATATTAGTGGAAGATTAACATTATCCAGTCACTTAAATGTAAAATCTTTATGGCACACCAGCATAAATTTTGAGTTAAATCTCAGACTCTTGCTTTCTCAGAGTGTGTGTGTGTGTGTTGCTTAATCTGCCTGGCCAGTGTAGAGGATGTTGTGATCTCCTTGTTAAAGACGTCACACTGAGAAGATTGTAGTAGAGGAATAAATAGAACAAGTGTTAGGAAGCCAAGCAGCTCATCCTGGTTGAACTAAAATGCACTCCACACAAACTGCCTTCCCTACAGGTTTGTCTCTTCTAACTTTAAGTAAGAGTCAGTTATCATCTTGAAGAGTGCCTAGCTGGCTCATTTTATGCTTTTCCAAGTGCATTTGCATCCTTTTCTGAAATGTTTGGGGTTTTTTATCTGTTCCTGCAACTAAACTAAGTAGCCAATATTTTTTTCACAAGTTTTTCCTCTGGTGGAGAGAGCAGACGTGGGCAAAGGCTTCCAAAGTGCAAGAGGCTCAAAATGTCATCAGTTTTGCTACAGCTGGATATGTGAAATTTAAAAGACTTTCCAATAAAATGCTAAACTGTGTATGTTAATAGATTGCATAAAGGCAACAAAACAATGAGTGAAAAATGAGTCCCTGCCCGTTCTCAGCTGGATCTGGTGAGGCTGGAGCTACTGGAAACTTTTTCAAGTGAAGTTAGGAAAAGCCTGCTGCTGGAGTTCACTTTTTTTACAGAAGGGGGTTTGTTTTGTTTTATTCCAGGACTGGACTGAGACATTTTTCTCCTCTGATCCCAGCAGATGCTGAAAGAATGTAATGAAAAAAAGAAAACAAGGCAAGATGCATCTGGGTGGACCCTTCCCTGTAGTGGCTGCCTGTTCGCAGCCCAACTCTGGGAAGCTTCAGTGGATACGGAAATAGCTAATCCCAAAATACAGTTCCATTATAATACAGTGTGAGGGAATATCTCAATGTTACAGGTCCATTTATGGATCCTTGTAACAGAGCTGGTTGGGTGGCACTCCTTTTGGAAGCACAGCTCTGCCTAACACAGAGAGCTTATTTTTAGGATTTCAACCAAACCAAGTGTTCCAAGACTTGGCATTGTCTCTGAAATGTAGACTAAGAGCTCGACCGCTGGCTGCGCATGTTGAAGGAGTCTGAATCTGAGAGTGCTAGACTAAAGGTGGTATTGGGCCGTTTGGACTTAATTCAGCAAAATATGTTTCTATTGGCTCAGCTCTTATGAGTCCTTGGGTCAGTAATCTCTGGGTGTCATTCTGTACGAAATGGATGAGCACTTTGTGCAAAATGGGCCCTGCCTGTCCCTGCCAGCAGTGCACAGCCGCAGCATTCGTCCTGAGACTTTGTCCTTTCCGATTAGCTGCTGACTGCGGCTTGCAGAATTATTGCTGCAGTTCCCAGAGCTGGCAATTTTGAGGGCAATTTGAATACATGAAAAAGTGCTGTGTTTCCACTCCTTCGTTGGGCTCCCTTTTGCAGCTAATGAAATCGTGTGGAAGGAAACCTTGTATCTGCAAGGATGTCAGAAACTGTGTATCGGGGCAGCTCTCACTTTTAGAGTGGGGGAGAGATTCTTTAGCTTGGCTGGCTGCTTGAAGAAATAACCTGGGGATAGGAAGCATGACCCATATGAGGACTTCATTGAAACATTTTGACCTGAAAATGTAGTTGAGTGTCCAGATTTAAAAAAAAAAAAAAAAGGCAAATATCTTCACAGGAACTCTAATGGAATCAATATGAACCAAGAAAGGAATAAATGCAGTATTCCCCCCCCCCCCCCCCCATGACTCCTCTTTTATATTGATGGTGTTTTAAAGTTGCCTTAATGAACAAGAATATTACTGATAAGTGTCAGTGTTTACTCTGTTTCTACCTAGAAGCATTTTGCTTAGATTGTCAGAGGCAATACAACTTTTTTGGTGTCCTGCTTTAATGTGCCATTTTAGACACGAAAAATTGCTTCTAAAAAACTTAATTCTGCAAACAGTCATCTTTATTTCCTTCCTTTCCTCCCCCACCCCCTTCCATTACCAATGCTTGGCAGTGATTCAGAACCACCCTGCGTTCTTGTCAGGGTAAATGAGAAACCACCAGAAGCAAGAAAAGCATGGAGCAAAGGGAACCGCTGGCACCCGCTCTGTAGCATGATTGCAGCAATCTGTGCTCCTGCACGGTCCCTCCCAGTTAGAGTAAGAGTTTCCATTAGCTGGAGAGCATGGTTCCTGACTGGTGAAAGAGAGAAGCAGCATTGTCTTTTGAAGTACCAGACTGGAAGCCAAACACTTCCAGAGATGTCTTTCCTCTTCTCTTACCGGTGCCCAGTGTGGCTGTGGGCAAGTCTTTGTGCTTATTGCCCAGACTTTACAATAAGCAGTTACTAAAAAGCTACTTTGGGAGCATATTTGAAGTTTTTTGAACTACAGTGTAGTACTAGGGATGAAGTTATTAGGCACTGATCTGTACTATAATGTCTGTTCAGTGGAACATCCTGCCTTCTAGTTAAGTTCTAAGATTCCTCTCCTGTCTGGGGTAGCCCAAGGTAGATGATAGTGTCAGTGTGAAGCTGTGTAAACTGATAGAGCTTTGGCACGAATTCATTCACTGTGCTGTCACCTGTCAATTTCCAACCTGCAGAACTGCTCTTAGAAGAATGTGGTATATTAATACCTCCAGTCAACTGCATCTTCTTCTGAAATAGATGAATCTGATAAATCTGTGAATTACTGAAATAGACTTTGGACCTCGGTGTTAGAGAGCTCTGTGAGAAGAGACAGGAGACAAAAAGAAATTCATTAATGGGGGAGGGAGTGTGTAGTCACAACATAAGCAGGGGCAGTTGGAAGTCATCGAGGCTTTTTGTGTTGTCAGTTGCTTACTTTACCAGGGGGACGGTTTCAGACCGAGATGTTGCTTGGAGTTCAGAGGATAGATAAACGGAACAGCAGGGGACCTGCTGATGCTCAGCTGTGCCGTTTTCAATAAACATCACTTTGCTCAATAGGGAAATTATGGCAGTGGCCTTCAAGGAACAAAGGCATCAACTGGGCACAAACAGCGCTGTATAAACTGCCTTTTAAAAGCCTGTTAGGTTTGGGTTGTTTTTTTCCCCACTCTTCACACAAGGCTACAGGTCATTCAAGTGAAACTATGAAAACACCAGCTAAGCAGCCATGTTTATCCCATTAAAACAATTGGTCAAAGAAGTCTTTGTTCCTCTGCTCAGGTTTGTGCCCTGTCAGTATGGGGATGTGTGAAGATCCTTTTAGACATGTGAAAAAATCCACTGCTAGAGTGTGGCAAAAATGAAATCGAGCCAAGCTTTCTTTGATGAGCCAATATAATGCATATTTTAAAACAATTGAACAATGGTATCAAACCAAGAGGCATGTCAGGGTTCAAAATGCAGCATTCCATTAAAGCTAATTCTGTTGCCTGGCTGTCATGACATCCTGTGTTTCAACTCGGTAAAGAACAATAAGCCGTCACGATTTACAGGGAGATGAATTCCTCTGAGGGCTTCTAGTTACAACCTCATCTAGGAAAATGAAGTTATTCTCCAGAACCCCTTGATAGATTATTTCCATGAAACTCCCTCTAGTTCACTTATTGCTGGGAACCTTGGAATATTACCATAATAGTTCAGCTGTGCTGAAATGATTGAATGTTCCAAAGACGAAATGAAGTTGTTTCAATTGCTGAATCACTTTCAGCATTCCCTCACAGATGAAAATTGTTTGATGTGCTAAGATTAAAAGTGGGCAAACTTACTCCAAATTGTTTTGGAGCTCAAAGCATTTAAGTTAATTTTAAGCATTCTGGATTTAAAAGGTCTCTCTCCAGACAGATTTGAATTGCAGGAATGTTCTTGTAATTGCCTTTCCCTCATCATAATGATTCTTGGAGTAGCTACTCAAGCTGTCCTGTGATCTGTCTCACTTCTTGATATAGGTGAGGCATCTTCTGCAAGGAGGTCCCAGCATTTTATATTTCAAGTGTATTTTTGCTTTCCCCTGTGTATGTGGTGTCTGTATTAGCTTTCTCCTTAGTTACATTCAGTTTTGTTCTTTCCACTGAGCTACAAGCAACCCACTTTAAAACTGCATTCTGGATTTTAAAGGTCACATTCTTTTCTCAGATGAATACATCATTCCCCTTGATTCACCTGCTGTTTCTGCAAACTCAGAGCGTTGCTGATGACATTAATTATGTTAATATTCAAAGGGCTCTTAGCATGAGCTCAAGCTTTTCTAACATGATAATTTTTGAAATCCATTTAAAATGCAGGGAAGATAGGGAGGAGCTGAGTATTGCCACTCTGGAAAACAGGAAATCATTTTCTTTGTGCAATCCATGCTTCTGAGATGGCCTTGCAAGCAATGATGAGTTTTTCTGAGCTATTGATTGTTTTGCTACCTAGGATCTAAAACAATCTCCAGATGCAGTTCCACAATGTTTCTCCTGCTGAGGCATTGGTATAAAGGAATTCTGTCAAGCCTCTTCAAAGCCAAAGAAAAGCCTGAAAAACACAGGCAGCAGAAGGCAGCACAAAACCACTACATTGCTTCAGCCTGCTTTTATTTTGGCACTATTACCTCGTTCTAGGAACCATTTTAACATCTGTTTCTGGAGAAAACAAAGCACACTTCTAATAGTAGCAAACGGAGCACTTCCACAGATCTGGTACAAAAAGCAGCTGGCTCCCTCTGACAGGGGAACCAGCTCCATAGCTGGTGATTTGTACATGTAGTTTTTATTTGGAGTCGATTCCCACTTAAACAGCATTGTGTTCCATGTGCCACAAGTCCATTTTGGGGTTTGCTTTAACTTTCATTGTCAGGGATCTCAAATCTTAGGTTTTCTGTTGGAGTTTAGAAGTGCTTAGTCTTTTTAGGTGGAGCTTGGTTCCTAGAGAAGTGCCTAGCATGTGCTCTGAAGGCATTGTCTAATGTGGCCTTTACTGGGCAGTTTCCTCATCAGCTAGAGACAGGAGCTGCTGGACAGCATCATGTGTTGCTTTTGTCTGAAAAAGTTAAAGGCTACTTGCAAATGCCTAAAATTATTTCTATTGCTCAGTAGTGACAAAAAATTGCTGGAATTTGTAAGAGTTAAGCTTCTACAGGACTAGATTCACAGGCACAGAGAGGTAAATCTTGAAACCATAGTGTCTACATCTGTCCCTAGTTCAGCTGTTTGCAAACCACTGTACTGGATTCTTTTTTTTTTTTTTAACCTTTTTCCCTCCTGATGACCCTGAGCTTCATCTCAGCAGGTCTGTAATGCTTTCCTTCCAAACCTACATCCATTCACTTCTTGCTTTTTTTGCTTTGATGAAGAGAATTCATTGAAATGGAAGCCTTAGCTTAGTTTGCAGTACACCTGTGTATTACTGAGGAAGCAGAACACATTACAATACAATACACCAGGTTGGAAGAGACCTTCAAGATCATCGCGTCCAACCCACCCAACAACTAGACCATACAGCCAAGCACCCCATCAAGTCTTCTCCTGAACACCTCCAGTGAAGGTGACTCCACCACCTCCATGGGCAGCCGATTCCAATGGCAAATCACTCTCTCCGTGTAGAACTTCTTCCTAACATCCAGCCTAAACCTGCCCTGGTGCAGCCTGAGACTGTGTCCTCTTGTTCTGGTACTGGCTGCCTGGGAGAAGAGGCCAACCTCTGCCTGGCTACAACCTCCCTTCAGGTAGTTGTAGAGAGCAAGAAGGTCACCCCTCAGTCTCCTCTTCTCCAGGCTAAGCAACCCCAGCTCCCTCAGCCTTTCCTCATAGGGCTTGTGTTCCAAACCCCTCACCAGCTTTGTTGCCCTTCTCTGGACACGTTCCAGCAAGTCAACATCCTTCCTAAACTGAGGGGCCCAGAACTGGACACAGTACTCAAGGTGCGGCCTAACCAGTGCAGTGTACAGCGGCAGAATGACCTCCCTGCTCCTGCTGGCCACACTGTTCCTGATGCAGGCCAGGATGCCATTGGCCTTCTTGGCTGCCTGGGCACACTGCAGGCTCATGTTCAGCCTACAATCAACCAGTACCCCCAGGTCCCTCTCTGCCTGGCCACTCTCCAGCCACTCTGACCCCAGCCTGTAGCACTGCCTGGGGTTGCTGTGGCCAATGTGCAGAATCCGGCACTTGGATGTGTTAAATCTCATGCCCTTGGCCTCTGCCCATCTGTCCAGCCTGTCGAGGTCCCTCTGCAAAGCCTCTCTGCCCTCCAGCAAATCAACTGCTGCCCCCAGTTTGGTGTCGTCTGCAAATTTACTGATTGTGGAGTCAATGCCCTCATCCAGATCATCAATAAAGATGTTGAAGAGCATGGGGCCCAGCACTGATCCCTGGGGCACACCACTAGTGACAGGCCGCCAGCTGGATGTGGCACCATTCACCACCACTCTCTGGGCTCGGCCCTCCAGCCAGTTCCTAACCCAACGCAGTGTGATCCTGTCCAAGCCATGGGCTGCCAGCTTGGCCAGGAGTTTGCTGTGGGGGACGGTGTCAAAGGCCTTGCTGAGGTCCAGGTAGACCACATCCACAGGCCTCCCCACATCCACCAGGCGGGTCACCTGATCATAGAAGGAGATCAGGTTGGTCAGGCAGGACCTGCCCCTCCTAAATCCATGCTGGCTAGGCCTGAGCCCCTGGTCATCCTGTAAGTGCTGTGTGATCGCACTCGAGATGACCCGTTCCATAATCTTGCCTGGCACTGAGGTCAGGCTGACAGGCCTATAATTCCCTGGCTCATCCAACCGGCCCTTCTTGTGGATGGGCACCACGTTAGCCAGCTTCCAGTCTTCTGGGACCTCTCCAGTGAGCCAGGACTGTTGAAAAATGATGGAGAGTGGCTTGGACAGCTCATCTGCCAGCTCTCTCAGCACCCTAGGATGGATCTCATCCGGTCCCATGGCCTTGTGGGGGTCCAAGCCGCTCAGAAGATCTCTAACTTCCTCTTGGAGCAGTGGGAAACTATGCAGCTCCCTGCCTCCTTCTGCCAGCTCTGCAGGCCAGCTGTCTGGAAGATGTTCTGCCATGCTAGTATAAATTGAGGCAAAGAAGGTGTTAAGTACCTCTGCCTTTTCCTCATCCTTTGTTACAACGTTCCCCTCCGTGTCAACCAAGGAGTGAAGGTTGTCCTTGCCCTTCCTCTTGCTATTGATGTATTTATAGAAGGACTTTTTGTTGTCCTTCACAGCAGAGGCCAGTCTAAGTTCTAAATGGGCTTTTGCCTCCCTAATTTTCTTCCTGCATGTCCTAGCAGCATCCCTAAACATTCCGTAGGTTGCCTCCCCTTTCTTCCAAAGATGATACACCCTCTTTTTTTCCCTTAGTTCTATTAGAAGCTCATTGCCCATCCAGGCTGGCCGTCTGCCCCGGCGGCTCATCTTCCAGCACACTGGCACAGCCTGTTCCTGCACCTTCAAGAGTTCTTCCTTGAATTAGGTCCAGCTCTCCTGGACCCCTTTATTTTTAAGGGCTGTATCCCAAGGAACCTTCTGAATTAGTTCCTTGAGTAAATTCTCCCATTCATTCTCCCACCCTGCCTGCCCATGCTGGATAATTTTGTTTCCAGAGTCTGGGAGCTCTGCATCTGCATTGTTTTCATACAAGTACCTGCTTTTGTTAAGCCTGTGACAGGTTTCACCAATTCTGATTTAAATACTGAATATGTGCAAAGATTTCACTCTGAATACTTTCAGCTAGTAAATTGACAAGAATGAAAGCTAAACATAAACTATCTGAAAGCTCTTGCTCTACATGATGCCACTAGGGTGCTGTAGAGTAGAGGTGTGTGTTAGTTGTCTATTTTGATGAAAACAGTGAACATTGATTGTATTGTTCAACCTAAACTATTTGAAAGCAGATGTTAAACTGGGTAGTCTGCACCAAATTTTTATTAGCAAATCCTGGTGTGGTTTTACTTCATTTCCAAGGTATGCAAAGTTAAAACAGCTGCTGTACTTTTCTTGTTTGATCACAGAATCACCAAGGTTGGAAGAGACCTCAAAGATCAAGTCCAACCTATCACCATAGACCTTGTGACTAATCCATGGCACCAAGTGCCATGTCCAGTCCCCTCTTGAACACCTCCAGGGATGGTGACTCCACCACTTCCCCAGGCAGCTCATTCCAATGGCTAAGCACTCTCTCAGTGAAGAACTTTCTCCTCACCTTGAGCCTAAACTTCCCCTGGCACAGCTTGAGACTGTGTCCTCTTGTTCTGGTGCTGGTTGCCTGGGAGAGGAGACCAACCCCTGCTGGCTACAACCTCCCTTCAGGTAGTTGTAGAGAGCAATGAGGTCTCCCTGAGCCTCCTCTTCTCCAGGCCAAACAATCCCAGCTCCCTCAGCCTTTCCTCTTAGGGCTTGTGCTTTGCAGCTGCTCTGACTATTAATTGACCTACGGTGCATGTTTGTTGTAGACTTTTGTAGGGTGGCTCAACATGAGCCCTGCTAAGACAACCTCTAGTCAGTGGTTCGAGCAGGAGGTCCTTTCATCCTGAGAATATTGCTCATCTTCAGAACAGTTACCCAAGGTGCCGAGAGTCTTTGTTAAATTCCTGCAGGAAGAGTATGACATGTAGCAATAAGTACTGTAGGTTAAGAACAGGACCAACCTTACTCAATAGGAAAAATTATCTAAGGGCTGCTTTAAATTGATACAGCAATATTAACTTCTGCCCTATTAGCATAATTTTCTAGTGCAATCAAGGTAGGGTTGACATGGCTTTCATGTATGTTACCATCTTGCAAAGAACAGCTTCATCCAGGTCTGTCTGATGTTGGATGAAAATAGGTGGTCACATAAGATCCATATAGGCAGCACCTGCAAGTACAGATGTAAGGGGAAAGTAGAAAGGGAAGCTCAAAGTGTATGAGTATATGATAGCCTGTTGATTATTTTTTTTTCTGTGATGCCACAGCTGTTAAATATATCGCTCTGATTACATAATTTGCTGTGAAATGATTCTGGTTGTGGAGGACTTCTGCTGCATTTTGTCATGTGGTTCACGTTAGTCTGTGGATCTCCCTGGCCTCTGTTGCACAGCAATTTGTTCTGTGCGGGAGACTTTAAAAGCAGGCTCTTTTACAGTGAGTACAGCAGTATCAGGAGTGCTTTGAAGGGATAATTGGCTTCCTTCCATTTGAGGATTTAATGGAGCACCTTTCCAGTTCCCAGCACCTGCTGTCTTTTGGAGGAGCACAGTAACCCGTATTTTGTGCATCACTCCAGGAAAGCTGGTTTATAACAGTGGAGTTTTTAAAAATACCTGCTCCTGTAAGAGCTGTCACAGCACACTTTCTGACTAATCTGGCAGCCAAGAGAGTGTGCTGCAGCCTTAAAGTAGGAGAAGTTGACAGTGTTACACCCAAAGGCTCCAGTAGTAGCTTCTAGTTTGTGTGTTTGGTTTGGTACTTCTGTCACTGGTCAGAGTAGATGGATGCTTGTTCGCTTGTTTCAGATTTTGTACTGAATTTTAGCCTTAGGCTTGGAGGAAAGACTCCTTTCCTCTTACCACATTGCCAACATGTATACTTGTGGTTTATTAAACACCAAAGAAAGCACCATTTCTCTTGAGTGCAGACAGGGTGAACTTAAGGACCTGATTCAGCAGAATGTCTGTGCATATGCTTAAGTTTAAGCGCATGATTAAGAGTTCTGTGGGAGAGGGATTTGGGACTTGTAATAAAAAGTGAGATTAGAGATTGGAGAGATTAGAAGTCAAACAGCATGAGTGGAGTAGAAGCATAAGACTGTTTGGGTGGTCTGTGTGGTAATCCTGTAGTTTGGTAGTTATTTTGTGTGTTGGTCCTCACTCAGACTGAATTGAAACAACTGAGATGCAAATACTCCTCTGGGAGAATATGTCTGATAAAAATATAATCCCCAAAGGGTGATCTTTAGTTACTGATAACATTCTTTAAAGTAACAGGCTCATCCATGTCATGAGTGCCTGGTTGTGTCTGCTTTTCACAACAGAGGATGTCAAATCAGGAGTGAAAGCTGGGTAATCCAGGTCAGAAGCTTTTCTGGGTCTGCAGCAGAGGTGTAAGGCTGAATCATTCAGGGCTTTCAGCTCTGCTGTCTCAGCTGTCCCTCTCCTTTATCCCATAGAACAATTCCTGTTAACATGTATTTGCTGAGATCCTGTTTGCACTTGGCATGTAGTGAAGTGTTCATAATGCTCCATTTCATGTGCAGAAAAGAATGACAGGAGGGAAAAAAGGCTGGCTAATATGGTGAAGGACCTTCCCTTCCAGGAGTGGCTATGAACGTTAGGTTTGCCTTTAATATGAAAGATAAGAGTGCAGCAGTACCTGAGGTTTGAGTGGTGTAGCCAGCAAGGAACAAACTGAAAAATGGAGCATTTTAATGGAAGAGATGACACCTAGTGTTTGCTGCAGACGGGAGTTACTGAAGAAGTGCTAAACGTTATGACTTACAAATAATAACTAGGGAGCGGGGGGGCAGAAGTTCTTTAACTCCATACTACTGTAAGGATTCATTTTCTTTCCACTCATTCTCTTCCTTCAGGGTTATTCTTAATTACCAGTTTGGTAATACATGAGAGTCATTTGCAATGCTAAAGCATTTAAAGATAAGTGTGTATACTGTGATTTGTTTAAAGAAGGTGATCTCTGTGAGAGATACAAAAAAAGAAAGCATTTCTGTTCTGAGATCAGATATATTCAGAACAGCAAAACTTCAATGTAGAAGGCACAAACTATTTCCCTTCATCAGGCTAAGCAAAGTAGGTCTGTGAGGAAGCTAATTCATGCCATGTATATAAAGCAAGTCAAGTTCCAGCTACTACAAAGCTTTTATGTAAGACTTTGCTGACCCAATAGGTGGTGGAATATAAATAGACCACGAGTACACCCTTCCTTCTGCTCTTCTACCTAATCCTTCCTCGCCTTCGGGATTGAAGAGCATTTGATCTATTGAGTCCTCAGTCAGACATTGTTGCCTACAGAAACAATGAGAATGAAATTGTAGTGGTGTAAGAGTGTGTGTATGTGATTTTTAGAATGAGAAGCTGAATTAGGAATACATTATTGTTCCTCCTCTCTTTCCATATATATTAACATCCCAACGCTGCAACTGCCTGGCTTGCTACTTGCTCTCCATAGCTACCCCTGCCAGGTGGCTTGACTTGAGCCTTTTCAGAAAGAGTAATTGTGTTAAACCTGTATTAATTTACTTTCTCCTTTTCAATAATACTTAAAATGCCCTCTTCATCCTGCCTGCAGGTCTCCACTGCTGCTCAGAAGATGGAGCACTTTTTTATTTTTAGTAACAATATCTCTCTTGCTGGGATGGAAGAATCTTAAACCAATTAAACACATTAGAAGATAACAGTGTGTGTGGGTTTGGTTCAAGATCTCCATTTTCTTCACTCTGGGGTATGTCCTAGTACCAGCCTTTCTATCCAAGATGACAGAAATTGTGTGATAAGCTGCTAACTAGGTAAGCAGTGCAGCTGCTGCTTTGTCAGGTATTCCCTTGCCACAAAATCACTTGTGATGGGTTTGGCCTTTTTTCATTCCATTACAGCTAAGTTTTCTAAATTATCTCTTCTTTTTTTTTTTTTTTTTTTTTTTCTTTCTCCTTAGGAAGTTTGGATTTTGAGGGTTTTGGGGTTTTTTCCCCCAGATCCCAGCTTTTTAAACATTAATCTCTTGAATGTGGTTTGTTGTGGGCTCCCCACCCCCGACCCCCAATAGAAGAGGATTGTGTGTGTGTGCCCATGTAAGATGTGGTGATTTGTCTTCCCCTTATAATAATGAATAATTAATGGCAAACACTTGTGACCTGGATGGAGCATTCTGATCACTTAATATGTGTCTGGATCCACATATTTTGACTCCATGTATACCCTCTGAATAGCAAGTTGTTAGAATTCCTTTTTTTATTTGCAGAAGTCGGAAAAGCATGTCCTGAACCAGCACATATGCCTGCCTAGGCCAGAAAGCCTTTGGCTACACTGACACTAAGCCTTTGTTTCAGTTGATATGGAATGTACATGGGTTGGCAATGTCCAGATTGTTTAAATACAAGAGATTTTTCTAAGAGCTGACATGCATTACTGATGTGCTTGCCCTCATCAGCAGGGATATCTTGAGCTTTTCATTTATTCTTCATCTTTAATTTGACCAAGCATGGGGCAGGCTCTCCTGCCTGTTTTTTTTACTCTTACAGGGGAACATTAATACAAAATAAAGTCTGATGGCACTTTTTAAAAGTCTTAATACCTCAAAGATTAATGTATCTAGCATTGTTCAGCATGGTAACATAACTTGTATCAACTTTCTTGGACTGGATTGGAAGAGGAATCCTTGAGAGGAGAAGTGACAGAGCTGTGTAAGTCTACAAGCATGTTTTCTCTCACCAGAGGTAGTAGGTCACTATCACTCTGTAACTATGTATTTCAAGTGAGGGTAATAATTAACCTGTGAGGTTACATGTGGACACTTCATATGTAACACTTTTGAAAATGGTAAATGTAGCTTCAGAGCTCTCCAAAAATTTGTAAGGGAAAAGGGATAGGGAAAATAAAGCAAGGCAGGGCATGGCAAGGGAAAAAGAAGATAGTCCAATAGTTAGAGTACTGTTACAGCACGAGGGAGCTGGATCCGTTCCTGTTTAGTGCTGGGTTTGCTGTTCTGGTTGGTGTTTCACCTCCAGTTCAGAGGAACTTGTCTAGCGTGTGGCCAGACCTGCAAGCTCGTAACTCTTAGTGGTAGTGAACAAATAGCAAGTAAATACTTCTGAAAAGGATGTATTTCTTTAAAACAACCAAACAGGGTTTTGCTCATCAAGTGCCCAATTTACTGAATTACTGTACAGCTACTAGCTGTAAGTGTTTGCATTGCAGGCTGTTGAGAAGACAAATTCATATATCAGGGAGATGTTCAGACTGTCTCATTTGTTTTTCCGTTGTTCATGGTGTTTGATAAATTGCACACTTGCTTTCTGTGCAAATAGCTTCACCCTGGATAGTTTGTGTCTTTGTCTGGGGGAAGGTGTGTTCCAAAAAAGGTGGGTTTTTGGGGATGTTTTAAATGGCAGTTGGGGTGGTTCCATCCTGTGGGTTTTGTTGGCTGAAGGCTTCAAGTTTTCTCAGCAAGTGAAGTGCCCAGCCTTGCTGCAGGTTCTTCTTGCCATGCTGCTGCTCATTCTTCTCTCTGATTTGCCCACCTCCCTTGGTTTACTAGCTGGGGACCTTCCTGCCAAAATATGGAGGTGGCATATGGGATGCATACGAGGATGATGCCTTCTGTGTTCTCCCCCTTTCACTTTTGCCTTAGCCCCAGAACAAGTGGTAGATATTACGTGGCTTAGAACAAGACTAGATGGACATGAGCAGGCAGCCCTGCGCTCCCTCTTGCCGTGCTCCAAGTTGCTGCTAAGTGTTGGAATCTGTAAAGCCACCCCCATGTAAATGGACCTTGTGCACACATTCCCACTCTTCTCCTCCCTGTTACCCTCTCAGTGGAAGAGGGGAAAGTCTGGCTAGCCTTCAGGAAGGGAAAGGCTTCTCACATCTGCGCTGAAGCTGCCATCTTCCCTTCCCTTCCCTCCTCCACACACACAATTTTAAAACAAATGTTACACTGTAATGCAAAATTTGCTAAAGCATCTGTTTCTTCCCTGGAGCTCTGGAAAAATGTGATCAATGTGACAAGCTTGTGTGAGTCTGCCTGGAAACTGTGTATGTTAGGAGATGAGTTCAATATGCATATTTCTGACGGCTCCTATTTATACCTACATCAAGGTTCATATTGTCCCTCCTCTGTTTCTCTACCTCCCCAACCAGTTCCCGGAGCAGTTGGTGTCTCTGCTACTTGCAGATAGTTTCCAGGGTCTTGTTTAGGATTGCTGAGGGGTGCACTGTCATAAGCCAGCAAAAGGGAAGGCCTGGAACAGCATTGGTTTTCCTGGCCTTACCTCGCAAACCGTGGTCAGACTGTGTGCATTTTTGCTGGCAACCCCTCAGCGCCACCTCTGTGAGCTGTGGAGCAGGAGGCTGCTGCAGGGCATTGGGCTTACTGATGCCTGTGTCCCTATGCAAAATGGCATCGTGCAGGTGTGCAGGCTCCTTGTTCTGATCTGTCATGTCTGAGTTGTTATGTTATGTGGGACATTTTTCAAAAGCTTGTTATCGTTTGTCCCTTTGAAAATAGGAGCATTGCATGCTTGCCTGTTACTTTAGTGACTGATCTGGGCTTTTTGAAAGCTGTCACAGCCTCACTCACTGAGAGTGAGAAGAGAGGATCTCTTTCTGCTTAGCACTCGGCAGCTGAAGAATTCCCAGGAGTGGCAGTTACCAGGTCAACAGCAATAGAACAACCTTTGATATCAATATTTTGTAAACTAGGAAAGCAAGCTCCATCCAGTGTTACTCTTTCTGATGCTATATAGGAAACACTTCTTTTTCGAGCATTCCTTAAATGCTGGAGGACAGAAATTGAGTATGTGGAATTACCTGTTATTGATAGCAGTGTTCTTGCTTCCCTGCAGCAGTGACATTGCCTTTATCCTTTAAAGGCGATGGAAGATGATAAATGAGGTTAACAAGCTTTAGGCCAAAGTGAAAACTAAATCTGTGACTGTACAACTCTTGCTGCATTCATTCTGGTCAGGGGTTGGCCTGTTAATTTATTTTCTGGGGAAAAGCATCTCTTCCTTGGCCTCCAGAGAATCAGGAAGCACGATTGAAGCTCGGCTGGAGCAGGCTGTTTCAGGGCTTAGCGAAGAGTCCTGGGCACAGCATTTAGGGATGTAAAGTGCTGTGGTGGTTTGGGCTGGGTGCCCTCTGCTACGTGGTGTACTTCCTGTGTCCAGAAGTCCAGCCCAGTGGGTGGACACAGGAAACCAGGTATCTCCTACCATAATCCCCTGCACCACTATAAGATCCAGCGCAGGGTCTGGCACTGCCTCTTGCTTCCCTCACCGGCACCCGGTAACTGGGGGAGACATCTCCCAGCCTGGGGCCTGGCTAGGCCCAAGGCCAGGGGGATGGGTGGTCTCAGGCCTGGCCAGCCGAGACTAGCCTAGCAGTGGGGGAGGGGGGAAGAACGAGCCCTGGGGGTCTTGGGCCCACCCTCAGGTGGGGATGGGATGTTTCTGGGTCTGCTTTGGGGTTTCTTCTGTCACTGTTTCTGGTTCTCTGTACACATTCACTCTTTTCTATTTAAACTTTCCATCACTTTTGCAATGCGTTTGTCAGAGTCGTTATTTCTGCCCGTGGTGGGGAGTGGGTCTGCCTCAACCCACTACAAGTGCTTGTCTTCCTTAATTGCTTCCCAATCAGAAATTGGATGAACCTTCGGGATGCAGAAACGGGGAAAATCCTCTGGCAAGGAACAGAAGATCTGTCTGTACCTGGAGTGGAGCATGAAGGTACTGTGTAGCCTTGCTGTGCGTTTTGAGGCTGAGTGGTGCTGCATGTCTAGGTCAACAGAGTTGTGAACATACCCCTGCTCTGAAGGACAGATGTCCTGACTCTGACTTCGCACCTTCAGAAGCTTCCTGCCTGCCACACTGCCACGGTTCAGAGCAAACTACAGCAAGGTGTGCTTTGGGGCAGAGAGGACAGCTGCAGATGGGTCTCAGGAGAGCCTGATGTGCTGTCCCATTTCCCTCCTGCCATCTTTCTCACTTTGGCAAATCATGTTACCTCACTGTGCCTCAGACTTTCCTCACGTACAAAACAAGAGCCCTCACCTCCATCAAAGGAACTTGGGAATTAATTAAAACATACTCTGGCATGAGATTAATGCCCATTGTACAAGGAATTGTTAAGACCCTATCTGCTGTGCACTTTAGTCATCCATCTAGAAGATGGATCACTGCAAACTGGAACAGGTGCAGAGAAGAGCTATTAGGAGAAGGTGCTGAAAGGATTAGGGATGGGAGGATAGCCTTTCTTAGGAGAAGAGAGAAAAGCCATTCTTTGTATGGCTTTGAAAGAAAAGAAGGCTGAGCTGGATAGATTATTCTCAATAAATAGGCCAAGAAAGGGGAGAGGTGCCCAACAAAGGGAGATAATCTGACTATGAATTAAAAGTTGTGTGGAAATATGGTTCTAATACAAGCCTGCAAGAGAAGCAGTGAGGGCAAACGGTTTGAAAATGAAGGCCATGTTTGCCTCAAAGTCATTCTAGAGTACGTGTGTGTGTGTTCTGTGGCCCTTCAGGGCAAATCACGGTCTAGACATAGCAAAACAAAGGATCCAGATACATAGGGGAATGGACAAAATGTATTTCCTTTAATCAGGACCTTTGTTTGCTTTTTAAACAGGACTTTGATTTGATTTAAGTACAGGTTTCCTTAAAAAATAAACTAAGTTTCAAGTCATGACACTGTATTACTGCCTGAACTTACCACTTAGATTAAATAAAAGACTCTTACTGTGGTGTTGAATCGTTGCCAAAGTCTTAACACTGGACTGCTGAAAGCAGTGAAAATCACTGCCTGAGCACCTGAAACTGGAATGAACCATCTAAACTGGATTTTGACAGCAAGAACTCTTCCAGGTGCCCAGCTGGCTCAGTTCAGTGACCGTGCATTCAGAACTGGGAGGCAATCTGAGAGATGCAAATCCATAACGTTTACTTTCTTCCCATATGTAAGCAAATCCTGGAATAAGCTGCTAAGGTATAGCAGTTGTAGAATCCCAGTGTTGTTCCCAGTTACCACAGCCAGCTTTCATTCAGGAAATGCAAACAATCCTTTCATTGTCTAAGAAGGGATAATAGTTTAAAATACCCAGTAAGTTTGGCTAAGATAGATGTCCCAAAAATTTTGGATACTTTGATTAAACTGTGTGAAAACACAATGATACAGGTCACAGGATGTTAGGGGTTGGAAGGGATCTCTGGAGATTAAGTCAAACCCTCCCTGCCAGAGCAGAGCCACAGAATCTAGCACAGGTTGCACAGGAATGCATCCAGATGTCTTGAAAGTCTTCAGAGAAGGAGACTCCACAATCCTTCTGGGGAGCCTGTTCCAGTGCTCTGGGACCCTTGCAGTGAAGAAGTTGCTCCTCATGTTGAGGTGGAACCTCCCGTGCTGTAGTTTATATCCGTTGCCCCTTGTCCTATCGTGGGGTGCAACTGAGAAGAGCCTGTCCCCTCCCTGTTGACACCCAACCCTCGGGTATTTATAAACATTTATTAAATCCCCTCTTATCTCTTTTCCAGACTAAAAAGCTTCAGGTTTCTCAGCCTCCCTCATAGGGCAGTGCTCTAGTCCCTTAATCATCATCGTAACCTTCCACTGGACTCTCTCAAGTAGATCCCTGTACCTCTTGAGCTGGGGAGCCCAAAACTGGATGCAATATTGCAGGTGAGATCTCACCAGGGCAGAGTAGAGGGGAGGAGAACCTCCCTTGATCTGCTGGACACACTCCTCTTAATGCACCCTGGGATGCCACTGGCCCTCTTGGCCACAAGGGCACGTTGCTAGGCTATGAATAACTTGTATCCACCAGGACTCCCAGGTCCTTCTCCATGGGGCTGCTCTCTAGCAGATCACCTCCTAACCTGTACCATAACCAGATGTTGTAGTTGAATTTCTAGTTAAATGCAGCTGGACCCCAATGTGCCACTCATCACTTTCTAATCAGGATTAATTATTTGATAATTATATGTTACCTATACAAGTACTTAAATAAATGTGCATCTATTGTGTATGCTCAAATTAACAAGAAGCAGCAGTAAACTTAGGATAAAGCCTCCCACACTTCTGCATTGTTTTAGAGTGGATCTAACTGATGAGAATCAGGCTTCATTATCTTCTTTTTAATGGGGGGGAAGTTTAAAAGTTAAATGAGTTAAAGTACTTTCAGTTAAAATTTCCTGCTTAATGGTATAAATACCAATTATAATCTCTGAAAGATATAAAGACTGTGCAGTCCTACTTTTAATATAAGTAACCTCTTATTTAGTGGTTTTACAATACTAAAGCAATCATTCTGAGCAATCTGTCTTGAGGGTGAAAGAAACTTAATGATTAAATTGCAGAGTTATTGTAACAAAGTCATTTTGCCCTTAACTGCAGGGGGGTGTTGACAGCAGGCTGTAGCCTGTGCTTGTGAGGCCAGTGAAGGATGGTGCCATGCAGATTTCTAGCCAAAAAAGAAACTGAAATACAGAAGCTGAAACGAATCTTGAGAGCTTTTACATTTAAAACTCTTCCCCTACACTTTTAAACTTCCCCCCCCGCCCTTCTCATTATTACTATTTTAAACAAACCATGGGGTTTGTACTACTTCATTGGACAGGTCAGCAGCTAACACTCCCGAGCCCTCCAGCTCTCTAGATTGGTTTCATACCGAGGTCCTGCTCCTTGCAATTGGTTTACATTAGATGATTTGCCTGAGGTTTGGTAGGCCCTTCCTTTGATCAAACAGCAGCCTGCTGTCTACTCATGGATGTTTTGATGCCCTATCTAGTTAGAAACCCTTAAAGTACATGCCAGCTGTATTCCCTCCCCTCTTTATGTCTACAAACTGTATGTGAAACACATCCTGATACTCAAGCAGGGCTACATACAGTGACACCACTGGAGGATGACAGGCTTGGGAGAGTTGTAGTACATCGACTCCCTCCTGTATTCTCCCGATGAAGACCTTTCAGCATATTAATCAGTGCTCACAAACTGTCCTTTCCTTTACTCCTCCACCTCTTAAAAAAAGTCTGCATGAAATATCTCCCAGGTACGGTTTGCCACTTGCCCTTGGTCTCTCTCACTGCGAGGGCAGCCCAGGGTTTCTGGGCCAAATTACTCTCTCTTTTTAACTCACCAGTTTGGTACTGGTTCTACTGCCTCAGTGTTTAGAGAACAGATGTTTTGTGCACATTTTTACAGGACCTCTTCAGAGCTGTGTGAGATGGCTGAAAGAGCGCTGCTGGGCTGAGAAACAGCCGTTTGTGGTTTGCCGGGGCTGGGCAGCCTGAAAGGGCAAGGGAAGGAGAAGTGAGAAGGGCTGACACGCTCGGTGTACCGAGCAGCCCCTTGGCTGCTTGTGGTCTTCAGCACGCTTCCTAAAGTAGAAATTTAAGTTGCATCTCATATTTCTACCTGAAGAATTGGGGGGGGGGGGGGAGGTTTGTAATAAACTGTTGAGAGCCAGGAGTCCGAGAGATCAGTATTGCATCCCTG
This sequence comes from Picus viridis, assembly GCA_033816785.1. Taxonomy (NCBI): domain Eukaryota; kingdom Metazoa; phylum Chordata; class Aves; order Piciformes; family Picidae; genus Picus; species Picus viridis. Next base: position 27,390,737 of record CM066589.1, read on the forward strand.
GTTCTGTCACAAGTTTTGTTCCTGGCTCTGGGTAAGGTGCTTAACCTATTTGCATCTTGTATTTCACTCCTGCAAAAGCGAAAACAGAGTCCTTTGTGTTTTCGTTTCTGCTGTTGCTGCTGTACTACCGCTAATCGTTGTTTCACAGCGTGTTACCGTAGCACCTGAGGCAGCTGGGTTTGTTTCCTTGTGTCCAAATAAAGCTTCTTTATCTGTTTCACAGCTCGAGTTCCTAAAAAAATCCTGAAGTGCAAAGCGGTGTCCCGGGAGTTAAACTTTTCCTCAGCAGAACAAATGGAAAAATTCCGACTGGAACAGAAAGTTTATTTCAAAGGGCAGTGTCTAGAAGGTAACTCAACTGCTCCCTGTGCAGCCCTCCTGCAGCACGGGGAGTGACCCCAGCAGGGCAGGGATTAGAGAGACTCATCGGGGTTGAATGTGGTGATTTTAATTTCTCAGAGTACCGCCGAAGCACTCATCCTGTCAGGACTAATGGGCCACAGTATTAGGGATAGCATTTCATAAGTGTATTAACACTTTGTTATGTAAGCAAAAAGTCTGGGTAATCGTGCTTCAGGGCATAAATCCACCGCGGGCTGCCTGAGGCAAGGAAAGAGGCTGCGTTAGAGTCGCCCATTATGGGCATTCCTGCATCTTCCTCAGAAGCATCTGGTGCTGGCCACCACCAGGCTGGAGACCGGACTTAAGGAGCCTTTGGCTTGCTTTGCTTACAGCAGTGCCACCAAGCATTGTCTGTGTGACTCCAGAGCTGCACATTTGATCTCCCTCACTACAATATTGCTCTTAATCTGAGGTGAAGGAGGGGAGTTGAGTTCCTTGTCTTTTGGGCAACCAGCTGTACCCTTGTCTCAGCTGGAGCTGGGGAATGTCTGCAAGAGGGGGAGTGTGGTTTTCCTGTTCCCAATTAGGTGTGATGACATTTCCACTGAATGCTGAGGAAGTGGTGTGACTTTATCATTGCTATCAGCTGTTTAGAAAGGGAGGCTCTGCTTTGAGAGGAGGGCAGGGTCCAGTGCAGTTTAAACTGTACAAAGAAGTTTAAATGTAAAATGTTGGCAGCGCAGTGGGACAGTTTAGGGAGTTCCCAGTCTGCCAGGTTAAAAACAAAAGGACCATTTGTGGCTTTTATCCTCTTTCAAATGCCTCTGGATCTTCTTTTTACTTTGCAGAATGGTTCTTTGAGTTCGGTTTTGTGATTCCTAACTCCACAAACACTTGGCAGTCCTTGATAGAGGCAGCACCTGAATCACAGATGATGCCAGCTAACGTTTTAACGTGAGTGCCTTGGGCTTACAGCATCTGGGAGCCGGCAGAGAAACAGCCCTGTGTGGCATTTCCTTGGGGGCCACAGTGGGAAGGAAGAGAGGGAGCTGCTACCAACTGAATCAACTTCACTGCTGTTAGCTGTTGAGAGATAAAAGGGGCGAAGTCAACCTCATTACCTTCTTTCCCATAGGTCCAATTTGCATTAATCTAACATTAGAAGTTTGGAGAAGGTGGAGCTGATCCTTTATTAGAGTTGCTTCATTTTTTTTGAAAGGTGAACTGTGAAAAGATTGGGGTGGGTGGGTTGGTTTGTTTGTTTTAATGCTTTTAAGCTGAATACTCTTTACATCCAAGGCAGGGGGTGGGAAAAAGAGGTGTTTGGCCCACTTTCAGATCCAGCTGTTGACCACTGGCTCTTGTCCAAGGCGGTTGATTTTCACGCAGTATATCGTGCATTGGAGCTACCCTAGTGTTTGTTTCACACCTGTACCAGTTTGCCAAGCTTTGTGTCTCTGACAGTGGGTTATAGACTATGCATTTAGTCACATGGAGTTTCATCTGGAAATAAAATACTCTTAACAGGTAGGAAACAGTCACTTTACAGTCACCTCTAATGGGATTCACACATCTTCCTTGGAAACATCGAGTCCTGGCAGCGGTTTGCACCTTGTCTTCGGAGTAGATCAGTGATCCCCAGGACTTGTGTCACAATGTTGCATGCTGAGTGTTGCTCTGAGTGTAAACAGCAAGGCACAAGCTGCGGTGGGATGATGGAAAAGGGCCCTGGGAAGCTGTACTCGCTGACAAAAAGCCACCTTCCCTGCAATGCTAGGTGGGTGCTGGCAAGCACATGAGGAGCATGTTGCCAGCAGAGGCAGACAGGGATGAAAGTCTTGCTGCCAGCAAGAGGCAGACCGGGAGCAGCCAGTCTCACTGCAAGGTCACTGTGTCCTCTGGAAGACCTCCCTCTCCAGCATTTTCCCTCTCATTCCCTGTCTGGAGGAGAGCTAATTGCATAGGGATGGGAACTACCATCAAATGTGTATGTGCAGCACATTTCAAAGTGAGTGGACTTGGAGAACATCAAGGTTCCAGCGGTGCTCTCTGGCACCGCCTGCTCAGAACCTCGTAGGTGCTACATGCATCCTCAGCTCCCAGAGCTGACGGCTTTCACACAGTACAGGAGGAGCTAGATTGGGGAATCAGAGTAAAGAAACAGACAGCTGACAAGCTGGTTTTGACCATCCCAGGAAATCAAGATATTTCCAGGACTAGGAGTTCTCAAATGACCTTGAGGATTTTCCAGTGTCTCATTCTTTCCCTGGAATCTGTGCACTTGTCATGGGCAGCCCAGGTCTCTCATGGAGATGTCCTGATGTCATGCTTGAAGCTTTTCAGCAGAAGCACCAGCCTAAAGAAATCAGCTTTTTTCAGGTACCAAGGCTTGGAGAGCCCCTCACTTTCTGATAGTCTCCAAGACTTTTGTGTTTGTCTCAGTGCTTCCATAGCAGGGGAGAACAGAGATGTGGTCTTTGGTGCTCACCGAGGCCCTCTGTGCGAAGGATTTCCGGGATGACTGAATATCAGAGTGAGAACATTCCCAGGCACTCGAGTTCAAGCACTGCTCACACCAGAGCAAAATCCTTATGCTCTTGCCAGATTCAGCTTTGCCAGTGTTACAGATACCAAGAGCTGCCATGGAGATGGAACTGCTTTGGTTTTCCAGAGCCAGGTTCTTTAGACATGGTTAGACCACACTGCCCAGTGCTGTAATGGCCCCAAAGTTCGTTCTTTTGTCTACCCAGGTCAGCAAGTTAAATCTTCAGAGCTTTTGTCACACCCAGATCTACATTTCCATTGCAGCTTGTGTAAAACATGCTTGTGCTTTTGCATTTAAGCACTTCTGGGGGAAATGACATCTTCAGTTGGCTGAAGTAGCTTGCTCAGCACTAGAGGACAGAGATGGGGATTGAAGAAAGAACTCCATTGGTTGTCACAATTCACTGCGGGAGAGAGGGGCCTGAAGGTGCTGGGGCTGGTTGTTTATTTTTAGCTGCAGAAGTGAGCAGAAGTTGGCAGTTTGTGAGCAGTCCCTGCAGCCTGTGTGATATCATGCCCAGAAAGGGAAGGGCAAGGGAGGGATGGGGGGACTGCTCCATGCAGGAATGCTATGGGGAGAGCCTTCAGCCCTGGTGGCCCTGGACCAGGACTCAGTGCTTGCTGCATGTGGCTCCAAGCCAGAGTGTGTGTTGCAGGGAGTGAGGTGTCAGCTGGGGTTCGTGAGAGCGTTGGGAGCCATCCTTTTCTGCTGTGCAGGTGCTCATCTAATCTCTCTTCTCTCTCTCCTCTTTTCCTTCCACAGTGGTAATGTTATTATAGAAACTAAATTCTATGATGACGACCTCCTCGTAAGCACTTCCAGAGTGAGACTTTTCTACGTTTGAGATGGGCCTTTTGGAGCTGTTTTAGTTTTCCTCCATACAGTTCTTGGTGCAGAACCCCCAACTATCCAGTGGAAGACACTCCTGTAGGCGGTGACCCTGGGGACCAGCTCAACGTGGGTTGTGACCTTTGCCCATCACTTATTTTGCTTTCTCCTCTGACAAGACCAGACCAAACCCTCAGAGACAGGACCATGTGCTTGGTGATGCCCTGGAGAATAGAGGCTGTCTCTGAGCATGGGCAAACGATGGTCATGCAGAACCAATACTGTAAATTGTTAGTTGCATCCTTTGTACTTCTCTGGATCCTGCTCCCATCTCCCCTTTCCACTCTCACTGAGTTTCATTTGGGGGGGGAGGGGGAATAAGTTACCCTTTTCATTTTTTTTTCCCTATGTGGTAGGTTTTTATCCTTTCATTGGATTTCTGTGTAAATGGTTCACACTTCCTCTTTCCCTGAATCTGTACAATAGACTGTGAGATCGCCTAATGTAATTAAACTAATTTCTCAATTAAAACATTCCTACTGTCCAAAGAAGGGAAGCAAAGTCAGTGCTGTGTGGTTTCTGTTATGAAAATGCCTCGCTGAAGGCCTGACCTCCTGTGGCTCCAGGCAGAGCAGAGCTCTTCATAGCCCTGCTTCTTCCACAGTCCCCAGAGCCTTCTTTAAAACTCTGTTCCACCAGCTGACCACGCAGGAGAGGTTTCCTGACCAAGGTTTCTCCTTGGCCACCTTACACTCTGTCAGGCCCTTGGAGCAGTTGGTCCTGTTTGCCCAGGTTTCTTGAGCAGCACTGCAGGTGGTTCTGCTTGTCTAGGTTCCTGGGGATGCCCAAAGCCCTCTGGAAAACCTACATTCCCCTAGGCCCACCAGCCCCAGGCATGTGCTGGGCTGAGCACCCCAAAACACAGCTGTGGCTGCTGCTACCAACACTCTCCAGGCGTGTGTGGCTTTAATGACACACAGGGGCAGTGCTGCTCTGACAGGCTCCTCCAGCCCTGCCCTGTGCTGCCATTTCCCCTTGTCCTTTGTAATTAGGCCTGGCACATGTAAATCCTGGGAAGGGACATCTCCACCTTCTCCTCTTAAACATCACAGCTTTATGATCATTCAGCGCCTTGGTCAGCCTGTCCTGTGGCTGAGCTTGAGATCCTCCAGAGAGTCCCAGGGAGATGCAATGCCCCATGCCAGATCCTGAGTACAGCCACCAGCTGTCTGTGGGAGGGATGCAGCCATCTGCTTTTTTCAGGTGCACTGAAGCTGGGCCATTAATCCCCACGAGAAGAGCATTCGTTTGCCATTGGGATGGGCTGCCCGGGGAGGTGGTGGAGTCACTGTCCCTGGAGGTGTTCAAGAGGGGATTGGATGTGGCACTTGGTGCCATGGTCTAGTCGTGAGGTTTGTGATTACAGGGTGGACTTGATGATCTTCGAGGTCTCTTCCAGCCTTAGTGATACTGTGATTAGCCATTGTAGCAGCTTTCTGATGAGACCTTGCTGATGGCTTTCAGCCTGCTGGACTCGAGGGGCAGAGTCTTCTCAGCAGTGTGACCTGTCCTAGAATACAAGGAAATCAACCAAACCTGCCTTCTGCACTCAGCCCGCATGGCACCCAGTGATGGCAACGTCTCTCACATGAGAGACAAAAGATGTCCAAAAAGGAAAAGCATAAAAGGTGGAGGGTTTGGGGGGCAGGTACTAGAGCATGTTCTGGGACGGGTGCTCTGCTAGACCCGCAGGAGGTGTGTAACAGGCAAGGTGGAAGCGTCTCCTCTTGCTTCCAGAGTCCCCTGCCCTCGCCGTCCGCCCCCGCCTGGCCGGAGCTGTCCCAGTTCCCCCAGGGGGAGCCGGATGGCCCGGCGGCGGCTCTGCGGCAGGTCATTGCCGCCCTCAAGTGGCTCCGTGGAAAATAGCTGGCATCTCGCCCTCCCCTGTCCCTGGATCAACCCCTCCCAGCAAGCCCCCAGCAGCCCCAGTGCGGGGCGCAGCCTCCCTTAAAGAATCGATGGAGCAAAGGCCGGAGCTGGGAGAGGGCAGGGGCTAGACCCAGACGGCAGAAAAGCCACGGCAGGGCGGGAAAGAGCGTGGTCTGACCAGGCACCACCCAAAACCCAGGTGAAGGGTCTTTGGGTGCTGGGAGCAGGACCTTGTGCTCAGCCCAGACAGCCGTGGGTCCCCACGGGGCTGACAGGGATTTGAGAGAAGGGATAGGAGAGCCTCCCAACGTCCTGCCCTGAGCATGGCTTGTCCCCGGAGCTCCCTGGCATGGGACCACTGGCACTGGGTCAGCAAAGGCACTGGCAATGACAAAAGCAGGGCAGGAAAGGACAAGCGTGGGGCAGGAGGTCCTGGGGGTGTGTCACCACCACCACCATTGTCCACTTTCTCCAGGGTGCGTCTGGCAGTCTTTCTATGCATGGGTGGGCAGGGGGAGCAGTGGGAGTGAGGAATAACAGAGGTGTTCTGCCTTACATATAACCAAAAAGTTCTCACCTGGAAACCTGCAGCCATGGCAGGCTGGAAAACGTCCCCACCCTGGTCCTCACATCAGGCACTGCATGAGGGGAAGGCTCCATGTTGGCAAGAGGAGCAATTTTGGGAGGGTAGGACCTAGCTGAGTGAGGCAAGAAGACTGTTGCCACGGAGTCTGTCATGCAGCCCAGCCACAAAATCCCAGCTTATCTGGAGCCACAGGCACCTGACTGGCCAAGCAGTGCCTGGGGGAAGGAACCAGATGGATTCAGCAGCTGCCACAGGCAAGTCCCAGCCAGCAGAAGGCGGCTGTCAAGAAGGTGGTGCTGGTCTCTTTCCAATGGTGTCCTGTGATGGGAGGAGGGCAAACAGATACAACAAGTACGCACTGCAACACAGGCAGTTCCACCTCAACATGAGGAGAAACTTTTTACTGTCAGAGTGACAGAGCACTGGAACAGGCTGCCCTGGTGGCCAAGAAGGCCAATGGCATCCTGGCCTGCATCAGAAATAGTGTGGCCAGCAGGAACAGGGAAGTCATTGTGCCCCTGTACTCAGCACTGCTTAGGCCACACCTTGAATACTGCATCCAGTTCTGGGCCCCTCAATTTAAGAAGGACACTGAGACTCTTGAATGTGTCCAGAGAAGGGCAAGGAGGCTGGGGAGAGGCCTCGAGCACAAGCCCTACGAGGAGAGGCTGAGGGAGCTGGGGTGGTTTAGCCTGGAGAAGTGGAGGCTCAGGGGAGACCTTCTTGCGCTCTACAACTACCTGAAGGGAGGTTGTAGCCAGGTGGGGGTTGGTTTCTTTTCCCAGGCAACCAGCACCAGAACAAGAGGACACACTCTCAAGCTGTGCCAGGGGAGGTTTAGGCTGGAGGTGAGGAGAAAGTTCTTCACTGAGAGAGTTGTTAGCTATTGGAATGTGCTGCCCAGGGGGTGGTGGAGTCACCATCCCTGGAGGTGTTCAAGAGGGGATTGGATGTGGTACTTGAAGCCATGGTTTAGTTAGTCATGAGGTGTTGTATGACAGGTTGGACTTGATGATCTCTGAGGTCTTTTCCAACCTTATTGATTCTATGAGAGGTTGTGGAGTTTCCTTCTCTGGAGCCTTTCAAGACCCATCTGGACAACATGTTAGACTTATGTATTGTTAGGGAAAGAAGCAGGGCAACAAGTAAAGTGTCTGCCATGGACTTTAAGAGGGCTAAATTTGTCCTCTTCAAAGGCCTACTTATGAGTATCCCATGAGCTAGGGCTCTAGAGGGTAGGAGAGCCCTAGAGAACTGGTGAGTATTCAAACACTACACCCTCCTAGCGCAGGACAGGTGTATTCCCTTAAAAAACAAAGACACAAACAAAGGCAAAACGAACCATAAAGCCAAGGAGGCAGGAGACCTGCATGGATAAGTGAGGAGCTCCTAAAAAAAAACTCATATGGAAGAAGGAAATCTACAACATGTGGGAAAAGGGTCTGGTCAATTGGGAGGATTATAGAAATACTGCCAAAGCATCTAGAGACACAACAAGAAAGGCCAAGGCTCTCTTGGAACAACTTAGTCTGGCTAGGGAGGTAAAAGAAAAGAAGAGGTCCTTCAAATATATCAATGAGAAAAGGAGGAATAGGGGGAAAGTGGGCCCACTGCTGAATGAGGCAGGAGATACGATACCAGAAGGTACAGAGATGGCAGAATTGCTGAATACCTTCTTTGCTTCAGTCTTCACTCCTAAGAGCAGCACACAGGAATCTCAGTCACTGGGAATAAGAGAGCAAAACTGGAGGGAGGAAGATATCCCACTGGTCAGTGAAGACTGGGTCAGAGATCACCTGGACAAAACAACCACACAAATCTGTGGGCCCCAATGGGTGCATGCACGTGTGCTGAGGGAGCTGCTGAGGGAGCTGCTGAGGGGGCTGCTGAGGGGCTGGGGCTGCTGAGGGGGCTGCTGAGGGGGCTGCTGGTGTTGCTGCTGAGCAGCTCTACATCATTTTTGATAAATCACAGAGAACAGGAGAGGTGTCTGAAAATTGGAAGAAAGCCAGTCTTACTCTAGTCTCCAAAAGGGGCAAGGAGGAAGACCACATGGGGTTTGCCCCCTACATCAGGGGGGCTGGGAGCTGCCCCAACAGCCTGCAGGAGCCTGGTGGTGAGAGCAGGGCAGCCCTGCAGAGCCTGGACAAGCAGTGAGTGGCCACAGAGGCACATCAGGAAGCAGTGGAAGGAGGAAAGGGGAAGCAAGCAAGGGCAGCATGGCAGAGAGATATTTGGGGTGAAGCTTGTAAAGAGCAAGTTTCATCCTCGCTGCCCATCAACCATATCTTCCCCTGAGAGCCCTCTGAGCTGGGGTTCTGCACAGCCACTGGGTACAAGCAACGAGGCAGCACAAAGGAGGGTGATGCACAACACATTTTTGTAGTAGCAGAGCTCTCAAATGGTTTTGGGGTCCATTACACCACAGAAGCTCCCCAAAGCGGGGTCATGGCTTTATGCATGAGATGAGATGCAGGCTGGCTGTGAAGCGGGACCTTGTCCCTGGGAGTCTTGAGCTCTTGCCTGCAGGCTGCGATCAGGGCGGGGGGGGGAAACAGGGTCAGCTCCTCCTCCCCACCACACAGCAAACACCAGGCTATCACACCCTCGCTGCCCATCACCAGCACCCAACAGGGAGGCAGCACCTACCCCAGCTGCCACCCGGGCACCTTCTCTGGCCACCGTGGGGCTCTCAGCTGCCTGCCCACCCAGCGCAGCTGACTGGGGCTCCGGCTGGCGTGCTGCCCCAGATCTGCCCTGCCCAATAACGCTCAGGCGGGGAAGCAGAGCCTTCCTAATGCGGTTAATTAGCTGATTCACGAAGGTTACTGGGGAACAAAAGGTGCACAAACAGCCCAGGGCCACGTTATGTTCGGTGCCTGCTTCGCTACTCTTACCTTCCCGGGGGTGCAGGCAGCGCATGGCAGCTGGCAGCACGTGGCAGCAGGCGGCACACGGCAGCGGGGGCAGCCTGTGGGGTCAGCAGTGTCTCATCCACCTCCCCAAGTTCCATCCTCCTCCAGCAGCACTGCGAGAGGGGACAGGAGGGCTGGGAAGGTTCAAGTCCTCTCTCTTTTTGAGGGGCACAGATCTCACTCCTAGGTTACCAGGACAATGCAGGCAGAGCCCCAGCCAGGCACTGAACCGCTTGGACAGAGGAACTTGGGGTCTGGCAGGTGACTTGGGCACAGCCCTGTCTGTCTCCAAAGAGAGGAGGACAGCTGGGACACAGGTAGGGCCAAGAGGTACCTTTTTCAGCCCGAGGTTCCAAACTCTGCCTGCTATAGAGAGTCTCCAGGTCCCAGCCCCTCAGTGCCACGGGATCTGGATTCAGTCCCTGTTGGGGCTCAGCACCCACCTCATCCAACTGCACATCTGACATCCACAGCAGCAGGCCCTGCTTGTACTTTGCTGCTGCAGGAGGGGAGTGGGACCAGCCATGGCCACGGTCCCTCTTGCAGAGCATCTCTCTTATGGCACCCAGCTCTGTGCCAAAATCCCTCCTGCATCACCCTCCCTGAGCCAAAATCCTGCCTGCTCTCCCAGCACCCCCAGGGTCAGGCAGGGCACTGGGGAGGGGTGAAGAGCTGTGGATGCAGAGCAAGGGAGAAAGGAACAGTGGGATGGTGCTGCAGAAAGCTCTCCTGGTGTCTCAAAAGTCACTCTGGAAAGGACTGGCAAAAGTGGAACAGCGACAAGTTTTGGGATTAAACTCACACCAGCTATGGAAGAATGGGAACAAAGAAACTGCCAGGGATGCAGGAGGAGGCCACAAGAATGATGTGAAGACCCTGAAAGAGGGACTTACAGAGCTGGGGGCACTTGGCTGACAGAGAGGCAGAAGTGGTGGGGGAGAAGGCAGTAGCCTGATTTCTTTGGAAGGAGGTGGTAAACGATCAGCAGAGGCCAAATAGAAATATATCCTGAGCCAGGTGGCTCAGGAACTGGGCACAGCTGCACCTCTTGATGTTTCCAGGGATCCTTGCAGGAAATCCTCTGGCACTGAGCAGGGGCACAGAGCAGGGTCATTTGTGACTGCCCTAGGCCAGTGAACACGCAGTGATCGCCTGTTCCTCCCCACCACCACCAGCTGGCCTGGGTATCCTAGCAGGATGGCCTTGGCAGTATGACCCACGGACACTGGACGGCCACGGCCCGTGCCCACGGAGTTGCCACAGCTCTCGGGGGTGCCGGGCTTGCCCATCCCACAGCACTAGATGGTGCTGCAGCACAGCGATGCTGCCCGCACCGCGCCTGCACAGCGCCGGCAGCGCCAGCGGGAGGGACCTTGGCTTGGCGTCCCCGCGTCAGCCAGAGACCCTGGGACAGCCACCGAGGACCACCGCGGGCTGGTCAGCCTCATGCCAGCTAGGCTGATGGGCAACCTGGGACGGGACGTGCCACCAGCTCGCCCCAAGAGAAAAGCAGCCTTTGCACTGGGCTGGACGAGCCAGCCCAGAGTCGCCACGGATACAAGGGGCACGCGGTGCAGCCTGGCACCGCTCCTGCCATGGGGTGAGGTGTCCCAGCATCTCCCCCGGTCACTCACACCTCTGTATCTCGCGCCAGCCTTCTTCCCTCTTTCAGCACCCCCCTTCCCAAGCCGGGGTATGCAACAGAAGCCCCGAGAGCCCAATGCCACGTCTAACAGCATGGGGGGGCTCCCCATGATCAAACACAGCCCCCCAGCCTTGGATGGACACCAGCCTGGTGTGTGGGATACCCCACAGTCACCCTATGGTGCGGGGGGGCAGGCAACTGCAGACCCAGTGCCTGCTCAGGGGCAGGTGCCCCACATTTGACCCTTCCCAAAGCCCCACTGCTCACCCCACTGAGACATTTGGTTCTCAGTCTGTCCCAGGGACAAGCCTCTGCCCAGGGAAGCAGCTCATCCTTGCCACGGGGCAGTGAGCAAGGCAAAGAGGATTTGCCCCAGGACAAGGAGTCAGCCCCTGCAATGGGTGAGATTTGGCTCACCAGGGGTCTGGGCTTCTCTGCACCCAGCCCTGCCAGGATGCTGCTCTGAGCCCACATGGTGCTTCTGGGGCATTGCTTGGCAGTGGAAACAACCCTAGGCAGGCTCAGCAGGTTACCCAGCCCCACGCAGGACCACACTCCCTGCCACTCCAGACAGGCAATTTGGAGTCACATTCCTTCTCTGCCTGTGGATCCTGGGGCTGACAGTGCCCAGACTGCTAGTCAGGGAATGAGTGGGTGGCTCATACTTGCTATGGATTGTCCTCTTCAGTATTGTCCATGGGTCATGCACCAGCTGAGCATCCATGTGTCTGGGTACAAGCTGCATCATGCCTCACACCTCCTGTCCTGAGTCATGAAAGAGGTGAGCTGGATTCCAGCTCCCTGAGAGATCAGGCCCAGGAGCCTGCTCTGCCTGCAGCAAAGGAGAGTGGGGCGGAGAGGTGCCCACGGCACCTGGGTTTCAGGTCTTGAGGACCCACACTGGGCTGGGGACTGCCAGGTTCCTCCAACTGCCACATCAGAGTCCAGGCCCAGAGCTGCCCCAGCTTACCGAGGGGGATGGGCTGTGGACAGGGACAAGAATAAGACAGGAACTAGATGTCCCATATCTGCTCTTCAGCATGGGCTGGGCTTTCCTGCCACACCAGACAGCCCTTGGTGCAAGCATGCAAACATCTCTGTGCCACTTAGAAGGTCGATCTTTGCTGTGTGGAACGAATCAAGACCGGCCAAGGGCCTGCAGTTTCCCAAGCCTGCCCCTGAGGGGTCTGCTCCCCTGGGACACCTCACACACTGAGCCAGGTAGCAGTTGGTCTGCCAGAGGAACAGCTCTTCATGTCTATTTTCAACAGCAATGCCTCAAAAGTTCTTCTGCTCTTGTGATCTCGAGGAGTTATGCCTGGAAGGCAGTTTCACTCAGACTCTTAAGTAGATGCCAATTATTTGCCCAGACGCAGAGTGCACCAGTGTCTAGTTTGGAATCCAAGTCCTGCGTTCCTCACAGGCAGGTTCTCCACTAAGCCCTCAAGGTGCTCCAAATTTCATGAAGGTTGTCAAGACTCAACAAGAGCTTTGGATGAGGCTAACTGAAAGCTACAGCTGGTGAGGGACAAGCTATAGCTAACAAGTTCCAACCCACTACAGGCAGGTCAGGACACGAGGTAGGTCTGCTAGTCTTCACCCAGTCCAGTTGCCTGCAGGGCGTGGGCTCAATGCCGCTGCTTCCACTGGCTGTGACCTTTAGTAGCATGGCTTTACTGGTGTGCTGCATTTCAGGCCAACCACATGGAAGTCACTCTCAGTTCAGGTCGTTTTCCAGCCACACGCAGGGCACTGCTGCTCCAGCAAAGATCCAGTCACGGCAGAGTCCTCGGGAAGGGCTGCTCTTGGCTGAAGGGGCCACATGTACACCTCAGCACAGCCTAGGTCCCCCTAGGCCTGCATGAGACACTGCAGCTCTCCTGACATCTACATTTGGGAGCTACCTGGGCTACACGCAGCGGTCAGCAGCCAGCTAGCGCACTCTAGAAGAGCTTCAGCCATTTGCCTCCATGGTCTCCAGGGCAAGTGTGATTAGCAGTCCAAGAGGATTCAGATCACCCATGACACATGGGTCACATCTGCAGGCAAGTGCTTCTGCTCTGCAGGTTCCAGTTGAACATGTGACCTGTAAAGGTCTAGGTAAGGGACCCAGTATCACGACACCGTGTCTGACGGCACACAATGGCTGCACACTCTTCACCTCTGCTCCTATGACATCAGCCCACCATGAAGCCTGGCTCCCATCAACAGGCAGCAGTAGAAATCATCTTCTGTGCACCAGAGGCGGGTAGGACTCCCCAGGTCCCAGCAGGCAGCCCCTGGCACAAGGCTGGCTCACAAGGGAGACCATTTCTAAGTTCTTCAGAGCTGCCTTCAGCTACCATGACTCCTGCAAGCCCTCTCCTGCTGAGGAGGACCTCCTGCTCCAGGTCCCTGTCCCAAAACATCATCCAGGTAAGCAATCCTGGTAGCATTTTGGATTCACCCAGAATGCCCTGTACAGTATCAGGCACCAGATGAAGAGCCACCTTCTACCTTGCATCCCCTCAGGGACGTTACAGGCAGGAGGCTCTTCCAAGGACGCATCCCTCCTTTACCCTATGACAGCTTCAAACATAGGAAGAGCTCCAGCACTGAGGAGCCTTTATACCCCTCGGTGGGGTGTGGCTGCCCCTGATTGGCTGAGATGGCTGACAGGTGGCAGCTCTGGATTGGCTCAGGGCAGTCTCCATCACTCTTGTGATTGGTGAGCTGCTGCTGTGAAGGGTGAGACAGCAGCAGAGACAGGTGGCAGCACGTGGTTGGCTGGGGGAAGTGCCAGGTAGTGGATTGGGATTGGACAGGCTGGGGGTTGCTTGAGTGTGGTTGGTGGAGGCAGCACAAGCGAGGGAGAGAGATGTGGGGGTGAGGGAAAGACAGGTGGCAGTGTGGGATTGGCTGACAGGCTGTGCCAGTGCCTGGGGATTGGCCAGGGCTGGGTGGCTGGGCAGAAGACGCCTGTGGTGGCCTCTGCACTGAGCTGTGCTGTCTCAGCCCTGGGTGCTGGGACGCGCCTGTCCCCTCTCTGCTCCTGGGGCAGCACCTGCTCTCTCTGAAGACTCAGGAGCACACCCAGAGACCACAAGGTGAGGAGGGGGAGGGCTGCCAGATGCCCTAGCCCCAAACACGAGTGGGTAGAGAGAGTGCAGACCCCAGGCCTCCTCTGCCTGGCTGGCCACACGTGCCTTCTCCATCACCAGCCCCAGGGCTCAAGGCAGCCAGGTAAAGATCAGGAACTGTGGGGCTGGAGGCTCCCCTAGCCTGCCCTCTCCCTCTCCCCAGCTGCTCCATACCCTATCAACAGCTGGGAGGCCAGGTGCAGCCTCCAGTTTTGCCAAACACCCCAGATCAAAGGGGACTCAACTACCCAAGACCCCCAAGATCTGGCAAGCTGCAGTTTGTAGGGTAGGTCCTGCTCTGCAATGTGTGGCCAGTAAAGATACTGCTTCCCCAGAATCTCCTTTCTGGGGTCCTTGCACCAGCTGTGCGCGGGGTCCCCATGTTTCAGTGACACACAGAGCCTGTTCTCACTGGTTCTTCTGCTGGAGAAACTCATCTGAGTAATTTGCCTTGCAAATCTGCAAGGCAGGTATCATGTTGGAGCCCATCATGGTGCACCTATGGAGTGGACACAGCTCCCAGCACTGCACAAGCACCATCCAGCTCCACAGTGGCAACTGGCGCTGCTGTTTACAACTGCCCTGTTGCCACATCCCATCAAGGACATCACAGCACGTCCTGATCAAACCTAGCACTGGCCTCTAGCCTTGCCACAAGCACCCCAGCAGCCAGGGAGGCAAGAGGCAGGCCTGTATAGCCTGTGAATTGAGGCAGCAGATCTGATAAGCTATCAGATAGCACCATGATTAGTTGGGTAATTAAGGACAAGAAAAAGGTTTTGGGCTTATTTGCCACCGGTGTAAATAGTGTAAGTGACCAGACTGCTCCAGGGAGTCAGGAGCTGTGACCCTCACAGGCAGCACATGGAATGCACATCAGTTCCTCCTCTGTTCAAGAGAAAAATCTGTCCCCAGCATCCTGATGCTGACTGCAGGGATCCCAGGGCAGGAGAAGGAAACAAGGCCATCTGGCAGGCCTTCAAGTGGGGGAAAGGGGACTTGCTGGAGTGATGGTTTGGTCCCTGCAAACAGGTCTCCACACACCTGGCAGAGCAGGCTGAGCTATTCTGAGCTCCAATGCCCTAGAGGAGGGAGGAAAAATGAGGTGGAGGAAGGTTAGGAGCAAAGCAGCAGAGGTCTAGGCTATATTACAGCATTTTTGATTTGGTTAAAGTAGACAAATCCCTGCTAGCTCAGCACCTCAGGAACTGCTGGAGCATCCCTCTGGGACCAGTTCTGGCTTAACTCACTCCCTGTCAAGTGCTGGCTCCTCCAGCAGTCCTAGCCGTTGCCAGCAGTGCTGTAAACAAGCCCTGTGCTGCCTCATGCCCAGAGGAAGGGAGGTTGTTTGCCTGGTCTCCGCACCTACTGTCCCACAACCAGAGAGGGTCACCCACCCGCAGCAGATGGTGCACATGAGGGACTCGGGGTGAATTTCTCACCCCACTGCTGCAGGCACACACAATCTGACCACAGAGGCACACCAGGATTGCTGCACGCCCCATACCCACGCACCCCACCTCACTTCCATTTAGCCTGTGCGCCTGATGGTTTCCCGGTCTAACGTGTGCCTACCGCTCCCCAAGAGCGGACGGACCACAGCCGGATCGCGCTGAGGCCACGCTGGGGTGGGGGTGGGGGCGCAGCTGCAGCTCTGCCTGGAGTGAGCCGTGAGAACACATCGCCTCACCTGCCCCGAGAGCAGCCCGACAGCACAGCCCCGTGCTGCACACACCAGCTGGAACCACCCACCCCCCCCCTAGAGCCCTCCCCATCCACACACCCTTGCACCGCCCCCCTACCCTCTCCAGCTCTCTCCCCAGTCCAAATCCAAAGCAAAGAACGAAAGAAAGAAAGGAACGAAGGGAAAGAAATAAAAGGCAAAAAAAAATAAAGGCAAAACTAAAAACCAAATGAAAAAAAGGGGTGGGGGTGGGGAAGGGGGGAAAACAACCAACCCCAAAGCAGCAGTTGGGAGGCAGCCTTGTTAGGACAACTCAGCAAAATAAAATTCCGGTTTATTGTTGGACAACATTGGTTCACACATACATCAAACAGGCCAAAAAAAAAAAACAACCCCCAAAACAACCCAAACCAAACCCAACAAAACCCAAACAGAAAAGAAGGAAAGGGGTGGGGGGGGGTGGGGGAAGTGGGGTGTGGTGTGGAAAAGAAAAAAAAAATAATAATAAACAGCAACTTCGCAGACCAAAAAAAAAAAAAAGAAGGAAAAAAAAAACAAAGAAAAGAAAAAAATTAAAAGAAAACCTTTTTTTTTTTCTCTCTCTTTATCTTTGGCCTTGCCACCTCATACAAACCACGACCTATGGTACAGCTAAAAGTACATACACAAAAAAAAAAAGTTACTGGAATGCTCAGAATAAGATTGTAAATTTTTTTTTTTTTTTTTTTTTTTTTTTTTTGCATTTTTGTCCTTTTTTTTTTTTTAACTTTTTTTCTTTTTTTTTTTTTTTTACAAGTTTTTTCTCTTTTTTTTTTTTTCCATTATTATTATTATTATTTTTTTTTTAACCCTCGTTTTATTCTCTCTCCTTTTGAGATACAGGTCGGGGGGGGGGTGGGGGTGGGTG
Source organism: Picus viridis (assembly GCA_033816785.1). Classification (NCBI taxonomy): domain Eukaryota; kingdom Metazoa; phylum Chordata; class Aves; order Piciformes; family Picidae; genus Picus; species Picus viridis. Next base: position 27,407,237 of record CM066589.1, read on the forward strand.
TATTTTTTATTCCTTTTTTTTTTTTGGAGCTTTTTTTTTTTTTCCTTTCATTTTTTTCTTTATTTTTTCCTTTCATTTTTTTCTTTATTTTTTTCTTTCATTTTTTTCTTTCATTTTTTTTTTTTTTTTTTTTTTTTTTTTTTTTTTCTTTTTTTTTTTTCGGGGGGGGGGGGGGGGGGGGGGGGGGCCTGCTCACACCACAAGGTAAAAGTCAAAGAGATAGGGTTTTAACAAGATTTAAAGAGATATACACTTCAAAGCCCCTCCCCCCCCTCCTCCCCCACCCCCCTCCCCTCGCCCCACCCTCCCCCTACCCCCCCCCCCCCCGGCTTTTGGTCGATCCGAGATCACTTAAAAAGGGTGGACCTCCTAACAATATGTACAAAAATATAAAATGTAAATAAAAAATACAAACAAATTCTCCTTTAAAGTACTTTTTAAGAAAGAAAGCAGGGCCTTGAAAGTTTTGGTGCTTGGGGGGAAAGGGGGTTGGGGGGGGGGGGGGTGTCTGTGGGGCGGGAAGGGGGTCGGGGGGTTGCTTTGTCTCCCCCGCTAACGGGCCAATCGTTTCGTATGGTTGTTGAGAGGCAGCGCCGTGCTGGGGGGGGGGTGGGGGGTGGTGACACAGTGGGAATGGGGTTCACTCTATTTGGTGAGGATGACCACGGGGGGGAAAGAAGAAAGGGGGGGTGTGTGTGGGTGTGTTTGTGTGTGTGTCTGTGTGTGTGCGGAGGGGGGCTGCAAAGGGAGGGGCAGGGGGGGGGTCCCAAGGGTGAAGAGGATGCGCTGGCCTTTTTTTGTTGGTTTGTTTTCCTCCTTATTTAAAAAAAAAAAAGAACAAAAAAAAAAGAAGAAAAAAAAAAAAAAAGGAAAAAAAAGAGAAACAAAACAAAACAAAACCACAAAACAACTTTGCTGCCTAGTCATCTTCATCGGTTTTCTGCTTCTTGGGATCGACGTCGTCGTCCTGGGGGAGAGCAAAGCCATCAGAACGGGCCGCGGGGCTGGCTGGCAAGAGCCACGCCAGAGTCGGGAAGCGAGGCAGAAGAGGGTTTTGGGCCCCTCTCCCACCTTAGGGACAAGGGCGGAGGAAAACAAGCATTTCCCTCTTATGCAAAGTCCTTTCTCACACTCAGCTCAAGAAGCCCCAAGCACCCCCATCCTAGCCCACCGGGAGCATCCAGGGGCTCCCCGACCCAGGGCTAGCGGCTCCACAGAGCCAGGGCAGACACCCTGCTAACAAGGCCACCAAAGAGACTCAAATGGGCCACATCTCTGGAGAGGCACAGCGAGGGCGTTGTAGCCCCAGAGTCCAGCATGGCCTCTCACCCCTGCTAATGCTCCCTTTGAGCCCTTTGGGGACACGGGAAACCGCAAGTGACTGCTTGTTCTTCCTACCTCGTCATCCTCAGCCGCCCGTTTGCCTGTGGCTCCCTCAGCTTCATCGTCTTCATCACCGTCTTCTTCCTCACCTGCATGAAGGAGAAGGGGGAAGAACATGAGACACTCTCGGAGGGTTACAGCACCACGCACCTCTCCCTCTAGGTTTAATTCTGTCTCAGTCCCATGCTGTGATGTTAAGTGCCCCTGCTCAGGACAGCAGATGCCCCAGGACACTGGGGCTTTTTTGGAGCATCCCCCAACTGCCTTGACCCAAAGGGGAAACAAGGATCAGTGGTACTAAGCCTGGCTCTTGTACCACAAGCAACACAAAACCAACACCTACCACAAGCACCAAAAATCACAGCAGAAGTGGGGGAAGGAAAAAAAAAGAAAAAGGGAGGGAAGGAGGGGAGGGCAAAAAACTCTTTCTAGTGGCTGCTCCGCCTAACCACTCCAGATTATTTCTGCTTCCCTTCGCAGCTATTAGTCCATCTTTAATGAGTTAGGAGAGCCAGAATGCATTAGTTCTGAGTCAGAACACTTTCTAATTATCAGAACAGCAAACAAATGCTACCAACTTATCTTACAGCCAGAGAGAAGGATGAGCAGAGAGCTTTGGGCTTTGACCCACTTTGAGCTCAACTAGGCCAGTGGATCAGAACGACTGAGTCCATCGCCTTCAACCAGCTCTGAACAGGAGGAGGTAGTGAGGTGGTGTCAGGGGCAAGACTGGAGGCCGCAGAGGAGAAACCTCCCAGCTGCCGAGACGAGTCTCTTGTGTAACAGGAGACCCTACTAGAACTTAGACTGTTAAGGCCAGTAAGCTGGCTTTAAACCCCCGCCACGAGCCACACAGAGACAGCCAGGGGGATTAAGGTCAGCCCATCCTCCCTTCCCCTCTCCTCTCCCTGGCGCGTGCCCAGCAGCAGCCTGGTCCATGTGGTGGGAAGGGCCAAGATTAGCTCCCAGCAATGGATCAACACCGGCAGCCATCACATGCACCGGGCCGGCCGGTGGGTCAGGTGACAGTGCCAAGCTGATTGGGAGCATTTTTAGTTCTTTGAGCTGCTTTAAGGCAAAGCAAATAATGAGATGGGATGGGCAGACAGGAAAGAAAAATACACCCTCAAGCTGCCCCTCTGCGGTCAAGCTCTGGGATGGAGTGTGGCCACAAGAGTCAGAAAAAGCTGATGCAAGCTGCACTTGATGCTTTTGAATCCCTCTCCTGCAGCATTCAGCTGCTCAGGTACAGCTCTCAGGCAGGGATCCCTCGAGGGCAGCAGGCATGGAGCGACCAAACCCGTGCAGGATCCCAGTGAAGCATTCATGACTCCAAGCGCTGCACTCCAAACCGTGCCAGCGCCCAGTGAGCTGGGAAGAGCGTGGCTGGCACTGCAGGACCAGAGCTCCCTGGGCTTGTCACAGCAGTATCCAAGCAACACTTCCACCCCACACACGCATATGCGGCATGCACAGCCCCATCCTGCCAGAGGGGAGCAGGGAGAGGCAAGTACTCCCCGTTCTACCGCCAGCCCTACTTCAGGGTGGAAGATGGGCTCAGGATAGCACATGGCAGCACCATGCTCTGTCCCCAAGGGTTAAAATCCCAACTATGAAGAGGATCACGATTCCCAGTTTTTCTCAGTGAACCAGCTCCTGGCAAAGGGCACAGCAGGCACTGACCTAATGGTCACTGAATTTCCAGCCCTGTCCTAGTCTCCCAAAACTAACCAGCAGGTTAGTAGGTCAGCACGCAAACTGAAAATTCACAGGGGATTAACCGAGTAACAGCTAACCGTGGGCCCAAGCTCATTTCAGCATAACAAAAATGGTTTTCTCCCAGCCTTAACAAGCGACAAAAATAAACAATGTTATTCATCCAAGCAGATCCTGGGAGCAAAAATAATAGCAAGGAGGGCGAGAAGCGATTCGGCAGCAAGTCACTGCTGGATTTCTGGTTGCTGCTGCCAAAACCCACTTCCAGGCTGGCTCAGGCCAGGAAGCAGGGGAGGGCAGGGAGATGCAGGACGCTGCAGACAGAAGGTTCAAAGCAAGGCTGTCCCCTCCCATTGGAGGAGCAAAGAAGAGCCTCAGGTTTCTCTGCTCACTTCCACACTACATCCAGTCCAAGAACAGGCTAGGAGAGGGAACCACATCATCCTTTCCACACGCTGCTCCATGAAAAAACGGTAGTGACCTGTGCTCTGTGCCTAGGCCAAGACACAGCCATCCAGGGCTGTCCCTCTTGCCCTGGCCAGCACTCCCATCTGCAAGCAGCCACTGCCACCACAAGAGTCAAGGGCAGTTTCACTACTTGCACAGAGGGGCCTAATGTGCTTATTCAGCACCACAGCATGGTGTCGTCTGGCCCATGGAAGGAAGGAATCTGCCCTCAACCTGCTGGAAGGGATTCAAGGCTGACTTCATTTGCACTGGTGGCCCAGGCATGCAAGGAAAGGCTGAGCCCGGCTGGTGAGAGCACCTGGCCACAGCCTGAAGAGGGAGGAGATGCTCTCGGCTCTCCTTTGCTTCTTGGGAATGTGCTGCCCTGCCGCTGTCCAGGGCAGGATGCAGCTACGGAACAGGGGTGGGGGGAACAAAGAAAGTTACCATCACCCTCTTCCTCTTCGTCTTCTTCCTCACCACCTTCCTCCTCTTCTTCGTCTACTTCGTTGTCCGCCTCCTGCTCTCCATTTTCCTCGTTCTCCTTGGCAAGACAAAACATCACTTAAAAAAAGTGCACTGGGAAAGGGAGAAGGGGGAAGAAATGTTCAGCTCAAGTCCGCGTCCCCACCTTTCCTGTCTAAAGCAAAGCACCAGCCCACCAGAGCCCCAGGTGCATGTCCCGCTTCCTGCCTGCCTCCACAGGACACAGGCAGCCCAGGCACGAAGGATCAGGTCTAGAGTAACCTCAGGCTGCAGCTTTGAGGCCAGGGCAAAAACTGCTAAGGCCCTTTGTGGCACGCTGAAGTGCTGCAGATTGAACTCCCCCCAGCATGTTAAGAATAGGAAACCAACTGGTTTATTTGTATAGAACACATTTCCTCACTCAATGACAATAGTGTAAATCTAGGATTTAAGTTCACGGTTTTTATCCTCTTTCTAGTGCCCAGAGAGATGCTGGCACTGGACACAACCTCAAGAGGTTTCGGGTAGCGGATGAAAGCCCAGCCCTTCTTTTCAGCACACACACACGACCTGCCCGCAGGCTCAGAAGAGTCTATTAAACCTGAAGCCCCAGAGGCTTGAGGGCTCTGCACAGCACAGTGCTGCTATTTGGAGGGGTCTCCTCCCAGCAAGAGCTGGGCACAAGGTTGCAGCAAAAGCAAGAAGGGAGAGAAAAATCAAGTGTTGATGTAAGAGCTCTCTCTTTCCCTACAGACTGTAGCCGTACTCACAGCGTTGCCATTGGCCGGCGCATCTCTACCATTTTCTGTTTCTTCAACAACTTCCTTCTTCTCTTTTAGATCCTAGAAAGAGCAGAAAAGCAGAGAAGTCAGCCTGATTCCAGGTGCCTGGGGGGATCAGAGAAGCTGCAGACCAGATGTAAAAAACACAGCCCGAGAACAAGGGAGAGCTGGTTTCTCTTCACACCAACTTGCTCTGCGATTTGGTCGCCACATTCCGGTTCCTCCTTGGGAAACAGGAGAGCGTGGGGGTGAATCTCAATCCAAGCTGGCCTTGCCAGAGAACAGCTATCTAAAGAAGAGGCTGCTCTGTTTCACCTCCGAGTTCCCAAACTCACAGAGCTGGCCGCCTGCATATGCTCAGCAGCAGCAGAGCTGGCTGATTGCCCATCTTAGCACAGTCCACGCAAGCTCCTGCAATGCCACAGAGAGCCAGCAGCCCCGTCCAACCCACTGACTCTGCTGCCCCAGGGCTGAGGACATCCACAGCTGCTCAGTACCCTTGCAGCAGGAACAAATCCCAGGGACTCATTAGCAGAGACTGTGGTCTCTGCTCTGCCTGAGGCCTGAGGGCAATCATACAGCAAACATTAAAGGCCTGGTCCTTCAGGCCTGGTCCTTCTCGCAGCAGCCGAGGAGACTCCAGTATCCAGCTCGCAGCTGTAAGTGTAACAGGATGGGGTGGAGGAAGAGTCTATTTTTACACTGCTCCAAGTGCCGTGCTCGGCTAGTTTGGTTCAAATCTCCACCATGAGCAGAGTGAGAGGAGAGCAAAAGGCTTGTGTGTTTTTGCTATTTATCACTGTCAAAATGTCATGCCAAGTCGCTCGGCAAACAGGCTGAGAGAATCCAACTTTATGTTCCTGTATAAAGAACACTTGGATTTAACGCTGGCGTTTCTGCTTGCATCCTCCTCCCCTTCTGTTCCTCCATCAGCTGGAGCAAGATCCTTCAACACAAGGAGCAATATCCCAGCCAAGGAAAGCAGAGAGGCCCTTCCCTGCGGCCAGGAACACAGACACACAGCCTGCTTCTGCAGCGACCACGAGGTGTTTAGAAGCTGCTGGCAGGTCCCTCCTGCGCCGCAGCAACAGTGGACAACTTTGCCCCTCCGCCCACCTCGCAGCAAGGAGGCACCTTCACTCCCACTGAGCCACTGTCACTCCTCCCTGGGAATGCCAAAAGGTAAAGGTATAGCTTTGGCCCCACTACTGTGATGGTTGCTGGTTTGAGAGGGTTTTTACTATCCTGCACATTGCCTTGACAAGACAGTGCAGAAGTTTTAGACCACCAGGTTATTTACTGCACTCACACCCAGCACAGATGCTGTTAGCAGAGGTACCCAGGCTGCCAGTGCACTGAGAAAAGATTTCCTTTGGAAGCAAGCTTTGGGACCTGTTGATGGAACCTCACCTAATCAAGCCAGCCTCCCAGGAGTCAGGGGCAAAGCAAACACACAAACTCCCTCCCCCTTTCACTGTTCACATATAAATCCCAGGCCAACTCCTCCCCACTGCCCAATTCCACGGCAATTTTACACTGTCAGTGGCTCCCCAAAGGCCAATCCCAACCACTGAACCTCTTGCGCACCGCTTCGCTGCTGCGTTCTGTGGCCATCGCATCGGGCACATGGGCACGATGGCGACAAAGCATTTCCCAGCTTAAACAAACCAAGCGGTCACAGTTTCCACCTCTCACTATGCCCAATGGCTCTTTCCAAAGAGTCGTTCACAAAAACTAAACAGCTTTCCCAGTAAAGGAACAACTCCTTCTTGGGGATTTCAGCCGGACAGATCTCCAGCCATGACCTTTCCCACACCAATGCAGCTGCTCTCAGTTTAACCACCATCAGGATGCCAGGTCATGAAGTCTGTGCTAGCAACAGAGTTGCAGAGAGGACCACAGCTTCTCCCTTTCCCCAGCTCAGTCCAACACAAACAGATGTGCACAGCAGCCTCCATACCAGGAAACCCAGTGGCAGGACTAGCCGTTCTAGCTCCAGCACCCTGATAGAGCCTCCAATGATTGGTGTAGCAGGACTGGTTGTCCACAGAACAGCCATGATGGTTTGACACACGTGCCAACCGCCCGAGAAGCTTCTGCTTGCACTCCCACCCCGATCCCAGGCAGTGAGGGCCAGGAACTGCCCATGTTGCCGCGGTGGTGAGGGCTCCCGCCAGAGGGCAGGGTCGCGGCCAGATGTAAGTCCAAAGTCCACTGCCCGCCCGGCATGGTGAAGGTGCTGCCGCCACCTGCCGCCGCCGGCAGGGGGCAACTCAGCGCCGCCACGCGCCTTCCTGCCGTTTAAACCGCGCGCCACTCCGCGCGCCCCTCTCATTGGACGCGCGCCAGCGCGCCGGCCCGGCGCCCCGCGGGATGCCGGGAAATGTAGTCCCGGTGGGGGCGGCGCAGCGGGTTCCGGCTCCCAATGGGCGGCGCGGGCAGGGCCGCACGTGGTGGGCGCCCCGCGGCACAGCGACGGCGGGCGGGGGCGGTGCTCGGCGCGGAGCCACCGCCCGGGCAGGGCGGGACACTCCTCCTACTCCTCCCCGCCTCCCGGGAACGCTCCGGACGGCGAGGCGGGACGAGGGCGAACGGCCCCGATGCCTCCGCGCTTTTTCCCGGCCACTGGGTGGGTGTGAGAGGGTCACCTTGCCGCCGTGAGCGCCTCCGCCCGCTCCGCAGCACGGAGCCCCGGCCCCATGAGGGAGAGTCAGTTACGAGGCCCCCTTCCCCCACGCTGTAAAGGGCAGGGGAAGGTTAACGACGAACTTGGCCCCGTTCCCCGGAGAGGGATGGGGATCGACCCGCCTCGCCGTTTCCCGGCTCCGGGAGAAACGGAGGCAGCGTGGACCAAGACGCGGCCCCGGAGCGGAGGCAGGGCAGGCGAGGGGAGCGGGGAAAGGTGTGTGTCGGGGGTAGGGCTGCGGGAGCGGGAAACAGAAGTGAAATCGAAATCTGCCAGGAGCGCCTTTTTTTGTTGGTTGTTTTTCATAAACCCTCCTCCCCGTCGCTTTTTTTGTTTTGTTTTGTTTTGCTCCTCCAGCGCCGCTTCTCTGGGTAGCGGCAAGACCCGGTGCCGGCCGGGACGCTCGGTGCGGAGGCCCCCGGGCACAGCCGTCCCATTTCCCGCTGCTTTTCCACGCACCCTCCCGGGTCGGGCTTCCCCATAACTTTCCCGAGCGCGGCCCCGGGCTCGATGGAGCTCATGGCGCCCATGGCCCGGCGGGCAGCGGAGCCCCGGCCGAGTGGCCGGAGCCCCCGGGGGACGTTCCGCCGCGGCTAACAAAGGCGTGCGCCGGGACTCGTAGCTGAGACTCCCGGCTGAGCTTCTCGGCCGGTACCAGCGCTCCCCCATCACCCCCGGTACCCACTCGACAAGTTATCCTGCTACGAGGACTCCGGGCGGGAGCCCCACCAACCCCGCTGCACCAAAGCACACGGGGCAGCTCTACCTTAGGGACTGCCCCCACCGGGGCAACGCTGAAAATAGCAACCGTGCCCAGTTCCCCCCGCCGCCTCCAAGGGGCGACTCCAAAATAGCAGACCCCACCAACTGGGGCAGCACCGACACAGCAACTGCTGCCACCATCCCCCCCCCCCCCACTTCCGAGAGGCGCAACTCTCAGACAGCAACAGCTCCCCCTTCCTCCGGGGCAACATCGGCTTAGAAACTCTTCCCCCGCCATTAACGCGGTGCAACTCCGACATAGCAACCGCAATCCCCCTTTTTCGACAGAAACTCCTAAACAGTCACTGCCCCCCGTCCCCCCTAAACCCTCCCGGCTTATTTTCCGGAGTACTCCCCCGCATCCCCCCGCCGTCAGAGACGAGGCCGAGCAGCACCCAAGTTTGACGGGGCTGTCAAGCTCTCACAGCAGATTGAATGGGGTGAGCGCTGCCCGCCGCCGCCATCCCCCGCCGCAGACGGGTGCCGAGCCGCAACCGTGCTTCTTCCTCCCGGCTTCTCGCCACGCTCTCGGAGCCCCTCCGCGGCGGGACGGCGCCGCAGCCGTAGCTGACGTCCCGGGGAAGGCGGGCGGGAGCGGGCCGCGGAGCCCGGCGCAGCACGGAGGACTCGCCGCACCGGCGAGCACGTTTCCCGCACGCTGTAGACAAAGAAACGGCGCAAACAGCTCCGCACGGCGAGCGCGGTGGCAGCGGCCCCATACCGAGCCTCACCGCCAATTTCCACGGGAGAACGGAGGCGGGAAGCAAGGCGGGAGAGAGTTATTAAAAGAAAAAATAAATCAAAAGAAAAAAAAAATTTTAAAATTCCAGAAAATCGCTTGGAGAAAAAAAAAAAATCGCAGGTGGCAAACGGCGGTGAGCGGTGCGCGATGCGCCGGGCGGCGTCTCACCTTGGCGGAGATTTCGGCGCTGGTGTCCACGGCCGTGTCGGACATGGCGGGGGCGTGCGGGGCTGTGGCGGGGCTGTGGCAGGGCGGGCGGCGGCGCGGGCAGAACAATGCCAAGATGGCTTTGCGCGAGCCAGTGAGGACTCACGCGGCGCCACCGCGCCTCTTATAGACCCGGGGCGGCGCGCGCTCTACCCCGCGCCGCGCTCATTGGCCGTGCGCGCCGCAGTCGCCCGTTACCATTGGCCGCGGTGCAAACAATGGGCACGGCCGCTTAAAGCGGCAGGAGCCGGGGCGCCGCCGACACTGCGGCGATGAGTTTGGGTCCGGTCTCAGCGTGGGCGAGGCGCGGGGGGAGGGGAGGGCAGAGGGGCAGTGGGTGGCAGAGCCCAGCCCACTTTCTTTCCCCTCCCCGTCGCGCTGTCTCCGCCCCCGCCGCCTCCGCCCCGCCCCGCCGTGTGAGGCGGCCGCGGGAGGGAAAGGGGGCTCCCCCCACCCTCGTTGTTCCCTCCCCACCCCCTCCCCGCTCCGTTCCCCGCCGCAGCTGGCCCGCATGCCTGCGGAGGGGCGGGAGGCGTGCGCGCCCGCCCGCGGAGTGGAGGAAAAATAATAAGAGTTAAAAATAATAATAATAGTAATGCGGGAGAACCGGCACTTCCCCACCCCCTACCCGGCTCCCTCCTTGCACTCGGGGAACGATGCCCGCCCGGGGGTGGCCGTTGGCGTTAGCCCGGCGGTGACCGAGGGGATGCAGGCGGGTGGTAGCAGGGAGCCCCGTCCCCTCGGGTCGCCGCCGGGGTAACCCGCCCTCTCTCCCTTCCTCCCCCGCGTAACCTGCGCTGTGTTTTGAGCGCCGGGGAAACTTCTGCTACAACAACCACCACCGCCCCCGGTGGGGAGCGGGAAAGGGCGGCCGCCCGAGCCCGCCAGGGGTGCCGGTCGCGGTCTCCGCCGCCGTGCAGAAATGCGGGATTCCCGCCTATTTGGTTATTGTTGAATTTTAAAAGCCGTACCGGGGCTGCCTCACTGTCCTTCTTTCCCCCCACCCCTCCAACTACCTTTCGCGAGCTCAAGGCTTGGCACGCACCGAGGGCTTCCCCGCACACACACCCCCTTCGCACCCTGCCGTTACGCAGACAACCCCCGCCCGCGGGCATCAGGGCACCTCTGCCTGCCAACCCCCCCGCCGCGCGGTCCCGCCGCCAGGTAATGGGGCACGGGCGCAGCGACTGAGGGGCACCTGCCACACTCAAGATGGCGCCGAGAGCCCTTCGCGGGGCAACCACACGGTTTTGCGACCCCCAGAGAACCGCTCCGCGCCCCGTAAATGCCCCACGGGCGAGCCAGATCCAAGCGTAATCGCATCATGGTGGGAAAGGCACGAAGGAAAGGGCGAGGGGGATGAGGAAAAGTACCCCCAGACGGAGCAGCACCTCTGCCACACTCAACATGGCCGCCGGGCCGAGGCAGTAGCTGGCCGAGCCTGTCCTCGGAGGGCGGGATATAGTGATCGAAGGATGTTGATTGGTTCACAGTGCGGAGCGAACGCTGTGCTGACGCTTTGCGGCTTCCTATTGACTGATTCGCCTGTCTGTCTAAAGCGGAGTAGTTTTGAAAACCCGGAGCGGGAGCGGGCGGAGTGCTGGACCGGAGCGGGGACCACCTGGCAGGAGCTACAGAGCACTCTGCAGGTGCGTGACCCCCGGAAAGCTGCCGCGGGTAGAGGGTCAGCTTCTCCCGGCTGCTAGGAGCTGGCCTCTCCGTGAGTTCCCCCTCTCCGTTCCCAGGTTCAGGAGAGCTGCGGAGAAGCCATGGCAGCCCCTGCACCACCTGGCACCAGGCATCACACACACAAGGTGTCATGGCGCCAGCTTCCTGCACCCTATGCGCTTTTGGTAGCTGGACGGTGAGGCCACAGGGCACCTTTTCCAGGACCAAATACACCACCCCCAAAGCATAATAACACCACAAACAGGCTTGTTGGTGTCTGGTTGCACCATCGAGCATTTTACTTCAGCATCTTGTCTCTCGTGGGAGCAACCCTGAAGTGATGATGGTGATGGAAGGGGGTGGGGTGGGGCGGGGTTATAGGGCTGGAACAGGAGTGGGAAAGACCTTGGCAGCTGAGACCTCATGTCAGCCACTGATACTCCAACTGACCTTGCACTAGGTCTGGGCATCCCCCAGCACCTGGGGCTGCCTCACCAGCTGTGACCTGAGCCAAGTGCTGCTGGGGTGAAACTCTCACTTTGCATCACATCTGGTCTCAGCACAACGGTGCCCCAATGACAGCTTTTGGGCACTACCAGCAAGCCAGTGTGTAGTCAGGAGAGGCCTTTTGGGGACAATGAATTTCTCACATTGGTTATCCCACTCTGACCTGGCGGTGGAGCCAGGTGGGAGCTGAGCAAAAGCCTCTCCACATGCTTGGCGTAAGGAGAGGGCTGTGGAAACTGGGAGTTCTGGTTGCTGCTGGCTACGCCTCATGCTTGGTGTGTTCAAGACAAGGGCAGCTCCTGTCTACTGGAGGAGGCACTCAACAGCGACTGTGGGTTTGGGGCAGGTCACTAATAGGGCTGGAGACTGGAGCGCCCTCTGCCACAGTCAAGCAAGTGGCTGGCAGACAATGAGGCTAAATTCGTCCAGAAGAGGAAAGAAAAAAGCCCAACAACCTATCGCAGCCCTAAAATAAAACACTTCTGCTATATAACTTGGCTTTAATGCGTGCCTTCTCCTCCAACCATGTATGTTCCTTCGGACTTGGGGTTCCCACGTCTCACGTACAGTTAAAAGGACATGTGGGATATCTGGGCAAGAAAAGCAGGAATCCCCAAGGGATGATCACACTAGGATCCCACAGAAGACAGAAAGAGAGAGAAGGAAAAAAGAAAAAAAAAAAAACAAAAACAAAACCCAAAACCCAAACAAACAAACAAACAAACAAAAAAACACCAAAACCACCGAAGCCTGGAGTGGAGGCAAAACCGCCTTAAACCATTCTGTGTCAGAAATCCACATATAGCCCCTTGCTGCCATCTCTCCGTGCAGCAGGACAGCCCAGCTGGTGAGTGCCCTTCTGCACAAAACAGAGAAGAAACAGGCTCAGCTCAGCGTTTTATGCTTCAGCAGTCTGAAAAGAAACCACCAAGAAAACACTGTTGCCTGTAAAAGGCAGCTTCTGCTTTACCTCTTCTCCACCCGTCCCGCCGGCCAGAGCTTGGGAGCGGCTCCACAGGGAGCAGCAAGAGGAGGGGTAGGAGGGTGGAAGGGGACTTTGCAAAAGTGCACAGGCACCAGGGACAGAAGTTTCCAGGGCTGAGATCTGCCCGGGTCCTCACTCTGAGGAAGGCAATCTCTTTGGCGAATGAGTTGAGGTGCTGGAGGAAGGCGGTAGGAGTTCTCCCTCCTCATCAGCCGTTTCCCTAGCTCAGCAAGTAGCAGCCTCTCTAATCCCCAGCGAAGATCCTGCTGCTCGGGCGATTATTTCATCGCGGCAAGCTGCTCCTCGGAGGAAATTCTCATTACCCTCTTCGGAGAGGCAGGGGAGGGGCGACTGTCACTCAGCTGCTCTGGAAAAAACAGAGGGATGAGCCTGCAGCATCCCCGGGCTCTGGCACATGAGATGTGGTAGTGTTTCTAGGTCAGGCTGGTGATGCGGGATCTGCAGCCGGCAGAGATGACATCCTGACTGTTCCTTCTGTTCCTCGACGGCCCACGCGGGGGCCGTGGCTTCTTGGACTTTTGCTCTGCGGGGCCTGGACGTTCACTGCTGGGGAGGGGCTGGAAGGTGATGAGGAGGTGGGAAGGCGATTTCTCTGCACTCAGGGGAGGGAATGAAGGTGTGTAGAATGCTGGGGCTGGCTCATGGGTCCAAAAACCGTTTTCATGAGACTGTTGGGCCAAGGCTGAGATCTTGCCACGGGAGGCAGAGACTGCCCTTGGAGAGCACCATCCACCCCAACCCAGAGTAGGGCTGAAGAGGTCACCCTTCTCCCCACACCCCATGCTGCTGCTCCTCCATCCATCCTTGTGAACCACGTAAACAGGAGGGAGCAGGTCCCTGTGGTGCACTCTAATTAAGGGATGGAGACACCGACCTTGCCTTTCCCCAGAGGATTGCAAAGGCCCAGCCGGGCCCCACACTTCAGCTCATGGCCGTCCCTGCTCTGACACGCGCTCTGCCCCCTGCGTTACAAAACCGGGCTCTGACTCACTGCCCTTTCCCAGCCTGCTGCTCACGGAGCCTGGAGACACTTGCAGGGATGCCTCAGAGGGAGGTAGGGCATCTGCTCTGCACCTCACTGCTGGCACCCAGGGCAGGACATGGTAGGCAGGACACGGCACTGTCCTGCCAGCATCCCTGTTGGGTCTCTGCATTGAGCGCCACCGTGAGGACAACTTCCTAAGGGGTTATTCCCTGTGACTGCAGGATATCTTAAAGTGAGTGTGATGTTTCCAATTCCCATGACCTCACCTGGCAATGACACTGTGGTCCCTTGATGGCCAAGAACCTCACTGGCTCCTCCACAGCTCTGGGAAGCTGCTAACCCATCCAGTTGAGAGGTGGTGGCAAGGGATCACACTTTTCTGCCTTTCTTGGCTGGGTGCTGCCAGGAGCCAAGGCCAGGTTGAGGGCAGCCATACAGCCTGGTACTGCTGCTGATTCTGCTCTTGTCTATGGGAAGCATGCGGACATGATGAGAGGTCAAGGGGACCATCCAGTCTGGAATGCTGGCATTTCCAGGGAGCCCACAACAGGAGGAGAGTACTCAGCATCACCTCCCTGGCTGTTAAGGGCCAGTGTCAGTGATGCCATAACCCAAGAGGCAGTATTCAAATCCTTGCCCTTGCCTGCCTGTGTGCCAGTATGACGCCAGCTTGAACCTGGCAAGCTGCCAGGACCCCATAGCTGGGTTTTAAGGCAGCATACCTGATTATTGCCTTTTTCAAGGGAAGGGTGAGGTGGGCATCAGGGCAGCCTGCCCCAGAGGCAGGAGGAAGGGACCTGTGCCCCAAGGTGTGGGCTTGGTGAAGCTGGAAAACAGTTGTTTCTCTCTTGTAATGAGTTTTCTCTATTTTCCCCCTAGTTGTGAAGGCTGGTTGTGACTAGGAGCCTGAATGAACAACACTGTGGATCAGACTCAGGGGCAAGGGCCTATCACACAGAGATTACACACCCACACCCTGCCCCAGGCCTGGGCCTCGGGCCAGAGATGTGGTTTTGCTCCTCAGGGCTCCCGTCCCACTGCTAAAAGTGATGTGCGGAAGAGGTTTAAATGGTGAGAGAGAGAGGAAGGTGGGAGGGAAGAGGCGAGGCCAGATTCTCTTTGCTCCCTGCCTCTCCCAGCCCTTTGCAAGCATGGCATCTTTGCAATGTCCTCAGGAGGACAGAAAACACCCCCTGCACATGCCCAAGGCTGGATGTGTGTTGGGGCAGGGATTGATGCATGATGTGGCCAGCCCTGGGCACAAAACCCTCTTCCTCCATCTGTCCCCAGCAGGACACCCCTCAGTGCCACCCCATGGGAGTCCCCATCTGATTGGGCCACCCTCTTACCCCCAGAGGGACATTGGGCACTGGTGGGCGTCATCCTGCAGGGACAATGCATGGAGAACCAACACTCCTTCATCTCATCCCTCCTTGCCGTGTCGGCACACCTGGGAGAAGACAGACACACACATACACACACTCACAAAACCAACCCCAAATCTGGATCAGTATCAGAGAGAATTAATTACTGGCTCATGCATATTCAGATGAGAAACTCAACTGAACCTGGCGGCAGTTCGGCGCCTGGGGCGGCCCTGGAAAGGAGAATTCCTCTGGAGAGATATAAATCACCGCTCCCCTCTATTGCTTCCCCCATGGAGCGCTACCTCCTGGGGAAGTCTGAACCTTGATTTCCCTTTTTCCTCCTCCTTCTTCGTTTTCAATCTGCGCGGGGCCCCTGTAATTACAATGGGCTGCTTTAGGGCTTGAGTTATTTATTGGGTAACAGCGACACACCTACCTGGCTCCTGCCGCCTGCCTGCCTGCCTGCCTGCCCGCCCGCGTGTCACAGCTTGTCCTGGCTACCCAGCAGTGCCTGCCGTGCCGCGCTGTGCCGCGCTGTGCCGTGCTGCGTCACGACGTGCTGCTTTAGCTCGAGACAGCACAGGCAGCAGCAGCAGCAAACAGGGACCACCAGCCTTAAGTGATCCACTGAAGACACATCCATAGTGGTGTGGCCACACTCCGGGCTTATTGCAAAACACCACCTTGTGCACACGAGTGTGTGGTGCTGCAGCGGGTGGTGGATGCCACCTAAGCTCACGCTGGTTGTGAAATCTTTGGCTCCATTTTACAGGTGGGAAAAGTGCGCCATGGAGCGGGGAGGTAATTTGCCTGGGCTCATCCCAGGAGATTGAAAGAACCCAGACCTCTGGCCAATGTGCAGTTAGGCTGGGCAAGAACATGCCGGGCGAAGTGCTCAACTCAACACTCTGGCTGGTGGGACCCATCCCCTCTGCCTCTGCTTTGCTTCCCTGTGGAGATCCTGTGCCCGACCCTGGCTCCACATCCAACCGGCCAGCCCTGCTCCCCCATTGTGCAGGCTTGTGTGTTTGAAGGAGACGAGCACCAGGGGCTGGAGACCACATGGCTGGAGGGAATTAAATAATTGATGGACCAGAAGTCTCGAACAGCTACCAAATCTCCAGGGACATCATTTGAGAGGCAAGACAGAACCCTGGACAAGCCCCTTTTCTCTGATACGATGCCAACATGTCTCACTCCTTTCTTGGCCTTCTGGTGGGCTGAAGAGCTGTGATGGGAGCGTTCCTCCATTTGCTTTGCCTCCCAGCTCACCCCGCTGTGCTGCTGGACAGCTGGAAGGCCTGGCCCTCTTCCAGCCAGGCGGGGCTGAGCTGCAGAGAAGGAGGCCACCGCTTCCAGGCTGAAACCCTCCTGCATGGGATGGCTCCCACTGAGCAGCACCCTCAGAAACATCAGGCTGAGCAGAGGGGAGTAAACAAACTTATAAAATCAAGGCAAGTGCCCACCTCTTCCCCATACAAGCGCATGGGGCCACCAGAAAGCAGTAAGATCCACACTGCAAAGGGGACAGCTCTTCTGCCACAGCCAAGCTGTGGCCTTTTTGCTGTGGGAGCATGGAGAACAGCTATAAAATCTACATGAGAAAAGCAACTGGATAAATTCATCATAGGAATAGGAAGAAATTAAACACAGTGCTCCTGTTCCCTACTCTAGAGGCCACTTAGCTCCAAAACCTTGGCAAGTGGGAGAGGATCACTGCCCTGCAACCCAGTTCCTAGCCCCTGCCCTGAGCATCAGGCCAGAGAGATTTGCCGTTTGCTGCTGGCACAGCCGCGCCAGGCACCAGGAGGTCGCAAGGCAAGAGAGGCAGCCCAGGTGCTATGGCCGCAGCCATGTGGATCCTGGACATCTGCCTCCCAGGGTCTCTGTGGTGGGAGGGAAGAGTCTTTCTCACCCAAAGCAACGATGCAGAACTGCCACAGGATCTGTCAGGCTGCAGTGTGAAGCATCAGCCTGCGCTAGACGTATTTGTCGATATTTAACCTACCAATAAAAGCAGTGCATGACCAAACTGAATATTTCATTTAATATACACTAACCAGGGGCCAGTTGGCATTTCACCCAATGGAAAATATTTGCAGCCTTCTCTCTCTTTTTAACTGATTTTTTTTTTTTTAATTAAAAGGTTTTGATTTTTTTCCCCTTGGGATTTATTCACATATTTTTCCTCCTTTTTTCCTTTTTTTTCTTTCTTTTTTTAAAATATTTTTTCTTTTTTCCTTTTTACTTTTTTTTTCCCCTTTTTTATTTTCCTTTTTTCTTTCTTCCTTCCCCCTTTTTTCCTTTTTTTCTTTTTTTCCTTTTAACTATTTTCCTTTTTTCTTTTTCCCCTTTTTTTTTTTTTTTCCTTTTTTTCTTTTTTCTTTTTTTCCCCTTTTTCCTTTTTTCCTTTTTTTCCTTTT
Source organism: Picus viridis (assembly GCA_033816785.1). Taxonomy (NCBI): domain Eukaryota; kingdom Metazoa; phylum Chordata; class Aves; order Piciformes; family Picidae; genus Picus; species Picus viridis. The sequence goes on from CM066589.1 coordinate 27,424,383, forward strand.
TTCCTTTTTTCTTTTTTCCTTTTTCTTTTTTTTTTTTCCTTTTTCTTTTTTCTTTTTTTCCTTTTTCTTTTTTCTTTTTTCCTTTTTCTTTTTTCTTTTCTCTTTTTTTTCTTTTTCCCCCTTTCCCCCTTTTTTTTTTTTTCCTTTTTTTTTCTTTTTTTTTTTTTTTTCTTTTTTTTTTTTCCTTTTAGGTGCTGCTGTTATGATCTGAAAATTATGATTTTTCATTTACCAGCTCAGGAGGGTAATGAACAAGCTACTTAAATAACCATTTGGACAAGTATTGCAAAAAAAAAAAGAGAGAGAGAGAAGAAAAATCCATTTCAAATCCTCAGAAATAGCGCCCCCCACCCCCTTTCCACCAGCATCAGTAATTTGCAGAAGAGCTGTTTCTTCTCCCCCCCCCCCCCCCATCCCCCAGTATACTACATGAAACAGTTGAAAGTGTTTGAAGCTGGCGAGAAAAGCATTTCTAGCTACTGATGTCATGAAAACAGAAATTGGCAGATTTTTCACGCTGGGTCAACGTGTAGCGATAAGCACAATGCCATACCTTTAGGAGCAGTATTTGTTGGTAAACAGATGGGAAGCAGCCTACAGTGTCCGTAGTCAGTAATGTACAGCCAGTGTGCGTGTGGTGGGGTTTCTGTCGGAGCAATGGATTGTGCATCTTCTTGGCACAGCCTGGACCGTCCTGTGTGCAAGGCACTGTTGAGCCTGTTGTAGGCAAAACACACAGCGTGGAGAACTGCAATGAGTTATTTAGAGAGCATCCTTGTTCGCCTCTCTTAAACTGCCCATTGACTCATTTCTGCTGCTCCCCTTTCAAGCGGCCGGAGGAATCCTTCCTATTTTCCACGCCAAATATAGCAGTTTTTCCAGAAATGCTCAAACACACCAGCCAGGAAGTTTCCCCCTCTCTGAATGAGTCACTGGAAGTTCAGGCTGCAGTTTCATGATTGCTTCAAGCCGATCGAAATCTGTGTGGCTGCCAAAACGGAGCCATCCAGCCCTGCTCAGTGAATGGCCTCGCTCCCTCCTTGTGCAGGAAGAGTTAGATGAAGGAAGGGCTTGCACTGAAAACAAACCCTGCTCATTAGGTGTTTTTTTTTTTTTTTTAGAGAAGGGCTGATTATCAACCAAATCATTTGACCAACTTGTCTCATGGCTCTGCAGACTTGGGAGGAGGCTTGTCTGATCTGCAAGGTGTGTTATAAGGATGCTCCTTACATCAGAATGACTAAAAGCACAGGCAAAGTGGGGGACATGCCCTGCCCATGGAGTGATGGATATGTGTCCCCTGTGTCACACAGCTCAGCTGCAAAGCTGATGTGGGCCTCTAACCCCGGGATGGGGACAGGGAAGTTTCCTACTGAGATGTGATTTTTCTTGGGTGCCATTTCTCAGATTCATGATAAGGATGTGACAGGCGATATTGAGACCAATCTGTATCTCAGGACTGGCCTAGCCCCTGCTAGAGGATGCTGCTCAGACATCCTGCTTCAGTGGAGACACCTCTGATATGCAAGTTTTGGAGAAGAGGGCTATTTCAACATCTTATTTTGGGGGCAAGACTGCTCTCCTCCTGCTTCTTCTCTCCTTTCCATCCTCCCACATTTCTGCAGCATTTTTCCTAGCAACTTTCCACATTGGTTTCCAAAGCAAGGGAGCCTTCCTTCCATTTCTGCTGCCCATTCCCTTCCCATCATTGCAAACTCACGGGTCAAAGTTTAAACAAATCTGATGGGGAGAGGAAAGAGTGATGCTAGACCTTCTTGCAAGTGCCCTGGAAGCAAGTGGCTAAGCAGAAGAGGGATGCTCACTGGCACCCCACCAAGAGAGAGCCCATTGTAGAGCCAGGCCTTTTGTTAGTCACCAGAAAATCCACTCCAAGAACCACAGCTGAAGCATGGTTCTTAAAGCTGAAATTTTCCCAATGCTGCTCATCCCTGGGGATGCACCTCAGCTTCTCCCAGCTTCACTGGGCATCATCCTGCCCTTTCCTTAATGGGCATGGGGCAAACATCACTCTTGCAAAGTTCATGTCCTGGCCAGTCTGGGGTTTTAGGGCTGCAGTTTGCTCCCAGCGCTCCAGCATGGGTAAACCAGCCTGATTTACAGCATGTTTCCGGAGCTCTCAAGAGAAGCAGCTTTCATGGCTGGGGGATCCCCTTGGCTCTATGAACTGCCTTTAAGAAAGGGTAACTGAGGCCAGCAAGTGTCTTGCCAGGTGGTATGGGTTTGATACATAGGAGCTCTCATCACTGGTGGAATATTGCTGGAGATCAGCAAAGCAGCAGAGGTTAAAACTCCCTGCTCTAGAAACCTGCCTTATTTTTTTTTCCTCCTCCCAACATTTGTTTTGTGGGGTTTTTTGTTTGATTGTTTGGGTTCTTTTGTTGGTTTTGGGGTGGGTTTGTTTGTTTTGTTTGTTTTTCAGAGACAATGCTCACCTCTTTGCAGAGAAGCCTTTCTGATGGGCAAATTCTCTGCCTGCTTTGGAAAGGCCTCTGGTCTCCCTCTCCCTCCTCCAAGGAAGCCTCGTGGCCAGAGTTTGCTCCCACTGGCCCTGATCCAGTCAGGCACTTACTCAGATCACTGCTCCAACTCGGAAGCCAGTGGATCCTTCCCAGGCTGCCCTGGGGACTAGCAGGTTTTCCTGCCCCATCTCCTGGAGAAGCTGGGGAAGGGAGGGGGGCGTCCAAGCTAGGGCCAGAGCTGGCTCCAGCACCCATCTGTGGATGAACTATTAGAAGCACTAAGGTAGTTCTTCCCTACTCTCTATGGGACACTTGCTGTCCCCAGGTGTTGGCACTGCAGGGTGGGTGGCAAAACTATCAGGGAGGGACAGTATCTCCTGGCCAGTCCAAGCTGGAAATCTGCCCACAGGCAGTGGCAGGCAGCTGGGCAGTCCTGGTGCTAGGTGGGACAGCCCCATCATGGACTGCTGGCTGCCGCCAAGGAAAGTTCCTTCTTCCAAGGGCTCTGTTTCCTATCTCCAGCATTTTCCATCTGCCAGGGACACCAGGGTCAGGACTCACCCTTGCTAGGAGAGCCTCTAGACAGGATGTGCTGCCATCTCTCTTTGCCTTCCTTCTCCCCAGGGTCCTTAAGAGATGTGGCAAGGAGCCACCATGCTGAAACTGTGATTCCCTTGGGTCCCTGCAGCTCCTGCCCTGCTATGGGGATGTTTTCCTACACAGGGAGCCAGGCAAGTGTTTGAACAGAGACCGTTCCTCCCAGATCTGAGTGATTCTGGATATGGAGACATGGTTTGAGGAAGGCACCCTGCAGTGCTCCCCTCTCCATTATTTATCTGTGTTGGGACCCAGCAGCTTAACTCAAGAAGGCATCTTGGCTGCCCCTTTGTGTCCCCCTGCAATGGGGGCCTGGGTGAGATACATGAACTGCTCTGGCTAGACATCTTGAGGCAGCCAAATTCCACAGTTGAGAGCTGTGATGGGTGTCTGCTTCGAAAGAACATGTTGGGAGCCAAGACCAAGTAGCACCAAATGGTGCCGCTGGGGGCTGAGGCTGGTCTGCATATGCTGAGATCAGCACAGCCCTTGTTCTGCTACCTTTCACCTCTGACGTGTGGCATTCACCCCGGAGTCAAACCTTCCTAAGGCCACGGCAGCAGGGTCTTAGCACCCCCCCCCCCACAAGCTGGGGATGCTTTGGCACACATGATGCTCTGAAAACCCATCCAGAGGAGGGGATAAGGGACAGCCGGGGAGCAGGATGGCACTGAGCACTTGAAGGTCAGCCTCTACAGACAGATGACTTCAGGGGATGCTAAGCCCTTCCTGCCAGCTGCCCCTGCGTTGAACAGGCTCTGCCTGTGCTGGGGGTAGTGGGATCCCTGTGGCCCCTCCAGTGAGCTGCCTCCTCCCATGCGCAGCCGCCCCAGCAGAGCAGCCTGGGCTGGGCAGTGGGGGCCGCAGGACGGAGCGGAAATGAGGCAGCTGAGGCCCTGCGGATCTGCTGTTTATCTCCACACCGCTCGCGCGCCCTCGGTCGGGCTCCGGAAGAGTAAATCACCCCCGGCCTTCCCCAGCCATGCCTCTTCCACCCTGCCTGGGACAATGCGGGTCCCTACCAGTGCTTCCCACACCCCACACATCCCACAGCAGTCAAGCCCGGACTGAGATCCGCTCCCTTAGCGTGGCTGAGACTCCGCTCCCAATCCCTGCCTGAGCCACGCGGGCTTTGCCCCGGGATGTGAATTTGGGTGCTGGAATTTATCCGCGACTGTTTTGGCTGTGGCTGAACTCCACCTCCAGGCAATGACATGTTGTTTCCATAGTAGCTAATGGACTGGAGATGGAAGGGGGGAAACACATACTTGCACTAAAAAGGGACTCGTGAGTAATGTGGTTGCTCCCAGCGCAGAGTAGGAGCAACTTTCTAGCACTCGACTGAGCCCCTCCTTCGCCCGGCGCCTGTAAAGTGTCAAGAGGAGAATGTGTGTGTGCAGAGCTGTGCAGCAGCAGGCAGGGGCGGGGTCTATGTGGGTTCTGGGGGGTTCAGGGGGCACAGTGCCAGGGAGGGGTTGTGCAGGACAGTCTGTGCAACGAGAGGGGGGATGTGGTGAGCAACAGAGCCCATAAGGAGGGTGCAGCGCAGATGGCGGGGACACACATGGGTGGCACGTGTCTGCTGGGGTGTCTGAGCCCTTTTGCGTGCAGAGAGCAGTTCCCAGATGGAGGAAGGAGCAGCCCTGGGCAGACTAGCACTGTGGTGGTCTCCCAGAGTGGAGGCTGAAGTGTGGTTGGGGCAATGCAGGCCACAGGTATCAAAAGACTGTGATCATCCATGGGACAATTAAAGGTGACAAGGACAAATTCTGGAAGGTGCAAAGAGGCAATGGTTAGGTCTCAGTGTGAGAACAGGGGCTCAACCCCAGCTCTGCTGCTGCCACCCTCACAGCCTCCCAACTGTCCCCAGGTCTCACAGTTCTCCAGGATCACGGAGGACTGGATTTTTGTCCCATGCTGAAGCCCCAGGCTCCTCCCAGCCATCTGGGTGCATCACCATGGGGCCACCACCCTTTGACGTTTCCATTGCACTCAGCTACACCATGGACCAAATCTACCCCAGGGGGATAACAGCTCCACTATCCATGTGTAAATGGAGGGCAGCTCCTGGGGACATCCCCGTGCCCATCTCTGGCTGGCAGCCCTGGCCATATCCCTGCACCTTGGTTGCTGTTACAGCATTTTTCTTCCACTTGCATGTTCCCCTGCTTGTTTGGTTGCGTAGCTCCTGCCGTGTCCGGCTCTTTGTGTTGTTTGCTGTTAAGTAAATCACTGGCAGCTCCCCAGAGCGCGGGGTAATGGCAGGATAATTCCCAGCAAGACCCTGGTAATTCAGTTGAAGGAAAGCAGAGCAGAGGAAAACAGCACTATTAGCCATTATCCTGGCCTCTCAAAGGCCTCCTTGCCTGCAGAAATGCTGCATGGTGTGGCAGGCATGCCTGCCATGGCTCCTAGACGCTGCGGGCCATGGGAGGGCTGCAAGCAGCAGAGAAGGCCAGGTTTTAGCCTTCTCATGCCAGCCTTCTCATACCAGCAGATGAAATGCAGGCAGGCAACTGTGCCTGCCTGCCATGGGCACAAGTGGGTTGATGTCAGTCCCAGGAAGCGCACCCTGAGAACAGGAGGAAGACAGTACAAAAGTGTCCATCAGGCAGTGCAGCCCCACAGGATGCTCCAGCTTTGGGTCTCCCACCAAGCACATGGAATGCATGTCAGGCTGAGATCTTGAGCTGCAGGTGTGACCCTTTGGCCAAGATGTACTGGGCACCTGCCATGCTGCCAGTGGAGGTCTGGTAGTTGGAGCAGGGAAGAGGACAGTCACAGTGCTCTGCCTTCCACAGTATGGTGGTGGCTGTTCTGGACCTGGGGAAGCTTTGTCACCTTCATCAGCAAGGATAATGTCCTTTCTCAACAGCCTTTCACACCTCCCTGTTGTTGGGACACTGATCCTGGCTGGGGCTCACTGGAGACCAAGAACAGGGTTTCTGCCAGAAGTTTTCCAGGGGCAGCTCAAGGACCAACCCTGCTCCACTGAGCCACTCCACATCCACATCTGTCTGTCAATGCCAAAGAGCTTCACCTGGGCTTTTCAAAGAGCTCCCATCTGTGTTTCTGAGTTGTGTGGGTGTGTGACACAGTGGGGGAACAGACCCTCCAAAGAACTTTGCAGGGGGCTCAAGGTAATAGGCTCTCTGCAGAAGCTGCCTGCCTTCTTCCAGCTCTTCAATGGGGGCACTGAGCTCCTTGCAAACCTGCCCCTGAAGTGGCTGCTGGCGCTTCTGAGAGAGGTCTCTGTTTGCAGAAGTGCCAAACTTCCCCCCGTTGAGCCTCACAGATGTGGGAGGGAGCCTGCAGCCACCACCAGCAGCCCCCTGCCTGGCTCCCCACTCCAGCAGGCAGGGAGGGCGAGGTGTGCTCCTGCTACACCCAACCTTAGGCTCACAGCCCTCGGCATGCTCACACACACAGAGGGGCACCCACACAGGCAGGAATGCGGACACAAAGGGGCATGCACGTTGAGCTAGAGAGGCGCAGGTTTCCTGATGCCTCCCCTTGGTTGGCTTTAGAGCAAACCCTCGGCTTTGTTGGGGGCAATAAAGGCTTCCAGGCCAGCCTTGTAGTAAAAGCAGTAAACTTCAAGGGGAAGCCTACTTCAAGGGGAAGCCGCTGCCTGACAAAGGCTTTCCCTCTGCTCACTTTATGCATGTGCACATTTGGTGCTGATTAAGTGTGTGGGACTGCAGCTCCGAGCGCGTGGGGCAGCTCGGCTCTAGAGCACCCGCAGATGCACCCACCCCCACTCTGCACACCCACTCGTAACCAGGTTCCCCTTCTCAGCAGCCAAGTGGGTCTGGGAGACCCTCCCTGAAGTGCCATGCTTTTGGTTGCCTTCCCACACGCCCCGTAAGAGTGGCAAGCCCCTGGAAGAGAGCTGCGTTTTGGTAGTCCAGGCCTGCATGTGTTTCACAGCGATGCTTCTTCCTCTGTGCTCCTGCAGAGGGAAACAAATGGCCCAGGAAACAGAGGGGCTTGCAGAGAGGTTTGGAGCAGCCTGTCCTTCTTGGAGATGTGGGTTCCACTGTTTTGGGCTGTCTTTGAGGAGGTCCTAGGAGCATTATGGTTGCCCTCAAATGTTGTATGTCAAAGGAACAGATTATGGCTCTATCCTTGGCTTTCAGGCTCTACCACAGCTTCACACCACAGAGCACCTAAAGAGAAGGAGAGTTTGAGTTTGCCTCAGTAAAGATGTCAAAAGTTCCTCCTTTTGGAAACCAAGGGCTTGCTTCCATTTCAAAGATGCAATGATCATTTCTGTGACAGTCTCAAGGGCCAAGTGCTCACCCTTAGCTCCTGTGGCCTCCAACCCTGAGATGCCGGTGTGGAAAGCACAGGACAGGTTTGACGCACACTGTGCGAGTCACTGGACGTAACTGTGCTCACTGCTGCCTCCTCAGGGCTGAAGTCCTCACGTCCAGGGTGCTGTGCTGCTGTGGGACAGCCAGAAGCAGCGGTGAGAAAGGGAGGAGATGTCAGAGATGTGGCCACATCCAGAGGGACAAGATGAAGTCTGCCAGCTGGAGCAAAGTTTTCCTGGGAGGTGTTTCAAGGTGATAATTGAAGGTGAGATTTTACCACCTCTATTATAACCACCTAATACCAGGATGCACGTCTCCTGTGAGGACTGCCTGAGAAAATTGGGGTTGTTCAGTTTGGAGAAGGCTCTGAGGAGACCTTATTGTGGCCTTCCAGCATCTGAAGGGGGCCTACAAGAAAGCCGGGGAGGGGCTTTTAGGGTGTCAGATAGTGATAGGACTAGAGTGAACGGATCCAAGCTAGAGGAGGGGAGATTTGAATTAGACAGCAGGAAGAAGTTCTTCACCATAAGGGTGGTGAGACACTGGAACAGGTTGCCCAAAGAGGTGCTAGAAGCCCCATCCCTGAAAGTTGTTAAGGCCAGGCTGGATGTGGCTCTGGCCAGCCTGGTCTAGTGTGTGGTGTCCCTGTCCATGGCAGGGCGGTTGGAACTAGATGATCCTTGAGGTCCCTTTCAACCCTAACAATTCTGTGATTATCATCAAGCAGGATGGAGAACTACCTTCAGTGCATAATTCACCCTTCCACTTTTCACCAATCTTAATATGTTAGTGACCTTCCACCAAGTAGCAAGGAAAAGGAGGTGCTCTATGTCCAGAGGTAACTCTCAGTTAATGAACCATCACAAGACAATAGGTTGTGTCACTTGTAAGAGGGCAAATCTGGCTCAGCTGCCATAAGGCACATGAGTAGCTCTGATTGAACAGGACTCTGCATCAGAGCAGGGGCTAGAATTTTGAGAAGGTGAGACCAGGCTGAGACCTCCAAGGAAAGCTGTGTTTGGTCTTTGAAGCTGGTGTCAGTTCCACACACATGCCAAACATATCAGAGAGGCTCCCAGGTCTTCGCTGAATCTGGTCCTGGATTAGCCACACTTTGGATCTCCAGCCATGAGTGTTTCACACTACATATTAAGGGATCCCTTGAAGGTAGAGAGGAGGACAAGCTGGATGAGCTGTTTCCCCAACCTAGGGAGCCCATTTGCTCACCTCTGGGATTTGGTGAAGCAGGTGGAGGTGCAGTACATCTAGAAGGATTAGACCAGAAAGAATGGCTACCCCTCCCACGTGGCTTCTTTTACACCACAAGCCATTGTATTTTGCCCACTTACTCCTACAGTGGATGTGAAATCAAACACCTCTTCCAGAGGGGAACCAAATCTTGATCTGGAGATAAACTTGTAGAGTCTCAATCTCTCAGTAGCTGGTTAGTTCTGATGATTAGTCATGCTTCTTGTTGAGGAGGCTAGATAATTTCTAATGTGGGTTTACCCTGGCTTTGGAATTTAGCCACTGGTTTGTTGCCTGTATTAAAGCATTTAGCATTGAAATGGAGGCAATTAGGCTCCTGAGAGCATGTTAACTTTAGGGGCAATGATTTTGAAACTAGGGTCAATGATTTTTGAACTAGAGCAGGGTAGATTTAGACTAGACATTAGGGGGAAGTTCTTTACTATGAGGGTGGTGAAACACTGGAATGGGTTTCTCAGAGAACTTGTTCATGCCTCATCCCTAGAAGTGTTTAAGACCAGGCTGGATGAGGCTTTGAACAACCTGATCTAGTGGGAGGTGCCCCTGCCCATGGCGGGTGATTGGAACTAGGTGATCTTTAAGGTCACTTCCAACTCAAGCCACTCTATGATTCTAAAACCTTCAACTCCTAGTTCAGGGTTTTGTCAGTCTACAGGAAAGAATCATAGGACCTTGGATGAAGACTAAGGCAGAAACAAAGGCAACAAAACAACCTCTCAGTGTATAAAGGTGCTACATTAAAACGTGTGTGGATGGAGCAACAAGGATATTATTTTAGCATCAGTTATCCTCCTGAGACATTAACACAATCAGGCTGTAGGAACACCACCTTCTTTAAGGCACTCGTGAGATCAAGCACCAGTAGTGACACATTAAGTGGCCCTAACGCTTCTACTAATGTGGAACTGATATGAATGTGGTGCTAGCCAGCAGAGGTAGGTATCCCAGGTATGTGCTGTGGGATACCTTCTTGGGGTATGTTGAGATGAATATGCATGTTTGGATTGCTGTAGGGGATCAAAGGGCGTGTCTGAGGGTTTTGTTTCCCAGGGTGAGGTCTCGACACCTGTGGTGCATCCTCCTTCTGCCAAGCTAGAGGTATTGGGAACCCAATGAGAAATGGCTGGAGGTTTAACTTTGTTAGAACGTGTCCTTCACGGCGGCAACAGGCTGTCGAGTTTGTCTCGTTGGTTTCTCCTCTCTAAATGTTCAGTGTTACCTACAACAACTGAAATTAGCTTTCCTGTGGCCTTAGGAAAACACTCATACACTTCTTAATCTCTGTTTCATTTAGATAACCAGACTAGACTTGTGTGCTCTTGTTTTCTCCCATGCTCGAGCTTCCTTGTAGTGATTCTCTTCTACAGCTTCTCCCATGTTTTATCTCCATTAAAAACCAAACAAGATGAAATAAAACAAAACTGAAAAGCACAGGCAGGACTTGTGCTTCAGCTGTTTAAACATCCAAAAAATGTGCTACTCCTTTTAGTCCCATATCACAGTAGAAGTTCTAGTTGAGGGGGTCACATACTCTGAACCTTTTAGTCTTCCCCCTCTGCACATGAAGACCACAGCATGATCCTTGCTCCTTCCATTTAAGCCCTATGAGGAGAGGCTGAGGGAGCTGGGATTGTTTAGCCTGGAGAAGAGAAGGCTCAGGGGAGACCTTATTGCTCTCTACAACTACCTGAAGGGTGGTTATAGCCGGGAGGGGGCTGGTCTCTTCTCTCAAGCAACCAGTACCAGAACAAGAGGACACAGTCTCAAGCTGTGCCAGGGGAAGTTGAGGCTCAAGGTGAGGAGAAAGTTCATCACTGAGAGAGTTATTAGGCATTGGAATGTGCTGCCCAGGGAGGTGGTGGAGTCACCATCCCTGGAGGTGTTCAGGAGGGGATTGGACGTGGCACTTGGTGCCATGGTCTAGTCATGAGGTCTGTGGTGACAGGTTGGACTCGATGATCTTTGAGGTCTCTTCCAACCTTGGTGATTCTGTGATTCTGTGAAGTTGCTAAGTTGTTTGGTTGGAACAGGCTGAGTTCACCAAAGGAGCACAACACTGAGTAGGTCTGTGATGCTCTTATCACCCCTCCTGCTGCCTTGTGCCAGTCTTACCAACTTCCAGGGGAAGACTCCTGTGTATCAACAGACATAACTACTTGTGAGGCCTATCTGCAGCTGGCTTCTGCAGGAAATACTTTATCACGTTGTATCACGGAGTTCTCAGTCAAAACATTCATAAGAACAGTGTTGTGGTCATGCAGCAACCTCCACTTACGAGACCCAGGGTCTTGTGTGTGTGTGTGTGGCAGACCTTGACGCCACAAAACCAGAGCAACTCATTATTTATCTTCTCGGCTGTTAGCTCTGTGTTGGTTAAAGCTCAGGATCTCCTCCACTCTTTTGCATGCTGCCAGGTTAACAGGTCTGATTTATCCAGTGATCTCATTTGCCTTCTTTAGAAATCCTGGCAAAACATTAGCATTTCTCTGATCTTCTTGCAAATAAAGATTGGTAAGGCAGGACACCCCTGCCAGCTCTCTAAGGACTCTTCTGGGCTTGTGAGTTTACTCATGTATGTGCTCTAATATCTTTCCAAGATTCCAGTGGTCTGTATCATATCTTGTATGATAGAAGTAGATCCCCCTCCTGCTCCCCAAATGGAATTACTTACTGAGCACAATAACTTTTACACAACACAGTTGGTTTTATCATCTCCAGGGGTTTAGGTGGAGACTGTATCAATGCTTCTTTTGTTCTCCATCTACCTGCAACTCTCTCTTGTCATCCTCAACCCTGCCTAGCATGGATATTTTCCTTGTTCTTCTTTAGCTTTCCTAATCAATATCTCAAGTTTCCATTTTATTGACTGATTTTCAGTGTCCTCCCTTCTGGTTGTGATGTGTAGCTCTTTGGTTTCCTATTCAGCACTGAATCACTGGAGAGGAGTAATAAACTGCACCAGAACAGGTTGGGAGGTGATCTGCTGGAGAGCAGCCCTGTGGAGAGGGATCGGGGAGTCCTGGTGGATAACAAGCTATCCATGGAACAGCAATGTGCCCTGGTGGCCAAGAAGGCCAATGGGATCCTGGGGTATATTAAGAAGAGTGTGTCCAGCAGATGGAGAGAGGTTCTCCTCCCCCTCGACTCTGCCCTGGTGAGATCTCATCTTGAGTACTGCGTTCACTTTTGGGCTCCCCAGTTTAAGAGGGACAGGGATGCACTGGAGAGGGTCCAGCAGAGGGCAATGAGGATGATTAGGGGACTGGAGTACTGCCTGATGAGGAGAGGCTGAGGCACCTGGGGCTATTTAGTCTGGAGAGGAGAAGACTTAGGGAGATTTAATAAATGTTTATAAATACCTGAGGGCTGGGTGTTAGGAGGGATGGGACAAGCTCTTCTCACTTGCTCCCTGTGATAAGACAAGGAGCAATGGATGTAAGCTGCAGCATAGGAGGTTTCACCTCAACACAAGGAGGAAATTCTTTACAGTAAGGGTCACAGACCACTGGAACAGGTTCCCCAGAGAGGTTGTAGTCTCCTCTGGAGACTTTCAAGGCCCGTCTGGATGCGTTCCTCTGTGACCTGAGCTAGATTGTATGGTGCTGCTCTGGCAGGGGAGTTGGACTTGATGATCTCTTTGGATCCCTTCCAACCCCTGACATCCTGTGATCCTGTGCATAAGAAGGGGCTTATAGACAAACCTGTTTCCTCTCTGTTTGCTCTGTGACCTGCTAGCTATCAAAACCTTTTTCTGAAGAGTTCACAGTATTTTTTTTCCCCACTTCCCCCCCCCCCACCTCCAAATTATTCCTCCCGATCAGTTTCTCTCTTACTTTCTTTCAGCTCTGGAAAAAACTAACTCTACAGAGCATCACATGCAAATGAGCCAGAACTGCCCTTTTTGCCCAGAATAAGCAGAATCAGGTCATGCTGATTACTCCCCAGGCAACCTTCTAGCCTTCCAGCCCAGCAATTAATTAATCTGTATCTGTCATAACAAGGTCCGAGTCATGTTATTGTATGTTCTTCATGGTTCCTTTCATGGCCTATGGTTTCAGCAACCTTCCTTCTTTGTTTTTGACTAGCTGACCTGTAAGACCTTCAGGATGGTCTTCATTCAGGTGTAATTTCCCCAAATAACACAGTGTTTTATCCCAGTTCCCCTGAGGGCAGGTCAAGGAATAGTGAAGTGCTCCTGGTCTCTGGTTTGGCTGCCTGGCAGGCAGAGCCCAGCAGGCAGGACTGCTCTTGAGTGCTGGCCTTAGCACGTCGTTCCACGTGCAGCCCAGATCTTGTGTTTGGCAGTTATCAATAATTCTAAACCAGGGAAACAGCCCATTCATAAAGCACTCCCTCCCACACAGCTCTCACACAGACTGTCTTTAAGCAGTTCCCCTCACATGAACCATTTCAGTGGCTTTTCTTCCTACCAATGGCATCAAGTTTTCCCTCCTCAAGGAGGGCTTCCCATTCCTTTGCCTTGGTGAGCACAGATCTAACCCCGGTGTATGTGCAACCGAGATCTCTCCCAGACGTGTCCTGTGCCACATGGGCTCATGCTGTTGACAACACATCGTGTTTCGAGTGCTTTTATCTCCTCTGCGTCTTTGCCTTGCACTGTCAGCCCAATCCTTCCCCAGACTGTCACCAGCTCGTCTCAAAGCCACGGCAGTCACCAGCAGAGCCCCAGCCTACATGTAGCTCTGCCTGCTGCACGACCTAGGGCTTCATCTGATAAAACCGACGCAGCCAGTCATGTCTGACACCTTCTTCACTTTCTTTTGGGGCTGGAAGAGTCTTTGCAGATTGCCATGGGACTTTATGCCATAGGATGCTCACTGTACTGGTGTGCATTAACAGCAACAAAGGCATCTTGGCTGACCTCAAAATCCTGCCTGGCCTCTCCACTACATCTCCCATCCTTTCTTCCAAGGAAAAGCACAGCATATCTTATAGCTCCTGAACTTTAAAAATATCTCCATTGATTTTTCATCTCTCAGCCCCAGACTTTAATTCTCCTTCTCCAGTGTGTAATCCTTCTCCTCCAAATGTCTGTGTCACCACATGTCTGGATGCCTAGAGAATCTCCATGGTGGCTGCAGCCTCTCTCTGAAGATGTATCTGCTGGTCTCTGGAGCAGTGCTGGGGCACAGGAACCTCCTGGTCTGGAGCTTTTACCCCTTTCTCTGGGCTGTTTGGTGGGTTGATGAACTTCCTAAGGTGCCTCAGCACTGGACCAGACACCATAGGTATATTGTGGAATAGTAAGCACAGGGTGTGTGTAGTATTTGATAGCCACCTGGATGGACTGAGGGGAAGGAAAAAAGGGCAGGAGGTAATTTCCAGAACAAATCACTGAGCCCCAGGCTGGCAAAAGGGGTATGGGAACCTCCCACCCCTGCAGCCAAGAGGAAAAGGTGATGGGCTCTCACAAGGGAGTGGAAAAGCCTGGAGTCTCTCCTGGGATCTTTGGGAGGCCAGCGTAGTGCAAAGGAAAGCAGAGCAATGTCCTTCACTCTCCCTTTGCATGGTGGCAGCTCGGAGGCTGTTGTGATTCAGATCACAGTCTGACCAGGTTCAAGTGTGCCTTGGCTTGCTGGGAGGGGCTGGCAGCCCTGAGGCTTCAAGTTGTCTTCTGCAAATGGAGACAGCAGCCTGGGGCACCAGAGCCCACACTCCAGGCAGTTTACTTTGCCTTATGTGGGCTCCTTCCTCTTAGAGGCCAAACAGCCCCCAGCAGGGATGTCCCTTATACCTCCCTGCCTCCTCCAGTGTGTCCCCAAGGGCTTTTGTAAAGTTTCCTGCCCAGCAAACTTTTTTGCCATCAGTCCTGCAAAATAAACCTGCTACAAGTCATCTCTGCATCCCAGCCCCAGGAGGGTGACGGCAGGATGATGAGGATTGGAGCAGACACACAGCTCAAGCCTGCCTGCTCCCTTGCCATGATACCAGCCGTTGTCCTTCCAACTGCTGCCATCTGCAAGGTAGCTTTTCCTGTGCTGTCCTCCGTCGCCCCAGTCCTGTCCCCAGGGGACCTTTCTCACTCCTGAGTGATGCTGGTAACTCCTGGCCAAAGGCTTGCTGGGGTGTCTGGGCAGGATGGGCTAGCAAGGGAGGTTGGCTTACCATGAAGCTTTCTTTCGCCCTGCCCTGTGCTCTTCATTGCCAGGAAAGGTGAGAAGCACAATGCACACCAACAAAGCCAAGCTGGCAGCAACTGCATCCATGCAGGCAGACCAGACTCCAAGGGCACAGTGCCGGTTCTTTGGCCACTTGTTCCCCAACTTTCCCTTGTCTTAGGCAGCAAGAACCAACCACATCATGCAGCAGCAGCAGCAGCTAGGACAGGCTGCCGGAGGGTGCCATGCCGGGACGCCGATCCATCTCGCTACAATCAGGAGCTAATTCTTAATCTGGCGATGAGCTTTGGGGATTTCCCAGCGCTGACACACTCTGAAATTGCAAGAGCATCTGAATTACAGCACTGATCCTCCCTCTGCATGAACACAGGCCTCTGAACCTGCAGCAGAAGGAGGTGGTTTATAGCTTAGATCCTATGACACCGGCTTCCCCTAAAGCCACCTCCTTTGTGTATCCTGGTTTCCCAGAGAGGTTCAGCTGCAGGCAGTTATTTTTATGGTCTATTTCTTGGTCCTTTGCTCATGCAATGAAAATGAGCAACTCAGAAGCCAGATGGGACAGGTATTCCTGTGTAGGAGCAATTGACCTGTTTTTTTTTGGGGGAAACAAAACAGAATAAACCAAAATAAACCAAACCAAAAACAAACAACCCAGGAAATCAAATAGCTTTTAATGCAGAGGGAGGCTTGGTAGGACATACATATGAAATACAGACTGCATAAGAAGGGAAGAGAGGTAGAGATGGGCATCTCCACCACTGTCCCACGGTAGCCAGCCTGGGTGGGGTTGACCAAATGGGTCCTCTAACCTGTGGCCACCAGCAGCACAGGGGCATCCAAGTTTTTGCATTTAACAGACTTCCATGGATTGTATCTAACACACTTCCATCGATTTTTCTCCCATGACTTTGTACACTTCTTCACTGGTCAGGTGCAAACCTCCGAGTGTCCAGGGCCTCCTGCAGCAGGGAGACCTGTGGGGAGGCCTTGTATCACCTGTGCCACTCATTTCACATCTCCACCTTAAGTCTGAATTTGCTGCTCTTCCGTTGGAGGCAGCAAGAACTGTTACCCCTCCTCACCTTTTCTTTGCCACTTGGGATATTTCAACCTTCTGTCATCTCCCCTTGGTGTCACTTCATCCATGTGGGTGTCACAGCTGTTCACTGCACAGAACTTCCTTTAAGTGCCACCCTTACCCAACTCTAGAGGATCCTTAGGAAATGGGAGGACCAGAGCTGCAGGGGCAGGACCTGCAAACAGCCTCACCCTCCGTGGGGCAGGGACAAAGTCTACACACCGCTTTGCCTTCCATGGGGCAGAGACGGAGGGATAAGAGAACATAAAAATGCAGGCTGCTCTGCCCTCCACAGAGAAAAGATGCCAGGATGCAGGGATGCGGGCATTCAGAGATGCAGGTTGAAAACCGCTGCGTGAGGCAGCGGCTGAGGCCCGGCCGGGATGCCCGTTTCGGGGGGGCAGTGGGGTTCGCTCGGGGCTCAGCCCGCCCCGGCGCCCCCGCCCCGGCGCAACTCACAAGGTGGAGCAGGGCGCCCTCTGCCGTGCGACAGCGGCTCTGCGGTCGGCCCGCTCCCGGCAGCCCCGCAACCCCCAAAGAGTGGGCGAAGAGGCAGCATTTCCCTCCCCTTCCCTCCACTGGGATCCTCGTTCGCCCCCTCCTCATGATCCCTCCCGGTCCCCCATTCCCACGGATGCTGTGACAAACCCCTCACAAGTGTCCTCTTCCACGCGAGGTGCAGGACCCAGCCGCGGGTCGGGAGCTTTTCTCCCCAGGGGCAGGAGAAGCAGCATGTTCGTGCTCTCCGGCTTTGCCTCCAAGGCTCTTTCAAATCGCGGTTCCCAGTGCGAGGTCTTTGCGGTGGGCCTGGGATGGTGAGTTTGGCTGCCAAGGACTTTTCCGAGCGCGTTTTGTCTCGCGGGGCTCCTTCCCTCGGGCCCCGCCATCCCCCGACCCTCCCCAAGCATCGCATCTCTCAGGTCTCCCCTCAGAGGGAGCTGTGCATCGTCTGAGCATCCCCATGCCGCTTTATGGTTTGACAAAGCAATTGCAGCAAAGCTGGCAGCCGTGAGCTGAGGCATCACAGTGGCCAGCTGGCTCCTTTCTTCTGCTGCTGGAGGGCTCTGTGTCCCTTGCGTATCTCCAGCCCCTTTTATGAACCTGAACAAGCCTGTGGATTTGTACTCAGGCCCCGAGCCGCAAACTCAGGCTCGGAGAAACATCCCCTGCGGATGCCTCCGCTTCCCCAGGGGGACGTCTGGCAGAGCCCGACACCAACCGCGGGCTGATTTATGCTACCGCCTGAAACACAGCGTTGCCCGTCCTGCTCTTCACGCTGGGTGAGTCAAGCCTGTTCAGAAACCAGTTTCAGGAGGAAAGTTCTGTGATCCTGTGGTGTGAACCAGGCTTATGCAGACAGGTAGGGAGGCATGCTGCACCCTCGGGCAGGGCACAGGAGGGTTGTTAACAGCAGGGATGCAGGCAGCTATGTGGGCTGATGCCCTGCTTCTGCAAGAGACTACAGGCAGGGTCTCCCCACAGCTGGCATAGAAGAAATGGAACAAAGGGGCTTTTACCCAAGTCCCCTCCATCTAGGTAGATCTGGGTGTCACCACCATGGGGGTGTAGCCACCTGTGGCACGTGGTGGGAAGTGGTGCTGAGCACCGGGCAGTGCCTACCCTGTTCACGCCATTCACTGGGTGCGTGGGTCGGGGACCCGACTGGCCCCAGATCAAAGCCAGGCTCTTTATGCTCCTATCCTCAGAGTCATGTCCGCTGCCGCCCCTAGCAACGTCTTGCCCTCTTCACCCCAACAACTCCAACTCCAAAACTGCCGTGGAGGCGATGATCTTTGTGTGCCTTTAAGACTCTGCGATGCTTTGCCAACGCCAGCTGCTCCCCAGCCACACACGCTCCCCTACAATGCCCTTTTCATGTGCAGCGGCCGTCTGAGCAGTGAAATGCCCCTTCAGAGCAGTGCCGTGCCCGTGCCAGCTGTGACTCTCGCAATGCGGGTGCTCTCTCAGCATGGCACAGCGTCCTTGCCAGCTTCGGCATGAGCGATGCCAGTGACTACCCCAGGACTGCAGGAGCGTGGCCTCGCAGGCTGCAAACACAGCGTCGGCAAAGGTCGCTGGGCACCGCAGCTGCCCACTCTTCCCAGCATCCCCAGGGATGTAGGTGCTGGTCTCTTTTCTCCTTCACTAAATGCCTGTCTCTGCTCCAGGTCACCTGGCAGCACTGCAGTCATAAATCCCAGCCACCTGCCTGCCAGGGCCAGCACAAAGGCTGCCTCGTTAGGTGAAGCTAATAAAGCAACAACAACCATCACAGCAAGAAGAGCTGATGCCCGGTGCTGGCGCTGGGCATTGAGGTGCCATATTGCACCAGGGAGGAGCTGCAAGGCAGCCAGCCTGGGCAGGCTGCAGGCTGGGCAGGCTGCAAGCAGGGCAGACAGGAGCCTGCAGCCACATGGAACTGACCTCAGCTCTGCTGGGAATTACAGCAGTGATGTTCCCAGGGAGCAAGCCAATGTCTCAGGCCTGGTGGGTTTATTTGCAGCCTCCAGAGGAGCAGTGCATCCCTGGTTGTGGGGAAGGGGAGGAAATGGGTTCAGGAAGAGAAGCAGCAGTCCTGCAGGTGTTTGCAGGGTTCAGAGGGGTGCCTGTGAAACCCCTCCAGCCCTGTGGGGCTGTTGCTATGGGCAGAGGGGTATAAAACCCAGAGCCAAGACCTCCCCTAATTATGCAAAGCATGGCTGTCCTGGATACCTCTCTCAGCCCAGTGTCTCTCCAGTTAGGACACAACTCAGCCCAAATGCCAGAGCATTTCCAGCCTAACACACCCCAGCCCTGTCTTCTCCCAGCCCTGGTCTCTCCACAGTGTGGTGGCATCATGCCAAGTGCCACAGATGTCCTGTGGGTCACCCAGCTGCCTCCTATCACAAGGAAGCCATTTGGAGCAGCTCCCACCTGTGATGTTGCTATCACAATACTGCCCCTTGCTTCTCTGATCATGGCTGCCCTGGACAGCTGGGCTGAAGTCAGTATAAATGTCATACCCCACGGGGGAGGGCCTGGCTCTTGGAGAAACCCTGGCTGCTCAGGTAGGAGCTCTCTGGCACTACAGCTGCTTCAACATTTTGGGAGGAAGGTCCCTTTCTTAATATCCTCCCCAATGTCTTCCATAAGTGATCAGTCCTGGGGATTGGATCTATCTCAGATTGTGACTCCTATGGTGAATCACAGCTGATGTGAGGCCATGGAAATGTCTTCATCCTGTGCCCTTGCCTTCCTCTTCATCACAACCTTCTCTGCTCTCAGGAAAGCCTGACATGGCACACATCCCTTGCTGCTGAGCATTGTGTTCCTATCCAGGCTAGGAAGAAGAGCACCCTTAACATGCTCATCAGGGTGGAGTATCTCTTTCAAATGAGCCACCTGTGCTTGTGGCAAGGTCCCAGGCTGTCCTAGCAAGGAGAAGCTGCACTGCGCTTGGAGTGCAACGCTGGATAGAAACAGTCCCTAGTGCATCACACTCTTGAGTGCTGGAACTCACTGACCAGCCTTAGGTGCTAAGAACATCACTGGATTTGAGCATGAAAAGGAAGTTGGTAGATCATGACTGCCTGTGAGGGTGTTTGATGAACTGGAGCCCGTGTGACTGCAATGCTTTCCAGCACTGAGGCTGTCTTTCCTTCCTTGCCCTGGACAGACCTGGCCACCACACTCCATCCCTAGCTTGCCACAGGCAGCTGACCTGAGGATATGTTGCAAAAGAGTGAGACACTCAGTGTTTTGGCTTCTCCCTCAAAACACCACCAGCCTCAGATGGGAGCTCTTTCAGCTCTTGCAGGCATATATCCCAAGGAGTAGTGCATGCTCACCACTCTCTTGAGCTGCAGCCCGGGACGGTCATGAATAATGTATCGGATGCCTCCAATCGATGTGCCTCACCCAGACAGACTCACCTCCTCTCCACCAGCCTTCCTCCAGTGCCTTTCTCATTCTGCACAACTGGACCTGCCAACACTTGTCACTTGTTTGCCAGTGGCCTTGTGCAAGGATGGTTGGGACTCACACCTAGTAGAAGAGTGGAGTTGGAGGCACCAGCAGCCATGACCAAGCAGTGGACCAGCTCCATGGACCACTTCATACCCTCTTTTCAGTGAGAAATTTGGCAGATCCAGGATCTTCCACCCTGCTGGGCGGTTTCCTGCCAGACAGAGATCAGCAGCAGCAGTATGTAACTCTCCTTTCCACAGCAGCAAGGATGGATGGGGGGATGTTCATATCTAGTGGCCTCAGCTGGAGAAGGAAATGGACCTGGGAATGCAAGACCAGCTCCATCAGGAGACACAGAAGGCAGGATCAGCCCAAGGGGCAGTATGTACTTTGTGGATAGGAGGGCAGCCCCTTGCCACCACCAGGCCATTTGCTGTGGCGACAAATGGGTGATTTTTATCACACACTGCTTTAGGATGCTATTGGCACCAAGCAGAGCTCCCATGATGAGGGGAACAGGGCCCAACCCTTCTGAAAAGCCCTGAGAGGGCACCACTGAAGCCTAATGGGGTTTGAAGCTAAGGGAGCAGAACCAGCAGCAGGAACACAGGCTGAAAGACAACCTTGAGCAAAGCAGGATCAGCAGAGATGGATGTGGATATGGAATGGCCTCTCCTTGGGGTGTGTGTCTGAGCACACGCACAGCCACTCGCCTGGGGCTTGCAAATTCAGACTGATTTATCCTGCCTCCAGGACTTTGGCCAAATAACATCTTGGCAGGAATTTCTTGGCCAAACAGAATCAGCTCTGGCCTTGGCACCTTTCAGAGAGGCCAGGACCAAGAAAGTCTCCAATTGCTTTAGATTTACAGTGGGATGCAGGTACCAGGGCTCCAGTCATCTACACTAACTGGGCTGTGCCCAAACATCCTCATCCTCTGTAGCAGCTTGTTTGTGGGGCTTGCACATCACCTCTTCCTTGCTCCCAGCCAGCAAGGAAGGCAGAGGGATGCTCCCAAGGCTGGGACTGCTGTGATTCAGCTGGTTCCCATTGTATTTCCAGGTCATTCTGGGTCATGGTCACCCCTGTATATCACCCACCCAGTCACCGCTTTCACTGGCTGAATCGTGGGATCATAGAATTGTTAGGGTTGGAAGGGACCTCAAGGATCATCCAGTTCCAGCACCCCTGCCATGGGCAGGGACACCTAGCCTACAGCTTCCCCTGAATGCAGTCAGACCTATATCCTCTACTGTCTTCTCCAGCAGACAGTGCCTGGCTCAGCATTTCAAGTTCTCTGCTCCCAAAATATTTTAGGATCACACTATTACTAACAGAGCCAAGACCTGATCTCTTGGCAGCACTGGAGATTAGCTCCAAGGCCTTGAGCTGGCAGCAGAAAGAGAGGCAAAGGCTGCTTGGAGGCTGTTTCCAACTGGGCCAGGCATGCAGTCAGTGATGGAGGTAATCACTCCCCAAGGATGTCGCTGACCTTGCGGCCACAAGAAAGGTGATCACTGATGATCACAAAACAGTTATGAATGGACAAGCCTCATGACCTCCAAGGACAAGAGCCCAGTGATCTCGAGGCATCACACTCACATAAACTGGCCATGCTGGAGGGCAGAGACTGCAAAGCCAACCTCGGGCAGCCACACTGATCTGTTGCTTCTGAGTGCTTTTCAGGGTGTTGATGTTGCATAACGATGTTCCTCCATCCCGATGATGCAGTCTGATGACAATTCCATAGCCCAAGTGACTCAGATTCAGGAACAAACCCCAAGGGCACACCCCTTCCCAGGGAGTTTACCTGCTTCATCCCACTGTGCCTGCACAATTTAACCTACTGCCTGCTTTTCCCAGCTGACGCTGCTTCACTCCATCTTCCAAAAGCTTCAGCTCCCTCCCTTTCTTCCTCCTGTCTCAGGAGAAAGAGATTCCCAAGGTGCTCAGAACATCAAGCCCAGAAAACCAGGGCACTTCTCCAGCTCACCTAATTGTTGGTTACTGTCCCTCTCCCTCAGAGCCTAATTAAATAGAGCAGGAGGAAGGCCCAGGAGAAGTTGCTGAAGGCTCAGGAACACATCTGCATGTTGCAGAGAGGCTGGTGAGTGGCCTCATCCTGACAAGCTGCTTCAAAAGCAATGGAAGGAGAGCAATGCCAGGGAAGAAGCTGGAGCAGAGAGGAGACCTAGTGTCCAAACGTGGCTGCACACATGACATGATGTGTGCTTCATACACACATGCTCCTAAGTGATCTGCAAGACAGCTGTCAGATTAACAGGAGTAAAGAAGAGAGCTCATCCTGGAAGCGACGTAGTAGGGGTGACCATGTCCAGGAACTGGTGGTCAGGCTCCTTCTTGGGTTCCCAGCTCCTAGCTGGAGCATCACCTTGCTTGTCTCCCACCCTGAACTTCAAGTCAACCCTTTTCCATTAAATTTTCATCATGGCTGGCTTGAACCCAGTTGCAGGAGTGCATGAGACATGAAAGACTTCAACTGATTTCCTGGCTGCTTCAGCCTTATAATCCTGCAAAATCATGAGCAGAGTTCAGGGGCCATCTGAAAAGCCCCGAACAGACCTGACTCTTTTCCCCATTGCTTTGAGAGCATTTCAAAAGACCCGTTTCAGCTTTGCACACTTGACTTACATTTGCTGGGAGCCAGAGCTGCCCAGCCCAGTCACCTGGCTGCAGTGCACTGAAAGGGAGGGATCCCTCTCCATCAGTAGAATAATTGCAAAGCTGTGGTCCTTGGGGAGACATTATTGCAGGCAGAGGAACAACCAAGCTGCTGTTACAGAGAAGTCTGTTCCAAACACAATGCCAGCCCAGCTTCTCAGTGGCTCACCACTTTCCTATGGCCAAACCATCTCTGGTTTAGATCCCATTTTTGGCTGGACAAGCAGCCAGACTGCCCCATCCAGCCACAGTGTCCTGATAGAGATGGTGCACATGCATGTATGTGGCTGCGTGCAGGCACAGCCTCACCCTATGCGTGCCCAAGCCGCACGAGAGGAGCAAAGGAAGGAGCCGGAGCACAGGCAACATGCGGTGCTCAGATGTTGGAGTGCTGCCCACACTCACGCCTGCCTGCTCACTGCTGAGTGTGGGACTGGCCATCTCAGGCTTTTCTGCAGCCCTTGGCTCTCCTCTTGCCTCCTGCCAGTGACATCACATGCATTTTGCCTGATGACAAATAGTCCCTCAATGGCACCAAGTGTCGTGATCCCCTTACACTCCTTGCTGGAAGAAGCACTGAGGTGGTGGGTGGAGTCAGGCCTTTCTGGCTCCACATCTCCCTCCCACAGCCAGCCTGGCCCCAGAGAGATGCTCCGATGGGCAATGAAGCAAACTTGCCAGGACCCCATTTAGTGAAAAAGGAAGCTTCACATGAAAGCTGGAACAGACACTAGCAGGAGCATTTGATTTGCCAGGATGGTCTAGTCAGCTCCATCCAAACTTCCCCTGTGCTGTATTTGTTTTCTCACTGTTGTCTGGGCTGTTGTGAGAGATTTATCTGCAGGAGGAAAAAAAGACACCTGGATTTGGTAGTATCTCTTTCCTTCAGGCTTCAGCCCCTTTGGGGCTTATGCATGGCTGAGGGTGGACTTTCTGTGCATAGCCTGGGCTGGGAAGTGACTTCTGTCAGTCTCAGGAAGTTTTTTAAGCAGTGAGGTGAGTCCCAGGGATAGACAAGGTATCCCAAAGCACCATACTGACCTTCCCTGCCTGCATCCCTGCCTGCATCCCTACCAAACAGAGTCCAGAACCCTTCAAACCCCTGGTACTTGCCTTGCCTTGTCCCACTCATGCCAGTGCTGGCAGCCTGGAGACCTGCTGTAGCCACCAAGGAAGTTTTCAGATACACTTCTGAGCAGGTCTGGTTTCACACACAGGCTCTGTGAAGGGCTGTGTGGTTTCATGTACACAGTGACCTTCTAAAGTGTGGAGAGTCTTGAGGGAGATGCTGTGTCATCATTAGTGCTGTCTATTGGGGAGCCCCGAGCACTGCTAACCCAGACAGTTCAGCTCTGGGGTTAATTCCTGTCCCCAGGAAGCCAGCTTGATCAAAATCCCTCTATGGTTTTACCTACCTGCAAAGCAGCAGCAGAAATCCAGAGCTGAGTCGGGAAAACAAAGATAAATCAAAGAAACAGAGCCTGAATACAGCCTGTGTATGATGTGGCCTTATTTATTCTTCTGTATACTTGCTGATCACTGTGGACGGGTCTGCCCCATTGCCAGTAGCTGCAAGAGCCATCCTGCCCTTAATGTGTGACACTCACATTGTGGGGACAAGCCCTGCTTCCCTGGAGGGGAAGAGCAGTACAGGGGGTGCCTGGATTGCTACTTTCAATTAATATTTGCCTTTTATTGGTAGGTGAACAGGCTTGACGCAGGTTGGATGGTGCCAGTCTGGCTTCTGTGCCTCAGTTTTGCCCCCAGAGAATACCAGCTGCTGAGGCAGAGCTGCCTATGAGCCCAACAGAAGATGCACAGAGAGGGCATGAGGCCACAGCATTGGACTCCATCTCTGCCGGCATTGCCGGAGGGACTCTTCACAAGGACATGAGACAACAGCCACAACAGCACAGCATGGAGAGAGGAGTCACTCAGTTAATTTGGCTATGGAGTTAACAAGAAGGGGAGTTGTTACTGAACAGCTCATGGCTCTTATCCTGGTGCATTTCTGCCCAGTACTCCAGGAGGTGAGCAGAGCTTAGATGGGTTGGGGGCCATGGTGAGGCATTTGCCTCCTGCCCATGAACTTGCTTGCCTGATGCAAGTGCAGAAATTCAAAGCAAAAGAGGGGCTCAGGATGGGCATTTCCGGTGGCCCCCACTCTCCTGCCTGGACCAGGACCCCTCACTTCCTCAGTGAACCCTCTCCTCCCTTTAGCCATCATTCATCCCACCCCAGCAATGCCTGGGTACTGTTCTGCTGTGCACACACACATACACATGTGCATGTGCTCATTGCTTTCCAGCTGCATGTAGACACCACCTGGTGCTTCCCCTGCAGCTTTGCTCCTGACAGAATGTGTCCAGCGCTGAAGGGTGATGCTTCACATGCAAATACCAAAAATTATTAAGATAAAAGAGGTCAGGAACACTTCAGACACAAGCCTGGGACACTCTTTAAAGCATCCAGACTGGAGCTGTTTTCCCATTCCTGCTCTTCCTCTGTATGGTCACAGCTTGACATCCAGGGTACAGGAAGGGTGAAAACAGCCCCAACCCTGCTGCTGGGATGAAGACCCCAAAATTCTGTGGTGCACCCCCAAGAGCCAAGGCTGATGGCCAGCTCTCTTGGGGACTGGATGTGTGCTGGCCCCAGAAGCTTGGCCACAGCAGGCTCACTAAAGCAGGGAATGCAGTGTGAGAGTTCTGTGAGGAGTGTGGCTCAGCTCGAAGGCACTATAGGTTGGGGACAGGGATGACAACAGGGGTCTGAGCCTGTCCTGGTCTCTGTGTAAAATGTTCCCTGTGCCTCAGTTTGTGTGTGTAGTCAGGTGTATGTGCATGGAGCCTGCAGAGCCAAAATAACCCTTGGCTAAACAACTGGCTACTGAAGACACCTGTATGAGTACCCCTGACTATACCTGCTGCAGCCTTTCTGCAGCAGGCAAGGCTGTCCTGCCACCCTAAACACTAAATGTGCTCCATCGAGACCCAAAACATTCCCCCCTGCCCAGGACCCTTCATAGAGGCTCTGGCGGGGTGGGAGGCCACTTCCCACGCGTGGGGCGGGGTGAAGAGGATTGCCTTGCACCTTGTGGGTTGCATCCAGCCGCAGCTCTGCTCTGCCGTGCCGCTGCCGGTGTCACCAGGGGCAGTTTTCCACCGGTCCCGGGGTCTGGCAGCTCGCCGAACACCTGCCTGCCCGCAGCCCCCAGGACAGGAGGTGGGGAACCGGAATGGGGGCCAGTATCCTGGCCAAAAGGGATGGATTATTCGGTACAAGCATACCCCCTGCCGACGAGCTGGAAAAACACAGCTCCCCGGACAACCCACCCCCCCCCCCCCTAAAAATAAAAACAAACAACAAACTAAACCAAGAAACCCATCCTACAAGCAGGGGATAAAACTGCGCGGGGGTTGCGGGACGGCCCTCGGGCGAAGGCCAGCGGCTGGAGCGGGGCGGGAGCCGGCCACGAACAGCCGGCCACGAACAGCCGGCCATCCCCGTGTCGCCAGGCCTGGCATCAGCGAGCTTGTTTCCACAGCAGGTTTTGCCATTGCCAGCTTCCGCGGCTGGGTCCCTCCGCTCAGCTGGGAGCCTCTGCGAGCACCCTCCAGCCCCGCAGGCGGGGGCCGGGGGGAGGCGGCGATGCGCTGCCGGCGGCAACCCCCGGAGTTGTTTTTTTCCAGTGCTGGTGGTTGGTTTGCACTTTCCTCTCCGGTGTGTGCCTTTCGGTTTGTTTTTTGGCCTTTTTTTCTTTTATTTTCTTTCTTTTTTTTTTTTTAATTCTTCTTCCTCCCCGCGGCGTGGGGGGCCCCGCCGGCAGCGCTGCCCCGGCCCGGCCAATCAGGGCCCTGTGGGGTTGGGGGAATCGGGCTGTGGGCTTTAAAAGCGGAGCCCTTTGTGCGACGGAGCCCGGCGGGGCCCCCGCATCGGCAGGCGGTGGGGCCGGGATGCGGGGCCGCCCGCAGGAGGCGCCGGGAGAAGCCCTGGACCACGCTGCACCGGCGGCTCAGGACCCCAGCATCCCCCCTCGGCAGGTATTGCTTTCTTCCTCAGCACCCAAATAAACGTGTGGCAACCCGGCTTGCCTTTTTGCCGGGTCTAGGGTGGTTGTTTTGGGTTCTTTTTTGTTGTTGTTGGTTGGTTGGGTTTGTGGGTTTTTAACCGGCTGGGTTCCTTTGCACCTGCTGGTTTGTTACGGTAGGATCTGCCGGGTGGGGCTGGGTGCGTTGTGCTGGTGATGTGTAGGGGAGAGCAGGCTGAGGTGATGGCGGGCTGCTGGGGGTGCTGCCCGCTGGTGGAGGTGGCCTGCTTGGGGAGATGGGGTGAACGCAGACCTACTCCCAGGGGCTTGTCTATTGTAGGGTTGCTCAAGGGGTGGGATCAGCACTGCTTGTCGCTGCTACCCCAGGCCAGCTGCTGTATGGGCACCTCGAGGCTCTCCTCCCAGTGCCCATGGGCAAACACACCCCAAACCTTTTGGAATCTGGCTTTGGACAGACCTGCTGCCGAGCTTAGCTCTTCCCATGTACTAGCTTTGGGTGGGGCTGTACCTGGCCTGGGACATCCCTGCAGCTGCCTTGTCACCAGATAGTGGTGGCTCTGGGGAGCAGCTGCAATCCCAGCCAGCCCTGCTGCAGTGGAACCTGCTTTTATTACCCCCTGGGCGCCTTCTGCATTTTGGCCAAAGCCCTGATGCAGTCCCAGAGCTGTGCCATGTCCTTGGAAGTGGAAAAGCCCCTGCCTGGGCTGAGTAGTGATGGTAGGCACTGGCCAGCAGTACTGCAGGCACTGGATCTGGGGTGTCATTCCATGACCCTGACCCTCTTGCTGGGGTGGGAAGGGGACATGTTAATGGCCCATACAAGAGCTAGGAGACAGGAAAGGGGTCAGGTATGTGGCAGTTAGCCATCCCACCTAGGTTTGCACTTTGCTCCCAGTGGGGCCCCAGGAGCGGTGGGCAAGCATTTGGGCTCAGCTGGAAAGCATGAGCAGCCTCAACCTTTGCACTGTGGGAGGTCACCCAGTGAACCACTGGTGAACTTGGACGCCAGAGCAGTGCTTCTGTGCCAAAGCCACCAGCCCTGTCTGAGCGGAGCATGGAGGAGACATCAATCACAGACACCCCACGGAGCCACCTCTCCAAACCCTTGTTACAGGGTTGCAGTCGCCCTGATTGCTGACTGGAGTGTGGGTGAACACCCACACAGGGCAGCGCACTTTGGCAGAGCTTTCGACTTCCCCCATGGCATTTGGGATGGGAACAAGTCCTGGCTGGGGACCAAGGGCAGGCATTCCCAAGCCCCCATGTGCAGGCAGCTGTTTGCATGAGCAAGAGCTAGCACTGGGGCTGACCGCAGGAGCCTGATGTGGCGGTAACAGCTCGGGGGCTGTTACACCAGTCGAGAGGAGACAGGAAACCCAAGAGCTGCAGAGGGCAGGGAAGCGAGTCTGAATTTTATTTCTTGCCTCTTGAGTCACCAGAGCTGACTTCCCTGGCTCCTGAGTTTCTGTGGTGGTGGTTTCTGCTGAGAGCTTTGGCTGACCTTCCAGCTTCTTATTGCACCTGAGCACTGGCTGGTCCTTGTACCTGTCCTAGACACTGAAGTTCCCCCTGCTCCCAGGCTCAGCCTCCATGTACAGCACAGAGCTGTGGTTTCCACACAGTCTGTGGCTGCTGTCACCACAGCCAGACCCTGCAGCTGTTTTGGGAGTGATACAAGGTAGCGACTGGCCACAAAGGAGGAAGAGTGTTTGTGTATGTTTGTGCATGTGAACAAGTGGCCAGCACCTGCGGCAGAGCACGCCCAGGCTTCCGTCACTTCCTAGACCCACAAGAGGGACACGATGACCCATCTCTGAGTGATGACCACCATCAAGCTCACCATCCCAGTGTGGCCAGCTCAGCAGCATCCCTCCTCCCTGCAGACCAAGCCACAGATGAGCATGTGGAATGTCACTGCCTAATGCAGAGGAGCAGAGCCCAGACCTGGTACATTGGAAGGGGATGAGCTTGCCAGGAGCCTTTGGAAGAAAATTAGTTCTTGGCAGCAGCCCCCGTTGCCACACAGGCTGCCCCAGTGCCTGCTGAAAGCACCCTGGCAATCAGATTCCCTCTGGCACAAGCAGAACACTAGTGGGTAAATGGGCTTGTGCCAGGGGAGATGGACATCCCAGCAGGATGGGGCATTCGCAGCCCTATGGCTGTTCCCTGCAGGAGAAATGCCTCAAAACCATCTATAAAGCACCTTCAGGTGCCAGAGGCCAGGCACTGCATAGCCCCGTGACACTGCCTGCAGACTGGCACCTTTGCTGTAGTGGGACATGGTGACTACTGGTTTTGCTGCCCTGAGGCAGGGTGCACAGGATGAGCCCCACACTGCTCTCTGGGTTCTGACCCTTGCTGCAGCAGTTGACCCTGTGCTCTCCTTCCCAGCCACCTTCCAGTGCTGCAGAGAGGCAGAACTCGGCTGAAAATACACCCACTGGGTGTCCCCCTAGCTTCCTGCCTGTTCACTTCCTCCACTGCTGGCCTTGCTTTTCAGCATAGCTTCCTAAGAAAAAAAAGGTCATGCTGTGATGCTTTGCCTCTGTATACACAACAAACACGCACACGTGTACACAAGGCAGGAGCCTTTCTCATAAACTTTGACCACATTTCCATCCCAGCTGACAGAGGGGTGGCAATCTGCAAACATGCTTAGGTCAACAAGGCTGACAAAAACGAGAAACTGTGGGAGGGAGAGAAAAAGGAAGGCTTTCCTTTCCTTTAGCACAGAGGTAGGCTGCTCTGCAGCTCAATCCCTTATTAGACAGTAGAGAAGCCACACGTGGCACCCAGGACACATTACCTGCAGGAAAGGCTTTGATCTGGATTCACACCTAAGCCATGCTGCTGCAGGAGCTCCTCGGGAACTGATGGCACGGCTGCCAGCCTGCTCGTCTGGGTTGAACCCCAACAGGCTCGTTCCATAGATACGGAGGAACAGAAATGCTGGATATAGGTATAAAAAAGGTGGTTGGTTTTGTTGGGTTGGTTTTGTGTGTGTGTGTGGTTTTTTCCCCTCTGAGGGGCATTAGAAATGCTGGTTTTCTTTCATGCAAAATGGCAATGTATCCCTCCTTGCTCCCTGGCAACCGTCTGTGCACTCCCTGCCTGCACCAAGAGCCTCCCCCGTGTCTCTGTGGATGTGTTTTAAGTGCTGTCAGGGCAGGAGTGCCAGGGGCTGTTCCCCTGCCCATCCTGATAGAGAAAATCCCCACACTGAATTCTGGGAACAGGGCTCCAGCTCCAAGCCTGGTGCCAGTGCTGCAGCCTGGTTCCTGACCCCCTGCTTGCACCCCACAAGCCCCAGAGACGCTACTGGGGGGGAAGCTGAGCTCCGCTGACCCAGAGTCAGCTGTCCAGCACTGAATGTGCTCACCTCACGGTTCCTTATTCCATCTTCCTTCAGAAAAAGCCCAAACTGCCCCAAACCCACTGCAAAATCCACCCATTGGTGTTCAGGTTGAGAGCACAGGGGTTACAGTGAGTTAGCTGCTGTACTTTTCCAGAAACTTCCCCTCTGGACTTGGCATTCCTGCAGTGTTTCCATGCTGTCTCAGCAGTGGGGTGCCCACAGGAACAGTGGCTGCAGCCTGCACTGCGCTCAGCAGAGCCTGGGGCAGCGCTGGAGCTGCCTGCAGGCTTGGGAGATCTGTTGGGTAGCTTGTGATGTCCCGTGGGCTGTGCTTCCTTCACCCCATTCAAGTCTTAAAAAAACAGTTTCATTATTAAAATTTGGGAAGACGTTTAGATTGAGCAGATAAGGACAGAGTGCTCCCAGGCTGCACAGCAATGGTGAGTCTGGAGAATCAAAGCACCCTCAGTGCTCAGCAACTCCTGGGCATGGCTTGGGGCAAATGTCCTTTCCTGTCCCCAGGCTGCAGCCAGTGCTTGCAGGGACCACGTTACAGGTCAAGCTCCTCTTGGATGTGGCTCATCGGGGGCTGTGTGGCCACCACTCCTGGGCGATCAAAGGCTGCCTGGCACATGGAAACAGAGCAGCTATATGCCAAGTCCCTGCCCCACCAAACCCACCACTCCATCCTGCAGGCTGCTGCCTGGTTTGCCCCACACTTGCCCTGGAGCCTGGTTGCCACGTGTGCCGCCCGCAGCTCGGCACCGCTGCCCCGCAGCAGCCACCCGGCACGAGCCAGCTGTCCCTCCGCCCTGCCCCGCCATCCACATGGGGTTTTATTGCATCCGGTTTTGCAACGGCAGCAGGGATGGGCCCATGGCAGGGCCCTGGCAGATCATGTCCCCCAGCCCTGGCAGACCAATAAGCTGGGCTGAGGGGGGAGGCTGCAGCTCTGTCAGCTCCCAGCTTTGGCTGCTGACCGTTAACACTGCTTTTTTTTTCACACTCGGTATCACCAGGACGTGGTTTATTCCCAGGAAGGAAGCCAGGCTAGAGCATGCTCTTAAAATGCTCTGATGGCCTTAGCAGAAGGAAGCGCTCAGGCTTTGCCAAGCAGCAGCCTGAAATGAGGGTAGGAGGATGCAAGGAAGTGGCTGTTTTGCACCAGGAGGCTGCCCCGGTGCCCCCCATTGCCCTCCTCCCCACTCAGCCCAGCCTGCTCAGGGGCCTCCCTGTTGCATGGAGGCTGGAGGGGGCAGAGGGAGTTACCTCCTCTGCCGAGGGGGTTGAAGGCATGCACTGCTCTGGCACCCAGCCCAGCAGCAATCACTCTGTCGGCATCATGCGCAGTGATGATGCCACGCTGCAGGAATGGCAGGGGTGGTTTGCCTTTGCTCTCAGATCTCTGGGCAGCTACCAGGCTGTGATGGGGCTCATCCATCTGTGCCACATATTGAGTCCTCCTAGTCTTTGTGGGGGTCTTGAATCTTCCTGACTGTGACTCCCCAGCCTAATGCTGCCTTAGATGTTTTCCCTCATGGCTGCAAATGAGGAACTTCTGCCTTGCAGTAACTGGGGATGTGGGGAGCACCATGCAGCTTTCACATAACCTGGTGTGCTGGCATGCTTTGGGCCCCCAGCAAGATTTGGGCTCTCATTCTGACCACATGTGGGGTATTCCTGGTCTTTGTGATCTCAGAGGAAAGCTTGAAAATCATCCTGTAGGCTAAAATAAAATAAGCAAGTTGGGCTGGTGCTTTCTCCCAGATGTTCGAAGACAGCTGTGGTGGTGGAACCCAGTGTAGCACTTTCCAGCCTTGCTTCAACATGAATTCACTTCTCTTTCCCCAGCTACAACACCTTTCTCTCACTGAAAAACACCCCTGCTGCTGCTATTGTCACCCTT
Organism: Picus viridis; assembly: GCA_033816785.1. NCBI lineage: Eukaryota > Metazoa > Chordata > Aves > Piciformes > Picidae > Picus > Picus viridis. Next base: position 27,456,202 of record CM066589.1, read on the forward strand.
GGCCCTGCCATGCACCCAGGCAGCAGGATGTGATCTCTGCCTCACCACTTCTCACTACCCTCCCTCTCTCCCTGCCAGCAGCAATGCCCTGAGCACCTAGTTGCACTGGTGGATACTGGGACTGTGGGTCTTGGCCAGCTTCCATCCCCTGCAGCCCAAGGTGCTAGCTCAGACTCCCAAGGCTGGGGACACTCATACTCCATATCCCTACACCCATGGCCCCCCTCTCCCTGTTTCTCTCTACAGACTTGCCTCTTCATCAGGGTTTGCTGCTGCTCTACCCCATGGAAGGGACCTAAGGCCCCAGCGCTTGTCTAGCACTCAGGGCTGGCCACCTAAATAATATTTCTCTCCTTACAGAGCCCCATTAGCTCTGCTCCATGTGCCTGACAGCCATCCTGCAGGATCTCAGCTGGGGCACAGCCACCCACCATGCAATCAATTCCTGCTGCTGCATGTAAGGAGCCCCTCCTCCCCATGTGATCTTGTTTGGGGCCCTATGGTTATTAACCTGAGATCAACAAGCAACTCCTCTTGGTGAACAGGCCAGCTAGTACTTTAGAGGTGGAGAGAAATGAGGATAGGGAAGAAGGAGCAACTCCTGGACAGATCCAAACCTGGGAGACAAGATGCTAGGAGAGCTGAACCCTGTGTTGCAGCAGAGGGCAGCTGGCAGGGGAGGTGACCCTGGTCCCCAGGATTATTACTTGGCCCTGTGCTGGGGGATGTAGTTCTCCTCTCCTCTGCTCCCAGTTGCTTCTGCATGAGGTTGGCATGCAGCATCCTTACAGTGCAGGGCATGGGCAGGACAGAGTTCACTGCAATGCTGAACCCTTTTGCAGGGAGGGGATGGAGAGGGGAACGGAATGTTTAATGCTGGCAAAGTGCCTTGACACTAGTGGCTGAAAGGCACTGGGAAATGGATGCGAGCCGTGACCAGAGTACTGTTCACTGCAGGTAGCTTGCACAAGGGCAGGGTGGCACTGACTCTTGAGTGCTGTACTCAGGCTTTTTGCCCCCTCTGCTGATGAAGGCATGGGTTGATGGCCCTGTTTAGCACCCAGCAAGACTACTGTGGGGTAGAGGAGGACCGACACAACAAGGGCTAGAGGCTTTGTGCACACAAAAGCAAGTGCCGTTGGTCAGAGGATGACACTGCACTCTGGCCCCAGCCTATTTGCCAGTGAGCTATGACTTGCACCACTGCTTTGTGCGATTTCTCCTTGGAAGGCTACAGGACGTATGTAGGGGGACAGTGCAAACCGTTTGTACAGGAAGATGTTTTGGTCACATCCAGCTTGAAGGTTGGGTGGTGTTGAAATCCAGAGAGAGCTGGGAAAGCCTTGTGTGCAGTAGGAGGCAGAAGTGATGGGGGTGTCATTGCCGGGACAAGACAAAACTGGACAAGGGTATGGAATCAAAACCGGGTGGAAGACGAGAGAAGAAGCCGGGCACGGCGCCTGCAGCAGGGTTTCGAGGGTCTGGATGAGGCCCTTGCAGGCGGGTCTCCAGGCCAGCCGCCTCCCCTCATTCCCCGGCCTCGCACGCCCTCCAGCGCCGCCCGCTCCAGCCTCTTCCCGGTAGCGGCTGGGAGGCGCCTCTAGCCCAGCCCCGCGGGCACCGGGGTGCGGAATGGCGCAGCAGAGACCTCGGGCCCCTTGCCCCCGTTCCTGATGCAGGCTTCTGTGGGACCATCAAAGAGGGTGCACGGCTGGGATCAGGCTGTTGCCCTTGGCACCCCGCTCTGCCCGAGGACCCTGCTGCCTGTACCCACGGGATAACGATACCAGTCTGATCCCTGGCCGTGCACCCTCCCCTCGGGACGGCACCCCCTATCTAGTTGCCCGCCTAAACCAGCGCCTGCTCACTTGTGGTTCTCCATGCGCAGTAGCCCTGGCACAGCACCGCGGGGTGGTACTGGAGGCTCAGGACTGCTGCCTCGGTGTGGGGGGGGAGGAGGGCGTGCAGGGAGCAGCCTGTGCAGCCCCCCCAAATGTGCCTGGGGTGGCCTTCCAGCAGCCACCTCCCCTTGGGGGTGCACACACTCATAAACATAGGAATGCACGTTCAGCTCTACACCTGCAGACTGAGCCCTCGCACATTGGGGAAGAAATGGAGCTGCGCAGCCTGGACACACAGCTGGGTGCCAAACGTGGGTGCCCCCCCCTCCCCCGCACACCCACAGAGACTGCCATGTACTCCCATGTGCACTGTTCATGTGCACACATGCACACCCGTATGCTTGCAGACTGCCATGCGTGAACACACGTGCCCTGCCGCACATGAGCACATGACCGTGTGCTCGTGTCATTATGCGCTTGCACACCCAACTGAGGGGTGTGCACACTCTCCCGGGTACCCATCGCATGTGCACAAAACTGCCACGTGAGTGCCCAAGTCATGCATAGTCATGCATGCACACATCACCTGTGCACCCCTCTGGTGCACATGCAGTATGTCTCTGCCCCTCGAGGACCACTGTGACCATAGGGTTTCACCCTGTGCCTGGGCAGGATGTGACCCGCGAGTATGGGAAGGCTGGGGTGAGGAGGGCCGGCAGCACAGCCCCAGTGCTGCTCCCAACAAGCTGAGGCCGGAACAAACTCATCACACGTACGAGTGAGCGAGCCCTGAAATAATGCACCCCCTCAAATACAGCCCGAAGTATGGGGGGTGCGGGGGTGGCCGTGGCGTGGCAGCGGGACACGCGTTGCCGAGTCGCGGGGCACGGCGAGGGTTGCCGGCTCTTTGTTCTTCCCGCTGCCGGTCCTCCATGATGTGGAGAGAGAGCGGGCGAGGCCAGCGCTGCGAAATGGCGGCCGGGGAGGCGGGGACGGCGGGGCGGGGAGGAGGAGGGGAAGGCAGCGCACCCTCCCCGCGCACACAAAAGGCTGCAGGGAAAACACGGAGGGTGGGGGTGGTGTGCGGAGCGGTCTTCTGGGGACTCGGTAACGGGGCTGTGCCCCGTCGCCATCCCGGTCCCGCGGCGGGGCTGCTTCTCTCCTCACGGGCGTGTGCTCACCACCCTCGCGGTACGCGCGGCCCGAGAGGGATGGGGTGGGGGGAGGAGTGAGCGGGGCTACGGCAAACGGGCTTGGGGCGCGGGGAGGGAGAGGGGCATGGGGAGTTGATCCGTTACCCAAACCCGTGCTAGCAAGTGCCCCCACGGCCCCGATCTCTGCCCCCGCAAGGGGGAAGGAGGAATGGCCATCTGGCTCCCGTCCCGTGCTGGGGAACACCACTGAGACCGGGATCTGGTCACCTCTGCTGGTTCTACACCCCGCCCCAGCGGGCACTGTTGTCCCTGTGCCCAGCAGTGCATCCCTGTGCCCGCGGTTCTTCCTGCTGGGGAGGGCTGCAGGCCCAGTTACAGTGCATCATGGCGGCGCAGAGTTGAGCCGGCGCCGCCGGGCACCAGGATACACTCGTGCCTGTACATGCCCTGGCTTTTCCCGGGACAAAGCTGTGCTCCAGTAGGGTGGGAAAACTCAGCAAGTCCGGGCACAAAGCAGCTTTGTGTTGGGCTCTTTGTCTGACGGGGTGCAGTGCAGCTTCTTGGGTGGCCAAAAAAAACCCAGCCCATGGCTGGCACCCCCTGTGCAGTGTGCCCCCTCTCAGTCCTGGGTAAGGAGGCTGTGTGTCACTGCAGAGGCTGGTGCCTTTGGTTTTTGGGTTGGGGCCCTTCCTGGAAGAGTCTGGTGGCGGAGAGGGAGGGGACCTGCCAAGCTGGGAAGCCTGTGTGTCCCAGCAGGTCTGGCCTCCTTGGCAAGTTGGGCTGGTTTGGAGGAGCTGTGGGGCTGGGATGGCTCCTGGGCAGCCCTGAGCCTCCTGCTCTCGCTTGGGGCCCATGGGTACACACAGCAGGGAACTGATGGGGTGCTTGAGAGTGATCCACGTGCATGGAGCCCGCTAGTAGGTGGTGTGGGGACTGAAGCCTGTGTACCTGGGAGGAGGCCCAGCTAAGCTGTTTCCTTCATCCCTGCTGTGTCCACATGTGAATGAGTCTGTTCAGGTCTCAGCCTCATGGAGATGCAGCCCCCACCTCATGCATGTAGGTGTGAATTGAGCATCTCCTGCACTGGGCAGGTTTGGAGTCACTGCAGGCTGGGGGTCATTGACACCCCAAAATGCCTATTGTGGCTAAGCCATCGACAGGGCTGGACACAGTAGAGTTGAAGGGAGCTGCCCACCCACCTAAGCCACCTACAGACCCTGCAGCTTCCCCAAGATCTGTTTGCTTCCCTGCTAGGAGGACACTCCTGCAGCAAAGCCTTCTCTTCCAGTGCCACTGAGGAGCTGATCCACCACCCCAATCACCCTTGTTGGTGGCATTGCTACAGTCAGGTGTCACCCTTTGCTGTCTTTGGGCAGGGGCTCTGTCTAGCTGGAGAGGCCAAGCACCTGTGGGCCAGCATCAGGTAATGTCATCACCCCACAGAGAGCAATATACCTCCACAGGGTGCAGATTTGCCACCTGGGCCCAAAAGGTGATGTTAGGGCAAGGCACCCACTCACACAATGAGGCTCCTATGCAGTCGTGTGTGTGTGCTCACATGCACTGGGCTTGCATGCATATCTGCAACCCCACACCTGCCCGCCTCTGTGTTTGCACAGCCTGTTGCACATGCCCAGAGTACACACATATTCACCCACAGCTGCTGGCACACACAGGTGGGTGCATGGACAAGCCCACGGTTGCACACACAAGCACAGGGTGAGCATGAGGTTTAGTGGGACACCTGGACCCATGCGTGGGCTGTTTGTGTAAGCACGCATAAACACGCAGGGTGATGGGGTGCACACATATGACTGCCAAACTCCCCCAGGGGCAGCAGAGCTGGACCAGGCTTTTATTTCTTGTGCCCAGCAGGGATTTTCCTTCTTGAGCTCAGGGGTCGTTTTCAGCTCTGCCACAGCTCTTCCCTGGGGAGACCTTGGGCTTGTCACTTAACCCTTCCCATCCCATCCCCTCCCGCTTGCCCAGGACGGGGGTTGGGATGGCTCCAGGTGTGGGGGCATCTTGGTGCTTGGGGGCAGCCAAAGGAGCGAGGAAGTGGCATGGGACCTTCCCAGGAACTTGAAGCCTCCCAGGGCAGGCAGCTGCTCTCAAAGGGGTGCGTACAGCTGCGGAGGTTTTGGCCGCCAGCCTGGCTCACACAACCGGAGATGGAAGAAGAGCTAAATTTAAAGGCGTCAGGGAGGGCCGGGGGAGGCTGGCTGGCGCAGCGCTCTCCAGCTGCCTGCATGGGAGGCGTGGGGCATGGGCATGTTTTTGGCTGCCACACCCTTTTTTTTTTCCACTGGGGAGTTACTGGCCTGGCAAGGAGAAATGCTGGTTTCATCAACAGGAACTGACACAAGGGGCTGAGCTTGAGTGGTGCTGCACACCACATGGCCCAACCTGTTCACAGCAAGCACTTGGACACCCATACCTCCAGCAGCCCTACTGCACATCCAGCTGTGCCCACATGCACAGCTGGACACATGCTCGCACCCCAGACTCCCTCACCTCAGGCCAGCACCCCTTATGTCGTGGGTACTAAATGCACACACCCACCGGTCCACCCTGCAGCCCTGGAACTTCGTCCCCCACAGCGTTTTAGGGTAATGAAAGTACTGTCTCAGGGTGCTTACAACTTTGATTTAAAAATTCCTTCCCAAGATAAATTTCAGGGCTGTGAGCCAGGCACGAAGCGCTTGTGCAAGCCTCTTGCAGGCAGAGTGTGGAGTTAAAAAAAGCCTGCAGACAAAATGTAGAGGCTACATCAGCTGTGCTGGCCCCCAAAGCCAGCAATCACCAGAATCAGCAGGAGTAGCCACGTTTTGGGGACCAGGGAGGCACTGAACCAATGGGGTGCCCACAACGCCACCCCAGCACCCACACGCACTGAGGCAGCTATGTGGGTGCTTCCTCCCACCTCCCTGCCAGACCCAGGACCTGGCAAACACCAGTGAGCTTGGAGGTGGCTAAAATGAAAATAAATTTAAATAACCTGGGACACCATCCAAAACTGCTTAGCCTTAATTAATTCATCCCTGCAATGTGCTATGCCCTCAGCCCCAGAACATCCTAACATAGTCACAGCCATGACTGCCTGCCCCAGCCTGGCTGCTTCCTTATTTTAGGAAGGAGGTGGTGTGGCCATTCTCCTGGCCCTTGAACACAAATGGCTGCTTCCTACCAGGTTTCTGGTGGGTACCTGGGGGATTTGAGATATGGGTGGTAAGAGGGAGGGTGGCTGTGCTGGTGTTCATGGTCCTGACTATGGGGCTACAGCCCTGTTTTCCCTACAGCAACCTTAAAAGCACCCCAAAACCCCCACATGAGCTGGGCAGGACAGTGATGGACAGGACACCCCTGTGAGATGCAATGGGGTCCTACTTATCCCTTGTCTCCCCACAAGGTGGGATGAGGGCACTGATGTGTTGGTGCCCGGCAGGTGCCCGGTGCCAACATCTCCCTTGAGGGCAGAGCAAACCTGCCTTGTTTTCCCATGTTCCACCATTGCTGTTACCCCAAACCCTCTTCCTCTGCCCAAACACCCCACTCCCTTTCAATAGGATGAGGGGGCTGGATACAGCACCCTGACCTGGCCCTTGCCAGAGGGTGCAGAGCAACTCTTTCTGACTCTGCTTCCTTCTGGCCAGCTATTTTTATCCCTGGCAGTAGGCAGAGGCTGTGCTGGAGCTGCAGCCACTAGCAGGTCTAGGGATGAGGGCTGGGGGCATGCTGGAAAGCTGGGCTCAGGGTCTGGCTCTCTGCAGTGGGGAAGCATGGGGATGTCCTGGTGTCCTGGAACTGGGGACAGCAATTGCACCGTATGGAGTTTGCTCCATAAATCCCCAGCTACCAGAGTCCCAGTATGGCAGAAAGTAAACCCACCCCAGACCCTGACCCCGGGAGAGGCAATCCCCTACTAGCAGGAATGGGTCTGCGGTGTGGGACAGAAGCTGCCGCTTTTGGGGCCATGGGTGAGAGGGAGGGGAGACAGGGGCAAGAGTAGGTGGCAGCAGAGTGACTCAGCCGGGGGTGGCAGCAGGTAAGGTGTTTGTGTTTAGTTTCTAACGTTACGGTTTCCACAGCACTGGGAAGCAGTCTCAGGGGGCCAAGGGGGCCCGTTGGCACTGAGGGTGGGCAGCAGTGGGACTGGAGAAGCTGCTCAGCTGCTAACGCCACAACAGCTAAAAATACTGCAGGCTATTGTCGCCGGCAACAAAGCGGCTGGCGTATTTTTAGAGCTATCTCCACGGCCATCGGCTCTGCTGCCCTCCCGGGAAGTGCTGTGCCTGCTCCACCCGGGCGCTGCCCCCTGGAAAGCAGGGCAGAGCTTCCCACCTGCCCCCAGGCACAGCCCCGACATCTGCCATGCCTCAGTTTCCCTACTGCACCCTATGCTATGGTGCCACACTCCATTCCACTGCTGTCACCCAACTCCCTCCACCCCACAAATGTCCCAGAGCAGCCACACTCATCCCCTGCATGTCCACACTGTCCCCTGCCTATAACGCATGGGGACACATGGCTTGCTGGGCAGCCTTCTCCATCCAGGCAGCTCCAGTCCAGCCCAGGCAGCTGGAAAAGGAGGGCAGAGACTGGATGCAATGAATTGGCCGAGTGTCGCCAGCACACCGGTGACGATCCCTCCTCCCTTGCTGGGGCACCAGCCTTCCTCCTCCTCTGCTCATTCCTACAGGCAAACCCAAGAAAGGCTGTGAAGTCGCCCTGTCCAGCTCTGCTCAGCAGGGACCTGTCATTGCTCACCCTGGATGAAATGCGTTGGCTCTGTCTCAGCACAGCGGCTGGGCAGCCAGGGAGGCAGCAGGGAGGCAGCAGGGAGGGCTGTGCCAGGCTGTGCGGGCTCTGCCAGCAGCTGGGCAAAACCCCAGTCCCAAGCGCCAGGATAACACTGGATTTGTGCAGATTTCCCCATCAGAACAGGGAGGGAGGAAGGTTTAACTTGCCTTTTCCCTGCCAGAGCTTGGCTTTCAGTCCATCTGGCGAGTCCTTCTCTGCCACGGAGAGCAGATCAGAGTGGCTTGTCCTCGGTAGTTCAGGGGCAGGGCTGGGGTGGTGGCGATAGCCCAGAGCTGAGCTGGGGAGGTGGGGGATCAGACACAGGTTGGATGTGCAGGTGGGCTGCGGCTGCCAGCACAGCTGCCCACGTGGCGTTTGCTGGGCAAGGGGCACAGCCAAGGCAAATAATGAGCCCGTCTAGCTGTGCTTGGATTTCACAGCACAGCCCTAAACTGAGGCTGCTGCAGCCCTGCTGTGATCTCCTCCCTAACCAGCCACATTCCCCAGTTGCCTGTGTAGGAAGCCGGGGACCACTCTAACGAAGGCACGGGTCAATTAATAACTCACCCAAGGCCACGCAAGAGGGACTGGTCACCCTTTCCACCCTTCTGCTCCTCAAGTATCTGCTCCTCCCCACTGTCCTCAGGACGTGCCCCTTAGTGCACACCAGGAGACCGTACTAGTTTGCACCGCGCGAGGTGGCTCTGTGTCCTTTCCCTGCCCCGTGCTCCCTTGACATCGTCCCGTCCTTTCAGCCTGGGGTCCTCCTTGCTCCACCTGCAGAGCCCCGGGCAGAGCAACCTCCCCACAGAGGACAACACCCACCCCCCCCCCCCAGCACATCATCTGATCGGGGGCGGGAGGGTCCCTCGTACAAGGGGAAAAGGTGAAACCTGCCCTGGAGGGGCAGGAGTCTCCCTTCCCCGAGGGGGAGAACGCGGATGGGAAAGTGTCTCCACAGTGGGGCTGAAAACTGATGCTGGGACATCCATGGCGGTGTAGGGGGGCATCTACACCCCGGAGAGGAGAGGTCGGGGGTGTGTATATGTGTGTGTGTACCCTGCCAGCAGCACCCCTGGAAGCACACATTGAAGGGCAGATGGAAGAAGGGGGTCTGGTAAGCGCAGATCTGTGCACGTAGGTGCAGGGGGGTGCTGGGGAGCGGGGATGCAAGAGGCAGCAGCACCCAGGGGAGAAAAGGCAGAGATTGCGGGAGCAGAGATTGGGGCGGGAGGGGAGGATTATAGTGAGAGATGGGATGAGACCAGCTCTGCCACTGCAGCAGGGACTCGGGGGGCGGGGGCATTGGGGTCCTTCCTCAGCCGCAGTCCCGGTCCCCGTCCCTCCGGCAGCGGGGCGGGGAGCACGCAGTACCCCCGGCCGGGCCCCGCGGTGGCGGCCCGGGGGAGCGAGAGGCGGCGGCGCGGGGCGGGGAGGAGCGGAGAGCGGCGGCGCCGAGACCGGCTCTGGCGGCTCCGGCACCGCGGTGGGTCGGTACCCGGCGGAGTCCGGCGGCTCCGGCACGGTGGTGGTTTCAGTACTTCTGGGCGGCCCCGCACCCAGGCAGCTCGGGGCCTCCGATACCCCTGGGTGACTGCTGTACCCCTGTGTGGCTCCGGAGCCCCATGGTGGTCCCGATCCCCCGGCAACTCCATCAGCCCCGGCTCGGGGCAGAGGCAAAGAAGGCAGCGGCCGCAGGCAGGCAAGCGGGCGGGGGCGTCCGGGCTGGGGCTTAGCACCCCCTCATCCTGGTACCCCCATCCCGCTCCTCCCACCGAGGGCAGCGGGGCTCCCCAGGGCGATTCACCGGGGGGGGGGGGGGGGGGATCTCCAGGGGATCAGGGGTGCATGCAATTCCTTTGTCGGGAAGGGGCCGAATCTGGAACTTGCAAAGAACAAAGGACCGGGGGAGGAGGGCATGGAAAAATACCCGCCGGGAGAGGAGGGTTGTTTGGCTCCAAACCGGGCTGGGGGCGACGTTGCGTGGTACGAGGGCTGAGGGTTGTCGGGGCATCCTGCCTGCTGCGGCACTCCACCGGGCTGGGGGCTGCCCTGAGCTGGAGGCTCTGAAAGGGCCAGGGCTTGCAGCCATCCCGACGGGTGCGTAGGTCTGGGTGAGGGTGCTCGCCCCCTCCTCCTCTCGGCCGTTCTGCTTCAGGTTTAGGGGTGCAGAGGGGCTGCAGGGTTTGCACGTGGATTAGGAGGCCCAGAGTGCGGTAGGGAGGGGTGAATATATGTGCGGGCACAGGGCCATGCATGGGCTTTGCAGCTCTGTGCGAAGTGGGTTTAAGGTATTGTGCTTGTAACGGAAGGCAGTGGGGGAAAAAGAGCGTCTGGGGAGGGAGATGGGGGATTCGTGGGGCTGGCATTGTCCCCTTTCTGCCCTGGTGGCAGAAATGCTGCCTGTGGTTGCCCGCATGATCCGCCCACTGCTCTGCCAGCCACTTTTGTGCTCTGCAGCCCGGTGGCCTCGCCGTGAACCTGGAGATGGGGGTACTCCGGGAGAGCAGGCTGCGCCGCGCAGGCACCGGGGCTGCAGCGGCCCTGCACGACAGCAGCACTTCCTCTTACGTGATCTCGTCTGCCTGACCGAGCCTTGCTGCTCCAGTAGCTCCAGGTTTGCACGGCCTGGAACGGGGCTAGCAGCTGCTGTCCTCCTCCCAGAAGGCTCTGGATGCAGCTGAGCCGTTTCCCTGGTGGGTCTTGGGTGGGTGGGAGCCTGCAGTATTAAACGGGTTGCATACAACACGCTGGGGCTTGCTGCCAGACTACATGTCCCAGCGTGCTCCGCTGCCTGTGCTGCTGGGTGCTGCAGGGGCCTCGAGGGGGGATAAAGGGAGCAGCCTTTCCTTGGTCTGGGTGCGGTAGCCTCTGGCAATAGAGGAGAGTTACAGGTGGATGGGGACAAGAGGGAGAGACCATGTTTTGGCTTTGCCATGGGATACAGATTGGCCAGAGCTATTGCAGCCTGCAGGAAAAGGTGAAAGGACAGGCTGGTCTACATGTCTGTCATGTGCTTTGTTCCTGTCTCCAACCACCACATGGTCCCAGGCCCCTGCAAAGGTAAATGGGAGGTCTGAGGCCTGCTTTGAGTCATTCTATGCCACCCTGTATTCCACGTGTGGAGCAACCTTCTTTTGGGTCCTCCTGGAGCCACCAGCATGTGAAGAATGGCCAGAGATGGAGCTGTACTCCCTCTTTGTGTCAGGTGGTCCTACAAACATGGTCCTCTCCAAACCAGGCATCTGCTCTGCTGATGCCTCTGTGCTCTTCCCTCCCCTGGCACCATGCTTTACAGTGTGGTGGGGAAGCCTCAGTGCATGCCCCAGCTCCTCTCCCAGCCTCCCAGTCTTCTCGGTTTGCACGTGCCTACCAGATGTTGTCACTGTGCTGCTGCCATCCCATCCTGGACCCCCTCTCCCTCTTTTTTGCCCCTTCCACCCTAGAGACACTGGCATTGGGCTGGCAGTTGTTTTCTGCTCTCCTGCTGTACTCACTGGGTGGGTGGTATCTGCTCACCCTTGGGTGGGGGGAAGGAGTGGGGCAGGGCGAGGCGGGAGCAGGAGATCAGGGCGAGGGATAAAGCTAGGCCTATTTTTATACTGCAAAGTAATTACCAGAGCTTTCCAATCCTTAATCTGCTGAGAGCACCCCAGTGCGATTGGATCCCTCCCCGAGCCTGGCAACAATTCTCCCATCACACGTCTCCTGCGTCAGAGCCCCGTAAACTCCCACACTTGGGCTCACATGTGCTGCAGAGCTGCCGGCATGTCTATCCCACATCCCCAGCAGCCCCTGGCCCAGGAATGAAGATGGGGACTCCATCTGGGACCCTGGTTTGTGGCTAGGAAGGGGGATCTTGCCATGGACCCCAGCAGGGTGGGATGCAGCCTTGCAGCCTTGGCCACTTGCTCGTCCTGCCATGGACATCTCTGTCCCTGCACTTTGGATGGAACTGCTGGGGAGATTTGGGTCCCAGCGATATGAACACACCAAATACATGTTTTCCCCTATAGCTGCCTCCCAGGGGTTTTTGACCACGGTTAGTTGCCAACATAGCACCCTCCAGCACTCATCCAGCTTGGTTCCCATCAGCACAGATAGGGCCCAGGGAGCCCCTCTCCTGGCGGTGCACAAGATGTCTGGCCAGTAGTGCCAAGTCTCATCTGGCAACTTTCCCAGCCTCTCCCCATCCTGTCACCATGCCAGGGGGTTGCTGAAGAACCTGTTCCATAGCTCCCGCCATGGAGAAGGAAATGATGGGTGGTTTGCGGCAACACCTTTCATCCTGGGGCTGGGGGACTCCTTTGCAGTGCATTGCAGTGTGCAGCCAGTTCAGGGGTGGATCACAGGAACTAATCAGCCTGGGGATGGAGGTGAGGGCTGGGGATGGCTCTCGCCTTCCTCTAGCCATCCTGTTTTCAGTGCCCACCAGCTCCCCAGCACCTCATTGAAAGCCAGACTGAGGTGTTCAGCCCTGCTCCATGGCGGGAACTGTGTGTGCTTGCTACACTTGGGACCCTGTGGAGTTCACAACACCCTTGTTGAATGTTTGGAAGTATCCTCAATCCAGGCTGTCTCAGTGCAAGGCAGCAGACACAAAGTAAACTTGGCAGTGTACTGGATGCAGGGCTCCCAAAATACAGCTTTTCCACAGCGGAACCCAGGATCATGGAGGGTCATCTGCCTCTGGGGTATCCCCAGGTGACCCCACCAATGTCCCTTCCCCCGCCTGGAAGGGATCTGGCTTTGAAGCCACCCTGGCTGCCGCCTTGCCTAAGCCAATGGCCATAAAAGGCCCTGAAATGGAGGATCCAGGCAGGGGGGCAGGCTGCTGCTGGAGCCCAAGCGGGATCATCCTGTCTGCCCACACAGGCCAGGCTTGCCACGATGTGGGAATGGGGGCCTGGATGGGGAAGAGCATCCCAGGCAACCTGGAGCAGGGTCAGGAGTCTGGGGCACACTGCTCCCTTCCACCTTCCCTTGCTTCCCAGGGGACACATTTGGGCTGTGCCTCAAGGTGCTGGGAATCTGCATCACCTCCCACGAGGGGCTTGGTGAGGGGATAAAGCTGCCTTTTCATCAGGCACCTGAGCCTCTGGGGCTGTGGGGGCCAAGGGGTATGCAGAGGGCTCTCCCACTGGCCCTCCACTGCCTCTCCCCAGACAATGGCTGCCTTTTGTTGGGGTTTTACACACCCGGCCCCCTTCCCTGTGGCCCAGCTGGTGACATTTTACCACCTCCACATTCACATGGGATTCAAAGGGCACAGATGCACCGTGAAACCACAAAGCACAGCTTCCCTCCACTGCTGTTTTCTCTCCCCAGAATCCCAAGGGAGGCAGGGGCAGGATGCATGGATGGGATGCACACACCAGGAACCTTCCTTCAGGGCTGTTTCAGGGGCAGCCTGTGAAGGGAGGAGGCCCTTGGGGAGCCCTTCCCTGGGGCTCTCTCCATCCTCCCCCACTTCCCTTGCTATCAGCTGTCCATCCTTTTGTCAGTCTGTCAAGGTCCTTTCCTTCCATTCCTGTCTCAAAGGGGCTTGGCACACTGGACACCCACTGACGAGACGTGAAGGGAGGCAGCATCCAGGCTGGTGGCGTTTGACCTTTTGGAAATGGAGCCATGGAGATGGAGCTGTGTGGGTGGTACCCACCTCTGCCCTGCTGGCTCCTGGCTGCCAGAGCAGTGCCAAGGAGGCTGGTATTGCCAGCCCTGGCATCACCCTGGACTCCTGGGTGTAGCTGCTGTGTGGGTGTAGCTGCTCTGTGGGATACACAATGGCCCCTGTCCCTTTGGAGAGGTCCTAGTATACAGGCATCCAACTCTTGCCCTTCACTCCCACTTCCAGACCTCCAGGGGCTTTCCCTCGAGGACCTGGGCGAGTAGCCCAGTTCCTCCCATTGCCTCCGCAGAGGCCTTGGGAAAACGTCCTGTAAACAGGCAGACGGAGAGCGTGAGTCACAGCGACCGAGAGGGAAATACACGAGGGGAATTTGCAGCGTGCATTGGGTCATGGGGATGAATCCAGCCTCTCCCGGCTATGGTGAGTGGCTGGCACGTAGGTGCTTTCCTGCAGTGCTGGCTCTTCCGGGAAGGGGTGGTTATCCCACTGGTGGGACTGTGTCCAGGCAAGCTGCAAAACAGAGATGCATCCCTCTTCCCCACCAAAAGCATCCCCCCCCAGTCCTTGCCACTTTTATCCCAGGGGATGTGCTGTCAGTGCCCTGGAGGTGGCTGCGTTTCAGCTTGCAGCACCCTGCCCATAGAGCCATGCAGATCACTTCCCTGTTGAAAGTCACCCTGCCATGGTTATTTCTGGCTGGTGGCGCGGCCGGAGGAGCTGGCTCTGTCCCAGCCGCTGCAGCGCACCCAGTTTGGAATTGCGTCTTACTGGTGGGTAGTGCTTGGGCGAACAGGCTGCCTTCAGCATCCCCTCTCCCTGCTGCCAAATACCTGCCTGCTCCTGTGCCCGTGTGTAAAGCAAGAGTGCTATCTAGTGGTTGATCCCACTGGGGAGATCAGTGACTTTTGCAAAGGCCTCCAGTGACACCGGTCACCTCTCGGAGGATGGCCTTCCCATCCCAGCCTGGGGACTGGTAGCCCAAAGGTGGTGAGAAGTTTATCTAAGGGACAAAACCAGCTGCTCTTTTCCCAGTCCTTGCTAGAGGCTGGAGGGGCGGCCAGGGCTTGGAAGCTATGGGAGTGGGTGTGCAGGGCCTGGGAGTGTGTTCGCCTCGTTGAGGGGTGCCCACGGTAGGTTGGGGGAGGATGCACCATATGAGGGTCATATGTGCTTGTTGGGAGGAGCAGGAAGCATCTTGCACCAGATGCCTTATCCAGGACACATGCTCACAGTGTTCATCCCGAGGAACATCCATCCTAAACCTTTGCATGCTTCTCCCTCTAGAGCCCTCGTCACCGTGGTGCCCCCTGGTGGATCAACCCCTGTCCCCCAGCAGCGCGGGGATAGCCAGGTCAGGGTTCATTCCCCCTGCCCAGGCAGGGTCCAGGTGCGGCTGAGCGGTGCTGGGAAGTTAGGAGTGGGGAATGCACTGCATCTTTTTACACCCCTAAACCCCCATGGGCTCATTTTCTTACCCCACCCCCTCCGCGGTTGGCTGCAGCAGGGCCCTGCCGCTGATGTCACTAATATATGCTGATTTATGCGCGGGGGCTGCTTGGGGAGGCTGCGGGGCGGAGGGGACCCCACCGCAGCCCCGGTGCCTCTGCCCCGGCCTCCCCCACGTCGGTCCTGGAGTCCCCTGCGGACGGCCCCTGCCTCTCTCCGTGCCTGCCTGCCCCGCGGGTTGCTGTGGGAACCGGCCCGGCCTTCTGATGTCACCGGGACGGTTGCTACGCGACCGGTCCGTTCGCCCGTCCCCGCGTGAGGTCACTGTCGCCATGGCGACGGGCCGGTGCGGCGGGAAGCGCGGTGGGGGGACCTGCGGGGCCTCCCCGGGGCCGGGCGGGGCGGGCTGCGGCGGGAGGGCGGCCCCGGGATGGGGGACAGAGACGGCGCGGGGAGGGGGTGTTCTCCCGGGGAATCAGCGAGAGGTTTGCATTAAAGAGAGCGAAAAGCGGAAAATAAAGCTTTTTTGGCTCAGCCTGAGTTACTATTTTTAGAAATCCTGGAGGAAAAGCTGTCTGCGTCGGGAAAGTCCTCTCATCCCCCGTGGAAACGCACTCCCCCGTGAAAACAGGCAGCTGTCGGGAGTGGGACACGGGTGGGCTGAGGGCGATGTGGCCCACCAGGGTCGTGTTGACCACGCACCAGTGCTAAAGCTGCAGCCCAGTTCCTGCTCTGGTCGCGGTGTCTGTGGTCGCTGGGCGGCCATGGGTTTTTCATCTCCTGCCGCAGGCGGTTTATCTCCAAGCCCTGACATCTGCTTGGCGGAAAGCAATGGAGCTGCTCCTTCCGAGGCACAATTCCCTGCTCCGTCCTGCCGCCGGCCCTGGTACCCTGGCTGGGCCAGGCAGGGTGACATCCTGGTGGCTTCACTCATCCAGGCTGGGTGCCCTGGATCCTCAGGCATGCCTGCTCAGAGCCACTTTTCCCTGGGGACCTGCCCTCTCTCTCTGCCATGCCATCCCTGAAGGTACTGGCCAGTTCTCTGGCCATGAAGCTGCAGGGATTAGCATCTTCCTCTGACCCAGGATTTAGCTAAAGCTACGTAGTGAGAGCCAGGCAGGAAGGCAGCAGCCAGCTTGGTTGGGTAGAGTGAGACAGGGAAAGCTGAGATATGCAACCTGACCCTTCCTAGGGATGCAGAGTGGAAAAGGGGTTGCCCAGGGTTAACTCAGCATCTCTTGTGAGACTCTGGGTTCAGCCAAACCAAGTATCCTGCAGTATCTGCCTTTGCTCCAGGGAGGCCCCAGCCTCTGGCATATTTCAACAGCCTTTGGGCCAAATCTTCACCTTGCACAGGTAGGACAGAGGGACTGGGAAAGGGCAGACCTTGCTTGCAGGGTGCTGCCAGTGGGGATGTAGGACAGGAGCTGGCAGATGGAGATGGGCAGACAGAAGAGTGTTAGGATAGGATGAGATGCTGTTTGCTCTGATAAGATCTTGGCTGGCTGCTGGTTAAATAGCTGCTGAGCTTACTGTAGCTGGGAGCTCCTGGAGGAGGAAGAGGGTGGGGATGAAGATGAGGACAGGGATGGAAATTGGGCGATTTGGTGACTCCACAGAATGGGGGACAGCTGTGGGGAGAGCAGAGAAGAGCTTGTCTGCTAAAATTGCAGAGCTGAGGGATTTGGCTGTGAGGCATGGAGCAGGGTGTGGAGGGGACTTGCAGCCCTATCTGGGATATGTGCATGTCCTGCTGATGGCACAGGAAGCCCTGTGTGCATTTCTGCTGTGTGGGACCCCCTGGACCATTGCAGGGACCAACAAGGAAAGCTCCACACTGGGCCTGTGCAAACTTTGCATCAGGTGAAGCTGTGAGCAACAGAAAGCCCCAACACTGCTGAAGCACAGGAGCAAAGGGGCAAGTCCATCAGAGGGACCTTGAGTCTGCTCTGGGCTCCCCAAAGTCCCCTCTGGAGGCCTCATCCTCTACTAGTGCACGCTGCCTTATGGGAAGAGGATCGGGTGGAAATCTGGCTGCAGTGAGGGGAGAGGAAGGCCCCTGTATCCCTTGGGAAGACTTCAGCAGGTGGAGGAGCAGCAGGGATCCTGGCTTACAGCCACCACTGGGACATGGGGCTGTGCTGGGGATGGAGGATACCCTGGCTGCTCACTGGGGGGTTTGGGATCTAGTCCTGATGGTGCTGGGTCCATGCAGGATCATCTGGGACCCTTGCACAGCATGTGGTTTAACCTGGGTGATTTGTAGGGATGCCATCAGCACGGTCATCGTACTCCAGCCTGGTCCAGGCTACTGTGGACACAACACGATGGTCAGAGCCCTCATCTACCAAACCTGACAACTGGAATCCTGAAAGCAGGATCCATCCCTGTGGCACCTGCACCCACCCACTGCCTCCCTCCTTTCCAGGGAAGGGGGCACTGGGTTGTCTGGTAGGATGGGGGAGGTAGGAGGTGGGAGGTTCTGCCTCAGCAGCAGGAGCTGTGGCTGTGTGCACACCTGAGCCAGGTGAGGTTTGTAGAGAGAAGAAACAGCAGATGAGAGACCAGGGGATGGAGCTGAGAAAGAAGGAGCAGGGTTTAAACATCGCCCTTCTTTTTTATACCTGGAACTGAAGCAGGAGCATCCAATAAACATCCTCCACGAGTGGGGCACTACAAAAAAAGATATCGTCTCTCCCAGGCGCGGTGTCACTTAGCCCCGAGGCCCGGGGGCAGGGTCCTGCCTTCCAACCCGAACTGGGGACACTGCTCTCGGTCTGGTGCCATCGTGTGGACACACGACACTTCCACAAATCCCTCAGCCCTGGCCCGGCGCTCCACAACCTTCCCTGTCCGGAGGGACCAGGCTTGGCTCCATGGCTTTCTCAGGCTGTCATCTGCACCAGAGGGGTTTATGTCCACCTCCCACCATCTCATGCTCCACCCCAGACATTGCCCACTACCTGCTTTTTCCCTTTCCCACCTCATCACTCCCACTGCAGTACCCCACCTGCTCTGGCCTCTCCCAAACTGTGACTGGATTAGCTCCTGCTGGTCTGGTGAGGAACACCTCCGAGCCTCCTGGGCAAGGGAAAGTGGGACAGAAAATGACCACAAGGATCCAGACATGGAGGATGTGCTGGGGCTGGGGAGGATCTGCTTTGCCCACCTTCAGGACCCAAGAGAGGCTCTCCCACACATGCAGCTTTGTGCCCCCAGAGACCGGGGGGTAAAGTCAAACCCACTGTAAGAGGAAGTCAGGTTTGTAACCACATGGGGAACATGAACTTAGATCTAAGTCTATGGAACCTGATGAGATGCATCCCAGAGTCCTGAGAAAACTGGCTGGTGTGGTTGCCAAGCCACTTTCCATGATACTTGAAAAGTCAGGTGAAGGCCCTGATGACTGGGAAGAGGGAAACATTGCACCCATTTTTAAAAGGGGGGATGAGGAGGACATGGGAACAACCAGCCTGTCAGCCTCATCTCTCTGCCTGGGAAGGCCATGGAACAGATCCTCCTGTGCTAAGTCATGTGGAGGACAGAGGAGTGATTCAGAACAGCAAACATAACTTCACCAAAGGCAAGTCCTGCCTGACCAGCCTAGTGGCCTATGATGGGGTGACTAGAGCAGTGGACAAGGAAAGGGCTGTGGATGTCATCTGTCTGGACTTTTGTAAGGCCTTTGACACAGTTCCCAATAACATCCTTCTCTCCAAATTGCAGAGAGATGGGTTTGGTGGGTGGACCATTCAGTGGACAAGGAACTGGTTGGATGTTCACATCCAGAGGGTAGTGGTCAGTACCTTGATGTCCAGATGGACACCGGTGATAAGTGGTGTCCCTCAGGGGTCTGTACTGAGACCAGTGCTGTTTAGTATCCTGAGCAACGACAAACAGTGGTCATCAAGTTTGCAGATGACACCAAGGTGAGTGGTGCAGTTGACATGCTTGAGGGACAGCATGTCATCCAGAGGATCCTGGACAAGCTTGAGAAATAAGCCCTTGTGAGTATTATGAGTTTCAATAAGGCCAAGTACAAGGGCCTACATCTGCATCAGGGCAACTCTTGGGATCAATACAGGTTGGAGGATGAAGGAAGGGATTAAGAGCAGCCCTGCAGAGAAGGACTTGGAGATACTGGTGGATGAAAAGCTGGACATGAGCTGGCAACATATGCTCACAGGCTAGGCTGATTGTATCCTGGGATGCATCAAAAGAAGCATGGTCAGAAGATTGAAGGAGGTGATTCTGGCTGTCTGTTCCACCTTGGTGAGACCCTACCTGCAGTGCTATGTCCGGCTCTGGAGTCTTCAGCACAAGAAAGACATGGACCTGTTGGAGTGAGTCCAGAGGAGGCCACAAAACTGATCAGAGGGCTGAAACACCTCCCCTATGAGGACAGGCTGAGAGAGCTGGGGTTGTTCAGTCTGCAGAAGGCTCCACACAGACTTTGTAACAACCTTTTTGTACTTAAAGAGGGCCTGGAAGAAGGTGGAGACAGTATTTTAGTAAGGGCCTATTGCAACAGGACAAGTGGTGATGGTTTCAGACTAAAAGTGGGGAGATTTAGACCAGACAGAAGGAAGACATTTTTTACAGTGTGGGTGGTGACCCACTGGCACAGGTTGCCTAGGGAGGTGGTAAAATCCCTAATCTCATCAACATTCAAGCTCAGGTTGGATGGGTCTCTGAGCAGCCTGACCTAGTTGAAGATGTCCCTGCAGGTCTGGAGGACCTTTTAAAAAATCCTTTCTGCCTCCCCGGTTTACTTTCCTTCTTCCACATTTTCCGGCAAACACCCCACTCCTTTCCATGGACCTACTCCAGGACCCTCACTGCCCAGGGGTTCACTGTGCAAGCATGTCCCCAGGGTGTCCCCCCCACTACCAGTTGCAGCCGTGCCCACCCACGTGTGGTCCCTGGGGGCTGCAGGTCTGGGCATAGCAACACACACACACACACAAGCGACCGCGGTGGTACAGCGGACGTGCCGACAAATGCTTGCCCTGCCCGGGAGCCTCACACCAGCGGGGGCAGCAGGTGGCCCCTGGCGGCCCCTGGCCATGGGACACGTCGGAGCTTCCATGCTTCCACCAGAGGGAGCCAAACTGTCACGAATCCTGGTCACGGCGCTGCCACGCAGCCCATCCCCGCGCCATCGGGGCACCGGTCCACGCCGCAGCCCTGAGGCGGCCAGGCTGGCGCTGTCACCCCTCCGTGTGCCTTGCAAGCAAACATGCCAGGCAGCCCCCTGCCAGCCGTCACACACTCCGGGGACAAACCCCGCCTCTGTCCCTCCATGGGCTGGCGCGGGGCTCACAGCTCCTGTTCCAAGGGTCTCGCAGGTCCTGTCCCGGGGCGGGGATCACAGCTCCTGTCCCGGGGTCTCGCAGCTCCCGTCCCGCCGGTCCCGGGGGCTCGCAGCTCTTGTCCCGGGGGCACACCCCGCCGCCAGCACTCTGCTCCAGCCTGTGCAGTGAATTTGAGGCTGTCTGGAAACATCCTGGAAAAGAGGAGACTGAGAGGGGATATTATCAATGCACATCAAAAGGGTGGGGCTGGGCTCTTTTGAGTGGTGGCCAGTGATAGGACAGGGGGCAGTGGGTGCAAACTGGAAAACAGGAGTTTTCACTTGAATGTAAGGGAAAACTTCTTCACTTTGAGGGTGCTGGAGTATTGGACCAGGCTGCTCAGAGAGGCTGTGGAGTCTCCTTTTCTGGAGACTTTCAAGACTTGCCTGGACATGTTCCTGTGCAACCTGATCTAGGCATACCTGCTTTAGCAGGTATGGTTTGGACTAGACCATCTCCAGAGGTCCCTTTCAACCCTTACCATTCTGTGATTCTGTGTAGCAGCAAAGAGAGTGTTCCTTGCACCTTGACATGGCTCCAAATCACCTCTCTGACACACAGGTTTTTCCCACTTCAAGTCACCACCCAGCGCCATGTCCAAACTCAAAATGAGGGTGAAGAAACCCTGCTCCGATCACTTCATAGTGGATGTAATTAGTCTAAATTAATGCAAATGTAAAACACCTGAAAGGAAAAGTTTGAAATGATGCTCCTGGAGTTCTTGGAACGGCAGCTTATGAGGTCATACCAGAAGCTCTTTACCATTCACACCTCATCATTCCCTGGGTTTGGGTAGTCTTGGACACATTCTTGGTGGGAAGAGGCAGTGAGAAGGAAATAATGTGCCAGATGGGAAGTGGCTAGAGGGAGAGTTGGAAAGGTATTGCAGATGATGCTCCATGGTGCCAGAGGAAAAATCTCTCTCATTTTCCCAGCATTTGCTCATTTATTTAAAGCCTGTCATTAGCAGCAGCCATGTGGGATGGGATTCACCCCAGTCCTGAGTAAATCAGGTGCCACGTTATGGCCACATGTCTAATCCACCAAATCCCTCTTCAAATGCCTGCTTTCTGCTGAAGACTGCCACTTCCCACAGGGGCCAGGAGATCTGGTGGTCCCAGCCCCTCACCTGCATGATGGAGATTTTGGGCACATCAGAGACTGGGGCTGAGAGCAGGGCACTGCCACAGAGGCAGTGGGCCAGGAAAAATCATTGGATAAAAGGGTTCTGGGCCAGATCCAGGTAGGCAGCACTAGGCTGCCACTGATCTCTGCTGCCAGAGCAGTCTGGCACAGCCCGTGAGAGGAAATCCCATCCAGAGTGTCCAGCTGGAGGCCTGTAGCTGGTGGTGTTCCCCAGGGGTCTTGACACGTGGTGGGCTGGCAGCTTTGAATGCCTTTGAAAGAATCAGCTCCTGCCTGCCCACCCCAGTGACCTCCACTTTCCGCTGGTGGAGGTAAAGTAATGCCAACAGCCCTGGGAGTGCAGGTGAGAGCCCTGCAAGGCCCAGGCTGTGGCATTTCTCTCTTTCTGCTTTGTACACATCCTGCCTTGATACAGCTGATCCAACCAGAGCTGAAATCGGATTTCCTGGATGCTTCAGTCTCCCTTGGCTACCTAATGGGCTCTTATTCCTGAGCCAAGCATCACACCCTGAGAGGACAGTCAGGTAGGTTATACAGGAGCTAGGAGCTCTCCTGTATCCAGCTCCAGTTTGCTGGCAACAAAACACAGTAAGTTTCTGAAGGAGCTGGATCTGCCATACTCATCCTCACAAGTGGAGCCTGAGCCACTCTCTAGCAGCACTGCTGGCAGCCATCTAGCAAATGGAGGTGCCATTTGCTGCCTCTGCTCAGAGGTGAACCCTGCCAGCTCCCACAGTTTGTTAGATTTCTTCTTCCCATCAGGCAGGAGCATGCCAGGCTGCTTGCTCACATTTGTGGGTTTTTGTTTTTTCCCTCCTGGGGCTCAGGCTGTTTTCATTCATGCTAAAATGGCCACATTTGGTATCCCTCAAAGCTCAACAGTGTCCCTTGAGTTTTGATTTTTTTCCTAGATGAAGCCCAAACTTTCTGATGGAAAAAAAAACAATGTAAGTTTGTGTCCCACTTCTTTTGTTTTGTTTTGAGCTGAATTTAGCTTTTGGATGTAGAACAAGCCTGGAAAAGTCCAGCCCTGAAGCTTGTCAGTGCCTGGAAAGTGAGGCTTAGAGTAAAAATCTGTCCCATCCCCTGGAGCAGACAATGGTACTTCTTGCACAGAGAAGTTACGAGGAGGGCATCCCGTCCTGTGTCTGTCAGCCATTCTCTCTGGCTGTGTGAAAAGGGATTTGAATGTGGCACAGGTGAGTCCCTATGGAGGGCTGGCAGCACCCTTGGCTGAACATAGCTCTGCCAGGAGATCCCCCTCTTACCATCAGCACCAGGGTCTATACCTGGTTGAAACGCTGTGTCTGGGACTGCTGTGACATTCCAAGTGACAGGATGGACATGAGGTCAATGTGGCCATCTTCAAAGTCTTCTCCCCTCTCCCACGTGACCTATGCAACTTTTCCCGTGCCCTGGGAGAGGATGCTGCAAATGTGGAGAGGGCTCCATGCCCTTCTCCCTCAAAGAGCCACCCTCTTGAACCCAGCCCTTTTTTATCCCAGTGGACCAGTAAATGTGCCAGCAGCCAGTGTACTCCCACCCTCCCCATTTGCCAGCTGTCACACTGCAAAGTCATGAAGCACTAAGGAAAACTTCTGTGCTGTTAATGAGATGATTCAGTTGGTGTCTGGGAGTGACAGCAGTCAGTCCTGGGAGGGGATACCTTAAACCCATTTGTGAGTGCAAAGTGTCTCCAAACCAGGGGTAATGGAGAGAGTCTGTCCTTGCACTGTGCCATGTGGTTATCTGTTTTTGATAACTCATGCTCATAAGGTGACTTCTTGAAGCTTGGGAAGATGCCCTGGATCCATGCTCTATTTAAATTTCTCTTTCCAGAGAAAGTCTTGATGTAGCTGATGATCCCAAATTTGTTATGGGTTGGCTGGGATGTTGGGCAATCCCGAGCTTGTTATGGCTTGGCTGAGTTATTTCCAGCTGGCAAAGTGCTCATTTGGGTGTCCTTTGGCTTGACTGTGTTGCTGAGTGAGGGGAGAGCTGGTTTGGTCAGGCTCTAAGTCCCTTTTACCCATGTCACAGTCTTTGCCATGGAGCAGCTTTCAACCAGAACAAGGGTTTTCCATTGTGGCTTGTTGCTGCTCTCTGGGCATGCAGAGTGCTCTGTCACAGGTCTGGGACCTGCTGCAGACTGCCTCTCATCCTCCTGAGGTTGGTATTTTCCAGGTTAAGGAAAATGTGGCAGTAGCCATGCTCTGAGCGTGGGGCTGGGGCATGCGAGACCTCCCTGCTTGCAGCTGCGCCTCTCCCCACCAGGAATGCTGTGAAGGAGTCCAGAATTCCATCTCCATTGCTGCTGCTGGTACCAGCATCTGCTCTACCAACTCTTCTGACCTCACATGGAACCATGGGGCAGCATCTGACAGGAGCTGAAAGAAGTGGCAAGAGAGGGGCAAGAAAATGGCACAGATTTAGCAAAGCCCTGGATGACAGACACCTCTACAACTTGGAAAGCAATAATCTGATGCTTTTTTGGTCTTGGGTGATTCATTCTGGATTTGTTAGAAAAAAGCCCATAGAGTCCAGCATTGGGTGGCTTCTCACAGGATTGCCCCAGCTGCAGCCAGCTCTCGTCCTGCTCCATCGCTGTGTAGGCGGCACAGCCAAGGCAACACCTGCAGATCACTCAGCCTGGTGGGCACCTGCAAAAGCCCAGTGTTCCTGCCGAGTCAAAGAGCATTTCAAATCTGTCCCTGCCCTGATTAGCAAAATTGTGGTTGCCATGGAGCCTGAATACCTGCTTAGAGAGTGCTTGTCTTCCTCATCACCCCCAGCAGACTCTGGGGGACACATGTCATGGAGCGGAGGCCAATTCTGCAGTTCCTTAGGCAGTTGATTGCTTTTATCCCAGTGAACATTGAAACAGTTCTTTTTCTTCTTTCTTTTTATTTCCCCCCTTTTTTTCCTCCCACCCCCACTCCCCCCACTTCTTCCCCCTCCCCCTTCTTTTCTCCTTTCAGTGCATTTTGGCATGGAGGAGAAGTGCCTCTTCCCTGCAATTTTTTAGATGAGCCATGGGGCTTTAGGTGCAGTGGTTGCTGCAAGGAGAAACCTTGGACTGTGAGCAGGGTACCTGGGGTACCAGCCCTGTGGCCAACAGGGATATGGTTAGCTGTCCTGAGGGAGCGAGGGTTCCCTGCCGGGTGCCTGCATCCTAGAAAGGCTGCTGGGAAGATACGATCAGCTCAGACAAGGAGAGTTGGAAATCTAGAAAGAGAGAAGTGAAGTCACCTGCTTCAGCTGCACAGTTGAGATGAGATTTTTGGAAGTGGGAACAGCTTTTGCCTAGTGGCAAAATGTCTCTAGAAAGTTAGTGGCTGGAAACACACAGAGTGGCCATGAGCAAAAAGTTACTAGAGGAGGGTGTCCCACACCAGACAAGGATGTTTGGGTGGGCTCTGCTGGGTAAATGACAGCAGCACTGCTTTGGAAAGGTCACCTCACTGACTTGCATTCACCCCCAGCTATGCTATGGCAGCAGTACCCAAATCCAGGTCTGTTTGGTGTCCTGCAGGTCTGAGTGGCCCTTCCCAACCTCGAGGACTGAAATGAGCATCCTCCTGCTCTGCTCTGAGATGCACCCTCTAAACTTGTCACTTCCAAATGCCCAAAGAGGGCCACCTTTGAGTAGGCAGCTCCTAACAGGGGCAGAAACACCTTTTGCATCCCTGTGGCCGAGAGGTTTATTTGTTCTCCAAGGGTTTATTCTTGTCTCAGAGCTTCATAATCCTGTCCAGTCTATGTTCAGGCCACCCCTGCCCAGAAAGATTTGCTGCAGCGATGACCTGCAAAGGGGCTGCTCATCCCCTTGCTACAGCAGCAGTGAGGGATGCACCCTGCAGGCTCCTACCTGCTGCAGGATGGCACAGAGGAGACAAGCAACTGTCTTGTCCTCAGTTTTCCTCTCAGACGCAGTGTCACTCTGTGGCTCAGTGGCATTTTGTGCTCAGGACCAGAAGGTGTTGTTTAAAACTGCGAAGTAGGGGAAGAAATTGGGGGGTGGAGCACAGAGAGCTGTGTAAAAGGCTGTGCTGGTCTGTGCTGCAATTACCCAGAGTGATGCGCCCTTGAAAAGAGCCGGGAGTGGATGCAGGCGGTGATTAGGGCTCTCAAGTATCAAAGCTACTGTATGCCCTGTCTTTCAGACTTAATTCTCCTGGTGACGCTGCAGAGCCACCTTGCTCAGCCTCTCTGTGCCAGCCTTAATCTTCATGCAGAGAGACCTGGCCAAGCGCATGGACAGCTTCTGCCCTGGCCAGCTCACAGGGAGCGGTGGATGTGCAGCAGGGAGACTGGAGGGAATCCCTCTGCCTGGAGTTATGTAGAGAGGCTCTTGAGTGCCGCGGTATTACCAAGTTGCTGCTGAAAGTTCCAGCCCAGCCAAGAAGTGCTCCAGTCAGGTGGAGACAACCAGGCTGTGGCCAATGTGTTGTGATGAAGGGTGGAGTTTGAGGCTGATGGCTTTTCCCCTCAGGCAGGGTTAATACAACGAAGTGCTCGATAAGGGGAATAGGCTGAAGGGTCATGCTCCCATGCGCAGTTCATCCTCTTTAAGTGGCAGGGAGCAGTAGTGGAAGGGGGTTGCAATCTCCTGGTTATTTGCTTCATCAGAAAATTGAAGAACACAGTGACATGGACAGTGGCATCGAGTGCACCCTCAGCAAGTTTGCTGATGACACCAAGCTGTGTGGTGCAGCGGACACGCTGGAGGGAAGGGATGCCATCCAGAGGGACCTGGACAGGCTGGAGAGGTGGGCACAAGCCAACCTCATGAGCTTCAACAAGACCAAGGGCAGGGTCCTGCATCTGGGTCGAGGCAATCCCAGGCACAAATACAGGCTGGGCAGTGACTGGCTGGAAAGCAGCCCTGAGGAGAGAGACTTGGGGGTGCTGGTGGACGAGAAGCTCAACAGGAGCTCTCAGTGTGCACTTGCAGCCCGGAAAGTCAATCAGATCCTGGGCTGCATCAGGAGAAGTGTGGCCAGCAGGTCAAGGGAGGTGATTCTCCCCCTCTGCTCAGCTCTGGTGAGACCCCACCTGGAGTGCTGCCTCCAGTTCTGGAGCCCCTATTACAAGAGGGATCTGGAGGTGCTGGAAGGTGTCCAGAGAAGGGCCACGAGGATGATCAGAGGGCTGGAGCACCTCTGCTGTGAGGACAGACTGAAGGAGTTGGGGCTGTTCAGTCTGGAGAAGAGAAGGCTCGTAGATGACCTAATTGTGGCCTTCCAGTATCTGAAGGGGCCTACAGGAAGGCTGGGGAGGGACTTCTCAGGACATCAGGTAGTGATAGGACTAGGGAGAATGAAATGAAGCTGGAGATGGGAAGATTCAGGCTGGAGGTGAGGAGGAAGTTCTTCACCGTGAGAGTGGTGAAGCCCTGGAATGGGTTATCCAGGGAGGTGGTTGAGGCCCCGTCCCTGGAGGTGTTTAAGACCAGGCTGGATGAGGCTCTGACCAGCCTGATCTAGTGTGAGGTGTCCCTGCCCATGGCAGGGGGTTGGAACTAGATGATCCTTGTGGTCCCTTCCAACCCTGACTGATACTATGATCCTATGATACAGTGGGTGACTCTGAAGTGCTGTCAGGCCCACGGGGACTTGGGGAGGGTAGGAAGAAACAGAGGTGCTGAGGGAAAGAAGTAATGTGCAGTCCTTGAGAGCCACCAACTCTTCCCAAAGAGCTGTGACAGCACGTAGGGTAGGAGCAGCTGTTTAGGTCCTAGTTATGGGGGATGCTCCAACAGACTGATGGCAATGGTGGAGGAAAAAGGGAAGTAAAGGGAGAATGACCTCTGGTTCAGTGGTTTTGGTGTCCCAGCAAAACTTGGACCAGGAGAACAGCATCGTGCACATGACAGGGGTCTGTCAATATGTGGAAGCCAAGATCTGGCAATCTGAGGGGGAAAGATGGACTCCTGATCTGTCAGCTCTGAGTGATCCCACCCCTGTCTGGTCCTTGCTCCTTGTGGACCATCCTTACTTGCATGCTAGTTGTCTTCAGTCAAAGAAGGATACTGCAGGGAAACAGATGTTGGAATCTGATGAACGTTCATCAACATCTTAATTGTTCTGCTGCAACCCAAACCACCTCCAAATGTCCCTGTCCCAGCAGATGTCTCCGTACCCTCAAGGGTGTCCCTGCAGGGGGGATGCAGGTGCAGAGCTCCAGGGACTGCCCTGCAGTAAAATCTGTGCAGGGGCAAGGAACAAGATAAAGATGGGAGGCATTGTGGCTGCAGGCAGGGAACTGCCAAGCATTGGGCAGGTGGCTGTGCCAGGGTGTACAGAACCCAGGGAGCAGCTGGGGTTCTGCTGGGAGTTGGCTGCATGTGATCAGCAGGGTGGCCAGAAAATGGGGAGGGCAAGACCACAGAAGAGGAATGGAAGGGAGAGAGAAAGGCTTGGGGATGACAGAAAGATTTGCAGGAGAGCTTCATCTTCAATGCAGTACCTCAAGTGAGATCCTTGTGCCTCAGTGGTACTGCGCAACTTGCCCCTGAACCAGCACAGATCCACCCCCTGCTTTGGGCATCCCTGGAGAAAAAGCAGCCTGTGCACAATCTGGAGGCAGGGGCAGAAATCTGTGCCCATCAGCTCCTGTTTCTGGCTGTGCCATCTAGGCACTGTGGCTTGCAATGTGCCAGCTCCCCAACACTGTTGCCCACCCCGGCATCTGTTGAGCCAGACCTGCTGAGCCCCTGCCAGCACTGCCCGGCTGCTGTCCCTGTGTCCTATCCCTGTTCTCACCAGCCCTGTGCCATAAACCCATGGGTTTTAGCATGCTTCCATTGCCAGAGAGGATGAGGTTTCTTTGCCTTCCTTGCTCCCGTTGGAGCGGGCAGCATCTCTTCCCCCTCCTGGTTTCAGCCACTATTTCCAGCTTGATGTGTTTTTTTCCTTGTGTAATGTCTTGTTCACACTCACTTACCCTCCAGCCCTTTGGCTTCAGTAGCTTCCTCTCCCCTGCTGCAGGAAATATCTTTGAAGAAAATCATATCTTGGGGCAGCCCTGGACCCTTCCTGCCCTCTGTGTGCTTGCTCTGCCAGCCCCTCTCTATTTGCAGCCTGTTTGCTGGCAGGAGCAGAGGCAGGACCAGCTGAGGGGCTACCAAGGTGTCCCAGAGCTTTTCTGGTCTTGTTCTACCATCCCTCCCTTGCTCTGAAATTTCTTTTGAGCAAAGTCCTTGGGCTCTGCTACAGATTCAGACATGCAGCCCTTTGGGGCTGGCACTGGTGTACATTGCTGCAGCGATGGCTTCGTTGTCATCCCCATCCCCTTCCTTCCCCCCATCATCATCATTGTCACCCAGCAGGGACAGAGCTGGGCATGGATCCATTGATGCAGTACATTGGGCCATGGGCTGGTTTTGCCTTTGCTGCCAGCTCATGTGGAGGGGCAGGGTGTGCAGAGGCCAGGCCGGGCACTCTCAAGGCTTTCAGGATCTTCATGTCTTATTAAACTGAGGAGAAAAAATATCTTCAGGGATTTGGGGGATCAGGTCCCACTGTGTGTGTCACCCTTTTGAGCTAGTCTGAGCTCACTGTCCCCACCTGCCAGCCCCTTCCCACTGGGCACTATCTCTTGCTGCTTTCCTTTTGTTTTATCTCACCAGCCAGCAGAGAAATGGTGTACCATGCCCCCACAGTGTGCAGCCAGCACTTCACAGCCCAGGGGTTCTCTGGGGCAGTGTGCTCCACTGCTAGGCTGTGCCCAGTGGCCTTGAGGACTTTTGTGCCCACCAATGTATTGTCAGCTATCTCTGGTTGCATCCAGGCTGTTTGGTACCCTACTCAACAGCAACGTGGCAGAGCACTGTGCAGGCACTGAGCCTCCCAGGAATGAGCACTGGTGGACACTGGTGCCTCAGTTTCCCCCTTGGGCTGCAGGGTAGAACGGGAGGGGTGACCTGTGCTGCTCCTGTCTGCTGTGTGCTCTAGAATCAGGAGGGAGATTTGGGGTGCAGGACACCAAGGGCACTATTCTGGTGCTGGGGACCACTGCTTATTTGTGCAGTGGGCTGTGCTGAGGCTAAGCCTGGGTAGGAACGAGGGGTGTAGGGCTGGAGGGCTCTCCAGGCTGCCACTCCAAGGTCCCTGTCCCACCTGCGCCAATCCAGCCCTGACAGAGGCTCTCCCAGCTCCATCCCACCCGGCTCAGCCAAACACCGCTGCGCACAGTGAGGACGGCGCTGGGACAGCCTGAATGGCGGAGGGCACCCGGAATACCAGAGCCTTTCAAGGTCATCCCGGGGAGGAGACCGGGAACCCCTGCCCCCTGCCACCTCGGAGGGGATGAAGGGACCGACGTACTCACCCGTGCCCGTCCCGCGGGATGGCAGTGCCCGCAGCGGCCGCTGCCGTCGCAAGCAGCGATGCGCAGCCGCATCCCCCTCACTCCGACCCCCTCCCTGCAAGACCCTCCCCGGTGTCACTCCGTTACCTCTGGGGCGAGCTGGAGAGCCGGTGGTGGAGCCGGTGAGCCCCCGCCTCGGAGCCGTCAGCAGTTCTCCGCAGGCAGCAGCGAGGGGACGGCCGGGGAGGCAGGGAGGAGCCGCCCGTGGGCTCCGCAGGCGCCGGGCTGGTCTCGGACCGGTAAAGCACATGCCGGAGGCGTGGGGAGCCGCGGGAAGAGCGGGGACACGCAGCCTTGCCCCGCGTCCGTGGGGCGCAGGAACGCGTAAGTCTGTGTGTGTGTGCATCATATGTGTGTGCACTCGTATGTGTACATACACTTGTGTGCATGCCTACACGCATGTTCGGGGGCACGCATGTGTGTGTGCATGCATGTGGCACGGGTCTATGCATGGCTGCAGAGCATTGCTCTGTCACCCGGCGGCATCGGGAGCGTAAGGTGCCATTGCAGACGCCAAGCAGGAGCACGGACAGACTGACCGATGGGTGCAGAGAGGGAGCAGGTCTAGGCGTGGAGCGAGGGATGACACTGCCAGTGCAGCAACTTTCTCACACCAAAGAGAGGTGGGACCCGAGTGAAGCCACCCACTCCATTCAGGTGACCTAAGGGTTGCATATCTGGAAGCAAGGAGACCCCTGGAAGCTGCTGAGTCTGTTTGCATTACCCTCAGATGAGGCCAGAAGCCGGTCACTGCCCAAGCCCCCATGCCTGGCAGTGGCAGGAGGGCAGCAAGGCTGATCAGCACCTTTACCACGGAGGCCACACAAATGGCAAATCCCTGCATTGCAAAGGCTGCTGATGGGGCTGGAGATATCCATGCTGCCTTCCCCTGGCAGACTCTTGGATTCAGTGGAGTTTACTACTCTAATGTTATTTCCTTTGTCTTTCTGAAGAGCATCTCTTCAGCAGCGCTGCTTTGGAATCGAGGACCCAGCCCCTGGCAGGTGGTAGGCTCGCAATATCGGACTTTGCTTGCCCGGTGGTGGGAGAAGAACCGCCCCCATCACCCTTCTGGCTTGCCCTCCAGCCTCTATACTGACAGAGGAAAAGAGGAAGAAACTGGATAAGGGCAGACGGCTTCTGCGAGCTGAG
The DNA here is from genome assembly GCA_033816785.1 of Picus viridis. Classification (NCBI taxonomy): domain Eukaryota; kingdom Metazoa; phylum Chordata; class Aves; order Piciformes; family Picidae; genus Picus; species Picus viridis. Next base: position 27,487,094 of record CM066589.1, read on the forward strand.
CTCTGAGGGAGATCAGCGACAGGAATTCATTAGCCTGCCTCTTAAGGCAGTGAAGTCCTCATCCCCTCCCACACTCCCTCCCCAGTCCGACCCCATCTAGTGCAGGGGTGTGGGACCTCAGCCTTCATCTGGAGCTTCCCAACAAGCCGTAAGTCTTTCTCGGGCTGGAAAATCGGGGTTCCCCCTGAATGGTTTATAGTCACTCTCTCAGCCCTTCTGCGTGGACAGTGGAGTTAGAGCCAGGATTGATTTTGGGGTTGGCTTTGGGGATGTACCCTGCTCTGCTTTTGGGATCGGGGAGAGATGACTGCCCTGCTTACATGCCCCCTGCAATGGGGTGAAGGGGCTAAGGTGGACTGGGGAGTCACCAGGGTTGTTTGTGGATGGGAAGTGGGGCAAGAAGAGCTTAGGAGACCTGGAGAGAAGTTGAAGGGAGGTTTGAGGTGGTTTCCCAAAGGAAAAGCTGTGGCTGGGGCAGGATGGGGGTGAGAGTGCAGAGCTATGATGATCAGCAGTATCCTGGCAACCCTGACACCAATGAGGAGAGGGAGAAAGGGAGTAGGGGCAGCACAGGGGTAGAGAAAACATCCTGCAAACCTTTCTGTCTCTCACAGCCATGAATCCCTACGTTAACTGCTCTGGCCCTGAGTTCCCCCTGCCCCAGAGAGACTTTCCTGTGGAGCCCATCGAGCCTGATCTCTGCAACAGGACTCACCCAGAGGCCTTGTTCGACCCCAAGGATGTCAACCTGACAGAGGAGCAGCTACGGGATAAGTACTTGGGATCTCGACGGTCCAGCTTCTTTGCCCCTGTCTGTGCCATCTACCTGCTGATCTTCATGGTGGGGGCTGCAGGCAACACGCTCACTTGCGTCGTCATCCTCCGGCACCGCTTCATGAGGACGCCCACCAACTACTACCTGTTCAGCCTGGCCGTGTCTGACCTGCTGGTGCTGCTGCTGGGGATGCCGCTGGAGCTCTACGACATGTGGAGCAACTACCCCTTCCTGCTGGGCGCCAGCGGCTGCTATTTCAAGACGCTGCTCTTCGAGGCTGTCTGCTTCGCCTCCATCCTCAACGTCACGGCCCTAAGCGTGGAGCGCTACATCGCCGTGGTGCACCCACTCAAAGCGAAGTACGTGGTGACCAGGAACCATGCCAAGAGGGTCATCATCACCATCTGGGTCTTGTCAGTTGTCTGCTCCATCCCCAACACCAGTCTGCACGGCCTGCAGCCTCTCTATGTGCCTGGCCGTGGGCGAGTGCCTGATTCTGAGATCTGCACCCTGGTGAAGCCACGCTTGACCTACAACCTCATCATCCAGGTCACCACCATCGTCTTCTTCTTCTTGCCTATGGGGACCATCAGTGTCCTCTACCTACTCATTGGCCTGCAGCTCAAGAAAGAAAAGATGCTGGAGGCCTTGGGAGCCAAGTCTGGTGGCGGTCGTGACTGCTACAATGCCCAGGGGCAGAAGAAAGTCAAGAGGAGGCAGGTCACAAAGATGCTGTGTGAGTCCAGTGCTGGGGACTCTCATGCTGGGGATGAGCAGAACCAGGGAGCATCTTCCAAGGCTGTGTTGGGAAGGTGCTGGGGGCAAACTGAGGCTGGGTCACCCCTGAGGAAGGCTGCAGGACTGGCTTCTGGGATGTCAGGGCAAAGGCAGAGCCAGTGGTGGGGATTGCTTGTGCCAGCACCCTTCTGCCTGAAGCCAGGAAAATGTGGAGTGAGAAAGAGAAAGGAGCTGGGATGGGATGAGGAAACCTAACCTTCATTGCCCAGAGCTTGTATGGTGGTGGTGGTATTTCCCAAAGAGGGCCCAGCTCCTAACCAGCCCTGCAGCCACTGCTACCATCCTGGGACAGTGATGTCCAGACCCAAGGCTGGACTGGAGCATCCCTCGGTCCCACTGCTCTGTGCCCTTGCCCCAGCCCTGCAGACTGTGGCCCCCTTGCCAGCAGCAGGAGCTGGCTGCCCTTGGGTAGCTGTCTGCCCTCAGCACACTGACCTCTGCATGCTCTCAGCCCCGTGACAGCACAGCCATGGCGAGCTGCCCAATTTACTCCATCAGCCAGGCCAGGGCTGCCTCTCTGTCATGTCCCACACAAGTGGTGACTTTGCTTCCCTCACCCTGGAGCTGGGAAGGGGATGAAGGGGGACCTGCCCCCATGTGCCACAGAGATGCAGCATGGCATGGGTATGGCAAGGCAGAAACCACCTATATCACCCTATTCCCTTTCCATCAGCAGAGCCTGCTTATAAAACAAGCCCAAAGCCAGAGCGTAAGGAAAGAACACAAATAGCTCTTGCTCCTTGGACTTGCTGGCGAAGGTGGTGGGGTGCCCAGAGGCTAGGTGCCTGTGGGAGTGTCCCCCAGCCATGCTGCATGGCCACAAGGCAGTGGCAGGACCTGTTGATGGGGAGTAGAGCCATGTGGTGCAGCACCTGGAGCAGCCCTGGCAGGAGATCCTGTGCAGACCTCCAGCCCCATCGTGGCAAGTCAAAAAAAGCTCAAGGGGCAAGCCTTCCTCTCTCCCCCTTCTTCTCTCCCATGATTTTTGGGGTTTTCTTTGCTGTGGCCAAAGCTCAAATGGTATATAGATGGGTCAGGGACTGGAGGTTCCCAGAGAGGGGTATCAGCCCCATGCCCCTAGTAACACCAGCTTCTTGGCTCCCCACAGTTGTGCTGGTGGTGGTGTTTGGGATCTGCTGGGCTCCCTTCCATATTGATCGCCTTGTCTGGAGCTTTGTTTCCACCTGGACCATGGACATGCTCCACATGTTCCAGTACGTCCACATCGTCTCGGGCGTCTTCTTCTACCTGAGCTCAGCTGCCAACCCCATCCTCTACAACCTGATGTCCACACGCTTCCGGGAGATGTTCAAGGAGGTGATGTGCCACCCTGCCCTCCGCCCTCCGCGGGCACGGAAGTGTTCGCCCAGCGTCACCCACATCACCACCCGCAGCACCGACTGTGAGCCCGTGCCCAGTGCCAATGGGCTGCCCCTCTCCTACACCGAGGGATATGAGCCAGAGGAGATGGAGGGGGGCCAGGCCACCACCCACATGACATCTCTCTGCTGAAGAATGGGAGGATGCAGGGGAACTGGGACAAGCTTTCTCCACTACCAGCGTCCATCTGATGGTGACATCCTTCCCATGGTGAGGAGTGGGGCAGGAGTGATGGAGGGTTCCCTGCCTCTCTGCACTGTCCTGTTGGGATGAATAGGCTGATTTTCACAGCACCACTGCTCTGGGGAGATGGTGGCAGTGACCATGCTGTGACCTGGATATATTCCACCCACTGTGCTCAGCATTGGGTCTGGCCAAGGCTAGAGTATCCCTCCAGGTATGGAAATGGCTGGCTTCCATGTCAGGGATATGCCAGCAATCCCAAAAACCATCCCAGCCCTCTCAGCCCAGTGGGATAAGCCTACGGGTGCAGGTGCTTGGGACGCTTGGGCTGAGCCCCATGGGAAACGTTTGTGCATGATGGAGGGAGGAGAAAATCATCTGTGGGTGCTTTCTCCCTTGAGACATACGTAGGACTCTCCGGCACCTCTGTATCCCTGATGTACTTGCACATTCCTTCAGTGGTGCCAGCTGGTGTCTGGCTACAGGGTGATGGTATGGCTTCTTGCTCCCAGCCTTCCTCCCATCTTGCATTCTCAGCCCCCTGAGAGCAAGGGAAAGGAGCATGGCTGCTCCCTCCAGAACTGGAGCCTGAGGGGGTAAATAAGGGATGAGAGCCCCAGGCTGCCTGCAGCCCTGAGACACAGCTCCCTGCCTGTCCCTGTGCCCCACAAACACACCCCACTCTCCCCACTCTGTCCCACCCTGGCCAAGTGCCACCCTCCTCTTCCACCGTGTCCCTCTGCAGCCCTGGGGAACGTGGGGAGCTCTTCTCTATCCCTGTCTTGCACAGGCCAAACCTCACTGAGAATTAAAAATAGCAATTGGCCCGATTTCTGCCCTGATTGCATCTCCTGGGACCCAGCTCTGCTCCCAGCGTGGGACTGAACCAGGGCCATCCTCCTGAGGGGTGAAGGGCAGGTCATGTACCAGGGTGATGGGCACCAGGAGCATCCCACTGGCTCTGCTGCTGTGACAGGTCTGCACGGCCGGATGGGCTCAGGGCACGGCAGGGAAGGTGTGAGAAGGATTCCTGCACCTTTCCTGCTCTCCAGGACGCTTGAGCCGAGCTGGGGCTGGGGCTGTAGCAGAGGGGAGTTGCCTCTGTAGCAGGGACGATCAATCTGTCCTCAGAGGCGCGGCTCGGGAAATGTCACCAAAATACCAGGGAGCGTGGGCTGGCTGGGCACGCTCCCCCGGGCTGGAAGGACCCATCGATTTACCGTCTGAGATCGATGCCTCTGACTTCCCAGCGTGGGATCGAATATCGAGGCTCTGAGATGCCACCCGAGGGGGTAGCTGAGCAGCTAGAGCTCCTTGCACGATTTCTCTAGCCCCAGTGCCCCGCTGGTCAGCCAAGGAAGCTTCCATCACTCAGCGTCCGGCGGACATGCCTCTGGGCAGTGTGGATGTGCCAGCAGGGCACCCAAGCAGAAATCCCACAGCGGCAAGCCCCAGGCAGAGCGGTGGAAGGAGCATTGCTGCCTGCTGCTGCTCTGCTTCCAGCCCTCCTAGGCACATCACATAGGGCTGCATCCAGACCAGCGACCAAGAACAGGTAGGATTTGGGGGTTTCAAGCTCCCTCCTGCCTTAGTCAATGTGATCCGGTCCCTGGGCTCAGGAGCAGTGGCTCACCGTCCTCACAGCAGGGTCTGTTGTGGGCAAAGCACTTCTTCAGCCCTTGTGGCGTCCTCGGGGGTGCTGCTAGGTGAGGGTGGGTGTGGTACCATTCTAACTTGGCACTTCAGGGTCCTGCTGACTGCTTGCAGCCTCTCTCTGGATGATGCTGGCATCACCAAGAGAATCAAGATCCATCTATTCCCCCCCCCCCTTTTCAGCTCCCATCAGTGATGGTCCCAGCAGGAGACAGCACCCTGGCAGCTATGTGGGGTCCCTTGTCACTGCTGTGCTGGTGGACATGACTGATGCCTCCTTGATCCCATCATTGCCCCATCTCACTTCACCTGGCATCTTCCTTGGCCACAAATCTCGAGGGGATGGCTTTTTAATGGGTGGTCAATGGCACTTCATTATGCAGTGGCAGCCATCTGTGTGGAGCTTTGGAGACCCTTGCACCACTGCTTTTGAGAGCTGGGCTGTGTAAGGATACAGCTGTGGCCACTGCATCTACAGCTCCTTGGTCAGTGCCAGAGGACAGTGTGTGTGTCTCCAGGGGGCGCTTTTGGGGGACCCTGGGGCTTAGCACAGCTGGAGTGGAGTTCAGAGCAAACAGAAAGGTGAGGCACTGGTTTTGCCTTATGTCCACAGCTGCCCTGCTGCCCCCTGATCCGGGACTCCCTGTCCTCCTTGGCTACCCCAAATTTGGAGATGCAGGAGGGAGAGGAATGTGCTGCTGAGGCCCTTGCATGCCAAGCAGTGATATTGGGGGCTGCTCCACTGCCCACCTCCCATAAACGTCTGGGCCAGAGAACACCCTGAAAAGCACCCCAAAGGCTTGCCAGAGCTGCAGCCACAGCACAGCTAGTGGCACCTCGTGGGTGGAGATGTGTGGGCAAACTTTGCTCCCCTGGCTGGGTTTTTGCAGCAGTGTGTAGACACAATGCCAAGTCCCCAGGTGCCACATGCCAGCCAGCTCATGAAAGATATTGAGGTTGAAGGCTCCCCAGCAACTCCTTTAATCCCATAATTAATTTTAGCAAAAACTGCAGTGGGGGGATGGAACCTGATCAATAAGCAACTGACCTCTCAGGGGAGAAGAGTTTTATGGAGACGGTTTTACACCTCTCCATCACCAGGAAGGCAGGGCCTGCTGGCATCCCCCTGCCTCAGGTTCACTACAGCCCCTAGGAAGGGTGGAACCTGTCTGCTTCAAGGATAATGCTCCTCAATCCCCTGCACCCTCAGGGTCAGCCTGGTTCCCTGCCACCTTCCCAGTATAAATTAGGGGGATTATTTGTGCTGGGGAGATAATATAGAAGCAGAGCCCTCTGATGGGAGAGGTAGCAGAAGCCAGAGATGAGGCCCGTTTGTCCCACTGTTCCCACCCATGTGGAATCAACCAGCACTTTAGGATGGCTGGGGGAAGGAGGATCCCAAAACGCTGCTTGGGAGTTCTCACCAAATAAATGATTCCCTCAGGACCACGGGGAGACTGGAGGGGACAAAGCAGAGGTATGCTGGGGAGTCAGAAGCTGAGGGGAGCATGTGAATGATGTTGCTCCAGATCTTTGCTTGGAGCTTGCAGAAGCATCTCTCTGTCCCTGCAATATGGAGCATGTGGCTGGGTTGGGTTCCACACCACCATCTCCTCTCCAAACTTTTTGTTTCCATAGAGCCATTCCCCAAAGTTATCCGTCCTCCCAGATTTACAGCAGCATCTGTCCAATGCCCAGGGCCTGCCTAACCACCTGGGGGATCCCTCCTTTGGCCCCCATGCCTGTACAGCACCCCTATGGCAAGCACCCATCCCTCCTTCATCACCTCCAGCCTCTCTCCCAGCAGCTCGTGGAGCTGTTTTCCCTCCGTGCTGCCACACATGCTGAGTGACACAGCGTCTCCAGAGCTTCCAATGAAAAGATTTATCACCATAACTTTGAGGATTAAAAAGCCATCCATCTATGAGGCTGCCTCAGCCTTGTAAGGCTTTAATTTGTGCTGTGGTTGTTTGCAAGAGGCACGGGGTGGTAATTTTTTTTCCTTTACAGAGCAAACTCAAGTTTTACAGCAATTGCCTCGTACATTTGGAGCCATGATAGATGGCTCCAGAGAGTGCCAGCAAATTTTTTGCTGCCCCTCTTCAATAAGCCAAAGGAAAGGTTGTTTTTCCCCTTCCTCCACGCAGCCATGGTACGAAGTGAACGTGCAGTGTGGGTTTGGCAAAGCCCTCGTGTGGCTGGCAGCGAGCAGGCCCCGGCGGGGGCCGGGTGGTGGGGCAGGTCCAGGCTGCCTGGCCATGCGTGCAGCACAGCCTGCTTTGCCACCACCGCCACAGCCTGCGTGAGGGGAGGAGGGAAGGAGGAAAACACAAGTGTCAGGAAACCACGGGGATGTGCCGGGTTTGGCACGGATTTAGGCTGCTTTTGGAACTGTATTTCAACTATTCCTCTTACTCCAGGCTAGTGGTGGTGGTGGTGAAAAGCTAACCCCTAGCACCCACCGGTCACTGATGGGCAGCAAGGAAGTAGACAAGAGAACAAAGAGACAACAAAAGTAATATATATAGGATCTGATTCTGCTTCTTGGGGACATACATCCATGGGCTCAGTTTTTAGCCCCATAGATCACAGAATCAAGCAAGCAGGATAGAAGAGACCTCAGAGATCATCAAGTCCAACCTATTACCTAACACCTGACAACCAAACCATGGCACCAAGTGCCACATCCAAGCCATTGGTGAACACCTCCAGGGACAGGGACTCCACCACCTCCCTGGGCAGCACATCCCAATGGCCAATCTCTCTTGCTGAGAAGAACTTTCTCCTCACCTCCAGCCTAAACTTCCCCTGACACAGCTTGAGACTGTGTCCTCTTGTTCTGGGGCTGGTTGCCTGGGAGAAGAGACCAACCCCCACCTGGCTACAACCTCCCTTCAGGTAGTTGTAGAGAGCAACAAGGTCTCCCCTGAGCCTCCTCTTCCCCAGGCTAAGCAACCCCAGCTCCCTCAGCCTCTCCTCACAGGGCTGTGCTCCAGACCCTTCCCCAGCCTCGTTGCCCTTCTCTGGACACCTTCCAGTGTCTCAATGTCCTTCTTCAATTGTGGATGAGGTTCAAAGCTGGAGGCTATCCTGCCTGGCTCCTAGATGGCTTCCTAAAGATTCAGGGCTCAGGTAGGAAGCCGCATTCCAGGCATCCATGTGCTGGGGGAGGCTGGGAAGAGGTGGCCTGGGAAGCAGCACAGCACACCCGAAGGGCACCGATGGAGGAGCTCAGCCATGGCTCCGGGTGCTTGGGCTGACTCAGCTGCAGTGTGGTGTGACTGTCACCTGCGCTGGGGACAGCCTTCAAGTCACAGCAAACCTAAGAGCCCTGCAGGGGCCAAGCCACCGCAGGATGGGCTCCCTATGCCCCACCTCAGGGCATGGGCACGCAGGAAGGGAACGCACTGGGGCTAGATGGGCAAAGAGGTGAACGTCTGTGTGCTATTTAAAACCTTCCCTGCCCAAAATCTCACCATCCGGACAGTGCCCTTCCCCACAGCCTCACAGCGACGTGCAGGGACAATTTCGGGGGCAAAGTGGCTCGTCAAAGCCACCTGGCACCTTCACAAGCACCACCTGGGGCAGTGGTAAAGCCTCACTGCAGGGGGTTAGAAGAGGCAGAATGGGTAGCCCACGAATTTTCCCAGTGCAATGCATCATTGCTAAGGACGACAGAATTGGTGTCAGAGGAGGCTGCATGATGGCTGGCCTGGGGACACTGGTTAAGAAATGAAAGTGAAGCATAATTAGCATGGCAGGAAGTGGATTAAAGCTGGATGGGTGGCAGAGGACTGCTAACAACTGGCTGCGATTGCTGACAGGGCTGGGGGTGAATTAAGCTCAGTGCAAGGCCCCCACATCACCCCTGAGCTGGACTCCTGAGTTTGGGGATTGTAAGCAGAAGACACTGAAACTGAACTGGAGGGCAACAGTCTGCAGAGTGCTTCCCCACAGCTCACAAAAGCCATGCTTAGGGTCCCCAGCTGATGTGTCCTAGGGGCCTTCCCCGTCCTCTGTGTGGGATGTGGAGGATGAGAGGTCACCACTCTCTGGTTCTCATTCTCAGCAGGAAGAGGAAGACTGGAGAGAGAAAGCTGCCCTGGAGAAAGCTAGCTTTTATCTGTTATATATATATATGTGTGTGTGTGTGTGTATGTGTGTTTATGTATATATATATGTGTGTGTATATGTGTATATATATATGTGTGTGTGTGTGTGTGTGTATATATTTAGGACTGGTAAAACACAAGCACAAGTTCCCAAGAGCATTGGTGGAGTCCCTCAAGGGGAAATGCCTCCCTGTGCCTCAGGTGATTTTCCTCTTCAAATGTGTTTTTGTGGGTATTTGCTTCTGCTATGGACCCAGTCTGCTTTACCAAGTCAGGAAGGGAACAGCCCTTGCTTCTCCACTCCACCATGCTCAGACAGCATCTTCCCATCCCTCCTGGCACCCAAAGTAGCTGGCAGTACCTGGACTGACCCCCTCCAAAATGAGTTTGCAATGAAAACAGGTTAAAACCCAAGACTGGACTCACAATCAGGGCTAGACCCCATCTGTCTCTGCTGCAACGTTATTGCAGCGGCTGCCTCTAATTACAGAGGTTTGCAGCTCTTTGTGCTTATCAGGCAGCCAGAGAGTTTGTCTTCTCAGTTCAGGACTATTTAACATGGCACATTGGAGAAAACTCTCTGAGAAGCATCTGGGGGCCAAACACATCTGTCTTCTCATGTTTCCTGAGCAGGAATAGTGACTGTCTTGCAGTAATGATGGTCTCACATTAATGATGCTGAGATCAAGAGTAAGACAGCCCCTCCCCACCCCTGGCTCTTGTATCATGTGCAGGATGGCCCTAGCTGGCCCTGAGGGCCATGCCATAAGCTGTACTTCACACAGGAATAAGCCTGGGGCTGCAAGGAAGGGAGGACACAGGTCCCCAGCAGGAATTTGGCAGGGACAGAACAGAGCAGCTTCCCCAAGCAAGCCCCTCTCCATGCCCTGGCAGACAGGCAGCTGCCTGCAGGTGCTGCCAAAAGGCAGCAGAAAATAAAACCACAGAAATGAAATTGGGATTCCTCATGTTCTGTGCCTCACCTCTGCAGGAATGACTGATAAAAAACAGTTGCTGCCTGACCCTTTCCTGCACAGGCTCAGAAGCTCAGCAGCACTGCCCTCCTTTGTCCCCCGGGGTCAGGTCCTGGCCAGGGGTGCCCCAGCTCAGGGGAAATCCCTGGGGGCTACAGTTTATGGAAATTGGTAGACCAGGACCTGCTTTCCCCAGACCAGGCTTTTGGCTTGCAGGTGCTTTCAGAAAACATCCACCACAAAAGCATCCCTGCAGGTTGCCTCTCTCTCCTGGCTAGGCAGACCACATGGTGTTCTGTCTCATGGCAGCGGCCTCAGCACACACATGGGTGTCCCCTCCCCAGCCAGACTCCACTGTGGCAGTCATCTGCTTTTCATGAGCCTTGGTCCCACTTCTCCCTTCTTGGTATCTCCCACTACTCCTTATATTACTGGCCTTGGGTTATCACTGGCCTTGGGTTATCACTGGCCCATCCCATCCCATCCCATCCCATCCCATCCCATCCCATCCCATCCCATCCCATCCCATCCCATCCCATCCCATCCCATCCCATCCTCCAACACTCAGCTCGGTTCAACTACTTTTAATTTCACTCTTGTGCTTGTAACAGCTGGGACCAATTCACTGCTGCTGTCACCAGAAAGAAATCAAGCAAGAAAGTCAGTATAATTTAGGAGACCCATCAAGTCTCACTGCTGTATTAATGAGGAACAGGGGAGACTATCACTGCTGCCTGCCCTGCTCTTCTCTCCCATACCTACAGTCCCCAGCCATCCCAGGAGCCTGTTAGCAATCCCAAGCTCCAGCTGCCTTTTCCCAGGTACTGCCTTGTATTTGCACCGTGGTCTGGGCCCTTCCTTTTAAGAGCTCTTTGCTCATCCAGGTGTCTTCAAGTGATTTTTGCTCCACTTAGAGGAAGATCCACATCTTTCTCCAGCTCTTCAGTTGTTCTAACTAATCCAGGCCTTGGCTCCATACCTCTCTACTGAGGCTGATTCAAACAACTGCCTTGCACAGATGGAAAAGCAAATGGTTTGAGCTGGGTTTCGTTTCTATTTTTCTGTGGCAATCCTGGCTTGCAGGTGGTGAGTCCATCTGGCATGAGCCCCAAACACAGCAGCACCAAGTGCCACACAAAAGCATCATCAATACAATAAAATACAATACACCAGGTTGGAAGAGACCTTCAAGATCATCGCGTCCAACCCATCAACCAATCCAACCCACCTAAACAACTAACCCATGGCACCGAGCACCCCATCAAGTCTCCTCCTGAACACCTCCAATGATGGTGACTCCACCACCTCCACAGGCAGCCCATTCCAATGGGCAATCACTCTCTCTGTATAGAACTTCTTCCTAACATCCAGCCTAAACCTGCCCTGGCGCAGCCTGAGACTGTGTCCTCTTGTTCTGGTACTGGCTGCCTGGGAGAAGAGACCAACCTCTGCCTGGCTACAACCTCCCTTCAGGTAGTTGGAGAGAGCAATAAGGTCACCCCTCAGTCTCCTCTTCTCCAGGCTAAGCAACCCCAGCTCCCTCAGCCTCTCCTCATAGGGCTTGTGTTCCAAACCCCTCACCAGCTTTGTTGCCCTTCTCTGGACACGCTCCAGCAAGACAACCTCCTTCCTAAACTGAGGGGCCCAGAACTGGACACAAGACTTAAGGTGTGGCCTAACCAGTGCAGTGTACAGGGGCAGAATGAGCTCCCTGCTCCTGCTGGCCACACTGTTCCTGATGCAGGCCAGGGTGCCATTGGCCTTCTTGGCTGTACAAGCCAAGAGCAAGATAAGGACTGGGTGAGGACTTCTTCAATTCTCTACCCTGGAAGAGATGGATGAGAGTGGTTCTTTACTGATTGTGTGGTGAGTGGGTGGGTGAATGAAATATGCAGCAGCAAAGAGCTAAAGGGAAGAAAACAGTAAATGGTGATAATGGGACTGGAAAGCACCCATTTGCACCTGGTCAGGTGCAGGGTGAGGGTGGCAACTGAAGCCTTTAAAGTTTTTTTCCTCCTGGAAACAGGATAATTTTTTTGCCTGCTGCTAGTCCCATGCAGATGGATCTGGAGGATGTTAAAGAGTTTAACCCTGTGTGCTGGCTTTGGCTGAGGTAGAGTTAATTTTCTTCACAGTAGCTAGCTTAGGGCTATGTTTCAGAGTTGTGCTGGAAACCTCCCCTGGTACAACTTGAGGTTGTTTCTATTGTTTGTCCTATTGTTTGTTGCTTGGGAGAACAGACTGGCCCCCACCTGGCTACAACCTCCTTTCAGGGAGTTATAGAGAGTGAGAAAGTCTCCCTGAGCCTCATTTTCTCCAGGCTAAACAATCCCAGTTCCCTTAGCCACTCCTCATAAGACTTGTGCTCTAGATGCTTCACCAGCTTCATTGCCCTTCTTTGGACATTCTCCAGCACCTCATCCTCTTGGATGACTTTCCCTCAGCCAAGAGGCTGCTCTATGCCTGGTGCGAGCCACCCGCTCCCCGCCCCCCCGCCCCCAACAAACCCCCAACCCAAGCAACCAATTAAAAAAATAATAAAAATGAAAATAATAATAATAAAAGACACAAAGGCAAACCAGGCTCATGGCCCAGGAGAAGGATTTTGGAGAAAACAGCTGGGTGCCTTACCATGAGCCAGCATGCTGCTGCTGTCTCCTCTGAGCCCCCCGTGGTTTGCTGCCTTGACTCTAGCCTCAGCAGTGGCAGGAGGAGGATCTCCTTTCTGCGGCTGAGAGCAAGGGTAGAAGCAGAGGTAGAAAAGCAGATCCTGATCCCACACAAATACCCTCTTGGGTCAAGGCAATGACTAGAGAGAGGGCTGAAAAGAGTGAGCAAAGTGAGGCTCTCCCTGCTTGCTGCATTTCTGCACCTCTCAGTGCTAAATGTACCTTTTAAACCTAGAGGGTGAAGGTTTAGGCTATGCAGCACTGTGTGAATCCCGCACTAATGACAGTGGAGTAACAGCTTGATGCTCTCTTAGGTCCATTAAGGTTTGCCTTCAGATAGTTTACCAGTGAAGCCAATGTCCAGGGAGGGACCTCGGATCCTGGGATGTGCTCATCTCTCCTGCTTTCTTTGGGGAGCATCTTCCCTTCTCTTTCTTTCCAGCCTTTTGAGTTTGTTGGTTTTTTTTTTTTCATTCAAGGCTCTTTAAGTAGGTTTCTTTAGAGAGGTTGGACTACAAGCTGAGAATCAAATCTTTGGGAGAAACGTGACTTCACAAAGTTAAATCAGGCAATAAATAGTGCTAGGAGGGTTATTCTGCTGAGAATAACAGTAAAAAAAAACACCCCATTTTTTCTTCCCCAGGCAACAGTATACCCAGGGAGTCTGTTCTCCTGGGCAAGGCAGAAAGTGTCAACCACTTGTAAATCACATTAATGCACCTCTTATTGGACAGATGCTACGTTATTGGACTATGTCACGGGACAGAGAAAGTGATGAAGGCAAATTGTGCAGAGCCACCAGAGAAACAAATCAAATAAGTGTCTGACAGCATGAGCTGCACTTGTATTTGCTCAGAGAAAATTGCAAGTGCTTCTGGTCTTTGTGCTGGAGGCCAGGAAGATCTGTATGGTTTCCTTTATCCTTGGGCAGGGGTTTCTGTCGTGGATTTGAAAGCCTGGATGGATAGTGTGCCTCTTGTGGGTTTTTGGGCCATGTCTGCTTCTCCCCCAAAGCGGTTTCAAGGGTGCTGCTGGGTTAAGCCAGCATGCCATAGCTGGAGGGGGCAATGCCTTGCTCTGGGGGAGGTGGGAAAAACTTAGCAGAGGATGGTTTTGAGAAGGGTCCCCTCTCTCCATGCTGCTGTGAGTACTTCCTTCTTCCACCTTCTGTAAATCTGCCTTGTGCACCCTGCCTGGCCATGGGCCATGAGATTCCTATCATATAGTGGGCTCTGAAGTCCCCACTGGTGGAATTTTGTGCAGCCCCCATAGCAATCTCCATCCTTTACCAGGAGACTCCTCTCAGGAAGCACAGAGTACTCACTGGCACACCATGCTCTGAGAGGTACCACTGCCTTTCCCAGAGAGGAAATCACCCTGTCCACCTTGGAGCAGTGCCTGCTCAGCCATGTTTTGATGCAGTTAACCCCAAGCAAAGTGCAGGCTCTGCCCTGTGCCCCACATCGTCTGCATAATAAACATGCCAGAGCAGCCAGCTAATTACTGGGAATACAGAGCCAAGCAGGAGGTGGGCAGACCCTGTTCATGCTTGGGTTATGGCTTGCTATAAAAGGGCTGCTCTGCTCAGATTTTATTTTCCTGATACTATGGCTGACAACATCCAAAAGCTGTGCTGAGAGCAGCGCTGGCAACAGGAGCCCAGACTCCCATCCCCACCACCCTTCTGTTGCGTGGCTGAGGGGGTTTCCCTGGGGTAGGGGCTACCTGCCTCCCTCCCCACGGTCCTTCTAGCCCTTCTGTGCTTCCTGGGAGAAGCCTTCACTCCTGCAGGTTGTCCCCACACTAATTCAGGCTTTAAGGTTTCCATTGAGATCTCCCATCTCAGGTAGCTCTCATATGCCTCAGGAGCAGCTCGTGCCACTTCCTTGCCGTGATGGAAGGGATTACTGATGCATTAGTGTTGGGCTGCTGAACCATAATGTCTTTACAGTCAATAGCATCAAGCATTTAATTACCCAGAGGGCCGAATCGATGGGCTTCTTTCTTTGCTCTACAATTAAAACTGAGCAGGAGCAATGCAGTGTAATTTCCAGCCTGCTTTGAGCTTTCCCTCCCGTTTCCTGAGCGAGGAGATGAGCTGATGGCTTGTAAGGGACAGGAAGAAGAAGACTTTTCCCCAAGAAAGCATGCTCTCTCCTCCCTCCCAGGATATCACGATTACACAATTGCCTGGCCTAATGGGACACCAGAGGGTCGTTCAGGACCAGGTTTCACAGCTGACAACACCCACAGTGGAGGAAAACGATTGCTTCAAGTCTCATTTCTAACTAGGTTTGTAGGGAGTTTGAAAGCAGTGGTCTTAACTCACACTCTGCCAGGGGGAATTTCCACAGCAAAAGCTGGTAAGTGAAACAGCCCAGTGTGCTGCTGGGTCCAGGCACAAACAGCCCAAGAGTGGGCTGGGGGCGTATTTCCAGCCCTGATTTTTATTAACCTTCTTTTAATGGAGCTTGCTGTGGAGGTGAGGCCAGGGTAGACTGAGGGTGAGAGCTGGCTTCACTCAGCATCTCTGGCATTGCACTGGTGACTCCCAAGCTCTGACCTTCCCCAGGCTCTTGGGTGGTCTGTACAGCTCAACATCAGCCTGGGCCACTTGAGTTCTGCAGATACAGTGAAGTGCAAAGTGGCTGTTGCCAAGGATCTTGGCACAGGCCTGGACCTCCCAACGCAACCACGAAAGCCCTGGAGTGGCTGGTCCCTGGTGGCGGTAAGCCGGAGCAGGAGCTTTGCAAACCTCATGGAAGGGGCTCAGTGGGTAACTTCTGCTGGAATTACACGGCACAGCAGCTCCCAGGGAAAACACCAGACCATTTCCCACTGAAGCAGCCACCCAGCACGCTTTTTCCTGGCACCTGCTCCTGTTTCTGAGGGCTGTTTTGACTTGGCTGTGCTGCTGGGGACCTGCCAGCTCCCCTTGCAGAGTCTGGAACACATTGATCTGGACAGGTAGGGAGGATAGCTTGAGGCCAACAATATGACATTCAACAAGGCAAAGTGTTGGGTCCTGCACTTGGGTCACAACAACCCCAGGCAATGCTACAGGCTTGGGAAACAGTGGCTGGAAAGCTGCCCAGCAGAAAAAGGCCTGGGAATGTTGGCTGACAGATGGCTGAACATGAGCCAGAGTGTGCCCAGGTGGCCAAGAAGGCCAACAGCATCCTGGCCTGTGGCAGCAATAGTGTGGCCAGCAGGGCTAGGGAAGAGACTGTGCCCCTGTAGTTCTGTATTTGGCACTGCTGAGGCTGCACCTTGAACGCTGTGCTCAGTTTTGGGGCCCTCACTACAAAAAGGACACTGAGTTGCTGAAGTGTGTCCAGAGAAGGGCAGTGAAGCTGGTGAAGGGTCTAGAGAACAAGTCTTAGGAGGAACAGTTGAGGGAACTGGGATTGTTTAGTTAAGAGGCACAGGGGAGACCTTGCTCTCCACAACTGCCTGAAAGGAGATTGTAGTAAGGTAAGGGTCAGTCTCTTTTCCCAAATGATAAGAGGAAACAACTTCAAGTTGTTCCAGGGAAGGTTTAGCTTGGACATCAGGAAAAAAAAATCATCAAAAGGGTTATCAAATACTGGAAGATGCTGCCTGGGGAAGTGGTGGAGTCACCACCTCTGGAGATGTTTAAAATGCGTGTAGATGTGGTGATTAGTGACAACATTCAGTGGTGACCTTGGCAGTGCTGAGTTATTGTTGGACCTGATGATCTTAAAGATGTTTTCCAACCTAAACAGCTCTATAATTCTATAGTGGGGACCTGTGTGTGTTCCTGGGGGCTGCAAGGGGTGCCCAAGAGCAGTGATGCACTGTGGGATCTCCCCAGCTGTATTTAGCTCTGTTCTGGTTTTAGAGATAAGGACTTAGGGAAGCTGCAGGTTCACTGTGCCACACGGCTCACTGCCTTCAGTGAGTGGTGGGCATGTGCAGCTTCCAAGACAAAGCTGAGCTCACCCTTTCCTTGGATAGAGACACAAAACTGGGGGGGAGCATTAGGAGACTCCTACTTTCCCAGTTTGGACTCAATAAAGATTCAGTTTTTCATTTGAGAAGGGGAAAAAGAAAAAGGTTCCCCTGGTTTGTGTGTTCCAGGCAGAGTGTTTGCCTTCTGCTGGCCCTGTGCCTGAGAGCTGCTGTGAAATGCAAATAGCCAAACACACTCCTGTGAGCAGAGGGAGCTTCCAGCAGGCAAAACGTGACCAAGCTGAGGCAAAGCCCCGGGGGACACATGGTGGACAGCTCACAGGTTTGGAAGCTCTCAACAGTCATCCCTGGGGACCTGATGCTTGTCTGGATCCTGTTCCCTATTGCCCCGACTCTGGGAGATGAATGGACACACAGAAATGCCTTGTGAAAAGAGGAGCTTCCCCTGTGGGCTGTCTCCATGAAAGTCTTGAAAAACCTTCCCAGGTGCAGTGGTGCAAAGTGGGCAGATGTGCAATTGTGTGAGGTGGTGACATGTGCTGGCTGCTGGCCTGGGATCACCTGTAACTTCTCCCCAAGGTGACTTCCCCGTGGTTAAAAAGCGTTTGCATGTATTGCTACAAAATACCTCCATGTTCCCATCTCACCAACTTTCTCCATCCTGATGGGGAGAGGAAGGATGCTCCCAAGATCCTCTTTTGCCACCCAAATTGCTCCCTACCTCCCTAACCTGGTTTCTCTTCTTTATCTCGTGTCTACTGCAACTCCTCTTTGTTTCAGTTAAACTTCTCAACTTTGTGCAGGTTTTTTTCTAGGGCTGAACTTGTTCCTCCTGCTGAGCAGAGCTGGAGGGAGTCCTGCCTGGCTCAGAAGCTCTGAGTAGCTGCATGGTCTTGCTAGGGGCTCACAGGCTGATGGCAAGGTCTTGCTGCCCACTCCAGACAAAGGGTGGTAGGGAGAGGAACCGGGCTGCCAGAAAAGACCCCTCAGAGGAATTGTCTTCTTTGGGTAATAGAAAAGGTAGGAGGTGTGATTGCTTCAAGGAGTGCTTGGAGGTCACTGGGAGACTAAGTGCTCCATGTACAAAATTCCTTGTGTGAGTCACCAGGACATTTCCTTGTCACAAACCCCAGGAAATGGCATAGCCTCATCCAGGAGGGATGCTCTGGGTTATCACCCACCACCTGCTGAGGAGCAGAGGTGTGTTTTCCTCCAAGAGCCCAGACCAATCCCTGCAGCATCCCACCTCCAGAGGATCTTCCTAGAGAAAACATTCTGTGCTCTGCCAGGCACTGTTGACTTTTGTCTCTGCAGACCACTGTGTCCCAAGCTGCACCTTTCAAGGAGGTGGATGTGGTCTGGCATGTGGCCACTCAAGTTAAATGTAATTTGTCACAGCAAGGCCTGTGTCTGCTTCATGGTCATCATCCTCAAGGGTTCTTCTCAACACATCTAGGTGGGTACTGAAGAAAAGACATAATTAGGATACCACACCACTCATCTCATTTGATCTTCTGCATTAATCAGGGCCTGGGGAGAGTTTTCTCCACCTGGAGAGGCAGTTGAAGTGAGCTGTGTGGCTGGGAAGGGAGGACAGGTCCTGTACACCTGACCCCGCTGGGTTTCCATGCACCAACTGCTCCGTGCTAGCTGCTGGGGCGGCTCTGGCTGGCAGCAGGCAGTGTGCAGGGGAGCAATGTGATGGGCTGAGGTGGGCACTGGTGGCAGGGGAAGGGACTTTGTCAGTGGGACACAGAGAGACACAAGAGGTGTTAAGCAGCATCTACACCTGGGTAAATCTGTTTGGGGTTTTTTGCTGTCACTTTTGCCATGCCCACACCAAGCCACTGCTTGGACCATGGAGCAGCTGAGCCATGATGCCAGGGGAGCAAGGCTGGGGCTGAGGAACTCGGGGGCATACGTGATGGCTTTTCTAGCTCATTTACCTCCGCTTCCAACCACCCATAGGGGGGGTGAGGGGGTGTTGGTTGGAGGGCCCTGATGGTTTTCTGGCAGGAGATACCTGCACAAGTCACAGATAAACTTTGCCTCTCCTGAGGCTGCTGCTTCTGTCTGGTATCAAACTGATTTCAGACGCTCCTCCATGTCCCTGGATCTCACGGCAGAGATGCAGCAGGGAGGGATGTCCCGACGGAGACATGTTTCCGGCTCCCACTGGGGCTCCCACTCGGGACAGGCGTTGCGGCCTTTTGCACCATCTAGTGGAAACATCCAGCCGCGACCAGGGGCAGCCTGAACAGAGCGTTTGGGGACACTTAATCCCCTCAACTGTGCTCCCTATGGAGGTGTTCCCCTCAGCTGGTCACCCACCTCACCTGGCTTTTGGGGAGCTGCATTTTTCTCGCTGCCCTGATGCCTCCTGGCCCTGGGCTGCGGCAGCTGGGCAAGGTGTCCCCTGAGCTGCCACGGTGGGGAGAAGCAGAGGAGACAAGGCTCTGCTGTGCCAGAAACTGTGAATCCTTGGCAGGTCCCTGCTGGGGTCTCCGTTACACCAGCTAAACTCCCTTTAACTGTGGAATTAGATCGATGCTCCCAGCTGCAGACATGCCACAAGAGGCAGCCATAAAAACCCCTCAAATGTATTTCCTTCACGAACAGAGCTGTTAAACCTGCTCTTTTGGCCAAACTACTCCTCAGTGATGCTGCTCTGCAAAATTCCCTTGGCCCTGAAATATCTGTGCCACTGGGACAGCCTTGCAGCATGCTGTGTCTCCAGAAAACGGATGGCCTTGCTGCTGCTCCAACATCCTCTTGTCCACTGTTAGGGATGCCCAGAGGTTCTGACCACAAGTGGGATACAGGCAAGAGCCAAGCCTAAATGCCAGCATTTGAAGTGCCCAAGATACCTTCCTCCCTGTGGCATCCATGGCTTGGGTATGTGGACACTTCAACTGGGTAAAATCTGGCTGGCTGAGCCCGAAGAGTGGTGGTGAACAGAGTTCAATCCAGCTGGTGGCCAATCACCAGTGGTGTTCTGCAGAGCACAGTTTTGGGGCCAGTTCTGTTAAATATCTTTATCAGTGGACAAGGGGATTGAGTACCCCCTCAGCAAGTTTGCAGATGACACCAAACTGGGTGGGAATGTTGATCTGCTCAGAGGCAGGAGGGCTCTGCGGCATGATCTGGACAGGTTGGATCGATGGGCTGAGGTCAACTGTATGAGATTCAACAAGACCAAGTGCCAGGACCTGCACAACAACCCCAGGCAACGCCTCAAGCTTGGGGAACAGTGGCTGGAAAGCTGCCCAGCAGAAAAGGCCTGGGAATGTTGGCTGACAGATGGCTGAACATGAGCCAGAGTGTGCCCAGGTGGCCAAGAAAGCCAACAGCATCCTGGCCTGTAGAGCAATAGTGTGGCCAGCAGGACTAGGGAAGAGATTGTGCCCCTGTACTTCTGCATTTGGCACTGCTGAGGCTGCACCTTGAATGCTGTGCTCAGTTTTGGGGCCCTCACTACAAGGACATTGAGTTGCTGGAGTGTGTCCAGAGAAGGGCAGTGAAGCTGGTGAAGGGTCTGGAGAACAAGTCTTAGGAGGAACAGTTGAGGGAACTGGGATTGTTTAGCCTAGAGAAGAAGAGACACAGGGGAGACCTTCTTGTTCTCTACAGCTGCCTGAAAGGAGATTGTGGTGGCTTCTCCCTAGAATCAAGTGATAGAACAAGAGGAATTGGCCTCAAATTGCACCAGGGGAGGTTTGGGTTGGATATCAGGAAAAATTTATGGTCAAGCCTTGGAACAGGCTGCCCAGGGAGGTGGTGGAGGAGTTAAAAATGTGCAGATGTGGCACTTCAGGACATGTTTTAATGGCCATGGTGGTGTTAGGTTGATGTTTGGACTTGATAATCTTAGAGGTCTTTTCCAACCAGAATGATTTTGTGATTCTGTGATCTCTGGCCCTTTACTGGCACAGCAGTGGCTGACAAGTTCAGACCCTATCTGGATCTGTGCAGTGATGCATGGATTAACCCAGCACAGTGGGCAGCATCAGCTCTCGCTCCTCTGCACACAGGTGCTGTTCTCCTTCCTCCCAGCGCTGGCTCTCGCTGCAGCTTCAGAGGTGCCAGCATCAAGTGCCAACCACCGGTGCGGAGCACTCTGCTGGGAGAAGAGACGGAGCACAGCCCATATGGAGATGTCCCCTGTCGGGCTGGGAACCAAGACTGGCCTGCTGCCAACCCAACCTCTTGCAGATCCCACTGCTGGCACTGTGTTATTAGACACACATGGTGTCCTGGCTGCCAAAGCTGCCCCTGGCTGGAGCAACAGTTGTCTCTTTCCCATGGCAAATCAGCCCTCTCGTAGCATGGAGAGGAACCAAGGCCAGGCCCAGCACTGGCAGCAGAGCTGTAAGAGTAAGGACAGTATTTTGTTGCACCACATATAGGCATGGTAAAGAGGATGTCTTCAAACAGTTTAAAATTCCTATCAGGCCTCTACTTCCTCCATCTCTATCACACCATATCCCCATGGGCCACCCTGGTTGTGCTGCTGCTTCCCCAGGGCACTTGAGGTTGGCTCCTGCAGCACATGGGTGGGACATGAACGAGACATAGCTGTCAGACCTGTATAGACTGGCTGCCCTATACAAGGATTTTCCCCAGGTAGCATCCTTATCTACTTGCTGGGCTGATGACGGCAATCTCTCTACAGGCTGCTTACATCTACAGAGGCTGGCTGATCCTGTCACCTCTTCAGGAGTGCCCTCAGATGCAGCTCTGCCTGCCTGTAAACTGCCTCTCCTCACCCAGCAGCAGAGAAAGAAGTACTAGGGCATCCTAGGCATACTGCCTGTCTGTCCCGTGGTTTCAGGAGGCACTGAGCAACCCCAGCATGTCCCAAAGCCACTAGGGCCCTGCAGCACAGCATTCATTGAAAGCCTGGGTTTGTGTCTTTTTATTTAGGGCTGCTTCGGATCTTGTGTTCCCCAAGTTAGGGGTTTCTCTCAAGCAGACCTTGGAAGGGAAAACTGGTGTAGTCACATACGTGAGTCAGGAGCCCCCAGGAGCTGGCTGGATGCCCAGTTTGAAGTGGGGCGGGACGTAAGGCAGTAAGGAAGCCCCCACAACAGAGGCTACTCAGGCCCTTGGGGAATAGCGTGTCACGCAAGACCAAGACAGCACTGAGCCCTGCCAGCAAACCGGCAAAAGGGGCGCTGTACTCTCCCCTAGGGTTATTCCTACCCTGAGTGAGTACAACTCCATAGGGAGAAAGCCAATGTCTTATTTCAGTGAACGAAGTCCAAAGCATGCATAAGGCAAGCACAGGTTTACCTCTGCCCCAACGCTGTCGGCTTTTCTTCCTGCTAAGAGCCAGTGAACGATGGCAGCAGCAGGGTGCTCCTGTGCCAGCTGCAACTCCAGCAGCTCCACAGCCACCAGCTCCTGGAGATGCTTCTTCAAGCTGTCCAGAGGAGGTTCAGTGCTTCCCGAAGGTAGGGGAAGGAATGCCGGGGGAAAGTGGGTGGGTACAGAGGGCTGGCAGAGGTGTCCCTCTGCTAAGGCCAAAGAAAAAGGCAGAAGTGTACTCAGGCGGAGTTCCACCTCCAGAGTCCACCTGCCGCAGGGCCCTCTCGGAAAGCCGACCCCAGAGCCGCGTACAGCAGCTGTCCGGCTCGCTCCTGACCCCGGGACCTCTGTGTCCCCCCCCAGCCCCAGGACCCCAAACACACACACACACCCCCAGACCCCCCAGCCCGGCTCCACCACGTGGCCGCCAATCGCCACGTGCTCTCCCGCGACCCCGGCCACGCCCACCCTCCGCTAGGCCCCGCCGCCCAATCAAGGCGCAGGCGCCGAGTTGCCGTTCTCTCGTTGGCTAAGGCAGATCCTTCCCTGGCGGGCAGTGCGTCCCCCCGCGCTCGCCCCCAACCTCACAGAGTGACTCTTGCCGGCGAGTGTAACGCGCCTTCTCGTTGGCTGATAGCAAAGGGCCAGAGATTGGCGGAGGGTCTGGAGGGGCGGGGACAGCGATTGGCTCGGCGGCGCAGCGTGCGCGGCGATTGGCTGACGCGGGGGCGGAGAGGGCGTGTCGTGGCAGAGGGCTAGGCAAGCCAGCGGAAGGGGCCTGTGTTCCCTCTTTCGTTTCAGTCCCCGGTCCGGGTCGGTAGCACGTTGCCGCCGCTCCCGCCGATCACCTGGGGCCCTTTCAGTTCCTCGCCGCCACCCTCGTCGGACGTGCCCACCCCTCTCCTGTGATAGCTGAGCCGCCGCCCCTCCGCCGCCATCATGGTGAAGATCGTCAAGGTGAGGAGGCCAGGCGGGAAGCGAGCGGCCGCCGCTGTGGCGGGGTGGACGATAGCGAGGGACCAGGGGGAAGTGGGGAAGGAAACCGGGACGCCTTCCGGCCGCCGACTCCTCGGGCCGCGCGACAGTTTTTAGGCCTCTCCCTCACCATGAAGATGGCGGCGAGGGGAGGGGCCGCGCGGTCGGTGGGAGCCGTTTCAGGCCTTCCCCCGTCCCGTCCTCCCCGCGCGGATCTGGGCTCGATGGCGGGAGGAGGGAGAAAGTGGGGGCGCGTATGTGTGTCACTTGGGGGGGGTTGTGGGGTGTGCGGCGGGGGGGGGGGGGCACCTCGGCGCGCACCGCGTGCGAGCGCGCGCAGCCCGGGAGGGGGCGGAGCTACGTCGCCGCGCGGCCGCGTGGTGCGCAGGGGAGACCGAGCACGTGGGAGAGCGGGGAGCCCACCGGTAGCTCCCTGCCGCGCAGCGGGGCAGCCCCGCCGCTCTCCAGACACGGCACCCCGGGCTGGCGCTGCGGCAGGCCTGTGCCGGCCTGGCCTGTTGGGCGCCGCGCGGGCAGGCGGGGTGGCCACGTGGTTGGGACAATTGTCCCAGTGGGAGCGCTCGAGTGTGGGTGCCTTGCGGTGTGAGTGTGCATCTCGCTGCCGGTCCGCATAAGTGAAACAGTGCCGAACAGCTCGCTTTCTCTTTCAGACTCCCAAAAATCAGGTGAAACAGAAAAAAGTGGCTCCTCCCCCAAAATGGTCGAGGAAAGTGAGGAAGAGTCCTCCGAGCTGGATGAAAGCAGCGGAGAAGAGGTGATCAGACTAGAAATGGAAGTTAAAGCGATGCACGTGTTATGAGAAGTGTCAGAAGGGGGGTGGCGTGTGCATAGAATGTGACAGAATCGGCATTACTAGATAGCATCTGTCAAGTTAACTGTGACTGAAGAATCAAGTGGATTTCATAAGAGAAAAACTGTGGTGAAAACTAGCTTAGCTAAGTAAGCTTGTGCTTCCAAGATTTGGAATAACTCCTGGGGTCTTAAACCTGTTTCTGAGTACTAGTGAATAAGTGGATGGTTAATTATTCTAGTAGAGTGATTTGCCACACAAATAAAATGCAATACTAAACGTTTTAAGCTATTCATGCCTCTAGACAGGTTTGCTTCAGGACCCAGGAATTCAGGCATGCTGTAATGCTCTATAAGTAGTCTATTAAAAGGATTGAAAAAGCTGGGTCTGATCTTCATTAATTGAACAGAATAGGCAATTAAGGTCATTCAACAGACACTACATCTGTTAGAAGGACATACTTTAGACTGCATTTGTATATTTGCCTGATGTTTGAAGTAATAGTAGTTTGAAAGGCAAACATGAGTCTTACACTAATGTGTGTTTCAGGTGATCCCTCAGAAGAAGCAAAAAGTAGCAGTTACACCAGCCAAGAAGGCAGCTACCCCTGCAAAGAAGGTCATCACTCCTGCAAAGAAGGCAGTTACATCTGCCAAGAAGGCTGTGGCTACCCCAGCTAAAAAGGCTGTTGTTGCTCCATCACCTAAAAAGGCTGCTGTCCTAACCAAAGGAGCAAAAAATGGGAAGAATGCCAAGAAGGAAGAGAGTGAGGAGGAAGATGAAGATGATGATGATGAAGAAGAAGATGAGGACGATGATGAGAACGATGAAGAAGATTCTGGTAAGTTACTTCTGAAGTTTGTCCATTCTTGCAGAACTTGATGAGAGTTGCTCCAGTCGTGGCCCTGAATTTCAGTACCTTTGGAACTGAAAGTTTAGTGTGACGATGTAGTACTTCTGAGCAGGGGATTCAGGGGTGAAAAAACAGGGCATCAGTGGGGGAGATCTTGGGCTGCAGCTGCTTTACAGCAGCATCCAAAGCACCTTCTGGTTGCCTGATCATGCAAACACTGAAGTACCTACCAGTGAGCTTTGAAGGCCAAGCAGTGTTGGTGAATACTTTTGCTGTACTGTTGGTGCAGATGGGGAAGAGGAGCCACCAATGCCTCTGAAGCCTGTAGCCAAAAAGCCTGCAGCAGTACCAGCCAAAAAGCCTGCAGTTGTGCTAGCAAAGCAAGAGTCTGAAGAGGAGGAGGAGGACGAGGAGGAGGATGATGATGAGGAGGAAGAAGATGATGGTATGTAAGATTTAGGACAACTGTGTGTGACTCTTTAACATCTGTCTATTTCTTTACTGATTTTAAACTAACATGTGCTGCTTAGGGAGCTGGCAGGAGGGTAACTCAGTGGGAGTGATGCAGAGTATGTGTGTGCCTCCATTTAGTGCCCAGCAGATTTTAGCTGGCTGCTGCAGTCCATGAGATGTTTCCCTGTTGCTAGTAAAACTAGTTTGTACTCTTGGGGAATGGGTATAATTTTGTCTAATGCATAAAACTTGAGGTAGAGGCAGCTTCCATAAAACTCCTTTCCTGAGAATACACAAACTTAAGGCATGAAAAACACTTAATATTTCTTAGTCTCAGAAGGGGCTTAACCCTGAGCATGTCTGAAATCTTGCACTCAACTTGTTTCAGAGTCTGAAGATGAAGCCATGGACACAGCCCCTATTCCAGTGAAGAAAACCACTCCAGCAAAGGCAGCACCATTGAAAGCCAAGGCAGACTCTGAAGATGATGATAATGAAGAGGATGAGGAGGACGACGAAGATGAGGATGAAGAGGAGGAGGATGAAGAGGATGCCGAGGAGGAAAGCGAGGATGAAAGTGAGTTAAATGTTTTTGAGACTGTTACTCTTACCAGGAAGGATACCTGAGTAAAACTTCCATCCAGCCATGGGCTTTTGGGGCTGAGGAACAGTTGTCCTAGTGATAGGAGAAGGTTTTGTGTGCTGCTGGGGTAAAGATTAATTCTCCTGGATTGACCCAGTATAGAAAAGTAGTTTTGTACTTTTATTGCAACGTTGTTTATTCTCTATCACAGAACCTGTCAAGGAAGCACCTGGAAAGAGGAAGAAAGAAATGGCCAATAAAAGTGCACCAGAGGCCAAGAAAAAGAAAGTGGAGGGTAGGTCATGTGGGCTCAGCAAACTGTGCTAATGTGATGGACACTTACTGGACTGGTGGGTGGCACACAACTGTGTGAAGGGGCGGGATGCCGTGTGGGGATTTTTGCAGCACAAATGATGATGATGATAAGGGACTTAATGCTGAAGTGTGATGTCACTTTTGAGCAGAAACTGATGTGCTAAAGCTGTATGGAGTCTGGATTCCAGTTCTTAAAAAAAACCCAACAAAAACCCAACCACCCTGGCTTAAACCCCCCCAGTCATTTTATATATTTTAATTGGCAGGACCTACTTCAGCTTTCTCTGTCTTCATTGGAAATCTGGCCAACACCAAGGAGTTTGATGAACTGAAGGCTGGCATCAGAGATTTCTTTGGAAAGAAGAATATTGAAGTTTTGGATGTCAGAATTGGCACTTCCAAGTGAGTTCATCAGTAGTTTTGCTACTTACTGTTTTGACCTGGCAGTAATTTTGTTTGGAGAGGTGCAACTGTACTGCTGCTGATTCCCTTTGAGATGCTGGGATGGTGGTTGGTAGTGTGTGGAAGCTGGAGGAGGCACAGTACTGAAAATGTTGCATTGTCTGGCTTGCAGCTTCTTCAGACAGCGTCTTAAAGGGAGAGCTGTCACTTAAGCACAGAGCTGTTTGGCTATCTAGGCCAGTTAAGCATTTATTAGCAGTCTAACTTGACTAGTGGGAATATCTCTAGTTCTGGGTTTGTGACCTCTGATGTTAGAAATAACTGAGCTTAAATAACAATAAGGTTACTCTTCTTTCAGGCGATTTGGCTACGTAGACTTTTCATCTGCTGAAGATCTGGACAAAGCTCTCCAGATGAATGGAAAGAAACTAATGGGTTTGGAAATCAAACTGGAAAAAGCAAAGAGCAAAGAAACACTAAAAGAAAATAAGAAAGGTATGGCCCATAACTCTGACAACCAGTGCACAGCAAAGAAATGCTGTCACAATCAGGCTTTGGAGCAGGATTGCAGTAGGTTACTGCTGGTTGCTGTTCTGCTCTTTTAAGGTAGAGTCCTGGTTTGAGCACTGTGTTATAAACAGTTTCTCAAGTGCTAGCATACAGATGTGCAAGTTTAGACTGCAATACCTGGAAATAGGGTGAAATAATGTATCCTGGAGGAGCTGAGGAGTAGATGTGGCTCTTCCTGAACCTTTTGAACCTGTTTTCTGAATTTGATGCCCTCAAGTACAACGGCAGCCTGGTTCACTGCCATAATGGTTTCGTTTTGTGGTTTATTTTCTGGTGGATTCTCTGTGGACTGGCAGCATAGAGAAGGGATTTTTAGCAGGTAATGTGAAAGGAACTTTTCTCTTTGCAGAGAGAGATGCTAGAACACTGTTTGTGAAGAACCTGCCCTACCGCATCACTGAAGATGAAATGAGAGAAGTGTTCGAGAACGCAGTAGAAATCCGTATGGTCCTGAACAAGGAGGGGAGCAGCAAAGGGTATGTTGCTGAGGGGATGGTTCCTCAAACTCTTGGCACGTTTCGATAAGTTCATGTCTGCTTTAGGAAGGAAGGAACTTGAGGAACCTGCTGTATTAGGTGTACTAAAAACCTGTTAAATTTGTCAGTGTTTTTCTACCACATACTCCCCCCCCAAGTTCATGAACTTATTTGTTCCTGGAAGAGGAGGTGATTTTTCATGTTCTTTTTTTTTTTTTTGTGCTGTAGAATGGCCTATATTGAATTTAAATCAGAAGCTGATGCAAACAAAGCTCTGGCAGAGAAGCAGGGTACAGAGGTTGATGGCCGTGCCATGATCATTGACTACACCGGGGAGAAGAGCCATCAAGAGCATCAGAAAGGTACTTAACCAGATCAGTAATGTGTGCAAATAACATTTAGCATGTGAATTGGCTTGTTTCAGAAGTTTGCTAGGAGTAGAGCAATTTAAAGCACGGCAGGAAAACTGATAGGCTGAATTGACCTCTTGCTAAGCTGTCCTCTGCATCCTAAGCATTTCATGTTTCTGACAAGGGGGGACAAAACTAGTGACCAAAACATTGTTGCCCTTGGCTCTGTGCCTCACCTAGAAGTGAGGAGGAGGCAACAACTGCTTTCACCTTATAGGAGGGTCTTGTGACTAGAAGTGCGCTTTCCTACTCCAAACCTTCACTTATATTGCTGACTTCTCTCCATAGGAGGTGGAGACAAGGAATCAAAGACCTTAATTGTCAACAACCTCTCATATGCAGCTTCAGAGGAGACTCTCCAGGAAGTGTTTACAAAGGCTTCTTCCATCAAGGTGCCACAGACCAACCAGGGCAGGTCTAAAGGGTATGTTTTGCCTTTCTCCTGACTCTTGAGATACCACTGCCCAAACAGCTTTGCTCCATGGATCCCTTGTGCCTCCAGGCTGACTAAATCTTCCTCTCTGCATAGGTATGCATTTGTAGAATTTCCCACGATCGAGGATGCCAAAGCAGCATTGAACTCCTATAACAACACAGAGGTTGAAGGCAGAGTAATCAGACTGGAATTCAGTTCACCAGCATGGCAGAAAGGGAACATGAATGCAAGAGGAGGGTTTAATCGTAAGTGTTCCATGTTTGATCATTTGATCCCAAGACAGCTGTGGCAGGAGTGTACTGTTATACAAACTTAGGGCTGCTTAAAAACCAAGCATGCCTGTGGTGTGAAAGACTCTCATCATAAGTGAGTGTGCTGGAGATGATGACTGATTATCTGAGATGCTGATGAAACCATTGTCGAAATCCTCTAGATAGTCAAGTGCTGATCCAGCAGTGTCTGTCCAGATAGTGTCCCTGTGGAAGTGTCTTTTTAAGTAAAAAAGGCATTGTTTTGACAGCACCAGGTTGGCTGATGGAACTAGTTTGATGTCAGGTCAGGCTCTAACTGCAGTTCTTGAAGTTTTCAAGGACTTGTTTGGTGCCTGAGCTGGTACTTGAAAACAAACCCCTTATCCCTGTGAGCTGTTGTAGGAGCTGGTAGTGCAAGCTGGCTGTGATGTCAAACTGATGATTGCCTTGCTCAGGTATAAAGATGTCTGAATGTATTCTTTCCACAGAACAAAGCAAAACATTGTTTGTCAGAGGCCTTTCTGAGGACACCACAGAAGAGACGCTAAGAGAATCATTTGAAGGCTCAATAAGCGCTAGAATAGTCACAGACAGAGACACTGGATCATCTAAAGGGTATGTTAAACACCACCTGGGATGAGTTCAGTTGCTCCAGAAAGCCTCACTTTAACTGATCTGTGCAGTGCAGAGTGATTCTCATGCTCATGGGAGTGATCCTTAGAAGGGTAGTAAATGGTCTGGAACCAGGGAAGCTTTACACCTTCAGAGCTGCTGGCAGAGGGCAGTGCATGGTCACTTCTCAATGAGCTCCTTCCTGCCAACAATCTGTGGCAGCCCATGGATTCGCACGAGAAGGATATTAACTGTTCAGTAGTGGCGAGCTCACAATGGGCCTCCATCCCCTGTGAGAAACCACTGCTGTTCTACACTTAACACTGTCCTGATCCCTGTGTGGTTGCAGAAGGGATTGCTATGAAGTACCTGCAGATGGTGCTACAGCTCATGGAGTTTAATGGTCTTTTCTCTGCCTCTTTCTTAGGTTTGGGTTTGTGGACTTCAGCTCTGCGGAAGATGCCAAAGCTGCTAAAGCAGCTATGGAGGATGGAGAGATAGATGGAAACAAAGTGATCCTTGATTTTGCCAAGCCAAAGAGTGACTTCCAGCGTGGTGGTGGATTTGGTGGTCGTGGTGGCAGAGGAGGAGGCCGAGGAGGAAGAGGTGGATTTGGTGGGAGAGGCGGTGGCAGAGGATTTGGAGGTAAGAAAAGACAAGTGCTGCTTTTCCAGGGGGTTGTGCTCAAAGACTAACCCAAACCCATTCTTGGGACTATGGTGTGGTGCCACCACAGAGCGCTTGGTGTGCGTTACTCTTCTGTTCTGTGCCAGGATGGGTTAGGAAGAGCAGTGGTGTCTGTGCAGGGATACATCCTGTAACTCTGCTTCTAATAATTTTCATTCTAGGTAGAGGAGGTGGCTTCCGAGGAGGCAGAGGAGGAGGTGGAGATCACAAGCCGCAAGGGAAGAAGATAAAGTTTGAATAAACTTCCCTTTTCCTTTCCCCTTCTGCTCTCTGAGACTATCTGAAAGGACTCCTGGGGTTTTTATTCTCCTTTGATCTTGGCGGAGCCTTTGGAGGACATTCCAAGAAGCGAAGCAGTGCTGTGAGCCACTTGGAAGGTGCAGTTTTCATTTCAAGGAAGAGAGCGCAGGCCCTCTTGGCTGCTTGCCTGTCCACGTGAACTTTTTAAGAGCCGAGCGATAGCTGTGGGAATTTGCCCCTTGTCTGTGAGTTGTCTTGAATTTATAATGTTTTACCCATGTACAAAAATATTTTTTTTTTTCCTATAAACTTCTGTAGCATTTTTTTGCTGTAAAAACGCAGAATGTTTTATCATTTGTGCTTCAGCACCCTGTCTTGGACAGATTAAAGGACCTAAACTGGTTCGTGTTACTTCTGCGCCGCTAAATGAAGCAGGGCGAGGAAGAGAGGCCCTGCAGCTCAGGCTCGCTCTCATCAGGCATTGCCTCTTGTGCTTCTCATGCCTCTTGACTTGTCCCTAAGCACGAAGTGGAACACATTAATACACGTGGTTGGGTTTAGGGTCAGCTGCTTGCTACTGTGACCAGCTGTTCCTCAGGTTTGGTAAGGGTGAGTTACCCCTGCTAGGTACTGGGATAGTGATAGTTGGCCTCTTTATGCAGCCAGGCACTTGGCTGATGACCTGCAATGGCAGCTGTAAGAGAACAAGACTGCACTTGAGTGACTGCAGCATGTGGGTGCAAAAGAGGAGCCACAGAAGCAGCTGCTCTTGGATTTAAACTGGGCAAGTATTGGCTGCAGGGCTGTGTGGCTGTCAGTTCAAGCCTGTCCCGGCTACTTCTACGTGCAGGCAGAAGCGCCAGCTGCCTCTGTCCTGGAAGGTCCTTTTCCAGCTCCTTCCAGAACACAGGCACTGTTAAGTCTTGGCTTTGCCTGGGGCTGTAGTCAGCCCCAGTCTCCTTGCATATATTAGCAACACTAAAGAACTTTCCTTCAGTGCCATGCAATACCCCTGCAGCCTCCTTGGGGTATGGTTTCCTAAGGTACTGTAGGGACAGATTTCTCTACAGCTCGAATACTTTCTATTCAAGAGGGGGAGGCGCAGTTGATTTTGACTCGAGTGTGCTGCTGCTGGCGGCTACCGGAGTGGAGGTGTGCGGTTTCCGCCATCCCGTGAGCAGGGGCTGGGTGTCCCACACGTGTTGGGCATCAGCCATTTTGGAGCGGGCGCCGGAGCCCCGGCAGCAAATGGTCGGAGGGCGCTGGCGGTGTCGGCCGCCAGGGGGCAGCAGCCGCCCGCGTCCGGGCGGCGCCGTGGGGCCCTCCGTGTCCTGCGGCTTTGATCTCGGCCCTGGCCGGGTGGGACCCCACCTGCCGTGCTGGGTCCAGCTCCGGGTTCTCGGTACGGGAGAGACGAGGACCTGTTGGGGCAGGGCCTGAGGTGGCCACACGAATGAGCAGAGGACTGGAACCCCTCTGTGAAGAGCGGTGAGTGGGGGTGGTTCAGCCTGGCTCCGGGGAGGCCTTTCAATACTTGAAGGGGGCTGGGGACAGACTTTTTATCAGGGCCCGCTGTGGCAGGACAAGGGCTGTGTTTTAAGCTAAAAGGGGAGATTCAGGCTGTAAAAGGATGACATTTTTTACAGTGAGGGTGGTGGCAATGGCACTGGTTACCCAGAGAAGTGGTAGAAGCCCCATCCTTGGAAACGTTCCAGGTCAGGTGGGATGGGGCTGTTAACAGCCTGAGGGATTGAAGCTCTCCCTGCTCACTGCCTCTGTGTGATGGAGGCTGAACAAAGACTTGGGGGCTAAAGCATGCTTTGCATGCCTGTTTCCCTGCTGTAAGTCGCTTACTCGCCCTCCTAGTTGACCTCCACCCTGCCCCATGTGGCCCAGCCACACTTTCACACCAGAACATGAACCCTGACCCCATTTGCATCCCTGGATCCCTGGCTGGAGTGTTTGCACCCTGGTACCCTGTGGAGGAGTCCCGTGGCAGGAGGAGGGCTCTGGGTTACACAGGCAAGAATATCTGCAAGTGCATCTGCCTTTTGTCCCCAGCCTGTGCAATTTTTGCTGCCACAGGGACATTGGCTGTGGTGGCAGAGGGTCCACCCTGGCAAGTCCAGCATGCCCTGGTCCTATTTGCTACAGAAATTAAGTCCCCAGTGCCAAAACTCAAAAATGAGACCCATAGGCTCATCTTTGTCTTTCCTCTTCACCCCAGCCAGGTTCAAACCTGATACAGGTTTGTCCCTACAGATGTGGCTTGCCCTGCTCTGGAGTCAATGCTGGCCCATAGCATGTTTACCTCACTGCACTACAGCTAGGGGCTGTGCAGCCTGATGGTGATCTTCAGCATGAGGAGAAAGTGGACAAGAAAATAGGCATTTCCACATTTGCCAAAGCATCTTTTCCCACAAAGAGTGAGGTGAGCACCCCCTTGCTGCAGGGCACCAGGACAGTTCAGCTGTGTTTGAAGTACAGCTGGAGGAGTGTGTGAAAGAGAGTATCTGCTGGGCCTTGTGAAACACCATGCCAGGCTCTGCAAGGAAGTAGTGCCAAGCTGCAACAGGGCAGCCACAGCCCCAAAATGTCAGGTCCAAGCAGCACTTGGGCCACTGTAGCCCATTCCTGGGTTTTTGTTCCAAACCAGCCACGTTGTCTTGGCTACTAGAAACCCACCAACAATGACACGAGGTGAGGTCTTGTTTGTTTGGTTTTTTCCCTTTTTTTCCTTCTCTTTCTTTAAACCTTTATTTAGAAACTAGAATATTCACCAAATCTACAAAGTTTCTCTGTACAGGTCCCACCAGGTGAAGAGCAACACTGACAGATTTTTGCACGCAGCCCTGGCTCTCCATAACAATTGCTAGAGAGAGCAAGAGCTGTCCCTGCAGGGAGGATAAATATACTTAATGTACTGTACCTGACATTAAATACAGGGGTGTCAATTTGGAAAGCATTTCTGAGCTCACTCCCCTTGGAAGGGGGGAGGGAAAACCGAGGGAGTGTTGAGTGCTGCCTTAAAGCCCAGCAGCCACCGGAAATGCCCTCAGGGCTCTGCCCTGCGCTGCTGGCGCCTGCCCCAAGGACACGATGCTGCTGGGTGCCTCATAAATCAAATTTCACAGTATTGCCTGGTACCAATGGCTGAGCCCTGGGCAGCAAGGGGCTCCTTCTCCTCTTCAAATCTGCGTCTAGCCTGAGCAGCTGAAGGACAGTTGCCGAGAAATGGCGTGGCTTGGCGTGAGGGTGCCTTTTTTGGGCTGGTTTATGCCCTTTTTGTTTGTCTTCCAACCTGGGGAACATACAGACTTGGAGTAAATGTAACAGGCCCGTTTCCAAAACACATTAAGAAAAGGAAAGAAAAAAAAAAAAGCACTGCACAGGGGGACCTTTGAGGTAGTCAAAATTTTCTCCTTTCAATGTCTGGCCCCAGAGAGGGAGAGCGAGCGAGTGCACATGTGCCCGTGTCTGTGCGTGGTCAGGGCGGTGGAGCTGGCTGTGCAGGGACACCTGGGTGTGCAAGCCCTGCACAAGGGAACATCTACATGTACAGAGCCTGTGCCTGGGTGCTGGCACACCGGTGCCTGTGCACAAGTGTGACTTTACACAGGCCTGTGGCTTTGCTCACACCTGCAGTCGGTGGCTGGAAAGTTACTGTGGTCCCTGCATGGCCATGTGCCTCTCTGTCAGGGGCTGGGGTGTGTTCCATCACAGCAGCTGGCCTGGGGCTCCCCTTGACAGCTCCAGTGGCCCTTTCAGCCCAAAGCAAAGGCTGTGTCCTTTGATACTATTCCGTGTCATGCTTCTGGGCCTCATCCTGTAAAATAAACACTGCAACAACCCTCAGAGGAGCATATCTGGTCTAGAACATCAGACACGCCACCCCCCTTCACCTTGTCCCCTTGGACCCTACAACATATTCCAGGGCAATACTGATGCTCTCCAACCTGCCCTCAAACATCACATTCAATGCAAAACCAGGGCCTAGGCAGAAGTGAGGTGTTTGGGGGCCGTTGTCACCCTACGAGGCAACCCCATTAGGGTATCAAGGCCTGGAATGTCTGAAACCTGAGCTGAGGTCTCAGGTGTGGTATGCCCCTGGGCTGCTCCTGCTGGGGCTGACAAAGTTTCTCTGCCACTTCCTGGGCTGTAGCCCACCTCATCCCTTCCCTTTCGTGCCAGGAGGAACAAATCCCTGAGGAATTTCGACTGGGTGCATTCCTCCAAGTGCACGCAAAGCAAGGCAGGCAGAAGGGCTGGAAAGAGAAGCACAGCCCTGGCTGCTGCTGGGAGAGACCCCAATGACACAGCCACCTGGCCGAGACCCCAGTGAGGGCTCGGGGCTGGCGAGGTCCAGCCTCGGAGGAAAGCCCCTTTCCCCAGCTGTGTAGTGGGCACACAGAGAGGACTTTGGTGGGTGTCAACCCAAAGCACACAGAGTCAGTGTCAGTAAAATCCTGACCCTGAGGAAAAAATTGAAATAACAAATAAAATCCCCTAGACTGTTTTAGTTAGGGGCTCTCACACACTTGTAAACCGCTCAACTCCCTTGGAGCAGCTTCCCTGAATAGCCAGACCCTGAACAACTCCAAGAAAAGCCTGTGCCACATCCTTCCCTGCCTCCCCCCAGCCCCATCCTTCATGATACTCTGGTGGAGGTGGTACCTAAAGCAGAGCACAAATCCCTCTGCCTTTTCTCTATAGCTCTCTTAATTTTGTGCTAGAGTTTTTTTGTTTTGGTTTGGTTTTGTGTTTTGTTTTTCTTTTTCTCTTCTTTTCTTTCTCTGCAACCCCCAACCCAGCTGGAGATAAGCAAACCACATTACAGTACAGGAGCAAACAATATCACAAACCCTGTCCGTGAGTGCAGTGTCTGTGCCCTCCTTGCCCAGGAGGAGATGCCCCTGAAGGACTTGTGTTCCACCAGCAGAGGCTCACCCCATCCCAGAGCAGGAATCTATTGTCCCGGCCTCTCCAGTCCCAGCTCTCCAGAGAGACCGAGCTAGAGGACATTGAGTTTCCTGGAGCATGTCAAGTTACTGTGGACCAAGTCCCACATTTTCAGCAGCTCTGGAGGCAGCAGTTTATGAACCACCAACATACTGCGGAAAAAGCACGGCTCCTTGTTCATCTTGCTGTTCTTGTTCTTCACGATGCCAAAGGTTTTGAAGCCCTCGTGCCCCACAGGTGATACTTTAAGGACCTCCAAGCACATCCCTAGGAAGACATCATCGATGGGGTACAGCTCCAGCGTCTCCGAGGTCTTGTGCAGCTTCTTGGCAAGGGGTCCATCCATGATGAAGCCCCCACCCCCGCGTAGGGCGGGTAGTTGTTTTTGTTGTAGAGGGCGTTGGGGATGTAGTACTTGTTCTCCTTCTTCCGGATTGGCTTGGCCTTGTAGAGGACATCCCCCACGAAGAGGTCCTCTCCTTCCTTCTTGTCCTCCAGGAACTCCAGGATGTTGGTGGGACTCACAAACACATCGTCGTCACCTTTGAAGATGAAGCGGACGCTGTCGCAGTAGATGTTCATCCACTTCAGGAAATGGACCTCTTTGAGGGTGAGGTTGAAGAAGCTGTCCAGGAAGTCCCACTGCAGGATGTCTCCGTAGATGCGGTTCTCGTAATCCAGCAGTTTCTGGTAGTTGGCTTTCTCCTCCTCCTTGGAGGCCGTGCCCAGCAGGAACAGCGTCCTGATCCTCTTGCCCTCCACCTCCTTCTCCTGGCCCCAGGTCTTCCGGATGGCCTCGCGGCGGTCGTGCTGGGTGATGATGGACTTGACCACGATGAGCAGGTAGACCTCTCCGCTGCACTTCTCAGGGTGGTTGATCAGCATGGGGAAGTAGCGGCAGTGCCGATAGAGCAGGAACTGCTGGAAGTTGGGCTCCAGCCCTTTGAACCAGTCCACCTTGCTGAAGTTCTGGTTGGCTGAGCAATTGGTAGTGGTGACGTCCCAGGATTTCGCCTGCTTCGCCGTCATGCTCTCCTCCTCCCTCACAGGATCTCCCTCCTTCTTGCTCTTCCAGAAGGTGTTGCTGAGAGAGAAGGAGTTGTCTCTCTTCTGCGTTTTCAAGGGCTCCAGAGGGGGCAGCTCTTTCTGCTGCTGGCCCTGCATGAAGTGGCTGGGGGCCATTCCCCGTTGCAGCACTGTCACTGTGA
This sequence comes from Picus viridis, assembly GCA_033816785.1. Lineage (NCBI taxonomy): Eukaryota > Metazoa > Chordata > Aves > Piciformes > Picidae > Picus > Picus viridis. The sequence continues at coordinate 27,523,119 of CM066589.1, forward strand.
CCCCCAGCAAGAAGGAGAGGCAAACTGTTTTGTAGATGGTTTTCTTCCTAAAGAGAGAAGACAGAGGAGTAAGTGAAGGAAACTGCAGGCTCTGAGAGGCTCGTCTGCAAAAACACCTCCTGAAGAGGTCACGGGATGCTCATAATCTGTGTCACATCACCTTTGGATGTGCAGCAGCCTTGTGGAAAGAGAAGTGGGACACCTCCACACACCCTTCCCACCAACATCCTGCATGTGGGGTGGCTTTGGGGCCATATTTAACCATGAGGACAGGTACATGGCAGGTGAGTGTGGTGTCATCTGGTAACCCCCCATCTGCAAAAAGAGGTACACAGGAAAGAAGAAAATGGAGAGAGAGAAAGATGGCTGAATGTTCATGAGTAAGAAACAGGGGGAAGGCCAGCAAGGTGGAGGTCTGTTATAGACCACCCAACCAGGGTGAAGAGACAGATAAAATATCTTTAGGCACCTGGAAGAAGTCTCACAATCACTAGCCCTTGTGCTTGTGGGGGCTTCAACTTCCCTGATGTCTGCTGGAAATACACTGCAGGAGAGAGGGATCAGTCCTGGAGGTTCCTAGGGTGTGGGGAGAACTTCCTGACAGAGCTGGTGAGGGAGCCAACTAGGGAAAGCATCCTGCTAGACCTGCTGTATGTGAACAGAGAAGGACTTGAGTGTGATGTAGCAGAAGGCGGCCACCCTGGGCACAGCAGTCACAAAATGATGAGTTCTCTATCATTTCCTCCGGCATCATATCACTCTATCGTGACAGAGTTGTTAGAGAAGTAAAGAGGAGAGTCAGCAGAACTGCCACCTTGGATTTCCAGCGGGCAGACTTTGGCCTGCTTCAGAGGCTGGTCGACAGAGTCCCTTGGGAGGCAATCCTGAAGGGCCAAGGAGTTCTGGAAGGCTGGACATTCTTCCAGAAGGAAGGTTTAAAGGCACAGGAACAGGCTGTCCCCATGTGCCAAAAGATGAGTGGACTGGTGGGGAAGAAGGCCACCCTGGCTGATTGGAGACATGTGATTGCAGCTCAGGGGAAAAAAGAAAGAGTTTATGGTCGTTGGAAGACGGGGCAGGCCACTCAGTGAGCCTATACAGGGAGAAAACTAGAAGGGTCAAAGTCCAACTAGAATTTGGTGTGGCTTCAGCTGTTAAAGAAACAAGAAATCTTCTACAAATATCCTAGCAACAAAAGGAAGACCGAGGAGAATCTCTGACCGTTATTGGATGTAGGAGGGAACACTGTGGTCAAGGATGAGGAAAAGGCTGAGGTACTCAAAGCCTTCTTTGCCACAGTCTTTAGTAGTAGGACCAGTTGTTCACTGGATACCCAGCCCCCTGAGCTGGAAAATAGTGATAAGGAGTAGATTGAAGCCCCCATAGTCCAAGAGGAGATGGTTAGTGACCTGCTGCACCACTTAGACACACAGAAGGCCACTTGGTGCTCACCAAGCTACTTTCCATCATTTACCAGCAGTCCTTGATTAACCGGGGAGGTCCCAGTTGACTGGAGATTGGTAGCTGTGATGCTTAGCTACAAGAAGGGCCAGAAGGAGGATGCAGGGAACTACAGATCTGTCAATCTGACAATGACTCCCATGCCACCCTCCTGGAGAAAATGGCTGCTCATAGCTTGGATGGGTGGACACTTCACTGGGTAAAGACTTGCCTGGCTGGCCAGGCCAGGCCCAAAGAATGGTGGTGAATGGAGTTAAATCCAGTTGACAGCTGGTCACAAGTGGTGTTCCCCAGGGCACAGTACTGGAACCAGTTCTGTTTAATGTCTTTATCAATGATCTGGGTGTGGGGATTGAGGGCACCCTCAGTAAGTTTGAAAGGAGGTTGTAGTGAGGTGGGTGTCAGCCTCTTCTCCCTAGTAACAAGTGACAGGATGGGACATGGTTTATCACCAGACTTGGTAGAGTTAGAAGATGGTTGGACTTGAGTGTGTAGGGTGCTGGGGGTGGTAGGTCACACTGAGGCCCTTTTGGGGACATCCCACTGCTCTTCCCCACTGCAGATTCATCTCTCAGGGAATCACACACAGAATCACAGAATGTTAGGGCTTGGAATGCACCTCAAAAGATCATCCAGTCCAACCCCCTGCCAGAGCAGGATCACCTAGAGTAGGTCACAGGAATGCCCCCAGGTGGGTTTTGAATGTCTTCATAGAAGGCGACTCTACAAGCTCTCTGGGCAGCCTGTTCCAGGGCTCTGTCACCCTCACGGTGAAAAAGTTTTTCCTTAGGTTCCCATGGACCCTCCTGTGCTCCAGCTTGCACCCATTGCCCTTTGTCCTGTCCTTGGACAGGAGAGATGCTGTCTCATGGGACAAACTCTGGAGCTTGCCAGGGCCTTGAGAAGGATCCTACTGGGGCCCATTCAGCAGGGGGACGGCTGCACCCAGAGGCTGTGAATGAATCCAATACCCCCAACCTGCTTTTCCACACAGTTAAAGGTGAGTTTCTCACCCTCCTGCCATGGAGGAGAGGAACTGCCCACTGTCTGTCTGCACTCTCTTGCTCCTGAGTGCCTGGCTCCCCTCCACAGCTGGCACATCTGCACCAATTTCCTCCTGCTGAGTCCTGCTTGCTCCAGCTGCCTTAGGCCATCTCCCTATACAAATAAGCACCAGGAACTGGGGCAGCAGATGGGCTCCACATGCCCACCTGGGGCCTGACATCTTCCAAGGATGGACTGATCTCCTGCTATATCCATGTGGAGGGGAAATGCCAGGTGCTTGGTGGCTCCCAGATCCCCTATCCCTGCTGGTGGGTGAAAGGGCCAGACTGTGATCAGCCCCACTGGGAAGGTGCTGGGGTTTGGGGATTAGCTGCACCATAGCAGTTTCTTGGTAGACACCCTGATACCGCTGAGGCTCCCCAGGGCAAGGGGACAGCTTTGCTCTTAGGGACTCCAGCCACCCTGAAACACAGGAACCCGAAATGGGGGACCCCGGATCTTTTGGGAGCTCCTGTGTCTGACACTTTGCCTTCAAGCACAGAGAGTTCAGCCCTGCATTCACGTGGGAAAGCTGTGATCGGGTAGCGTGGACTGTGTGAGCCAGCGTGGAAATAAGTAATTACAGGCAAATGGAGAGATATTCCCTGGCTGGTTTTATGTGTGACCACTCATCTGAGACTGATGAGGGAGCAGGTTTGATTAGATGTCACCATTCCCTTAACCCTCTCCAGTCCTGGCTCTGAGGTTGCTTGTAGAAACCCTTTCATCTGGTACAACTTCAACCCTGCACAACCAAGGCACATCTAAAACCTCTCATCAGGACTTGGCAAATCCCAGTCCCCTCCATATAGGAACCCCAAGTTGTACCAATCCCATCCTGACCCCCCCAGCCTTACTCCCATTCCATCCCAAGGACAACTTGCACTCCCCAGCACCCCAAGGACAACTTGTGATAAAGTGCCCAGCCTGAAGGGTGCCCAAAGGTTCCCCAGAAGCCATGGGCAGGGAATGATTGGTAGAATTTAACAAATTTCACACTTGTCACTAACTGGCACAGCTGGGTCCTACCCTGGGCAGGCTCTGCCTGCCATGGAAGGGAGCCACTCACCCCTGCTACCCTCCTTGGCTCACCACTTTTTATTTCAGCTCAGGCAGAAGGCACTGTCCTGAGGCTGGGGGAAGGGTTAGGCAGCCTGGGTGCATCTGGGTCCTTGGGGGAGGTGTTGCACAACAGCACAGAAACTTGGTGCCCTACCTTCAGAAGATGCCACTTGCCAGCTCTCACCAGTGCAGTGTGTGATCTCTCCTGCCTTGCTACAAAGACCTGGTTGGGATTGTTCCTATATCTCTCACTCTGAAAGCCATAGGGGCACCACCAGTGAGTCCAGCCAAAGCGAGAACCCCGCAGCCACCTTCTCCCTTGCAGAAGTCCTGTCCCTGCACTGGCAGGAAACCTACAGGGACTACAGGAACCCTGAGGCACAACTGCAGGCCATCCTCTCATCAAACCAAGGATTTTGGGGGTCAAAAGAGTGACAATCATAGCCATAGCTTTTCTGATCCTGAGTCCCTCTCCCTGTTCTCCTCAGCTGGGAAGTACTTTAGTGGGGAGAAACTACGTCCTGCTCTCCAGAGACCCCACCAACCATGGTTCTGCAGGGGGCAAGGGTGGCACTTTGGGTTCTCTGCCATGAAGAATAAATTACCCTGGGGAACAATCCCCAGACAGCCCCTCTCGGTGTCCCCAAAAGCCTGCAACAGCAGGTTCTGTGGGACCTGAGGACAGCAGCAACCCATGTCCACCCCATCTGGACTCGCACTGGTGCCAGGTGGGACCGGCAACCCCAACTGCCGATGGTGGTGACACTGAGAGAGCTTCAAAAGGGTCCCAACCCACTCCTCCTCTGCTTTTCTGCACCAAAAGGAGCTGAAGAGCCTCCCTGTGAGAGAGCCACACCACCGCCGCCGTGGTTAAATATAAATCTCCAAATTAGAGGTGGGCAATTTCCCTTTCAGGTGGTGAAGCTGTAGGGCAGGCGAGGCCCCAGGAGACTGGGGCTCTCCATCCCCAGTCCCTGGAGGGGCACACAGCCACTTTTGGTCTGCATAGAAAAGTCTTTGATAGGCCAGGGCTGTCTATTTATTTGCATTTTTCTGGCCCCTCAATTAGACCCAGTCACTGAGCCGGCAGAGGCACCACCAGCACAGAGCCCTTTCTGTTGGATGTGCCAAGGGCTTGGGAGAGGGAGCAGATGCTGGGCAGAAAGCACCCAAATGTCTCCAAGGGCTGGGTATGAGCACCAAGTGGGAGCAGTTGTCTGCCTCCAATCCTGGGCTGTGTGGGGACACATCACCTTCTTGGAAAAGATGCCTGTTTTAAATACAAGGTGACAACAGCATAGCGCTGGGAAAGAAACAGGAGCCAAAAACCTGGATGGGTTCCCCCCCCACTGTGTGGGCATCTGCTCCAGCGGGACAGGGACTCCAAGGAGCAGGACTGGCTGCCCCCCCCCGGCCCCACCACAGAAACCCTCCTTTTGCAGGGAAGGACTGGGGCAGGCATATCCAGGGAGGGGTGGGGGACTGACCGCCCGCCCCCGTCCCGGCTCCTGCCATGCAGCGCTCCGGTGCCCCAGGATGGTGAAAGGCTTGCGCTGGGAGCGGACACCCCCAAAAGCCTTCCCCGGGGTATCGCGGCCGAGGGTGCTGGAGCCCACCTGGAAGCCCTGTGCAGAAGAATGGGGACAGAGGGAGAGGCGACGGCGCCGTCCTTTGCCCCTTTTCTATGTGCACCCTGTGTACCAAATCTGTCCTTTCCCAGCCCGCCGCCCCGCGGGCACCCCTCGGAAGTGACCCGGTAGAGAAGGGACCAGGGAGCGCATCGGGAGGGACCCAGTAGGAAAGGGACCGAAGAACTCCTCGGGAAGTGAGGAGGGCAACCTGGAGTCCCTGGAAAGATATTCCGTAGAGAGGGGAACGCGGCACCCCTCGGAAGAAACCCTGTGGGGAGGAACTAGGCGAGGAGGGGACCTCGCAGTCCCCCAGGCTCTGAGCAGGACGCAGCGCTGGGACGGCGGTGACGGGCGGCGAGAGCAGAGGGCAGCAAGGGGACACCGGGTCTCAGGCAGGGCTGGAGCGAGGCAGGAGCGGCGCAGGAGTGCGTGAGGAGCGGGGCAGGAGCGAGTGAGGAGCGAGGCGGGAACGGGTGAAGAGCGGGGCAGGAGCGAGGCGGGAGTGGGTGAGGAGCGAGGCGGGAGCGGGTGAAGAGCGAGGCGGGAGCAGGAGCGGGACGGGAGCGGGTGAGGAGCGGGGCCGGAGCGAGCTCACGCTCCCTGGCAGTCACTCACCACTGGAACATGCTGGGAGTGGGACGGGGCGGCCGCTCCGCTGCTGGCCGGGACTGCCCGCGGTCCGGGCGCTTCTCTCTGCCCTCTTCCTCTTCCTCCTCCTCTTCTTCTTCCCCCCTCCCTAATTTTTCCCTTCTCCCTCCCCTCGCTCTCCGAGGTGGAGCCAAAAGGGATGGCAGAGCAGGTAGGTTAACTCTTGCCCTGCTCCTCTGCGCCCCCCACATCAACCACACCGGCAGGCAGAGAGAGCTCCCCAGTGCTGCAAGGGGCAAGCTCCGCAGTGCTGCAGGGGGCAGGGGTTTAAGGGTGACGTGCCGCACTTCCCACGGGGGCCCTCCCCACTGCTGATGGGACATCTACAAGGAGCTGGGAGCTCCAAGGTATTCCTCCTCGGCATCCTGCAGGATCTTCTCCATGCCTGTCACGGTGCCCTCGCTGGACTGTTAGCCCACCTTTAAAACTCTTAACTGTGAAGGATGTCAGTTATGGGAAGGGGATCCTAGTGCTCACCAGGAGAGGTGCTTCTGGCCTCTGGAAGAGCAGTATGAGTCCTTCCTGTCCCCCAGCGCAGGGAAGCCACTTCAAGATGAATCCCCAAAAAAGGATCTGGGGTCAGTTTCTCATGGAGGACATTGAGATCCAAGCTTTGCCTCTGGGCACAGCATGGTTTGGAATTCCTGGAGCAGTGGGGCCACACCTCTCCTGGGATCCACACAGTACCCAAGACCCCACTTCTCCTTGGACCCTGCCTCTTATGGGGTCTGTGGTGACAGGTGGGACTCGATGATCTTCGAGGTCTCTTCCAACCTTGGTGATACTGTGATACTGTGATACTATGAGATGCACCCTTCTTCCACAACCCACATCTCACTCAGGCATGACACATTGTCAGGGACCAACACTCTGCCCAGGACTTCCACTTCACCAGGCACCCACACTCTGTCCAGGACCCACATGTCTTCTGGGACCCATACCTCACCTGGGGTGCAGGAAGTTGAGAGGAAGGGTTGCTGTAGCAGAAGCATGCCTGCTTGGCATGCCAGGACCTGTCTCACAGGTAAAATTTGAGCCAGCACCACAGGCAGGTGAGGTGTCCTTCCAAACTCTTCCTTGCAGCCCCTCCTGCAGCTGTACCAGCATAGGACATCCTATTGCCCATTTAGAAGCAGATTCAAGACCTTTCTGCCCTCCTGTATGTAGCATTTCCATTAAGGGTCTTTTTCAGCAAGGAAAATCAGACCCCATTGTTATTCATGTCTCCCTTTTTGTCATCCTCCCATTCCCACCAGCTGTTTGTGTCAACCAGCCTGCAGGAAATCCTTTGGGATATTTCTTTTCCTGCCCAGCAGAGATATCCCAGTCCCCTTCCCCGCAGCCTTTCTGCATTTTGTGCTGAGGATCAGACTCTACCACAACTCTCACAATCCCCCGGACACACTGCTCTAGTCATGGGAATGGCTCTTCTGCTCCAAGGCTGGCCAGGATTGGGACCCACACAACCTCTGCTACTCCAACAGCATTTGGCCATGTTCCAAGAAAACACTAAGTCCAGCTCAGTTTGGGAAGGAAAGTTGCTTTCTCAAAACCTGCTTGTCTCTCCTTATCTCACCTTATCACTTTCCCAGATGCCCTGCAGTTCTGCATCCTGGGGAATGCAAAGCTCCCCAGGAAACATTGCCCAAACAGGCTGCACCAGCTCTGCAGCAGCCCACAACCTCCTTGTGACCACCAAAATTCCCTGTGTACCTTCCTGATTGCCTTTTAGCCTGTTCCCACAGTCCATAGGAAAGCCTGTGTTTGCTGAAGTCACGGTCCCAAGAAAACCACAGCCATGAGATGCACAGAGAAAGGGTGTCAGGGGCACAATGAACAGCAGCACTGAATATCAGCCTGACCAGAGAAGGACTGATCTCATCCCTGTAGCACAGGGATAGTAGGTGCACACCAGCCCATGGCTGGGAATTCACCTTGCTCTGCAAAGAGGGGCTCACGGTGGAGGAAGACCTCATTGGAGAGCCTGCTCACCACAAACAGCCACAAAGAAACATGAACAGCAAAGTCCCCAGATCACAACCACCACTTCCTCCCTGCAACATACTCTGGAACCACAGTGGGAACAGGGGTGGTAGCTTCCCCACCATGGGGAGCTGGAGTAAAACCCCAAACACAGCCCTGGAACGTGTGCTGCAGCTATAGGAGATGCCCACATGCTGTGGGTGTGACAGGCTCCGGCAGCTATCTGGGTCTCCCAGCACTATGATGTCCAGCCCAGGGCTGGCCATGGCACAGCATGTCCAAGGACTTGGCTGCTCTGGCATGGAAGTGGCACTGCTGGGGGGTGAGGAGGGCTCCTGGCAGCTTTTAGCAGGGAGCTCTGTCAGCCATGCTCCCAGGCTTCCTCCTCTCTGACGGCTGCTTCCGTCAGAGCTTGGGGACTTCCCGGATGCTGCCATACTGCTGTGCATGGGTTTTGGCTCAAATGACCCACCCTGTGCATGCAGACCTGTCTCCCAGCAGCACCTGTGCTGGAGAGACACACATGACATCATTGCAGACCCGGGCCAAGACGGCTCTGCAAAGCTTTTCTTCTTGCGTTGATGAAAGAGTCCAACAGTGTCAGGTCTGGGGCTAATGACAGAGACAAACACTACCCCAGGCACCTCTGGCACCTGTTTCAAGGCTGAATCTTATGATGGAAGTGTTTCACCATTGCATAGAAGAGTTTAGGGCAAACCCATGCTCTCTGGAACCACCCTGGGAAAGCAGAAAAGTGGCAGGAAGGATAAAACCAAACTGAAGGTGCTTTTAAAAAAAACTCCTCCTGCAGAGACTTTGTCTCTTCCCAGCACCTGGCAAGAACAGGTTTTACCTGAGCAGCCACAACCCCTCTGCTGAGAATAAGAAAGAGAAACCTGAATTTTTTGTTGTTGCTGCTGTTCACCCAAAACTGGACCCCGGGGTAAGCATCACTTCACCACGAGCAGACCCAGCAGATGTCTGCAGCTCCTGCCCAGCCCTGCTTTCAGGAAAGCTGCTGGATCTGATGTCCTGCCCCTCCTTAGCTGCAGCACCCAGCAGCCAGCACCTTCATTTCTTAGGTCTAAGCCATTGGACTGAAATTTGGAGGCACCATGTGGGTTTTTTTGGCACTGTAGGCAGAGCTGCGGGTGTCAGGAGAAAGGCTCCTGGGTGGCAGGTGCTGCTTGGGCACAGAAAATCTGCCTTGCATAGCACTGGTGGCATTTTGAGGCATTGCCAAGCTGCTGCAGTGCCCTGAGAGCTGAGAGAGGAGCTGCAGGAAATGGCACCCAGGCACATCATGGTTGTATTGCATGGGGATGCAGAAGGGCAGGGGATGCATGGACCTCCCTGGGTGACACCCAGGTCACAGCCAGGGTGACAGCCACCTCCACAACCATAGAGAAACAGCCAGTACCATGGCACCCACTCAGCTCCCTCCTAGTGTCACTGCAGGAGATGGGGGCAAGCAAGCTGTGAGGACACGAGGCTTTGGAGCTAGCATCTAACGGGGCTAGCATCTAGTGGGGCTACAGGGCATCATGCGGGCAAAGGGAAAGGGTTGAGGTGATGCCAAAGTGGCTCAAGTGCTTTAGATGCTCTCAAAGCAGACCACAATTCTTCTTGTTTGTTTGTTTCAAGAAGTCTCTTTTCATTTCAAAGCAGACCTGAATTAAAAAGTTCTATGAAAATAATAAGTGCCAAAGAGAGAAGTGAGCTGTTTATGGTGAGGCCTCAGGAGACTGGCTTGTGGCAGGGTGACCCAGCCAATGTTTTCCCACTGATGTTTTGGGGTTTGTCCCACTGGGAAAAGCCGCCCTGGTTCCTCTGCTATGAGGTCTATGGCGGCGTTTTCTGATTTCTCTCCATTCCAGTAAATTATACAGAGGCAGAAAAAAGTCTCAGCCCTTCTCCCAGTGACTCTCACACCTCCTGGCCACTGCCAGTGCTGTGGTGCCTGGGCTGGGTTTCACACACACACCAAGACCCTATTGCCCCACGACCTGTGCAGACACCCAAATCAGTCCTTTCACAGAATCACAGAATCACCAAGGTTGGAAGAGACCTCAAAGATCATGAAGTCCAACCTGTCACCACAGACCTCGTGACTAAACCATGGCACCGAGTGCCACGTCCAATCCCCTCTTGAACACCTCCAGGGACAGTGACTCCACCACCTCCCTGGGCAGCACATTCCAGTGGCGAACGACTCTCTCTGTGAGGAACTTTCTCCTCACCTCCAGCCTAAACTTCCCCTGGCACAGCTTGAGATGGTGTCCTCTTGTTCTGGTGCTGGTTGCTTGAGAGAAGAGACCAACTCCCTCCTGGCCACAACCACCCTTCAGGTAGTTGTAGACAGCAATAAGGTCTCCCCTGAGCCTCCTCTTCTCCAGGCTAAACAACCCCAGCTCCCTCAGCCTCTCCTCATAGGGCTTTGTGCCTCTCATCAGCCTTGTTGCCCTTTCCTCCCCAAACTTCCAAGCACCTGGACACTCACCAAGCCTGACCCAAGACCAGCCACACAGGGTGGCCACACATTCAGGTTTTCCTTTGTTAAATCATTCACCTGTGACATACCCCAGGGGTGGGGAGCGAGGCCAATCCGTTTGTTTAACTGAGCCAAACTTGCACCGCGTCAGGACTCCGCAGGCACTGGGATGTGGGCAAACATCCTGGAGGCGATGCCATACGATAAGGAACATCCCTTTCTCCTTGCACATTGCTTTTCTAAGCACCTTTCATGATGCTGCCTGGCCTGTGCCAGCAGGTAGAGAGTAGCCCTGGGAGACTTGTCCATCACTGCCACTGCAGCTCTCGGTGGCTCTGGCTGGGGACTCTACCCCAGCCTCTGCTCAGAGAAAGCCCCTTGGGCAGCCACAATTAATTATTAGCCGGGTTTATTGCTCAGTGAACACCACCAGCTCGGAAGCTAGGACAGACGTCATGTACCCGAGCGATCGGGTTTGACGTGGCATGACAGGAGTCAGCCACTCCCACAGAAAGCTCCCTCAGCTTACCCAGAGGTAACAGGACCATAAACCAGGCCCTGAGCACACATTAGCCCCGAGGCCCTGCAGCCCTTTCCATCCCAGCAGGCTCCCAGGCAGAGGCAGGGGGAGGTTTTCCAGCTTTCCAATGCTGAGCTCTCCCTCCTGCCCCACCAGCCTCAAGCAGCTTGTACTGACACACCGGAGGCCGCTGCAACACCTCCAGTCACAGCCAAAAGCAACACTCACTGCCCTCCCCGGACTCAGCCCCCCTGGGGTTTGCATGATTTCTTCCAAAAATGGTGGGGGAGGAGGAAAAGTTGCTTTGCACAGTGATGGCCAGTCCAGCCCCACCCTGCTCAGGAGTCCCCAAGCTGCTGTTGTCCTGTGCAGTCCCAGCTTGCCTCTAGGCTACATGAGAGTGCAGTGCTCAGCGCACGGTGGGGGACACTGACCCTACAATAGCAATACTGGGATAGGAGGATGGGATGAGAACCCAGGGTCATGGTGACGGGGAGGTGGCACAGTGTCAGTGGAGGTGATGCTGGTGAAGCCATGTTCCTGGGTGAGACACAAGCCAGGGCTGTCGGGAAGCATCATCCCAGCCTTCGTACCAAGAAGCCACAGGAGCAGGGCAGGGAGAAGCTCTCAGCATCCTGGGGGAGCAAACCCATGGGGCCAGAGCCACCCAAGGATTTGCCTCCTTAGGCTGCCTCTTCCTCAGTTACTTCGATGAAAAGCTCTGTTGCAGCTTTGGGGCTGCTGCTCAGCAGGGGTGCTGTCTCCTCTCCCTGGGGATTTGCACCCCTGGGTCTCCTGAAGAGCCCACTGTGGCCATGCTGTTGCTTTAAATCAGCAGCTGGATCCATCTGTGACTGTGAGTAACCCTCACCGCATCCTTGCCCAGGCCTTTTATGCATTTTCCAGCGGTTCCAGAGGCGCTTGGCGGCAGCACACGGGGGAAACCAGACTCATGCTGGCAAGCAGAGAGGGGAGGGAAAAGGGAAAACGTTTCCCTTCCTGAAGGAGCAGGGGAGCCTGATGCTGAGGCTCTGGCAGTGGGCACAGGGGAACAGATGGCTTGTGGGGCTGCCTCTGCTGCATGCCAACAGCCCCATGACTGGACACAGGGGGACAGAGGCCCTGGCTTGTCTCTCCCAGCCCAGTGTGTCCCTGTAAGATGCGCTTACCCCAGTGTGCCTCAGCTTACCTTTCTCTGCTCACTCAGTTCAGACTCATATAGAAAGCCTCAAGGTCTGGGTTTGTCCTGTGAACTCATGGCAGGATGGCATCCAGGCACTGAGGAAAACAAGCAAATAAGGATGAAGGAAGCCTAGAGGGATGGCAGTGTGGGGTTGAGACAGGAGATGCATTCATGCCATCCTGAGCTTGGCCACAGGAGGGGAAGGGAAGAACTTGTCCTGTTGCCAGAGGGGATCGCTCGCATCCCAGACCCTCCCAAAGAGCAGAGATGAAGAGAATGAACCAGGAGGGAGAAGTTCCAGGTTGGAGGGCTGGGAAAACAATGTTATACCAGTGGTGAAGCCAGCAACCATGCCTGCAGAGATGCTCCTGTCTGTGGACACACTCCTGCCTGTGACAGGGACCACAGGCCTGTCTCACTCAGCTTTGCTGCCAAGACTGTCCTGCGAAGCTGGCCACGAGCACAGGGTAAAGGCAAAGCCCCAGCTGGGCATCAGCCCATGGAAACGGCTCTCCCAGATCCAGCCTGGGCAGGGCTGGGCTCGGGGTGCCAGCACGCTGCGCTCGCAGCCACAAGAAGCCCCGCTGCCGGGGGCCTGGCACAGGCCCAGGAGCCAGGAGCTGCGGACCAGGCTTATGGGGAGCGCTCGCCGCATCTCTCATGAGTCAGATGGAAAGGGAGGCTCAGGAGTCACCTGAGCCCAGCGGCTGCCTGCCCGCGGCCCCTCTCCAGCCCGAGTGGAAAACCAGACGGCCCCAGCGCAGCGCTCGCCTGCTGACATCCCGAGCTCGGCAGGGCTCCCTCCTGGGCCGGCAGACGCAGAAATGCTCACGTTAGCCTTTTCTGGCCAAGTGGGTTTAGGAGGGAGGCAGAGGCAACACAGATGTCCCCGGCCCTGTGGCTCTGCTCATCGTTAATCATCACTCTGCTGCTGCTCATTGCCTGTGCCAAAACCTGGGCTCTGCTGCAGCCACTGGCGGGGCCATCCCCAGCAAGACATGGAGAAAGCGGCTATGAGGAGTACAGATTTCCCCCTCTTTGGTTTGGGCTGCTGGACCAAGGCCACAGCAAAGCTCCCTATTTCTGCATGCACAAAGGAGGGAAATCAGCACCCATGATGCCACCCTGGCCAGGCACCCACGTGGCACAGGTCACGTCCCTTGCATGGCCATTGCTCCCCAGCCCAGTTCAGGGAGCTGGTGGGAGAGGTGGCGACAGCAGTTCGCTGGCCTGGGAGTGTTTTAGCCACGCAAGGGCCATCAGGAGAGAAGGGAGCCGGCACACCCAGATGCATTCCTGAGGTTTGGTTTCCATGGTGGGATGTTCACCCGACGGTGAAGTCATGCTGTGGGCTGACACGGCCAATGAGTTAATGCATGGATCCAGCTCCTTTCCTGATTTACAGCAAGCACAGCTACAGCTCTGTGCCATCCCCCGGGCTGACGGTTCTGCCGGGCTGCCACGGCTCCGGCGTCTCGGTCCAGGGAGGCTCCAGACTGCTGCTGGGTTGATCCCTGCCTCACTGTGGGAAATCAGCTTCTGCTGCAGGGTGGAGGGACAAGCTGATGGCTCTCATGGGTCCTTCCAGCCCATTTGTATCACCACACTGTGCTGACCATAATGTTTACTTTCCCTTCATCTTACTGCTGCCACTGGTGACAACAGGGCAGAAAAGCACCACCCAAAGAGGTCACTCCTGCAGGGCAAAGAAAGAGCAGGGTGGGAAACCCATCTCTCCTTGGGGTGAGGTGGCAGGGACACTTTCTGGCACCAGCAGCTTGTGGTGCCAACACAGGACAGGTAGCCATGGAGTTCAGCTCTGGGGCCCCATGGATGAATGAACCAGAGGTCTGGTGGAAGAGCTGGTCCTGGGATGACAGCTGGCAAACTGATTATTCCCAGCCTCTGGAGTGGTTTTCTGTAGGTCTGGACACAGATGAATGTGGCCAAGCTGCCCAGAACCATCAGCTGCCCTCCTATTTGTTTAGCTGGTGACACGCAGTGCTTTTAGGTGGTTGTTGGTTGTACTAAAGGGAAATGTCTTTGTGTGAGTTCTCAGTAAAGATCAACTTCTTTGCAGTTCAGTCAACTAAAACCCCATTAGGAAAAAATAATAAAACCAAGCAAAAGCAAACACAAAACAAAAAACCCCAACATTATCTGCTCTGGACATATTTCTTGATCAACCACCACTGGAGTTATTTCCAAGCACCTCCTCTCCACATCTGTCCCAGGCTCCTACTGTCCCCAGTAGCCATGGGCCTGACCCCAGGACAAGCTGAGCCCTAAAGTGCCTCTTGCACTCCTGCCAGCGTCTCACACATGCACATGTGGCTTCTGAAGGACAATAGGACACGGGAAGCCCTCAGACGTGTCAGGGAGGACCCCTCTGGGTGCCAGCACCCCCTTGAGTAGAGGTGTTTGCTTTCAAGATGGACCTAAACTTTCCCATGAATGTTTGTATTCAAGCTAAACCAGAAACCCCTTCTTACTTCTCATTTTGCACACAGCCAGATGTGGAGGTCCTACCTGGGATGTCACCAAGAAGCAAAGAGCACTTTAGGAGCCAGCACTGAGCCACTAGCAATGATGCCTGTTACAGAAAGTGACAACCAACCTCCTGCGCCTGCCACAATAGGTGACATCCCTGGAGACCAGGGAGATGATGCTGAGGGTGGTAAGGGGCTGGCACAGCCCAGCAGCCGCCTGGGTGTGTATGGGCCAGACTGGGAAGTGTGCAGCCAAACAACCCAGGCTACAGCCAAAGAAAACCAGCAGCTCCAGGGCTGCTTTACACCAGGCAGGATGGAGCAGCAGCCTTACAAGCTGGCACCTGGGGCACTGAAGGGTGACACAAGGCTTGTCTGCAGGACTTCACAAAGCCTTCCAGAGCTCTCCCAGTGCTTCCCCATCCGTCCTTTGCTTGACATCCAGGGCAGCGGGAACGTTAAGTGATGTACCTGGAGGCAGGGCCAGCCTCTGCCACCCCTCCCCAGCCCCATCTCTGACCCCACGCACACACCCAGGTGTGATGCAAGTGTCCCTCAAACCCCTCCGCTCCTGGAAAGGAAGCCTGCCAGCCTCCCTCTTTCCTCCAGCCCTTCTGCCTCCACGCCACGCTAATGATATTAATTTCGCCGCCTTTTCCCTGGGCACTGGCTCCTCCTGCAGCAGCTCTCCTGCTCTGGCTCCCAGCTGCCCTCCAGCCCGAGTGAGTCATGCTCGGTACACACTGAGCCCTTTCAGCAGCCCTGGGCTTGAACACTGCCGCAGTCTTCCCAGCGCCGGCGTGCCGAGCACCCCCACCGAGCACTCGCTGCCGGCACAGGCTGCCGGCCAAGGGGAGACATCCGCGCCTTCGGTAAGAAAGAGAGGCTTTCACGGCCGCGAAGCCAAAGCCCTGCCCGGCGTGATCGGGGCCAGGATGAGGAGGTGTAAGCAAGCGGTCGACCGGCTGGGATGGCCTCGCAGCCCCAGGTCCCTTTGAGCAACGGCCAGCAGACTGAAAAAAATAAAAAGATGTATTTGGGGAAAAAAAGGAAAAAAAAAAAAAAAAAAAAAAAAAAAAAAAAGAAAAGGGAGCACAAGCTCCTAACGGGACCGCTCTTGGCTCCGACAGACGAAACCTGCCAGGAGACTTTTCCTCCCTTCTGCCTTCACCAAACTTCCTCTGAACAACAGCAGGGCTTTGTCTGCCGCGCGGGGACAGGGGCAGAGAAGGGGTTCCTCTGTTTCCCAGCTCCTGGCTGGCAGTGGGGTGGGCACTGCCATACAAACCTCCCCTTTGCCTGGAAATGCTGTAAAATCCTTCATCAGAGGAGCTGCTGGAAAATCTTTGTGCAGGAGTCCCCCAAAGCCAGGGCTATGCAGAGGGTGGGCTGGCGGCATGCTGCCTGCAGGACAGCACCATCCCCTGCGCTGCTCAATCCGAGGGGCTATGTGCATCGTAACAGCCCTCCCCTCTGGGTGTCTGCCAGGTTTCAGTAGTGGTGAAGTCCCTCTTCGGCTCCTATCTCCAGTGAAACTGCCACAACAAACAAAGTTGAGCTTTACAAGCCCAGAGAAGTGTGAGGGCTTTGCTTGCCGTGCTTAACCTTGGAAAGGTCACTCAGAAAATTGCACTCCTGGCTGTGAGATCAAGCCATCTGTGTGTGGACACCACTGCCAGCCACCGGCAGTAGCAGTGACCAGTGGCAATGGTCTCACAGCATCAGTGCAGGGGTAAGGACATGGCTTGTCACCAGTCCCTTGCAAGCTGCAGCCACGAGTGCAGCCCATGGATTCACAGAAATCACAGAAACATTCAGGTTGGAAAAGATCCTCAAGATCCTCAGGATCACCAAGTCCAACTGATAACCCTACTCTACAAAGTTCACCCCTAAACCATATCTCCAAGCACCACATCCAAACATCCTTTAAACACATCCAGGGTGGGTGTCTCAAGCACCTCCCTGTACAGAGAGCTGCCTTGAAGCAGAGAACAAGTGCTGTTGTGTCAGGCTGTGGCTGAAACAGAATACAGAATTAACCAGGTTGGAAAAGACCTTTGAGATCACCAAGACCAACCTGTCACCCAACACCACCTAATCAACTAAACCATGGCACCAAGCACCCCATCAAGTCTCCTCCTGAACACCTCCAGTGATGGTGACTCCACCACCTCCCTGGGCAGCCCATTCCAATGGCCAATCACTCTTTCTATGAAGAATTTCTTCCTAGCATCCAGCCTAAACCTCCCCTGGCGAGCTTGTGACCCCCTCCCCTCCACAGCTGTCCTTCCACCATCAGCAGGGTTTATCAAGCAGCAGGAGATATGGATCCTATCCCACTCCCCCTTAGCTCAACTGAGGGAGCACGTTGGGAGGCCAAGACCTCACACCCCACAGCACAGCCTCAGGCCAAGCCACAGCACTGCCAGCAAAATTATCTTTATTGCTTGCAAAGGGAGAAGCAATACATTCCACACCCAGGAAATACAGAAGTTATTTTCTCAATAATCTGGAAATGCAACTGATACATGGGTGGAAGGAGGGGAGAGGCAGGGGGAAAAAAAGTACACTGTATTTATGGAGCTTTTATTTGACACTGGCTCCCGTGTGGCCAGGCTGGACAGCTTTAACCTGCTCTAATCTGCTTCCTCCTTTGTACTGGAATAAATTGCCTGAGTAATACCCAGTAAATACACTGCACCAACAGAAGCATGACCAGATGCCGTCTCCATAAAAGAGTGCAGCAGAAAGAGGTAAAAATTCAGGCTGTGAGCAAAGGGGAGTTGCACTGGTCTGTGAAGGAGGAGACATCTGCATGATTACTTTACCACCCACAGCAAAACAAAGGAAAATCTGTGCTGGGTTTATGCAGCATCAACCTTTGGCATAAACTGTATTTCCAGTAGGGGTGGAGGAAGAGTCAGATCCCATGTAACAGCTCTTAGCTGTTGCAGGTACAGCATGGGTCAAGTTTATGCAGTTGCAGGTTCTTCAGTTTTGCCATTTCATCGTGAAGCTCAGGGGCTGGCCACGGCCCCCTGCTTCCCTGTCAGCCACACAAGTCAGGGAGACAGAGGGTCGTCCTGACAAACAAAATCTCAGGGTCACAAACTGTGCCTGGAAACAGCAACAAGCATAAACATAAGCTGGTATTGATCATTTGGTTTCCAGGCAATCATCAGCTGCAACCCCTAAGCACAACACTGATGGTCTCCCAGTGCAGCAGCTCTGGTTGCCCCAGCTACAGCCTTCCTGTGCACAGCATCCCTTGCACCTTCACCCTGCACCTTCACCCTGCACAAACCTTGCTGCAAGAACAAGTGTGACAACTTGAAGGGATCACTCCTAACAAAACCAGATGGGAACTTCAGATTAAGTAGTAAGGATTAAAGCAGGCCTACTCACTCTCTTCTAACTATCCCTAAAACTCACTTCTACCCAGAACTCTACCCAGCCCCAGCTGCCCACACTCCAGTGGGCTCAGAGGCAGCCCCACATCTCCCCTGCTCTGTCTCTTGCCATCTCCCTGTCTACCTTGAGTCAGGTGCTAAGCTCTTTCAAGCTGGAAAGAGTTAAAATAAGGAGACACTTTAAAGTTACTGTATTTGCATTTGAGACAAACACCCTTGTACCGGAGCCTCAAAGGTATTTCTCAACTTCTTTCTTGATGTTTGAGGAGGTCTGAAAATGGGTGTGGTGGTAGTTTCCATTCCTGATTCCTACCTTGTTAGGAACAACCTCAATTTCATATTGAGTCAGTCCTTGCTGCACCTGACTATGACCTTCTCCCTGGCTAAGAGCCTATCAGAAATTAGTTAGTATCCACTTAATGATCGAAGTCCCGACAGGAGCTACTGTAAGGGAACCCGTGCATTAGAATGTCACTGGGCAATAAACCAGGCTGAAACAGCTTTCTTGCCCATCTGGTGTTACAGTAGCCAACTACAGCTTTTAGCTTCTTTGCTTTTCCCTTCCTTATGCTTCAGAGCACAAGTCTGCACAGAAAGCTGGGTACAGCAGCAGCATCTGTGGTGCAGTTGCTGATCAGTTGCATCAGTTCATGACATGACACAAGAAAAGCTCTTCATCATTACAAACCTAGGGCTGAGAAGGAGCTTGCAAGAGCTCAGGTACAATCACGCAGCAACATCTTGACTTAGAAGAACTGCTGCGGTAGCAGGAACTTTACTGAACCGGTGAAGAGAGAGCATCATCTCCCAGTGCAGCTTTCTCTTTGATCCAGCCCCAGTGTGCAGAGGAAGGGCCAAAAGAGCAGAGATACTGGGGGAAAAGCCTTCCCTGGAGTCCCTCACAGCTGGGAGCACAGAGTCGCCACTGCTGACATTTGGTACTGCAGGGCTTCTGGGTAACCTTCTCTTCCAAACTGGGGGAACTCCCTGGACAAGGAGCAGGCAACCAACAGCCCTCACACCTTTCAGGGTTGTATGCTCTCAGATCCCCTCACAACTCTTAAGGAACCTCTAGTTTGTTCTCTCTCTGTAACTGGTCTTTGTCCAGTAACTGGGTGCCAGCCCTACACCAGCCTCTGCTGCCACCCACCCAGCTCCTCTGGTACCCAGCTGGGCTCACAAGAGCTACTGTCTCACTTGTGTCTTGTGCTTCCACTTGCAGCATGCTATGGCAAATTGTGGACATGGACCCTGCCCTGGCTGTGGCTGGGACTGAGTTCATTTGCTCCATAGTAGCTGGTATGGCACCGTGTTTGGGATCTGGGATCAAAACAGTGCTGATAACACAGGGATGTTTCAGCTATTGCTTACACTGCATGAAGGCCATCTCTCTCTCTCACGCTGCCAAGCCAGCAAGCAGGCTGGGGGTGCACAAGTAGCTGAGATGGGACACAGCTGGGATGCCTGACCCCAACTGACCAAAAGGAGATCCCTGATTGTAAGTCATCATGCTCAGCAGTAGAAATTGGGAGGAGAAGTTATGGTATCTGTCTTCCCAAGCAAAGGTTTTCCATGATGAAGCAACTGTTCCTGCTTTCCTGGAAATGGATGAACACCACCTGGAAGCGGTGCATGAGGTCCTTCTTTTGCTGGTGCACCCTTTTTGCTCGGTGATAAAAATGGTTTAATAAGTAATCTACAAGTTTTCTCACTTTGACCCTTCTGCTTCTCTTCCCATCCCACTGCGGGGGAGTGGGCAGGCAGCTGAGAGAGGCAGCTGCCCACTTGGGTTAACCTATAACACACCCCTAAGGTCGTGGTGATAACAGCCCCTCCATCATCTTCACTGCTCCTAAGCAAGGACCTATTTCCCCGGGAGCTGATTGCCAGCAAGGACAGGGTATTCCTGGTATAAACCACACTCACAGCCCAGAGGAAGGTCATTCAAAGAAACACGTGGGCAACAGCTGTAACCATGCCAAGCAGCAGGGCTCCACAGAAGATCAGGCAGCTTGCAATTTATTTCTTTGCCCAGCATTAACTGCTGGTGTGAGACAGAAGTAAAATACTCTATCAGCTCATCCAGCAATTCCTAGTGCCCAGGGGTGGTTTGAGAGGTGTCTCATGAAGCCCAGAGGTCTCATTGCTGGCAATGCAACACTCTAGTGGCTGACCTGCCCTAAACTGTTCTCATTAGGAAATGATTTTGCATAAAGTACTGGCGTCAGAAGTCAGAAGGTAAAGCTAATGAGAGATTTTAATCAGCCCCAGCACAAAAGGAAGGAGGTTCCTGTATAATACCAGAGACTGAAAATTCTCCTCTGGGATCAGGTCTGTGCTGCATGAAGAGGCTGTGGTACAGGTGAAAAGAAAGGTGCTGCAGCCAGGAAGCACCAAACATCCAGCCACTCTTTGCAGAGCTCCAGCCTGGGGTGAGCATCTTTCAAAGCCTCCTTTCCCTCTGTAATGTAGGGACATGATCCAACCCTATGGATTAATTCCCAGTGAAGGAAAAAATAAGGCAACACCCCCATCCCCCAAACAGAACAAGAGAGAGAAGGAAGCGGAGAGAGGAAAACTGCAAGGACCCTCTTCAGAGAGGCCACTGCTGCAGGATAAAGGGCCAGATTCCTATGCATGTGCTGAGGTTCCTTTTGAAACTCATTTCAGGCACCTGAACAAAACCACCAAACCATCCCCTGCTGCCAGCAAGGAGAGTGCTTGCAGAAAACTATCTGCCTCCTCACAGCTACTCAGACTGGGCTAAAACACACTATGTATTTACAAGTCACCAGCAACAAGCAATGAAAACAATATGATGGACAACAAGGACACACACATGTCTTAATTGTCACCAGAAAGGTCTAAGTTCACCTGGGTTGGTTTTGGTTAAAAATTCTTGGTCTCTGCCCTGCACGAGAATATGACCCAGGAGTTAAGGCACCCTCTGGGGTCTCATTCTCACTGCTGCCATTTCAGGGTGCCTCGGGAAGCGGCATGCAATTGCTAGCCCTGGCTTGTGCTTTAGGCGCTGCAAGCGTGGTTCCAGAGAACCCTGGAAGCCCCAGCAAGATGTCTGGAAGTTCACAGTCACTTAGACCCACCTTCCTGCAGCGCTCAGCATAGCTTTGTGAAAACCTGCATCCTCACTACCTGCATCTCCAGAGTCATGAGGATATCAAGGGTTAGAAGGGAAGAGACTTACGCTGCTCTCTCCTTGCCCCTGCCCAAGGCACGGCATGGTTTTAAATGGCGGCACAGGAAACAGCCATTGGTACTCCAAGTGTTTGTATCTGTGTGGAAAAAGGAATCAAAAGTATATTATTGCTCTCCCATTCTGCACAAATGGGGAACCATGCTCTGTAATGGTCAGGCCCTGAATGTGAGAAGATGGCACTAAACTTCAGCTCACCTCCATGCAGGTAAGACTGAAAACTCGACCAGGCTGATTTTCACATTTTGGAAGAGGAAAGTAATTTTTTTTCTTGCTTTTACTGCATATTGTGGTAGGGCTTAAAAACCTTAGTTATAGGCCAACTTGCTTGTGTCCTCAACCTCAGCTGAGCCACAGGACCAGTTGTGCTGACTCATAATCCATTATTTGCCCCCATCTGCAGGGTGGCTACATTGGCACAGCCACTCCAGACAGGCCCAGTCCCCGGATCTGGGCAGAACCAGGACAGCGATGGCTGCTGTAGCCATGCTGTAGTATTGCTGGGACATGGACTGATGGGACCCTTGAGAAATGCTGTTGTACTTTGCCTGTGGATCCCTCCCTAAGGTGGCAGCTCATGACTACGAGCTCCCTGGCATGGAGTTTTTGGTGCACTTAGTCAGGATGGAAACTTTAGCTGTTTCAAACAGTCCGGTTTCCTGAGGGCTTGAAAATGGGATGGGCTTAATCAAAACAGGGATGTTTTCCTCAAGCCCCAGAGCTGCCTCATTTCAGTTCCCAGCTGCTCACTTGGAAGAGGAGGAGAAAGAAAGGAGGCAGTTTTGTGGAAAATCAGAGTAGGCCACAATCTGCTGAGCTGAGAACAAAACCCCAAACAAGTCATCTGCTTAACCAGAGCCAGCCCATGAAGGTACTGCCAATTCGATCCAGGGAAGGCAGCTGGAGCAAAGGGTGAAACTTTCAGTGAGACATGCTGCTTGACAAAGAACTCAGCTGGTGCTAATGGTCCTGCTTCATGCTACCAACACCAACCACGTTCCCAAAAGGCAGTGCATGAGCAGACAGGAACAATAAAGTGATTTGTTCTCGGGAAGCATTCAGATACTGCCAACAGTCAACCGGATCCAGACAATGGCCAGGGCAGTCAGAGCGGCACATGGCAGGCCAAATGAGGAACTGTATCACTTGGCACAGAGCTGCTACTTCCAGCACCTACATCCCATCCTCATGTTAGTTCAACTTTTTCACTCTTCAAAGGAGGAGGGCTATGCATCTGTAATGAAATCTGGATCTACAAAGGCCAGAATTTCTCCTTGAGATCAGTAGAGGGAGGTGTCCTTGCCTCTTAAAACCCCTTAGCAGGTGGTCTGCCTTTCAGAGGGCCTCAGCACTTGTAGCTCTCAGCCACAGCTACAAGGCACTTCAAACAGATAAACCTTATTGTTTCAGGTATCCACTCATTTATATTTGTCCTGTTTGTTCTTTCACTTTGCAGAATTAGCTCTCAGCATCATCACAAGAAAAGCAAAGGAAGGAACACTTTATAGATCTTTGAGGTGAAAATCAGCAAGGCATACTGGGAACCATTTTAAAATGTAAATACAGTGCTAGGGGACTCACATTCAGTGAACCAGGTAACTGACACTCTACAAATCTGTGCACTTCGTATCAGAATAGCAAGTCCCATATTTGAAGAAGAACAAGCCAAACATTTAAAGCTGTCACTTGATTTCTTACCGTGTGAAGCATTTTCACTTTCACTGTGACAAATTACTGCCCTACTTCTTTGGAAACTTGGGCCATATACCAAGGACTGCTGAAAGCAGATGTCCCAGGGTGTGCCACTCAGCCTCTTGTTTGGAGAGCATCAGATCCTTAAAGAGCAGAAATTTGGATCATGATCCTGTAACCGAACACAATGCTCTTCCACTGCAGGGTAGAGAGCACCCTAGAACTGGGAAGAAACTTGCTCTGGAACATCAGATCTCAACCACTAACAAGGTTGCAGGCTAAAAGAGTTACTGGCCTGGTAACATGGTAGCAGGAAGGTGGCTTCTCTTTAAAATACAGAAGCAGCAAATTCCCCTCGAGCTTGACCAGAACAGTCTGGTCTTCGAGTCTGTTTTGTTTGCCTTGAAACATCTTGCTGCTTCTCGCCCACCAATAAATTCTCCAGAGTCTCACTCCTTTAACGTGACGCGCAGTGGTTAGGAAACTTCAGCACAGCCTGGAGAAGTCACAGAGGTGACTTAATTCCCACCAGGGTTATTGGAGGACTACATTTTTATAGATGCAGCTATCTAGATCCTTTTTGTGAGCCATGCCCACATACCCCCGGAGCTCAGCGTACCACGTACCAGAGCCAGGCGCGGCCAAGTTGGCCTTGGGCTCATACACTCCTTGCTTAGATTACACTTGCTGAGCAAGGTGCACCTCCCAGCTCTCCAGCGTTTGCTCTTCTAGGGAAGAGCCTGTTCCAATATTGAGCCAGATTGCAAGCGAGTGTGAGGATGGTCCAAACTCCCACACAGTTCTGGGTCAAAGGGTCAAAAAGGAGTCCAAGCTTCGAGCTACAAGTGAAGTCTGTGTATACCTTAAATACACGTGAGGAAGGAGGTTTTTAAGGTTTGCTTTTCTGCTATCTCTACTCAACGACGCATTAATAAAGTGCTGCACTCTTTATCTCTACACCACAAGCTCCACCATAACAGTGGAACTCTGTTTAAAGGAAACAACTCAAAGCCAAATCGAGTGGCCACTCTCTCTCCACACCACAGCAATACTTTCCCTTGCTTAAATTCTCCCACACATAATACTTCTGACACCGAACCAGTGTCACTGGTGGCATCCCACATGTCTGGGCTCTTCCCTCATGAGAAACCAGGTGCAATGAGAGGTTCATGCCTACTTTGCACCACTTCTGAGGAAACAGTGCTGCCTCTGCAGAGCTCTCAACAGGAGGGAGCTGTGTTTTCAACTCAGGTGGAGACAAAATACTTGGGGACAGAATTTGTCAATAATAAACCAGAGTGAAATGTAAACAAAAGCACACCCTAAAAATCCATAAAACCCTTAACAAACTTATCAAAATGAGAAAGAAAAAAAACCCTAAACATCTCTTTAGAAGCATTTTTACCCAGTCACTGTCTGACAGTTTCGAAGCACTGGTGCAGAATGAGCCCTCACCATGCAAATTTAAACAGACTTATGCAGCTTATTTCTCTTATAGTGCTGTCCATAAACAAAATTGCACTCAATATAGGAGAAGTTCCATCAAAAAAGCATGCTAGCACCACAAGCACTCTGGTCCCAGGAGATAAAAAACAACATCCCCTGGAGATCTGTGTCTCGCCTGCAGTAGCTGTATTTACTTACGGTAAACAAAACCACAGCCACTTCAAGCAGTCACACCCCTCCCTTTCAGCCATGCAATTCCCACTCCTCCCGTTATGAATGTGCTAGGCTGGTGTTGCATCTAGCAGCAGCTTCATGGCATAGACAAAAAAATACCTAACAGCTTTTAAGAGTCAGGTGCAGGATTTGCTCTGGGTGTGTTACTGACCCCTAGCCAAGGACCTTTTGACCCCGGATAGCGGAGTCCTTCTAACAAAGGCAGAATCAACAGTTTTCATCAGCTTTAAAACTTTATGACTGGCATCACATGAATGCGACAGAGAAAATGAGGATGAGACTGGTGAGAGGGCTGGGGGGGGAAAGTTGTATGAGGAAAGGCTGAGGGAACTGGGGCTGTTCAGCATGGAGAAGAAAAGATTTAAAGGGGACCTTATCACTCTCTATAACTACTTAAAAGGAAGTTGTAGTCAGGTGGGGGTCAGGTTCTTCTCCCAGGCACCTATAGTGACAGGACAAGAGGGCATGGTATGAAGCTGCACCAGGGGAGGTTTAGGTTGGATATTAGGAAGCACTTCCTCACAGAAAGGCTGATGAGGCACTGGAATGTGCTGCCCAGGGAGGTGGTGCAGTCACCATCACTGGAGGTCTTTAAGAAAAGACTGGATGTGGCACTTGGTGGCATGATTTAGCTTGATGATCTCAGAGGTCTTTTCC
The DNA here is from genome assembly GCA_033816785.1 of Picus viridis. Lineage (NCBI taxonomy): Eukaryota > Metazoa > Chordata > Aves > Piciformes > Picidae > Picus > Picus viridis. The sequence goes on from CM066589.1 coordinate 27,548,284, forward strand.
AGCCTCAATAATTCTGTGACACATTACTTCATCGGCCTCCCAAATTACTGCTTGGGTGACAATTTATTTCTAGGCATACCCATAGAGTCTCTCAAGTATTTGGAAAATGAAGGGTTTTCAACATTAATATTAAAAAATAGTCTCAGTTTTCAAACCCTGTACTCACATTCCAAACCATCTAAGAGCTACACGTGGAAAAAACGTACACACAGAGTTCTGCATTGCAAACAGGCCCAAGTAAGAAACAAATACAGAAGCATGCCAACTTCAGCTCCTCCTTTGCAGTCCAGTTCTGCAAGACATATCTTGTTTCTGATGAATCTTGTTCTGCTGGGGGAGTTGCAGCTGTACCTATCAACCACCTTTAGGTGACTTGTCTCAACTGATGGCAAAGCCCGGGAGGGGAGGTTTGGGGTTGTCGTTCCTCCTCATCACCAAAAGAAAAGCCTGCACTTCCCACAAGAACTCCCTTGCATTTCAGAGCGGCATATCTGCTCTAACAGGGAACTCAGCACTGCTTGAAAATGAGTAAAACTCAACTGCTGGCACATTCTGCGTTATCTGCCTATGCAAATGAGTCTGCTTTGCACTTCAGTGTTAACAACCCAGCCATTGATATTACAGGCTGGAAAAAAAAAAAGGCAGCATTTCAGAGGAAAAAGACAAGCTGTCAACCCTGGAAAACCACCAGGTGAGCTTTTATGGCTGTTTTCCACTACCGCCCCTCTGTGAACCAAAGGACATTTTTCCATTAATTGTGTTTATCAGCTCAGAGAGGAGGTAGATGAACTATGCACATCATAGATTTCATGTGATATTTTTTTTTGTCTATAGCATGGAGATCTACGTGACAGGGGCTATCAAATGTCTGTGATCACTTGATGCCCTGTGTAGTCTGGGAGTTAAAGCCAGCCCTGTACTCTGCTTGCTCTGGGTTAGGTCTGTGGAAACACTATAGTTACCAAGCAGCACATTTTAACTTCACCATGAATATGACTAGATTTAAAACCGGGGGATGCCTTCTCCTACAAAACACTCTGATTCCAGTTTAAAGGCTCTTACCCAAAGGGGTAACCTGAACTTGCGCACAGCAAGCCTTTCTGCAAACATCTGACTCAGCGTCACTGATCTTGGTGGGTCCCATGGCAACTCCATCACACAAGGAAATGGCCTTGGCTCTTCAGTTGCCACCACATACCAAGAGGCACAATTCAAGGTGTCAGCAGAAGACCAAAAGAAATCAATGGCTTTCCAACTCTCTAGGGCGTGGCAGTGTCACAATTGTCACTATTGAGCTGCTTTACCGTACAGGCTGCTTTCCATTTGTTTGTTTCTCAGGGTGAAACTCCAAAACAAAAGCCTTACCTTCTCCCTTTCTGTACCTGTGTAAAGTGCTGCCTTCTGAGGTCTGCCTGTGAGAAATACACTGCTTGCTTTTTGTGCATTTCTGCCCCAGCAGCAGCCCATCTCTGAAGTAAACTAAACTCCACTTCCGGACAAGTTTGTTGCCGTTGCACTAACAGGTGTATCACACCAGGGGATGTTACCCAACAGCCAGCCCCCAGTGAAAGGTTTCCTGGTCACTGTCATTTTAGAGAGAAAGAACAACAAACCCTCCTAATTCACTGGCAGACCTAGCTGCTGTTATTTCATTTAGTGGAGGGCTTCTCTTGCCTAGCCAGCACCTCATATTCACTGAAGATCAGCACAAACTCCATAAAGACACCAGCAGCTGTTGCTCAGAAGTGAAGCACCTTAACAAAAAAGCAAGAAAGACCAAAGAAGTTTGTCCATAGCTACACTTAGAGAGCAAACTGCTTCTGATCTGTTCACATTCTCATGGGTTTTTTCTATGAATAAAGACACAAAATTCTTTATTCCAGTGAAACAAAAATAGATTATTCATTCCACAACTATTAAATGGTAGAATTAAGAAAAACACATAAGAAGAAAGCAGCTGCAGATAAAGCTGCTGATCAGATCCTCAGAGATGAGCATGGATGCTGCCTTGGGCGCTGGCACAGTGTTTTTTAACTGGCACAGGTCAATCAGAAGCTGATGAAATACTTTTTTCTCCAGCCTGGTGACCTAACACAGATCTCACTCCACACAAGACTGCTCCAGGCAGCGAGGCTCTGCACATATGGTGTGTTTTCCCTTCTAGTGCAGATCCTTTGAACATAGATGACTCCAAACTCATTCACAAAAGCATGATTTGTGGCAGGCTGGTTCAGAAAGCAATGTGTTAATAAAGATGGTTGCTTGGTCAGGCTCCTGTGCCGAGTCCTATACACCATCTCCAAAGGCCATTTACTCTGACACAGAAGGCAGAGTATAAAGAGTTTCTTCTCAAGGTGGCAATGTGACTTTAGAACAAACTGATGCAGACATTGGGACTATATCCATCTCCCATATCACTCCTGGGCTGCTGCTGAGACCTTGTAATAACAAGGCCCTTGTCTTAGCCAGCTGTAGAGACGACAAGCAACGAATCCCATCAGATAATCCCTGAATCACCGTGCAAGGCGTACGCTCTGCAGTGTCAGTAACCTCACTCTCTCCTCGCCAGTAAAGCTCATTACAGGAAGCTGGCTCTGTCCTTCAGCAATGTGACAGGTGATTCTCGAGGAAAGGAACTGTTCTCACTTCCTGTAGGACTGGCTGCCTGCAGAAAAACAGCAAGAAAGGGTCTGTCAGCTGAAAGCAGGATGTATTACACGCCAGGAGCTGCCCGAGGGCAACACTTGTTCAGCCTGTACAGTGATACAAACACCTCAAAGAACGTGCACAAAGGCACCTTAGCTACTGCTGTTGCAGTCTAAAATTGCAGGAGGTATTCATGGCAACCACTTGCCAGGCCACTTTGAAAATAGTTGTGGAGGAGCAGGAAATGACCAGGGCCGTCACACTTATGACAAAAATCATTCCTCTGGTAGGAAATGTTGTACTACTGTAGCTCCACTGTGCCCTAGACAGGACTTAGTACCCTGCAAACAGCTCGAACATGCCCATGAAGAGCTGCTTGGAACAGATGAGGAGTAAAGAAGAGAGTAGTTTAAACCATTCAGCCATGTCCATAAGGAGCACATAACCATAGTTCAAAAAGTCTAAATTCGGAGGTCCACCCTCTGTTCTAGTCATGCTGCCACTGTCATCCCCGTACCAGCTAAACAGAAAAGCCCAGCAGGGCTGATTTTACTTGGAGGAGCTTGGGTTCGCTTTAAGGTACAGCTTTAGAGCTCAACAAACAGTAGCAGGCTACATCTCAGGCAGGAATCTGGCCCCAGGCCTGTAGCTGCACTAAGTACCTGTCCTTCCTCTGCATTCCTCAGGCATTCCACACACTCCATGCCCCAAGAGGACCAGTCCAGCTAGTTCAGCTGGGTTTATGTAAAAGAAACTTATTTCCAGGAAATGCTCTTTTAATAAATATCAAAAGCAAGCAAAATGTGTCTCTAAAACAAGTGAGCACATCAAGTGTGTACAATCAGACCCTTTTTCTCATCAAGCCCCTCAGCTGTATGTCTCCAGAAACACTAAGAAATCCAGAAACTAAAAACAGTTTTCCAGTGGGACAACCTCTTGTCATGTAGAAACCTACATACCAACACAGCAGGCAAAATGGGAGGCAGCAGCTCTTGCTATCTGTGCATCTGATGACATTTTTGACTTAGAGGTGACTCAGCTAGGAAATCAAAGGAAAAGTAGCACAGAACATTGCCTGTTTCAGATGCTTTCTCTGCACCTTTAAGTAACAGCTGGGAATTACCTTTGAGAGCCTCAAGTCTCCACACAGGTGCTTAAAGCTCCTTCTAGTCCTTTAAAAAACCTGATCCTTGTCACCTTCCTCTCACTTTCCTCAGCCATAAATACCTGTGTGAAAGTCCCTGCAAGACGGACAACAACTAAGAGGTGCTCTGTGGCCACAGACAGCAGCCCAGGATACACATACAGACATACAGAGAGTGAAGGAAAGATGATTTGTTAGCAGAAAAATTTATTTCCTGTTTTTTAGCAGGAAGTTACGATTTTAATATTCGATTGCTGACAGCATGCTTGTCTCATGACCCATGTGGACAGACAGAAAACAAATTACCTGGAGCCCAACTGAAAAAAAAACACTAGGGAGAAAAGGTAAATGGACACATAGTATGATGTGATGCCTGCTATACATTCAGCTTCAGGATGCAGAGACAGAGCAACGGTAAGACAAATCCTATCCAATGAAAGTTAGAAGACCCCAAGAGTCTGGACTTAAATGACACATACTGAATCAAGAGAAACTCAAGTGATGGAGAATTGTGATCACACTGCTTTAGTGCAATTTCAATATAAAATACATTATACACTGTGCCACTGAAGAGGAACTTACTCCAGAGGTCAACGAGAGCAACACATGCATGCCACATCTTTCATAGGACACAGGCACCCAGGAGTGGCCCTAAAGGAACTAGAACATGTAGTGTACACACACACAGACACTGCTTTTCTCTTCTTCAGGAGAGCTTCTCCCTCTCAATGTGCTTTTGTAAATGAACTGAAACAGGAATCAGGGACAGACTCTTGGGTGTTAACACAGTGCTTGTACCACAGGAAACAGAAAGCACAGATGTCAGAGGTAACATGCAGGGCATGTGCAGCCAAAGCAAAGCCAAAAGAGCTAGCAATGTTACCTAAGCACAGGAATGTTTAAGCAAGTGCTCTCTAGGTCAGAATTTCCCTTACCCACAAGGACATTCCCTTCCATTGCCTCACCTGTACTCCATGAAACCACCTCATCTCCCTGCGCACACAGCTGTGTGGAATGACAATGAATAAGCAACACAGAAGGCTTGGGAAGCTCCTTCCAGCTCTGTCCTGATTCACTACTTTATTTCAGTTCTCTGTGTTTCATCTTCCCTACCTGTAATGAGGAGCTAATGACATACACATACCTCAAATTTCCTGCAGGGTTTGCAAGGTATTATGTTTTTGTGAAAGGTTTAAAGAGAACAGTTACAGCTGCAAAACAGAGCTGATGTTCCATTGCCTTCAAACAGTCATCACTTAAACTTCTTACACATCTAAACACATCAGGAATAAAAATATGCAGTACACAGCTTCTGCCATTTTCATTGACGGTGGACTCAAGAGGGTGTCTGAACACAGCTAGTCCTATCCACACACTCCAGGGAAAAAAAGCTTACTGAAGAACACATCTTTCTTCTCCCTCCCTAACTACCATTCCCAGCTTAGACACCATGCAGGTGTTTACTGTTGTGTGAGCATCTGAGGTCAATGTTTCCACTTTACTAGGCCTGTGTTGGGGTTGGTTTAAAGCAAGAGTCCATCCCTTCCACCCAGCCTCAAGCCCACTGCAAACTAATACTGCAAATAATGACACAGACACATCCATATGCTTCTTGAATACAAGTCTCCAGCAGAATGATAACTGCCACAAGCAGTACACCACGCTTGGCTCTGCTTACTTGGTTGCCCTGTGCCCATCTTCTGAATTGTGTGATACCTGGTCTAGATTCGGTTCCATTGTAGACATACCCAGGGATTCAGATTCAAGAATATTAAACAAGTTACACAGTGGAGTGAACAAGTGCCTAAAGAAAAGGACAAAGGCCAATGGCATCTTGAGAACAACTAATCTGAAACTAAAAGCTTCACCCAAAACCTCAGAGAATTTGGGCCATTTTTCTCCAAGCAGAGACAGGAAAAAGCATGTCTCTTAACTGCTCACATGACAGGCTGGAAATAGGAGCAGCGCTCAGCAGGATCTAATTGCATGGCTGTACATCCTGCAGATGACAAGTACAATGTCATACACTCCTGGCACATTTGCAGCACACGACTTCATTCCTGGAGAGCTACCACAGTGCTCCCTCCTTTTCCACCCCGAAGACTGACAAACAGAATGATGACTTTTTCCACTCACTCTGTCTGCTCCTCGTGGAGGATCCTGAGGAGCTGGGGCGGCTTGTTTGTTGGGGTCCAGGCTGAGAGAACTGGGGGCAATGGCTGGGACTTTTCCCTTTCTGAGGCTGGCACTCTGCACTTCAGGAGTGCGAGGGATCTTAGGTTTGCTGGTGAAGGCTGAGGGAAACTCTCTGTAGGAGGAGATGGAAAGGGTTAGCAACGTATGGAGGAACATGTACGCGTAGCAGCTCTGCAACCCAGTGAAACCTGCAGTACGTGCCGTGACGGCCTGACAGACCGCTCAAAATTCAGGGCAACGGCAAATGGAAAGGAACATGGCAGGCACCACAGGTACTGCCCTGGGGCACGTACTCACCACACAGCCTCTAAACCTGGCTCTATCGATCTGTCCATGCTACTCAAACCTGGTTCTTTGGACAACAGGATTGAACATGTTCAGTTAAGTCCCCTGCAAACAAGTAAAATCTCTTCAGCTGGTTTTCCATTGTATTTGTCACACACGGGCTCAGTCTGAGGTGCAAAAACCAAGCAGGCTACACCACAGAAATACATCCTTTAGGGGCACAGACACTATTATTTCTTCCAGGTATAGATCAAAATCTTGACAGACACAGACAGCCTCCCTGGCTCCTGGCTGTGATAGGATTTACAAATCCTCCCTGAACTCCCTGGAGGCACTTTTCATTCACAGTGAATGAGGTTTCTCATCCACAGTGAGAACGTAAACCAGGTGCTGCTCCTCCAGGTATTTCATAATTCTTATAGCATGTTTGAAGAATTATTATTCTTACAGCATATTTATGCTATATTATCTATATATTATTATGCTATATTATCTTATAGCATATTTATGCTATAAGAATAGCATTAAAAAATGCTATAAGAACATAGTAATATATATTCATATATAGCAATATAAAGTTATGCTTTATTGATATATATTGTAATATAATATTGAGATATATATTGATACATAGTAATATAAATTTATGCTATAAGGATAGAGTTCTTTAAAATAATATATATTGATATATAGTAACATAAATGTATGCTATAAGGATATAGTTCTTTAAACTTTAGCCTATGACTGTGTGAGGACATGCTATCCTCCCCTGCCTCCAGGATATATTCTTCCCAGGTGAAAAGAAAAAAATAGCTGATAATGGGAGGCTACCAGGAAATAGCAAGTCTCCAAACCAATTTTGAATCTATATTCATGTTTGCTCTACTGAGTCGATTTTCTCTTAAAAGGAGAAAAGGTTAAACTGAAATAAGACCTACATGAAAAAGGCAGGTCATTTTAAAAAGGGAATAAAAGGAGAGCCAAAGGCAGGAGGTCGAGAAAAGGTGCCATCTAAAGACAGGAGATTAAAATGGAAAGTTCCTCTGTTATTAGCTCATCAAAAGAACCCTTTGTGACCATCAGAAAGGGTGATTAGGAGGATTTTCAAGACATTTAATCTCTCCTCCTCCCCTGGGAATGCTGCTGAGTCAGTGCTGATTAGCTCTTCCATACTCCTGCTTCACCTTGCAGGAAGGATTGAGCAAGTGTTTCTTTTGCATTTTAAATAGCATTAATTGTCTGTATTTTGCATATGCATACACTAACTCCGAAGGACAGAGACATGCTAACTGGTCTGCTAAGAGCCATCTCTGCAGCCCTCTAACTGTCTCCGAGTAACAAAAGTACTATATTTGCCTCCTTTCGAAGGAGGGGGTGGCAGATGGCAGCAGAAATGTACCAGCAACACAAAATAAAAAAAGAGAGAGTAAGATTGGCCAGATAAATCCCCCAAGCTGTGGGCCACCGGCGGATTTAAACACCTCTTTTCATAAAGCAGTCTCATTGTTATTGCCTTTTTGTCATTTTATTTGCTTTGGTTCAGGAGCTGGGTTTTCAGTTCACTAGTGCTTTTCATGGCAACCTTATGTGTGCTACGACACACAGGTATAGAAGATCCAACAGCCTCACAGCAGTGTTTGAGCCTTAATGGAGTAAATAACAAGGCCTCGGACTGGTATTCCCCCAACAGTATAAAGTCATAATTTGAGAGCTAGTGCTGCAACCAAAAAACCCAAAACCCCAAAGGACCAAACAAAAAACCAAACCAAAACCAAGCCCACAACAAACTCAGAAACACACATTTGCACTGAGAAGAAAGAAAACCTGGGAAAAGTGAACTCACTGTCTACCAATAAGTGTACACTGGGATTGGAATAATCAGCCAGAAGAAATGATAGGATTTAACATACAGAGATAAGTTAGACCATTTTTCTCTAAGAGAAGCACTTGGACTTTTGGCCATTTTTACTAGATTATTAGAGAAGCAAGACCATTGAAGAGCTAAGAAGACACTGCAGATTTCAGTTCTTTATGATGATGATACTGGACATAGCCAGAATAAAAAACATAAGGGCTTTTTTAGCCAGCCACAACTGTAAACTCGAGTTTATTACAAATTTATCCTTGATCAGCTTAAAAGCACAACAGATCTACATTCACAGAATCACAGGATGGCTTCAGTTGGAAGGGACCTTATAGATCATCTCTTCCAACCTCCCCACCATGGGCAGAGACACCTCTCAACTAGACTCGGTTGCTCAAGGCCTCATTCAACCTGACCTTGAACACCCCCAGGAGGAAGCATCCACAACCTCCCTGGGCAGCCTATTCCAGAGTCTCACCACCCTTCTACTGAAGAACTTCTTCCTAAGAAGAAGTTCTAATTGCAGCAGGGAGCAGCAATGCAGTGGCAGCCACCAGTCTGACACACATCAGTTAGAACAATCCTTTGTTCCCACAGAAATAAAACAACTGCAGCAGTCCACTGCTAGGACCTCATTCTTCTCTGATTCTGAACAATTTCACTGATCTCTGTGCAGTTGAATTCCCAGTTTATGCTAAGAAAGAGGGGGAATAGCAGTGATGGCATCATCACCACAACCAAGCCCTCCTTTCCTCATACATAGTTCTTCTAGGAAGGTCTTGGTATTTGCCTGCTAGGAAGGAAACATCTCTTACAGTTGTCAAAACTATGACCGAAGCAGTGATTTATTCTCTCTGGTTGGCAAACAAATTAAAGTATGCTTCTAAGAATGAAAGAATGAAAAGGCAGGCCTAGCTATTGCAACATCAAGGTATTAACAAAAGACCCTTGACACAGGGAACCCCGTGTTTGCTCAGCCTGTGAATGGCTGCACTCCCACATCCGTAACTCGAGGCTGCATTGGTAAATACAAACTACTGTAGGCATGCACAGGAAGCACGCAATGAAAAGATAGTATCTGCACCTGTGCCTTCAGTTAGAGATCCATTAATCACTGGCATTTAGACATTTATTGTCAAGGGAAAAAAAATAAAGATTACTGGGGATGTGTCTTTTTAATACATAATGATTTTAAAGAAGCAAAGCCTCTCCCAAGGTTGTGGGGCAAGATGTTGCCAACTTGGCTTGCTTCTTGAAAGCCCAAGCTTGAAAAGTAATCTCTCTCTGCATCACAAAGCAAGCAATTTGGCCATGAAATTTTCATGGCTTGTGTTTATTTGTTGTATGTGCTTAGCTACTGTTAGGAGAGGCAACAGAAAAAAACCAAACAGTACTGCTGGGTTAGAGGTTTGACTCCTAAGTTAACCAGCGATAATTTGTTGACAATATACCATGTCTCAGATCTCATGATGGAAACAGCACAACTGGGAAAAAAAAACACAACAAAACACCAAAACCCCACCAAAATCCCCTAAAAGCTCCCAAACCACACGCAGGCATCTGCAGGCCAGAAGGAAACAAAGCTCTAAGTAGAGAGTCCAGTTTTCAGAAGAGCTAGAGCTTTAACTGACACAAATAATTAAGCACTTCTGAAAAGTCAGATCCATAAAGATGGGGTAAAACCTTTCCTTTAACACATCTCCACCCTTTCTGTGTTTTACTTCTGGAATGTACTAGCTTTTAGAATGTCTCTACACTTACTGTTTAAAACTTGGCCCAATCAAATTAGCTGTAGGAAAAAGCTGTTAATGTCTGAAGGATACATGCAGGCCCTGAAAGACTTCAGTAAACCTCGGTCCAATTGGGTAATGAATTCCTAGGTCCCATCCAAAATATAACATCAGAGTCTTGCATATGACAAAGGCTTCACAGAGGGCTCAAGGCACCAACAGAACAAAGACAGCAAGCTCTTCTACCTTTTTTGAGGATGAGTTGAAACCCATTGCTGGGAGAACTCATAATATTACCTCCCTTGCTATAATCATCTAGCCAGACTGGTCATGCAGTGCTAGCAGCTCAGCACATTTGAACACTTTGAATCCACTTAAATGCTTAATTTTTCTTCCTCCTTTAACCTTGTGTCTGCCCTCTTCTCACAGTCTTTCCTACTTCTTTACTGATCAATAATATTTTTATGGGTTAGAATCGAGTCATCTAAGGAAGCCATCGTAAAGTTTTTTCTGCAGAAGACCATGCCATGCACACATGTGAAATTCATTAATAATGTCTTGCTTCTCCCATTGTGGACCAGATGCTTAAAAACTGAACAGCTGCCTCTGGCACAGCCGAGGGTATTTTGTTTGGCAAGCACCACCACGGCCGCCTCAGGCCAGACTACATCACACATCAAATGACTTCACAAATTGTCTTTACGGCAATGTGGAATTAGCCAGCAAGTCCCTTCAGACTGCTTCTGTACTTTAAGATACTCCTGTAGATAAATCATACCTGTGCAATTGCCCATTTACTTCGTCCTCCGTGAAGTCAGTGGATTGGGAAGACAAGATACCGTCACCAGCTGCAATGCTTTGGCCCATTCCATGGCCTGGTGACAATGCTTTAGATGACTTCATTTCAACTGCAATTTTAAAAAGAAACACAGTTCAGTGAGGAGCTGTCTCTATACAGTTTTACTGAAAACACAATCAAGTCACAGTTCCTGCTGTATGAAGGAAACCTTGAGATAGTGACAGGCTACTGAGTGCACTACAGTTCATCAGCGGAGCCAAGCCAACTGCAAGCGCGCACACTTCCATCCCTTTGCAGCTGGGAAGTAAGACAATCTTGGATCGTTGTCCAAGCAGCTACATTTTGCACTTGCAATGGGCTAGGGGCATGCAGACTGTTAGTTAACATATATCAAGCTAAATGACCGAGATCCCATGAAAGCCATTGGAATGCAGCCACTTGAAGTTGTCTGTTCAGATCCACAGTGGCTACTGTGGACAAACCCCAATGTTTTACACTTCAGATTGACTTCAGGTCTGCTGCATTTGTTCAACGTCCCTCGCTTTGTGCCTTGCACTAATGGAGAAGGGAATGACAGCCAGTCTGCTGAGAGACACAAGGCAGCCAAAATCTGCAAGTTCAGTAAGAGCTTAGGAAAATCCCTGGCTCTGTGTCCCATGCTCAGGACAGGTTGCTGTCCTGATTTACTCTCACATGCTGATAGGGATGCAGATCAGGTCACTTTCAGACAACCACTTGGCTGCCCAGTGCATGTTCCACCTGGCATTCAGCATAACAAAAAAAGATGACCAGGGGTCATCTATAGTCCACAATTTTGCTGCTCATAGGAGGCAAAAAAGAGAAGAATCAGAATTACTGATTCTTTACTGAAGTGATAAAAAGGATGGACTCATTAAAAACCAGCCTAACTCAAGAACAGCTGAATATATGCAGGCATGGAGGACATTAAGTGCTGCTCTCATGTTCAGAAAACAAGAGGATCAAGGTTTCTTGAGGCTAAACTTAGCTTCTTTGAGATGTGACCTTGAAGATGCTAACTGCTCACGTGAAGCTTTTATTCTAGCCATCTTTTCACTGTTGGTCCCTTACTATTCGTTTCACAACTTGACTGCATGAAACTCCGAATCTCAAAGTATTCACGGGAGGCTGGAAAATGCATATTCTGAAGTGAACAGGTTCCTGGTACTGCATAAGAACCATCAGAACTCAGTAAAGTGCATATTTAGTTCCCAGTAAAGATGTTTGGCATGGGTCTCTAGAAGCAGTACAATTATTTTTACACCTTTCTGTTATGTACTGCTCCCTGCTGTACCTTAGAAGGCACCAGAAGACAAAGGAATTATTTTCTGTTCCTTAAAGTCTTTCCAATTAAAAAAATACAAACCCCACTGCCTGTGGAGAACAGGATGTCCAAAGATCCAGTCTGACTGTCATTATACAGAGTGAAAGCCCTGTCACTGACATGAGCAAACAGGGGATCTCGCCTCTCAGGTTCTCTCTCCTCTCCAAATCCCCAGGATAAGAAAAGCAAGCATGTACCTCACTGGCCAATTGAAAAAAACTCAAACAAATCTCTGACAATCCTTCAAGCAGCTCAGTGTCATTTCATTAGCTGGATTAGTGCTTGGAAGAATTGCCTCTGCCACACACAAAAATTATTTCTCTTTTTACACATATAGCACACGTGAACCTGCGATAGAATAGGATAGGATAGGATAAGATAGGATAGGATAGGATAGGATAGGATAGGATAGAATAGAATAGAATAGGATAGGATAGGATAGGATAGGATAGGATAGGATAGGATAGAATAGAATAGAATAGAATAGAATAGAATAGAATAGAATAGAATAGAATAGAATAGAATAGAATAGAATAGACCAGGTTGGAAGAGACCTTTGAGATCATCAAGTCCAACCTATTATCCAACACCCCCTAATCAATTAAACCATGCAACCAAGCACCCTATCAAGTCTCCTCCTAAACACCTCCAATGATGGTGACTCCACCACCTCCCGGGCAGCCCATACCAATAGGCAATCACTCTCTCTGTGTAGAATTTCTTCCCAACCTCCCATCTAAACCTCCCCTGGCACAGCTTGAGACTGTGTCCTCTTGTTCTGCTGCATAAACTGGCCTCCAAGGTTTTCTACAAGAAAGAGTACAATCTAGTAGTCTTATCAGAATACACCTGCAAAGAATTTTGACTGAAACAGTAAAGTTGGCAGGAATTACTTCAGCATGGAGGCTTGAAATCAATATTCACCATCAAAATGAACATTTGCTTTGCTTGACTTAAGCAAACTCCCTATTTAAACTTCTCCATAAATGTCTACAATCAAACTGTCAGACAGCCTCAGAAGCACAGCAAAAAAAAAAAAAAAAAAAGTGACAGAGGTGAGTGAATGCATTTCCCTGCAAGATATTATCAAAGTGTGGTTCAGAAGGCATGCCGGGCTGCTGGTGGCTGCATAATGCCTTAGAAATTGCATTCAATTACGCTTTAAAATAGGAACATTTTGATACCTGCACGGTTTAACTTCCTTTATAAAACATGGGTATGTAAAACTCCATTGTTTTTGTCTTTTGCATAGGAAAATTGTCAAACCAGTATGCTCTCAATTAGATTACAGCCTCTGCTGTTCTGAGTTGCTGCCCCTGGCCAGCTAAACCTCCCCACAGAACAGGCTCAGTTATACCCCAGGCGCTACTGTGCGGAGCGAGGCTGGAGACCAGCAGCTCTCATTACAGTATCACAGTATCACCAAGGTTGGAAGAGACCTTGAAGATCATCAAGTCCAACCTGTCACCACAGACCCCATGACTAGACCATGGCACCAAGTGCCACGTCCAATCCCCTCTTGAACACCTCCAGGGACGGTGACTCCACCACCTCCCTGGGCAGCACATCCCAATGGCGAATGACTCTCTCAGTGAAGAACTTTCTCCTCACCTCGAGCCTAAACTTCCCCTGTTGCAGCTTGAGACTGTGTCCCCTTGCTCTGGTGCTGGTTGCTAGGGAGAAGAGGCCAACCCCTTCCTGGCTACAACCACCTTTCAGGTAGTTGTAGAGAGCAATGAGGTCGCCCCTGAGCCTCCTCTTCTCCAGGCTAAACAAGTGCCCATCTTGACCAGGAGCTTCATCTCTGCTTCTCTCACACGGCTTCCACCCAGCATGTGAAATTTATCAGCTCCAGGCATTACACAAGCAAATTCCTAGCTGCAAGACCTCGGTTACTTTTCTCAGAATCCTTTTCATTTCCGCTAGGAAATTTAAAAAAAATAGAAGAGAGAGTAAAAAGTATGCTGCCCCTTTGCTGCTTCAAAGCATATTTTCCAGCACAGTAAAGGCATACTTTGTCTGAACTTCCTAATCATTCTGTACCGGATACGCTGCAAGATCCTTCGTCTAAGACCGCAGAGCGTTTTGCCTTAAATTCCTAATTGGAAATGTTAATGAATCCCTGCCAGGAAGGTTGAAACTCCCACCTCTGAAATTCCATGATCCCATGGGTATCAGAAGTTCAGAAACAGTGTATTTCAGAGGCCTATATTCTTTTAAATTCCATCACATGTTTCTGAGCTCTCGGGTCCAGCTGAGTTTGCCTTAATTTCGGTTGAAGTTGCAAGGCAGCAGCATCACCCACAATGTAGCTATACAGCACATGCAGCTTCCCATCCTCCACAGCCTTTTATGGCTTGAATGCACTTGCAAATCTAAGCAGATAACTGCAGCTGCCTTCAACTTTTTATACAGAGGTCTAGCCAGCAGAGCCTGCAGGTGCCAGCAGACAGTGATTCATTTAGATCCAAACAAGGGTATATTTGATCAAGTAAGGGGCTTTGCCTGTTGGGAAGTGCAGTGTCCCTGGACTCCAGCTCTTCTCCTAGCCAAAGGACATCACAGAGTGAAACACAGCACACTCTGCACTTTGGAAGCCATTAATAAGATCCTTGGCCCTTCCACAGGAAGCAAGATGGAGTGAGGCAAGTGAGACCATTGGTCTCTGCTGACCACACATTCCCCTCTGTAGCCATTCATTCAGCTCAAGCCAAAATCCAACTGTGTGCCCCAAGGTCTTGCAGGCTGCCCCAGGGTCTATAAATAGAGAGCCGATTCCAAGGCTACATTTAAAAACATAAAACCCAACAAAATACAAGCTAGTCCCCAAATGCCTCCTTCAGTCAAGAAAGCCATCAACAGTTAACAACAGCATTCACAGTACACACTTACGTGAAGGGGAAATGCAGAGGTCAGAGACGCTGGACCTGCTCCCACCACAAACAGGGGGAAGACCACTCGGCAGAGACTGAAGCTTCTCATCCCTGTCGTGACAAGAATTGGTATCATTTTCTGGCCTGGAGAAGATAGGAGAATGCAGAGTGATGAATGCTTGCAGTATAAAAAGTTGCATGAGTGTAAATTCTAATTCCTTCTAATTGCCTGTAATGCAGTCAAAGATATTGAAATGGTTTTAGATTTCATATTGCAAAGCCAGTGCTAAGGACATAATTTAATGAATTCCCCAAGCCAGCTGATGTTAGACATAGTCAAAATGAACATTTTTTCCTACTGCAATAAAACTGCCAAGGAAAGGAAACCATAACTCCTTACAGTATGAAGACCCAAAATACCAGCAGGACACTTAAAGAAAAAGGCTTTAGCAGTGGGCCTGAGAGGTCTTCAATCCTCAGCTCCTGACTTGCTCCTGAATATTACAAGCATTTCACTTTACAGAGCAATCTACAATAAAGACTTAAACCAATGCAGGTGGTAAGTAGAACTGATGGTTTCCCAAGTGAGATGGATCAGTGAGAAACTGAAGTAGCTGAAGGACAGAACAGGGACAAGATTGGTTAGTAATAAGCAATAAAACACAGCAGAAGCAAGAGATTTGTGAAAAGAAGTTGGCAGACACAGAAAATTTCTCTGCCCAGTATCAGGTTAAGGTAGCTAGACTATATTTGTAGCTAGAAAGGATGCAATCTGAGGAGGCAGTTAATGATTTCACAGCTAAAACAGTTTCTAAGGAAACAGCTAACTGAATATTAAGTAGTTCAATCCCCTTTGAGTGATCTCAGCCAGTGAGTCTTTAAAGAGGACAGAGGGGTTAACAAAAAGAAAGGCAGCTTTCCAGTATTTCCTGGCTCCCTCAGCTGCATACAGCAACAGCCTGTCCATATAGGGATCCCATGACAATTTATGCAAAGTAACCAGAGCCTTCTCTGCACTGGGAGGTCATAGGAAAATTAGCATGGAATAGCTGCTACATGTGCAGTGGCTATTCTGCATTCATTTTCTGTGTGAATACTTCCATTCAGCACCAGAAATCTGCCCCTCCCCACCTCTTGGAGGTATGAGCCGACAACTCAAAGAGGTACATTATAGTACCTCCATCAGCAGCTGCCTCTGCCCTGACGTGTTAAAAATGAAATATGTTACATCAAGTCTCACATGAAGACATTCAAACAAGTTATACTTACTCCAACTCTGGCTGCAAGCATTTATACAACTGTTTACTGTAGTTCAACTACTACACTAGATCCAAAACTTCAAATAATTTGAGATCAGCTGTCCCAGCTTGTCCCCATGTAGACAAGCTGCATACAAGGCTAGAAAGTATGACCTTTTTTTATGCCATCTCCTCTGATACAAATCCCAGACACCTAAAATTATTTAAAATATGAAATACATCCAGTTTGTATAGTCCTTTCAAATGAAGGCAGCTAAGACTTGGTCACTTTTACTGTCTTCCTCTTGCAAGGCTTCCTAAGAGAGTATGTTCTCATTTTACCAAATGAATTCGTACTAAAATTGGGATAGTATAAAAGCCATCAAAATCTCTCCTCTTCTGTTGAAAAAATCTAGCTCAAGAAAGTCTTCATCTATTTAATGCAGTTTCCTTGCACACAGATCAGTTAGATAAAAAATACAAACTTCTCCCTCAGGGTGGTACCTCATGGTTCCTACTTAAAAGCAAGGCAGCATCAAACACTCACGTTATTTCTACTGTTTGGCCAGAGCAGGAGGGAAAATACTTTTCACCATGCTAGATTTCTGCTGTTTACATTTTTCCTCCCTCATTTTCCAGGGAGGCAATCCATAAAGCCTGCTTCACACGATCAAACTAACACTTCTCTTTGACCCAAAGCTACCAGAACCGATGTGGTAGAGAGTGTGCTGCTTTTAATTTGTATCCAGCAGTGTCCTGAAGCCATCTGGCAGAGGCATGAGCTGCATGTTCATCAGGAGAGTCAAGCTTTGACAAAATATGGCACCAGCATCACTCTGGGATTCCAGGATATTTAAAGTACTGCCTGGGTAGATGGTGGTAAAGAGAGACAGCACTTCTAGAGATAATTTATGATGCCAAAACTTCTGATGGGCAAAATACTGTGCAGAGGGAATGGGACCTAGAACTCAGTAGCACCAACCCCACAGTAATGTGGCACTTATATAGCTAGTCATGTATGAGCCAGTTGAGATTTTTAAGGCCTGCAGTTCTTTTAGGGGAGTGCAGGGAAATGATTACATATTCACTATGCTACTAATATGAGCTTATATTAATGAGTTGCTGATTTCTTCTAAAACACACAGACACACATTTAATATATAGGAAGAGGGCTTGGAAAAGCTGTGGGCATTATGATGGTGTAAAATTAAACAGCTGTGAGAATGCTGTGACTACAAAGTAGGAAACTCCAAATGAGAAACCAGGCTACACCAGGCAGAAGTCACAGGCACCATGCTCAGAGTATATTACTCTTGTCCATTCTAAGGCCCTGGTAACATAATCAATTTAATCCCGTATGAATGGTAGAGCTGCCACTTGGGCAACTCAGGAGGGCTGCCAGTCAGATCATCTGCTTGTAGGAATGTTATCCCCAGCACAAGATAAAGGGGAAAACAAACCTGGGCAAGATAAAGATGCAACCACTCCCAATGCAAACCAGGAGGCTTCTATCAGATTCAACTACACCTGCTGAACTACAGCTGAAATCAGTCCTCGCTGTTTTCTGTATGGGACTCCCACACTAAAATGGGGAAGAAATGTACTTTAAGATTAAATAGTAAATATAAACACAAAAACAAAGAGTGGTAGGAGGGATGACAAGGAACAGTCCCCTAGGAGCCACCCCTACCTTCTGACTTTGTTAGACTGCTGTGTTTCAGGTTACCCCTTCCTTTTAATGTACTTAGATACACCAATATTGTGACTTTTGAGTACTCGTGTCTATACGTTCTTAGAGTGACTTGTACTCTTTTAGATTAAGTATCTGCAGAAATGAAAACATCAAATCCTCATAACTGCTGCCTGTATCACAGCTACCTAGATTTGATAAAATCCCAAATTGTATGCAACTGAACAGAAAAAAACCTCATTTAATCTGAGATCTCACTGCCATTTTACTTCATTAGTCAGGAGAGGGAGAAGGAGAAATCTCAGAAATTAGAAGATTAAGACACAGACAGATGGCAGAGCATAGTCAAAGAGCTCTATGCTGCAAGATATCTTTATTCCATTTACAATGCAGCCTTCTACCTCTGACCTGAATCACACAAGAGCAAGGTGTCACAGACTCTCCTGCTGGAAAATGCACTTCTTCCAAAGCAGGAGACCCAACCTACCAAGGTTTTTCTCCTTTCCCTTTTCTTTTGCTACCCAACTCTTACAGGTGAGTAGCAAATCTCCCCAGACCAAGATACTTTCTTACTAATGAAGTGGAAGATCCCAGGCATTTTAGACACTCCCTGCAACTTCTCAACAGAATGTACCATGAGAAAATGAAAGAGCTATGAACAAGCAGGAGATAATACAAATTTAAATCAAAATCATGAGTAAATAAAACTTATCAGTAAACATTTACTCAACTACTCCAAACACATTAGCTTAGTCAAGAAGACCTTTCTCTGCCTACAATATTCCTCTCCTTCCTTTCTTTCTTTTTTCTTTTTTCTGAAGCTGTCTTTAAGAAATGACAATGGCAATGCACTTTTTATGCAGGGAAGGTTTATTTATCAGGCAATGCTGGAGTGTTGGGTTTGTTTTTTGAAAGAGCTTTAAAAAAACCAAAATCCATCTTGGTCTCAAGTTTGGACTTACATTAGGCACACAGTTCTGTGATAACCTGGCGTCACAGGCCTCTGGAGAGGCTCATCTATGCTCTGATGAACACCAGGAAACAGCTTCTTCTTGGGTTTTGGAGTATGAGTCATTATCTGATACACAGAAAATAAAGAAATGTAAAAAAGAAAAACAAACAACAGAGAGAATGCACCGAAAAGATGATCACCTGGAACCGTAGAGAAAATATCACAGACACCAGGTAAAATTCCCTGGGATCACTGTAGGCTGTTCCCATCATGGACTGTTCCCCTATGGGCTCTGAGATCCAGAAGGTAACCCGTCATGTGAATCTCAAATTAGTCACAGCATACTAAATGGCATTTGTGCAAACTTAGGGCTTTTTTACGCAATGGATTTTTGCTGCTTGAGGTAAGACATACAGAACTTGATCGGGTGTAACACCTGCAGGAGCAGCTGACTCAGCAACTCTTCTGTGTTTGCTTGTTTGTTTGGGTTTTTTATAATACTTTCAGACCAGCAGAGTGGTCCAGTACTAACTTGCTCACAGTGCTTTGCTTTGTGTGTGCCCACAGAGTCACCGATGTAGCACTAGAACCCTAAGGCTGCCTTTAGCTTATTACTAAGCCACAGCCTGACCACCTCGTGTGAAAGGGTAGCCACCTTTCTCAGACTTATTCTGCTTCTCCTGAACAGCAGCTAATGAATAGGTTGTGAAAGACCTGGACTGCTATGCAGGTAGAATCCAGTTCTTCAAAAAACAAAGTGAAGAAAAGTTTTAAGTGATGAAACTATTGAAATTAAACAATTGAGCAAATTAATGGCTACTCAGATCCTAACAAATGGTACTCACTCCCAAGTACTCAGTTGTCAGCAGCTTCTCTCCTGCAAGCTCTCCCAGTTGAGGCTGCAAAACTTCATCTTTGTCCAGATCAGCCTCCATGATGTCATAGTCCTCCTGCAACAGCAACACACATGTTCTTTCAGCTCAGGTTCCAAGAAGTTTTCATTTACTTCTCACTTCAGCAGTCACTTGGATGATATGTGTCAGACAAATGACTATTAGTACTGTGCATGTAAGTGATAATGTAAGAGCATTTTCCACCCAAAAAGCAGACAACTAGGGACAAACTCTGAGAGTAGCCAATACTATGGATACTTGGGACAGTGCTCTACCAAAATAGCATGAGGGGAAAAAACATTGAAAGTGTGTACAGGGAAGGTATTTCCTACAATGGAAATGGCTGACTGATTCCAGTCTTTACTTGCTGCAAAATAATGAGGTTACCATCACTCAGAGCAAGTAGGTGCTGGCTTCCTCAGAGCTTTACAAGCTTGCCTTCTTTGCACATTCATTGACCTCTTTACAAATGGCTTCAACCTCTCAAGTTTTGGTTTTATTTTGTTGTTCTCCTTGCTCATCATCTCCTTATTCACAGGCATTAAGCAGATAGAAAATGTACAGGCAAAGAGGGCTCAATTCAGTAGCTCAAAGCACCATCCAGTTCTACTTCTGAAATACCCTACCTCGTTTTCTACTGTGGCTCAGAAAGGGCACAAACCTCCCACAGGTCCCAATTCATCTCCAACAGCCTTATGCAGGTGCTTTTGATGTGGTAGTTAAAGAGACATTAGATGCTTGTGGGTGAACCACTGAAGCAGATACAGAACTACTGCAAACAATCCATGCAGTATTCTGAGGTTTGGAGCAAAATTTTCCATAATGCATTTATTCATGTGTGGATTTAATAAAAAACCCCTAAGTTCTTCTCTAAGTGCTTTGAAGATACCAGGTTGTCAAGCTTCTTCATCCTCCTAAAGAGGTATTCTCTAGACAATCAGCCATAAAACATAACACTGTATAGACCTCAGAAGGTGTTCAATCTTCCTGTCTCTCCAAGGCAAGATAAGTTACAATCAGCTCCTCATTACCTGGGAAGCCAGGTAGGTGTGAACAATATCCCAGGTAGTGTAAAAACACAACTAAACACTTGTGGACTGTGATAGAATAGAATAGAATAGAATAGAATAGAATAGAATAGAATAGAATAGAATAGAATAGAATAGAATAGAATGGAATAGAATGGAATAGAATGGAACGGAATAGACCAGGTTGGAAGAGACCTTCAAGATCATCGCGTTCAACCCATCAACCAATCCAACCCACCCAAACAACTAAACCATGGCACCAAGCACCCCATCAAGCCTCTTCCTGAACACCTCCAATGAAGATGACTCCACCACCTCCATGGGCAGCCCATTCCAATGGGCAATCACTCTCTCTGTATAGAACTTCTTCCTAACATCCAGCCTAAACCTGCCCTGGCGCAGCCTGAGACTGTGTCCTCTTGTTCTGGTACTGGCTGCCTGGGAGAAGAGACCAACCTCTGCCTGGCTACAACCTCTCTTCAGGTAGTTGGAGAGAGCAATAAGGTCACCCCTGAGTCTCCTCTTCTCCAGGCTAAGCAACCCCAGCTCCCTCAGCCTTTCCTCATAGGGCTTGTGTTCCAAACCCCTCACCAACTTTGTTGCCCTTCTCTGGATACACTCCAGCAAGACAACCTCCTTCCTAAACTGAGGGGCCCACAACTGGACACAGTACTCGAGGTGCGGCCTAACCAGTGCAGTGTGCAGGGGCAGAATGACCTCCCTGCTCCTGCTGGCCACACTGTTCCTGGTGCAGGCCAGGATGCCAAATCATCTGTGTCAAGCAAAACAAAACCCCACTACACTCCAAACTCCACAATGTACTGCATTTTGAACAAAAAAAAAGCTTAGAAGTTGCCAACAGGAGCCTTATAAATGATGAAATTATTTCAGTTCTTTAAAAATCTGTTATTAACCAGCACCAGAACGAGAGGACACAGTCTCAAGCTGCACCAGGGGAGGTTTAGGCTGGATGTTAGGAAGAAATTCTTCACAGAAAGAGTGATTTGCCATTGGAATAATGGAATCACGGCCATGGAATCTCTGGAGGTGTTTAAGAAGAGATTGAATGGGGCACTTAGTGCCATGGTTTAGTTGATCAGATGGTGTTGGGTGATAGGTTGGACTTGATGATCTCAAAGGTCTTTTCCAACCTGGTTAATTCTATTCTGTTCTACCTACTCTACTCATGCAGCATCAAAAGCTAACAGTTTTCTTTGAGGGTGCTGTACAGAGGACTGCCAACACTGTGCCCACATCAGAAGATCACCCTGCTCTCTAGCATACATGATGCATTCAATTTCTCTTCACAGATCATCCTTGGTTTCCCCAAGTTCTGCCCCTTCCAATAACCTGGTTGACACATTTTGTCAGACTGAACTTCTGGGAAGTACCTCTCCCTGCCAGCCTTGCTCCATGATGTTACTTAACATACCAGGTAACTGAGCCTGAATTTATCCTGCCTCGGCCTCCTTGTACATAAGAAGAGCTTTGATAGATGTGCTATCAGGCACAGGAATAAGGCCCTTCCCTACAGGAGGAAGTGCTGATGATGACATCTACAAAGGTCTTCCTGATTTAATATTTTGTAATCTTTGGTTAAATATTTTGGCTTTCAGTTGCCTGCTTTTATTTCTGTGATGGGATAGAACACATAGTTTAATGGCAATGGGATATTTATTTGAGAGGTGTTCAAGAAACATGTGGACGTGGCACTTTGGGATGTGGTTTTATGGCCATGGTGGTGTCAGGTTAATGGTTGGACTTGATGGTCTTAGAGGTCTTTTCCAACTACAACAACTCTGATTCTATGATTCCACTGCTGAAATAACACAATTGGTGCCCTGTTCATCGCTGCTCACAGGCTAGAGCAGACAGTAGCAAAGTCCTTTAATGTAGTAACTTGAAGTCCTGTGGCTAGGTCTGTGACTAAGCTCTCTTTTGATGCATTCTCTAGCTGAAGTGTATTTTCACACTGCAGTTTACTGATTTTATTGCAAAGTGTTGAGCGATGTAGGATCAGAAGGCATCTGATAAATCATCACTGTGCAGTTAGTTATCTAACACGGCTCAAAACTGTAACTTCTGAATTAGACCTATGATATCACATTCGCTTTTACAAGCAGCTTTTAAAGATGGCCCAAGTCAAATAAAAAGCAGAAGTGAAGATCAAACATTGAAGACTAATTTAAGTCAGTATTTCACAGAACAGCCAAGAGACTAAGCACCAGAAAACATGCAGTGACAGTGGGTGTCAACACCTGGGGGTGCTGGTTGATGGGAGGCTGAACATGAGCCAGCAGTGTGCCCAGGCAGCCAAGAGGGCCAACTGCATCCTGGCCTGCATTAGGAATAGTGTGGCCAGCAGGAGCAGGGAGGTCATTGTGCCCCTGTACTCTGCATTGGTTAGGCCGCACCTTGAGTCCTGTGTCCAGTTCTGGGCCCCTCAGTTTAAGAAGGACATCGAGACACTTGAACATGTCCAGAGAAGGGCAACAAGGCTGGGGAGAGGCCTTGAGCACAGCCCTATGAGGAGAGGCTGAGGGAGCTGGGGCTGTTTAGCCTGGAGAAGAGGAGGCTCAGGGGCAACCTCATTGCTCGCTACAACTACCTGAAGGGTGGCTGTAGCCAGGAAGGGGTTGGCCTCTTCTCCCTGGCAGCCAGCACCAGAACAAGGGGACACAGTCTCAAGCTGCAACAGGGGAGGTTTAGGCTCGAGGTGAGGAGAAAGTTCTTCACTGAGAGAGTCATTCGCCATTGGAATGGGCTGCCCGGGGAGGTGGTGGAGTCGCCGTCCCTGGAGGTGTTCAAGAGGGGACTGGATGTGGCACTTGGTGCCATGGTCTAGTCGTGGGGTTTGTGGTTACAGGTTGGACTCGATGATCTTTGAGGTCTCTTCCAAGCTTGGTAATACTGTACTGTACTAACACACCCCAGATGGCTAACACAACAAAGGTGGGTATGTACTCCAGAAGCCATGGCATCACGAGCCCTACACTAAGCAATTTAAAGTTTAGCAGGCAAATCTGAAAGCCAGTTTGTTTCTGAGTAATAGTATAAACACAGATCAAAGCATAAAAACATGAAAGGTAACAGCAACAGCACGGGGAACCTTTGCATGCTCTTGGACACAGTAAAAGCTGGAGCAAAACCTGCCAAAGAAGTCCCCGTAAAAATGACTTTGTTGTTTCTTGAGTTGTGAAGGTATAAACACTGGTACTGAGTGGATCAGCAACAAATTATAGTTTCAGTAAGCAGTCTGAATGCATGCTGCTAAATTGGCAATACACAGACATATTCTGAAACACATTTGGCCTGTGGTAGTTCAAAGTTATATAAGCCTCAGATGTTATCACAGAACCCCACCAAAGAACAGTACCTCACAGCATTTCTAAAATGAAGGAGGGGTCTCAAGCACTGAGGCAGAGTCAACACAATCTTTGATTATTTAACAAAGTAAGGACATTATGCATTCTGTGTAGCATTTTGCTGCCGTGCTGTTCGGAAACTCTGTTTTCCAAACTGAGGGACTAAGAAACAGAAATGGAGCTCCCAGCAGCAACAAGGATTGAGAACATGCCACAATTAATGTTAATTTTAAAACTGGCTGGGTGAGTCCTTTTAATATAATAGCAAAGCTAATGAAAAATGGAATCAGAGACTGTTTCAAAAGCTTACATTTATTTTTGAGTCAAATTCTACAGAGTGACAGAATGTGAATCAGGTGATGGGTAAGCAGTAAAAACTGACTTCAAAAATTATCTGACTGAGAGCCTTGGCTGGGGTTGTGAGCAGCAGCAACTTGTCTAGGGGGTATAACTGAACAGGAGAATTCAGCTTCCTTTCATTCCCAAGAGCAGGTAAAGTAATGGAAGTCCTCAGTGTTATCGTGCAATTCAATGCCATGCCTTTCATGAAGGAGTCTCTCATCCCTGTGCTTTCAATACAATAATACAATACAATACAATACAATACAATACAATACACCAGGTTGGAAGAGACCTTCAAGATCATCGCGTCCAACCCATCAACCAATCCAACCCACCCAACAACTAAACCATGCAGCCAAGCACCCCATCAAGTCTTCTCCTGAACACCTCCAATGAAGGTGACTCCACCACCGTCGAGGTCCCTCTGCAAAGCCTCTCTGCCCTCCAGCAGATCAACTCCTGCCCCCAACTTGGTGTCATCTGCAAATTTACTGATGATGGACTCAATGCCCTCATCCAGATCATCAATAAAGATGTTGAGCATGGGGCCCAGCACTGATCCTTGGGGCACACCACTAGTGACTGGCCGCCAGCTGGATGTGGCACCATTCACCACCACTCTCTGGGCTTGGCCCTCCAGCCAGTTCCTAACCCAACGCAGTGTGATCCTGTCCAAGCCATGGGCTGATAGCTTGGCCAGGAGTTTGCTGTGGGGGACGGTGTCAAAGGCCTTGCTGAGGTCCTAACAGAACACAGTATCCTTCAAAAAACTATTCTGGAGCTCAAGCAAAAATATCACCACCTTGGATTCTTATGATACACCTAAGACACCCAAAGCCTCAGAACATCAGTTGAGCAGCACATTAAACAAAGAGAAGTTACAATGTTTAGTTCCCACAAACAACAAGCTTGCACAACGAGCACTGATTTTGGGTGGGAGGAGCAGAAAGATTAGTGAAAACTCACTTCAGGATTGCAGGAGGTGAAAGAGTTACAATAATCTAATTCTATTAGAAAGAAAAATTAGTTTACTGTATGCACTTAGAACAAAAGGGAGAGAGCTGATTGTCAAATGAAGCTTCCTTGCAGCTCTAACCTTGTGATTTCCACATTGCTCTAAATTTAGGCAAAGTCACAAGGGCTCACGTGTGTACCACCTAGAGTGCTACAGCACAAAACCAAACTAAATGAAGCAACCACTGCAAAACCTCCCTGTACACTGCCAGGCAAAGACTGGATTTGCCAAGGTGCTGCACCCCACAGCAGCTGAGAGCACACCACACCTGTTGCAACTGGAATATTTACATTTTTCCTAGCTTTCAAAACATGAAAGGCTCAACATGCATTTGAAAAAGCCCTCAGCCACCCTGCAGTAAAGTCAAGGTAAGGTTTAGACTGTAGCTTAGACAAGTGCTAGTGAAGAGTGACAACAAGCCAGAAGAATGTGGATGCAACTGACTTGTAAGTTTTGTGTGTCTTATTCTTTGTTGGTTCAGGACAAAAACTTGCATTTTGTCTAAAATCCTTAAGTATGTTCCCCAGTAAGAGCTGCAGTACAAGCACAATTTGCAGAGATCATTCATCACTCTCAATGCCACTGACTTCTTCAGGGCAAATACATGATATCTGTACACATATACACCCAGCTAAATATGCTTGAAAGCAAGATTTTTACTGCTACAGTAACTCCTCATACCTTTAAGCATCTCAAACTATAATCCCTTCAGTTATGACAGAGGTGGTGACTTGCCAAAATGAAACAGTAGGGCTTACAACAAAGAAAAGATAACAGAAACAGATGAAATTTTCTTGTTAATGCAAGAATAATTGCATAAAAGCAAAAAACCCAACAAACCAAAAAGCCACCAAATCCAAAGTGTGATTTATTGACACAAATGTTTTCTGTCTAGAAGGTTAAGGATTTTTCTCAAAGGTGCCAGAAGGCCTTTACACTTACTTCCTCATCCTCCTCTTCCTCTTCATCATCAGATGCAATACTGTCATTTAATGGCTCGTCTAGAAAGAAGCAAACCAAAATGGTGTCAGTGTACAACTTAATAGAATCTCTAGTTATTGCCCTTTTTACAAGGGTATTGTCTGACTTTTACAAGAGTGAGACTCAGCCTGCTTCTCATATAGACATCCCATTCCTTCCTAGACAGCTACTGGAATCATTTGCTCCTATAAAGCATTCTATGAATCACTGAAATCAGTTCATATTTGGGGAAAGGGCAGGAACAGAAACACTTTGGACTAATTATTTTCTCATAAATCCCACTATGATGTCTCAGTGCACTGACTGGCAATACCCAAAGGAATGTGTGTGCACTTGCAGGTTTCTCAGTTTTTCAATTAATTTTAATAAGAGACTCTACTTCTCCCTACAAACACTTCAACACTACACTGCTTTTATACATAAAAGATACTACTCACAGAGAACAGATATTGTAACTTTGGGGCAAGCTCATTTCCTTAGCAAAAAGCAGCCAGGCTTATGCTGGAAATCTGCACACGCAACTTCTACCCAGCAGTCAGACAAAACCTTTTAAAGATATCATTCACAGGTAGAAGAGGAAAGATTCTCTAACTTTGATGAAGAGATATTGCATAGTGGCAACACAGTGCTTAAATACTTGACTGTTCTTGTACCAGCTAGAACGGTAAGATATGCTGTCTTCTGCTCGTCCCAAAAGCCAAAGAACGCAGTCAGACTTGTTCTATTTTTACTGTAGGGAAAGACTTCACCTGAATTCATACCCTTTGCATTATTTGCCTTCTCTTTCTTCAGCCTTTTTTTCAGCCACAGGGAACAGAAAATACAATAAATATTCCTTACACCTTAACACAGCATCTACAACTCCTGAGACACAACAACATACGCTCCAAAAATGATGGTCTCTTGCCCCCTGTTCAGGGTAAGCCATTTTGGATAACAAAGCTACACTCCTCAGCAGGGCAAGAGATGAGAAGCAGCAGGCCTAGCCCCTAAATCATGCTTTACAAATCACAGAATCACCAAGGTTGGAAGAGACCTCAAAGATCATCAAGTCCAACCTGTTGCCACAGACCTCATGACTAGAGCATGTGCCAAGTGCCACGTCCAATCCCCTCTTGAACATGGTGACTCCACCTCCTCCCTGGGCAGCACATTCCAATGGCTAACAACTCTCTCTGGGAAGAACTTTCTCCTTACCTCCAGCCTAAACTTCCCCTGGCACAGCTGGAGACTGTGTCATCTTGTTCTGGTGCTGGCTGCCTGGGAGAAGAGACCAACTGCCTCCTGGCCACAACCACCCTTCAGGTAGTTGTAGACAGCAATAAGGTCTCCCTTGAGTCTCCTCTTCTCCAGGCTAAAATCATACCACCTGTTTATTTTTGCCACTGACAGCAGCCTTCTCATTACTGTGAGGCCAGTGCCATCAAAGAAAACAGTCAAGGTCATTCTATTTACAGTCCCAAAACTTTGCAATTGAGACCTACTCAGCCCTCTATTTCTTCTTTTTAAGTGTAACACAAAAGGAAATGTTAAAATACATCTGACATTCAAATCCTGACCTTCACTATTCACCGCCTCTCAGACCATCACACTGCTGTTATTCTCTGAGAGTTTCAACACCAAGTGAAAACATGAGCTTTCTTATGGATTTTCTGAAAGATTTACAGCTCAGATAGCTGCATCTGTTCTTCTGACCTGAATTGAGCTGCTTGATAATAAATTCAATCTGTCGGATCATCTCTGCATTTCCTTCCTTGATAAAGCAGCGCAGAATTTCTTCCATTCCCTGGATGTAGTGGAAAAAATTGCTGGATCAGTATTTCATGTGACCAGAGTCATGGAGTTTTGTGAGCTAAAGTGTCATTATTTTTTTTTTTTTTGTGAGGAGAAACAGAGGCAGTGTGAAACAAACCACTGTGTCCAGCTCTAAGAGCTCTGTTTTGTCCATACACTTCCCAAAGACAACAGAAATATGCTGTCCAGATTGCTTCCAAGTTTCAATAGAGAAGAACCCATGGTGAACAGCACATTTTCCAATACCTCTGCTGCTTCTGCCTTCTGAACTCAGTACACAGCAGTCAACAGGAAAGGGTAAATTTGCATTCACAGAGACAAGGTTCATAGAAGGAAAGTAAAAAGCAACACCAACTTTGACCTTCTAAACTCAGTTTCTCTCTGTGTGGCCCCTTGTAGGCTTGACACTGTCTGTAATCATTTAAGATGACTTCTGATCCACTGTGCTCTGTGAGGTAAAACATCTGACAACAGCTTAACTCTAGATCAGTTCTTAAGACTCAAAGATACACTACCATCCCAGAAATGGCTTTCTCAAATCCAGAAGTTAAACCGCACTCACTACCATTAGAGTAACTTCCACAGGAGATCAATTCCTAGTTCTGCCAAAGCCTTCCTCCTGCTGCTTTCCTCGGCTAACCACGTCTGTATCAGGGAGAAACAAAAGCAGCGAGAGGAACTCAGCCTCTTAGTGGCTACTCAGTGTTAAATAGGGGGCAGAAGTAGCAAGTCAGATGAAATCATCTCCTGGGCCACATGTTTAATTTATAAGGTAGGCAGAATCTTTCACACTGATGGAGCTTCAGTTCTGGGAAAAGACGAAGAAATATGGCATTCATACCTGTCTGAATATCAAAGGTGGAAGGCCTCTTTGGATTCCCTTCTCAAAATGCCATGGCTCCTACCTCACAACCCTGCTGCACACTGCTCAACAGGTGTCTGTGTGCATGCCATCTTTGGCATATGTGTTAACCTTTGTCCTACGAAAAGCAGCATCTCTTACCATTGCTCTGGCTTCCTCTCTGACAGAAGGGATGGCAAGAATGCTGTACAGTGCTCCATTCACATATGGTTGTATCTAAGAGGAAGAAATGGTCATACCACTAAGAAAAAACATTTACATTCAACCTGGTGGACTATAAACAAAATTTAAGAGCCAAGGTTCAGAATAACTGTATCCAGAGAGTTTAATCAGGCTAGCCTGCACTTGGAAAAATTCCCACCTTGGAAACAGTGAACTTTTAGGATGCAAATACACTGTGGTATGGCTGACCTACATCAGCACTACTGTATGCAGGTTTCCACACCTCACACTCCCCCCTTCTGAAAAACCTGTTCTTGAAAAATGACCTAGCCCTGAAAAAACCAACCAAACAAGAAGATTAGCTTCTGACAAACACTAGTGGCAGTACAAAAAGCAGGACAAAGAGCAGGAACAAGACTGTGTCAGCATGAGCTTGAGACAGGCTTCAAGCATTGTAGCCTTAGGCAGGGTGATAAGAACTGTACCAGCTTCAAATATCCTTTCACTCTGATGTCTGTTACTGTCCCTCAGCAGAGGAAAAACCCAGCTAGCATGAAAGTTCTGTATTACAGTCGGTGGAACCCACCAGATCCGTCGAGCTAGTTTTATCAGCCATTATGCGACTGCATGCTAACTTTGTGTTGACCAGCTGCTGTTGGGGCACTAAAGACTCCAGCCACCCTCTGTCTATACTACTGGGAAAAGGAACAATGAGCTAGGCTGGGAGAAGGGAAAGCAGGGAATGATAAGGAACTGGGATTTGCACAAGGGTTCCTCATTTCCTCAGAAAGCTCTCCAGGCACCCAAGAGCATTGCCTTCTACCTTCAACTTTGATAACTTCTACCAGCTGCACTGGTGCAAATTATGTTGTAAGAATGCATCCACAGAGAAGGTGCAAGGCCATTCCAAGGCACCAGTATGATGGCATTTTCTAAACACGTCAGTCTAGGGAATGGGATGCTGTTTTGTATCAGTATGCACTGTCTTAACTCTCATCAATCATAAAAACAAAGCTAATGAAACAGTACAATAAAGGTTTGCCAAGTTCCATCTTAATCAAAACAGTGCTAGTAAAGAACTGAGATACATCTTCTAATGAATCCATAAAACACTTCAGTCAAATTTATTCTCTCTTTTCAGTTGAAGTGATAAACAAAAAATCCTAATGATAAAATCACTGGACATAAATGTGAGATAGCATGTTATATTTTGCTACACCTTGCACAACCATCAAAGAGATGATCTAGAATATCCTGGTAAAAATTCTGCCTCTCTATGCTTTCAACTTCACACAGTATTTGCCATGGTTAAAGAAGTGACTGCAGCAATGCTTTATGCAGCAGACAGCAGATATAAGAGTTGAAAAGCATTAGGTAGAAATAACTAATATTTTTTATCATCTTCCTCTGAGGTAATTTAATTTAGCATCTAAGATGCAAAGTATCTCTGGAGACTGAAACTTACAGAATTAACTAGGTTGGAAAAGACCTTCGAGATCATCAAGTCCAACCTACCACCCAACACCACCTAATCAACTAAACCATGGCTCTAAGTGCCTCATCCAGTCTTATTTTAAACACTTCCAGTGATGGTGACTCCACCACCTCCCTGGGCAGCCCATTCCAATGGCAAATCACTCTTTCTGTGAAGAATTTCTTCCTAATATCCAGCCTAAAACTCCCTTGGTGCAGCTTAAAACTATGTGCTCTTGTTCTGTCACAGGCTGCCTGGTAGAAGAGACCAATCCCCACCTGGCTACAACCTCCTCTCAGGTAGCTGTAGAGAGCAATAAGGTCTCCCCTGAGCCTCCTCTTCTCCAGGCTAAACTCCAGCTCCCTCAACCGCTCCTCATAGGGCTTGTGCTCCAAACCCCTCCTCAGCTTAGTTGCCCTTCTCTGGACACATTCGAGCATCTCAACATCTTTCTTAAACTGAGAGGCCCAGAACTGGATACATACTCAAGGTGTGGCCTAACCAGTGCTGAGTACAGGGCAGAATGACTTCCCTGCTCCTGCTGGCCACACTGTTCCTGATACCGGCCAGGGTGCCATTGGCCTTCTTCAACCAGCAAAGGGTTAAGTACCAGATAAATGAAGCAGTAGATAAATAAAGTGGTAGATAAAAAGATTTTAGGGCCTCAGTGTCACAGGTGTTCTGTTTTCTTATAATATTGCTTAAAACTGCTAGCACATTTGCTTCTTCACACCTTATGTTTTACATAAGAGCTTGTACTCCACATTGTTCCTCTAATGAACTAGGTAAGCTTGAGATGGTATGGTGTGAGATGACATTTATACATTATCAGAAACTGCAATCAAGAAGGCACATGGACCACATGGTAACTATGCATCTAACAGACTTTCATCCTTAGCTGCCAACATCTGTTAAACAGAACAGAATAGAACAGAATAGACCAGAACAGAATAGACCAGAACAGCATGGACCAGAACAGCATAGAATAGAACAGAACAGAACAGAACAGCATAGAATAGAACAGAACAGAACAGAACAGAACAGGTTGGAAGAGACCTTCAAGATCATCGTGTCCAACCCATCATCCAACACCACCTAATCAACTAAACCATGGCACCAAGCACCCTATCAAGTCTCCTCCTGAACACCTCCAGTGATGGCGACTCCACCACCTCCCCAGGCAGCCCATTCCAATGGGCAATCACTTTCTCTGTGTAAAACTTCCTCCTAACATCCAGCCTAAACCTCCCCTGGCACAGCCTGAGACTGTGTCCTCTTGTTCTGCAGCTGGTTGCCTGGGAGAAGAGGCCAACCTCTGCCTGTCTACAACCTCCCTTCAGGTAGTTGTAGAGAGCAATAAGGTCACCCCTGAGTTGTCTCCTCTCCAGGCTAAGCAACCCCAGCTCCCTCAGTCTCTCCTCATAGGGCTTGTGTTAACCAGGTTGGAAGAGACCTTTGAGATCAAGTCCAACCTATCATCCAACACTATCTAATGAACTAGACCACGGCACCAGCACCCCATCCAGTCTCTTCCTAAAGATCTCCAGTGATGGTGACTCCACCACCTCCCTGGGCAGCCCATTCCAACGGCCAGTCACTCTTTCTATGAAGAACTTCTTCCTCACCTCCAGCCTAAACCTCCCCTGGCACAGCTTGAGACTGTGTCCTCTTGTTCTGGTGCTGGTTGCCTGGGAGAAGAGACCAGCCCCCACCTGGCTACAACCTCCCTTCAGGTAGACATAATTCTGTGCCCAATGGGAAAAAAAAAAAATCTATTAAAATTTCATGCAGCTTTTTTACATGAGGGTCCAACATGGGGAAGCCACACAAAAGTATCTTCCATTTCTTCCTTTCTTGTCTTATTTATCTTTCATTTTTCTTTCCACATTTTCCTTAACCTAAAGTTTGCTGTGCAAATACCTCTTGATTCTCGTGGCCAAGAAGATCAGAGAGAACTTTGAGCACACGGTTTGCAATCCTTGCACACATTTTCTTCCCTGCAACAGGAGAAAACATAAGTATGCTTGAAAAAAAAAAAAATGTAACAGACCAGAGCAAGCTGCTTACTTCTTAAAATCAGAACTAAATACAATCTACACAGAGCAATGCCATTTCTTGTCCCTACCAAAAAAGCTGCCTAGCATAACTGAGCTGAAATCAGTGGATTTAGAGAGTTCTAATCCTGGACAGGATGCAACACAAAGGGATTTAAAAATGTTTAACAATGATTTTTCACCCTTACCTTACATTCTTTTTAAAAGGAAACTTACTGAAGTCTCATGGACACAGACAGGAACTTATGTTTTTGGAGGGGGAATCTCTGCATTATAGTAGTGAAGCATGTCAGCATTTCACTTTACAAGGTGAAGGTTAAGCTCCTTTACCATTACTCATCAGCTCAGTTTTGACTTTCTTCTATAAAAACCAAATTCCCTACACAAGTAAAAAGTGTCCTTTGAAAAGAGGTCCTGGAACATTGGCATGGCAGTCCTCAAGCATGGATATGAAAAAGGAATCAAGTCTTAGAGAGTTCCATTGCTTAACTGTTTCCTTAATTCTTTAGATTTTGGTCAAGTTAATTTCCATAGTTTGGTATCCTTGGGAAAGAGAATTGCTCAAAAGCATTGGTTATAGCACCACAGTATTACTGGCTATGAAAATCCCTGCTCCTAGTTATAGTCACTTGGAAGAACCCAGGTACATCAGAAAGGATTCACAATCTCCTGTGCAAATTTCCTGGTGTAAGTTTATCATTCAACATGTAAGACACCTGCACTCCGCAGACAAAGATTCATCAGCAAGGCAACGGCGTACTCCAGCGTGTAATCAGACAGGCAGTCTGCATCTGTTAGAACATCAACCAGCCAGAAAATGAGCCCATCCTTGATCATTGCTGACTGCAGTGCACGCCTGGGATTGAAAAACAAAAAGCTCACCAAAAAAAATGAAATAAATCAGATCACATCATAAATAGCTTCCAAATATATTTATAGTTAATATAAGCACATTAGACC
The DNA here is from genome assembly GCA_033816785.1 of Picus viridis. NCBI lineage: Eukaryota > Metazoa > Chordata > Aves > Piciformes > Picidae > Picus > Picus viridis. Next base: position 27,581,973 of record CM066589.1, read on the forward strand.
CCTACTTCATCTACCTGCTGTACACTAGCCTGACAACAACAACAAAAATTGCCCTAAACACCCATTTTGGCAGTCTCAAGTAAAGTAAGGAATTAACAAAGCCTGAAGAAATTGAAGATGCAGGTTCCCATAAGGTTGGAGGACTGAAGTGTTGTTGGCTGGGTTAGGTTTGTGTGGGCTATTATTTTTTTGTGTGTGTTTTTTTCAAGCTCGCAAACCGCTGAGGTAAGTTTCTTCATTGTTTTCTAAGGCTTCTAACTCCACCTAATATTGCATTTTCAATTGTCTTAGAATTGGCAAAACCCAGCCAGAACACACAACAGACCCATAAAACTAATTAATTACTTCTTCTGCCAAAGGTAGCCATAGCACTATAGAACTTTTGTACTGTTAGTTTGACAAGCAGAATTTTTTTCCACTTCAGTCCATTTGCTCTTTTCTCTTCAGATTCTTAAATCATGTGTTCTTTTAACTCAGCCTCTAGTTGCCCTCGAAGAGTATACTGAATTTAGTGCCAGGTGGACAGCTGCAATCTCCTACAACAGAAATTCCTTGCTTTACAGAACAAAAAAAAAAATAAGTATGCACTGGTAGAAAAGTCTGACTGAAGTACACCAATTTTAATCACATTCTTTCCAATGTACAGCAAGTCTAAATTACAAAGAGCCAAGCAGGTATGTTCCAGGTCTTGGTATTTGGGAGTTGGATTGCCCCTGAAAGCTCAGACACTTTCTCAGTCCTGGATCTTGCAGTAGGTCTATGGCACGGACTGAACAAAACAAGAGAGTACCTGATGGCATATTAAAGGAGTTCTGCACATCAAGTATCTGCAATTAACTTTCAAAAATATAACACTTAATCTTCTAGAAAATGAAAAAAAAAATCTTTCAAATTTTCAGTCACTTAGTGCCCAGGCCCCGAAATTCAAAGTAGCTTCTTCAATTCAACAACTGCCTTAAGAGAAAAATCATTACGATTGGTTTAGGATTTCGAGCAGTAGGGATATGAAGATTTATTCTCTTTCATCTCAAATACATAAAAGGTATCACATCAGGAAGCAGCCCAGAATTTTACCAGAAGCTCATTTACATCTGCTTCATCCAGATAAGCTCTAAATGAAGCAAATCCCAAAGCAGCCCTCATTCTTCAACAAGCCAAATCAAACAAATACAAAAGCCCCTAACATTGGCAGTCTTTATTTTAGAAGAGACGTGAATGAAAGTGACAGGAACGAACCACATGCAGCTAACTCCTTACATTTAGTCAGCTATTCTGTGCTGAATATTCCTCCTGAGTACTGTGAAAACAGAGTTCCCAGATGATATTTGATAAATGGGAGAAATGCCCTTTACTTCTTTTGCATGACATTTCTCTTGTGGTGAGCATTTGAGTCAGACTGCTACTGTGAAAGTAAGAAACAAGACAGTCCATGCATAGACAGCTCCAGGAAAGAGGATCAACAGGATGAAGATGAAATCCCCAAAAAATGTTTGCAGAAAGCATAATGAAAACCTTATGCCTTGCAATATAACACAACTCCTTTTCTGTGTAGGATCTTCAGAGCTTTCTGCATTAGGATTTCCACTTTGTTCAACTAAGGGATACACATAAAGCACAGAAGGCTATGGCAGATGTATGTTTATTTGAATCTTGACAGCTGGTAGGAAGTCAGGTTAATTCAGTCAGCAAAACTGAGATCTTCTCCATAATAAATGAAACTGCTTTCATCAGTCATCAGAGGTTCTGATGATTGTTATGGGAAAATCAAGTGCTCTTTTTCCTCCCTCAACAGAGCCTAACTAGCTTGCATTTCCTCTCCTGCTGTCACCACTGTGTGCTGTGCTTTCATCACCTGAGGCTGAATTTCTGCAGAGCCCCCAGAACGTTCTCCCATATAAGGGTATCCTTGTCTTCAGCTTTCAGTCTCTCCTCCAGCATTTGCAGCAACATTGGGTTCTGAGACAGGTAGACACGACCTGGTGCAAACAAGCGATGAAAGAATAGATGCCAAGATATCAGCTTATGACAGAAAAGCTCCCTCCCCTTGGAAAAGTAAGCAGGACTGACTTCAGTTTCTTCTTGACAAGCCACAATCTTGTGCCAAGACACAAAAAACCCCTGCATGAACAAGTTGTCTAGTAGACCAGTTGCATTCAGTCCAGCCACCTGGGGCATTAGAGGCCCCGACTTGTGAAGTGAGTACCACACAGAATCCACTCTTCCCCTTTCAGTACGTGCCTTCAGATTTATCAGTTTTCTATACCCTAGGAAGGGTATACAAATGCTCAAAATGCTCAGGAATATGAGGTGTCTTACTGCTATTGACTTCTAAATGGGATTTCAGTTCCTAGCAACAGTTTGTTCCTCATATAGCATCAAACCAAGGGCTAATCTGGGACAGGCAGAGATACAAAGCTGCACATATATGCAACTAAAAATGTACAAAGATGTATTCAGGTGAGAACCAGGAAGATGTAAGAGCAGCTTTGTTGTTGTTGTTGCTGATGGTTTTTTGGTAACCACTCATGAAAAGACTGCAGATGAGATTAAAGGCAGCAGCGGGTAAGTTCCCACATAGGCCACAAGTCATGAAAAGAAGTCAGAAGTGCTGAATCTATAGTGTCAATGTGAAGACTTTCCAGATACCAAAAAACTGTTTTGAATGCATGTAACAAAAGACAGTGAATCCCTAGAAAAAGGGTGAAAATAAGGTTCTAAAATTCCACAAGCCATGACATGCACTTATGAAGTACCTCTAAGCCAGCCTTGCAGGAAAATGCTGTCTTCTTCTCTTTGCAGCAAATCTCTTACCTTCTGCCAGTGAAGCAAAAGCATTGATGAGCCTGGCCATATACTGTCTGACAACCTCACTCTTAGAATGTAGTAATTTGAGGACAGTTCTCTGAAAAAGAAAGAAAACATTGTATTTTCCTGCTTTGGTGAGTTTTTATTAAAGTCTTTCACTATGTTTCAAAGGCTTCAAAAATGTTCACAGCAAACACTTTGCATGCACATCACTATCTCAAATAATGCCAGCAGGATTTAACATTTCTCAGTGTCCCTTTTTATTGGCAGGAGGGTGAGGGAGGGAAGGAAACAAACAAACAGCTCCTCAGCTCATTTTGTTAAAACACCAGTAAGCTCCATGGTGTAGGGTGAGAATTGTAAATCAATTAATCAACAGCTAAAGCTGGTATCTAAAATGAGTGTTTAGTCAGTGAAAAATCTGATCATTTTGTTGATGAATATAAAAACATGAATGGTGCCTGAACAGGAATGCTTTTGTTTGACAACCAGAAGTGTGGGAAAGCAGTTCAGGGAACAGAACAGAACAGAACAGAACAGAACAGAACAGAACAGAACAGAATAGAATAGAATAGAATAGAATAGAATAGAATAGAATAGAATAGAATAGAATAGAATAGAATAGAATAGACCAGGTTGGAAAAGACCTTTGAGATCATCAAGTCCAACCTATCACCCAACACTATCTAATCAACTAAACCATGACACCAAGCACCCCATCCAGTCTCTTCCTAAACACCTCCAGTGACGGTGACTCTGCCACCTCCCCAAGAACACCACATTGCAAACTATTTTTAATCTGGTCTACTTCAGGCATTACTTACATACAACTTGTCTCTTACAGAGGTTTACAGAGAGAAATCAGATCATTGATTTAATCACCCATCAACTTTTCCAGGGAAGTTACTGTTTGCAATGACAACAGAAGCCACTAGGTAACAAGTAGGCTCCCTGCTTCAAAGAACTAGGGAACTCATGCATAAAATTCACTATTAAAAAAGAAAAAAAGTTGCACTTTTGGTTTAGAAATTTGGTCTATTGGTGACTGAAGCAATCTTTCAAAATCAGCATACCAGCTATCTCCTTCCCAAAAAAAGAAAAAAAACAAGGTGACAGTTCATTCCAAATTCCAAAGTGAATTTGTTGCTACAAGTGTTGAGTAGTGTGCTCAGTTCTGGGCCCCTCAATTTAAGAAGGACATTGAGACTCTTGAAAGTGTCCAGAGAAGGGCAACGAGGCTGGGGAGAGGCCTCAAGCACAAGCCCTACAAGGAGAGGCTGAGGGAGCTGGGGTTGTTTAGCCTGGAGAAGAGGAGGCTCAGGGGCGACCTCATTGCTCTCTACAACTACCTGAAGGGAGGTTGTAGCCAGGTGGGGGTTGGTCTCTTCTTCCAGGCAACCAGCACCAGAACAAGAGGACACAGTCTCAAACTGCACCATGGGAAGGTTAGGCTGGAGGTGAGGAGAAAGTTCTTCACAGAGAGAGTTATTGGCCATTGGAATGGGCTGCCCAGGGAGGAGGTGGAGTCACCGTCCCCAGAGGTGTTTATGAGGGGACTGGACGTGGCACTTGGTGCTGTGGTTTAGTAGTCATGAGGTGCTGGGTGACAGGTTGGACTTGATGACCTTTGAGGTGTTTTCCAGCCTTATTGATTCTATGATTCTAAGTGCATAATTAGATATTCCATGGAGGTATTGAGACTGAAGTCCTGAGTTGTTACCCTAGATCAGGGGAATTAATTGAAAGTATTATATGATTATATGATGATATATTATATGATACATAATCACTCAAAGAGATGTAGCACCTGATAAGCAAGAGCTAACTCCCACATAAGGGGTTCAGTAAACTTCTATTCAACTCACAGACACCAAACACCAGGAGAGCTGACAAACATCCACTTGTCTCCAAGAACTTTATCGACACTCAGCACTTTTGAAAGGCAAAGCTTTGCCCATCAAATTTAAAGAGGGGGACACTGAAGTTAAATGTATCTCCCAATTTTGACACTACTACTATTTGTTTTTTCCCTTCCAGAGAGTGATAAATTTTTCTGATCAGCACTTCATAGAAACAAATGTGCAGTATCACATAGAAATTGGAGGTAAACTCTTTCCATCTGACCTGGCAGTTGCTGTGGCAGTCCAGGAGGTCATTACTGATGTAGGCTTGCAGGACAGTGTCTCTCTGTTCCCCAGGATATGATGTTGTCAAGCGCTAAAACAAACAACAACAACAACAACAACATAAACATTACAGGTTGGACTTGATGATCTTTGAGGTCTCTTCCAACCTTGATGATACTGTGATAAATAACCCTGCCAAATAAATAAATGGTAATGAGAATTGATGATAACTGAAGACCCTAAAAGTGCAGATAGCTGAGAAATTTCTTATGATGGGGAGGAGCTCAACCTCAGTGATCCAAGGTAGAGATGAAATAAACTGCCCTGACCTCAGCTCAGTGATCCATTACAAAACCATTACTTAGCAACTGTCATCAGAGGAAAGATACAGCATTACTTCCTGTAAGGTTAAAAAGCCTCTCTAACAGCGACAAATTACAGTATTACAGTATTACCAAGGTTGGAAGAGACCTCGAAGATCATCGAGTCCAACCTGTAACCACAAACCTCACGACTAGACCATGGCACCAAGTGCCACATCCAGTCCCCTCTTGAACGCCTCCAGGGACGGTGACTCCACCACCTCCCCGGGCAGCACATTCCAATGACAAATCACTCTCTCGGTGAAGAACTTTCTCCTCACCTCGAGCCTAAACTTCCCGTGGTGCAGCTTGAGACTGTGTCCTCTTGTTCTGGTGCTGGTTGCTTGAGAGAAGAAACCAACTCCCTCCTGGCTACAACCTCCCTTCAGGTAGTTGTAGACAGCAATGAGGTCTCCCCTGAGCCTCCTCTTCTCCAGGCTAAACAATCCCAGCTCCCTCAGCCTCTCCTTGTAGGGCTTGTGCTCGAGGCCTCTCCTCAGTCTCATTGCCCTTCTCTGGACACCTTCAAGTGTCTCGATGTCCTTCTTAAACTGAGGGGCCCAGAACTGGACACAGGACTCAAGGTGCGGCCTAACTAAAGCAGAGTACAGGGGCACAATGACCTCCCTGCTCTTGCTGGCCATACTATTCCTAATACAGGCCAGGATGCGGTTGGCCCTCTTGGCTGCCTGGGCACACTGCAGGCTCATGTTCAGCCTCCCATCAACCAGCACCCCCAGGTCCCTCTCTGCCTGGTCGCTCTCCAGCCACTCTGACCCTAGCCTGTAGCACTGCATGGGGTTGCTGTGGCACATGCAGTGCTTTTCTAAAGCATCTGAGATAAGAGTACTGGGCTAGAAGAACCACTGGTCAGAACAAACGGATGGGGTTTTTTCATGTGAAAATGGACACAGAAGTTTGATCAGAATTCCACTGTTATGATCTTTCATGTTTGTCACGTTGAACCCCTCAGCTTCCCTTTCAGCAGGAAAAGAGAACTTCCTGCTGGCACCTTTTTCTGAAATACCATTACATGACCTGAGTCAACCAAAGGGCTGGCTCTTGTAGAACACTCTGATTATTAAAGGGAAACTGATTATTAGAGTCTGGTATTTCTTGGATACAGCAATATTTTTATAAATCTAAACCAGGGCAATACATAGGAAAAGGAGCTGCCTAAACCAGCAATTTCTTTGAAAATACATTAGAAACTGCTTCCACTGAAGATCCCAGGAACTCCTAACTGGCTTTCTTAAGATGAGGACACTGCTACAAAAAGATACTGTCTGGACTTTATTCATCACCTCAAGAGCCTCAGCAAGCTTCAATGACAAAGAGAGAAGTGGTCTGTAATGTTCAGCTGATCACCAGAACAATCACCTTGCACACAAAATGGAATTTAGCCCTGGTGCTCTCCAAAAGGGACCTATTTCTTCCTCCTACAGAGGCCATCTCCCTTACCCAGCGCAGAGCCTGCAGCAAGAAGGCCTTGAGACGATCATTCCCTGTAACCAAATCTTTCTTCAGCTTCTCATAATCCAAAGAGGGCAACAATGGCACATCCTGCATCTTCCTACAATGCAAACAGGAAAGACATTCATCAAAACTCTCTCTTCTTATTCAGGGAAGCTGAATACTGAGGTGAGAAGAGCCCAAACAGGATGTCTGCTTTAGGAGAAGAGCTTCCACATTTTCACAACTTTGTTCTTTTATTACTGTGTTAAAAACAAAATACTTTTAAAACTTGGACTTGGTTTTCACCATGCATGCAGCTCATTTACCACCGTAGCTTGCAAACACTAAACTCTGACAAGCAGCCAATTGATGATCAGAGCTTTTTAAGGGCACAAAACAGTACACTAACATCCTTTTTTGGTCTTTTTTTGGACCACAAAGACATGAGGGCAGCAGCTTGTGGGTCTCAGCACACTGTAGCAAGCTGCACCCCCATTTCACCTTTAGGCCTCCAAGCACACAGAGATGTTTTCTCCAAGGCAAAGGTGATAGGCTGAATGGATTTTTACAGGCTGGACTATGCTGGCTTAATATAAGACTTAATGCAGGACCACTTTCCATCCACTAGCACTATCTTGGTACTTTAACACTGCAATAGAAGTTTCCCCTTAACAAAGCTGCTTCCAATCAATGTTTTCATATTTAGATATATTTCACTGATTTTTAACTTTTTTTTTTTGCTATCTTCCCATCCCTATCCCAAAATCCTTATTACCAAATTTCCCTTTTTCTGGATTTGTGAGAAGTAAACCAGTTTACAATAACAGGACTCCACTATGTGGAAAGAGGGAAGAAAATGCAGCAATCAACTCACAGGTGCGGAGTGGCAGATGTACCAGACTCAGCAACATCCTGGAGAAATTGGGATGTTACTGAATCTGCCCAACAGAAGAATATAGATCACAGAATATTTGCATTCAGTGTTCATAGAATAGAATAGAATAGAATAGAATAGAATAGAGTAGAATAGAGTAGAATAGAGTAGAATAGAGTAGAATAGAGTAGAATAGAGTATCACAGTATTACCAAGGTTGGAAGAGACCTCGAAGATCATCGAGTCCAACCTGTAACCACAAACCTCACAACTAGACCATGGCATCAAGTGCCACATCCAGTCCCCTCTTGAACGCCTCCAGGGACGGCGACTCCACCACCTCCCCGGGCAGCCCATTCCAATGACGAATCACTCTCTCGGTGAAGAACTTTCTCCTCACCTCGAGCCTAAACTTCCCCTGTTGCAGCTTGAGACTGTGTCCCCTTGTTCTGGCGCTGGTTGCTAGGGAGAAGAGGCCAACCCCTTCCTGGCTACAACCACCTTTCAGGTAGTTGTAGAGAGCAATGAGGTCTCCCCTGAGCCTCCTCTTCTCCAGGCTAAACAACCCCAGCTCCCTCAGCCTCTCCTCAGGGCTTGTGCTCAAGGCCTCTCCCCAGCCTTGTTGCCCTTCTCTGGACACCTTCAAGTGTCTCGATGTCCTTCTTAAACTGAGGGGCCCAGAACTGGACACAGGACTCAAGGTGTGGCCTAACCAAAGCAGAGTACAGGGGCACAATGACCTCCCTGCTCTTGCTGGCCACACTATTCCTAATGCAGGCCAGGATGCCATTGTCCTTCTTGGCCACCTGGGCACACTGCTGGCTCATGCTCAGGCGGCTGTCGATCAGCACCCCCAGGTCCCTCTCTGTCCGGCCGCTCTCCAGCCACTCCGACCCCAGCCTGTAGCTCTGCATGGGGTTGTTGTGCCCAAAGTGCAGCACCCGGCACTTGGACTTGTTGAATTCCATCCCATTGGACTGTGCCCATCTGTCCAGCCAGTCGAGGTCCCTCTGCAGAGCCCTTCTGTCCTCTAACTGACCAACATCTGCTCCTAACTTGGTGTCATCTGCAAATTTGCTGATGACTGTCTCAATCCCCTCATCCAGATCGTCAATGAAGACATTGAAGAGGATGGGGCCCAGCACTGATCCCTGGGGGACGCCACTGGGGACTGGCCTCCAGCTGGAGGTGGCAACATTGACCACCACTCTCTGGGCCCGGCCCTCCAGCCAGTTCCTAACCCAGTGCAGAGTGTTGCTGCCCAAGCCACGAGCTGACAGCTTAGCCAGCAGTTTGCTGTGGGGGACGGTGTCAAAGGCCTTGCTGAAGTCCAGGTAGACCACATCCACAGGCCTCCCCACATCCACCAGGCGGGTCACCTGATCATAGAAGGAGATCAGGTTGGAGAGGCAGGACCTGCCCTTCCTGAATCCATGTTGGCTGGACCTGAGCCCTTGGCCATCCTGCAGGTGCGCAGTTATTGCCGCCAGGATAATCTGCTCCATCATTTTCCCTGGCACTGAGGTCAGGCTGACTGGCCTGTAGTTTCCGGGTTCCTCCATCCGTCCCTTCTTGTGGATGGGGACCACACTGGCCAGTTTCCAGTCATCTGGGACCTCTCCGGTCAGCCAGGACTGGAGGAAAATGATGGAGAGCGGCTTGGCCAGCTCACCTGCCAGCTCTCTCAGCACCCTAGGATGGATCCCAACCGGCCCCATGGACTTGTGAGTGTCCAAGTGGCTCAGCAGGTCCCGAACTAATTCCTCATGGATATCCAGGGCATTACACTACTCCCTGACCCCATCACCCAGCTCAGGAGGCGTAGAGTAGAGTAGGTAGAGAATAGAATAGAATAGAATAGAATAGAATAGAATAGAATAGAATAGAATAGAATAGAATAGAATAGAATAAACCAGGTTGGAAAAGACCTTTGAGATCATCAAGCCCAACCTATCACCCAACACCATCTTATCAACTAAACCACTGAGAGCAGAGGAAGCACATAGAGGATGAGTGATTCCCATGCGCAGATCACTCATACTTCAGTTAACAAACTCTTCCTCCTCTTCTCTGCAGATGTAAGCAACAGATGTCAGTAACAAATACTTACCCAGGAGCTAAAGATGCTCTTAACATTGTGGAAGCCTGGATCAGGAAAAGAAACAAACAAACAAAAAAGAATCACAATAGATTAGTCCAAATTTCACACCAATGGCTTTACTAATAAGGTCCACATAATAAATTCTCTCACTGAGGTTCTGTGGAACTTCTTCTGTAAGAATTGTGTTGCAAAATAGTAACACAAGTAAATAGAGAGGACTGGAGTGTTTATCTTTTTTTCCCCTGAATGTGTTCCACAGGTAAAAACTTCTTTTGTTATGATCTGCCTATGTTATCTTCAGTGTCATACTCAAAAAATGACCTATACTTGAAGCATTTAAAATAAATAAACAGGGGAGAAAAGCCAAGCTGACACTACCAGTCTGAGGAAGAAGAAGAAATTGGCTTCAAAAAATTTTCATACCTTAAAGTTGCAACAGTCTTTCACTGGAGACCTAACACATATTACGGCATTAGTGTCACAATAAAGGGTTACCTGACTGCCTGTGGCTATTAACATATACAACTATGAAAATGTAAAGAGAAGACTATATATTCTAGTATGGCTGAAACCACGAATGAACAGTATGCCATTTCTCAGTGGTTCTGCCCAGGATTATCACAGAATTAACCAGATCAGAAAAGACCTCAGAGATCATCGAGTCCAGCCTATCACCCAACACAATCTAATCAACTAAACCATGGCACTAAGTTCCACATCCAGTCTTTTTAAAACACTTCCAGGGATGGTGACTCCACCACCTCCCTGGGCAGCCCATTCCAATGGCCAATCACTCTTTCTGGGGAGATTTTTTCCTAACATCCAGCCTAAACCTCCCCTGGCACAGCTTGAGACTGTGTCCTCTTGTTCTGTTGCTGGTTGCCTGGGAGACAAGACCAACCCCGACCTGGCTACAACCTCCTTTCGGGTAGTTGTAGAGAGCAGTAAGGTCTCCCCTTCAGTTCAAGCCTGGGTATTTTCTCTCTGATGCAGTGAGATACAGAGCATATGCAGGCACCACTGCTGAATGAGTCAAAACCAATACCAACACCATATAAAAGTGGCATGTTTGTGTAAGTATTTTTTTGCTGGAGCTAATTGTAGGTGAGCCAAAAAGCAGCAATTCTGGCACAGGAGTGCTTCATATCATGCATTGTGATGTCAACTACACGCCATATTCGCAGAATATTGAGTGTCATCTCTTTGTGTTCATCTCCCTTCTCGCCTTCTAAAAAACCTCTCATTACCACTTCTGCCTTTAAAACCGGTCGTCTCCTCTAACCTAGCCTCTTTCAGCAAGAGCTATATAATCAATGTCTATTGTCAGATTAAAAACTGAGGGATTTAGGAGACAAAAGGCATGAAATATCATGGAGAATATTGAGTTACCCCAGCTGACATATTCCTGAACACACGACCTCATGGGTATCCTTCGTAACACAAGGAACTGCTCTCTTAGATGTGAAATAAGCTTTACCCACACATTGGAAAGCATTTTATGTTTAAGTCAATGAATGACTTGTACACAATAGACAGTTAGCAGGCCATACACTTCAAAATGAACCTGTCTTGACAGCAGTTCCCAAACCATAGTTAATTTTACACAATATCTCTCTAAGTATCATATCTGTCTAATCTGGTTTCCCCTCATTTGGGTTGTTTTGTTTTGCTTTGCATTTTAAATAAATACCACAAGTTCATTTTAGATGAAACAAAACTGTTTTCTCAGTCAAAACCTATCATCTTGCCATCTGAGTGCACAATGAGTTCACAAGTCATTTTTGTTGCCTTTCTCAGCACCCTTCTCCATTAAAAGAAATGGGAAAGGAAGTGAGACAAAGAATGGTAGAGAGCAAAGAAATAGAGCAGGTCACTAAGATAAAATAGATGTACATGAAAGCCCTCTGCTTCTTAGCAAAATCCATTTCACCCACCACTTCTCTGCTGCTTCAGAATGAAAAAATGTGCTCCAACCAAAATCCAGCTTGGTTGGCAAAGACACATGTATAACCCTTCCACACAAAAAAAACCTTCTGGCAAATGTAATTTTTGCCAGCTTTTGTAAATCTCAAACTACAGAAACTTCCATTGGGGAAAAAAATAATAATCTGAATTGCAAAAATTAATCACATCAAGCAGGACAAAGTCTAACTAATTCCCAAATTACAGTTTTAAGCAGGGGGCACAGCAATGCATTTAGTGTGGTTTGGCTCTCTGGTCTACCTACACCGAAAAGGAGTCACACAGAGAAGGCAGACCCTGGAGAGAGAGAGAGACTGGAGCTCTGAGGGCAGGACCCCTGAGATGGGAAGCCTTGTGGTGCAGCACTCACTTTTTTGATCAAACATGTGTTTATCAGTCTAGAACCTGCACAGCTTTTAAATACATCCAAGAATGGTGATTCAACCACTTCCCTGGGCAGCCTGTTCCAGTCTCTGATAACCCTTTTGGTATAGAGGTTTTTCCTCATGTCCAACTGCAACCTTTCCTGTCGCAACTGATTTGTACCTAGCTCCAGGCCTCATCCTCAGTGCCAGCAGATTCGACCAGTTGGAAGCAGCAAGTCTTGGCAATGGGAAGCACTGGGTTCTGGACTCAGATGGAAATCAAGTGTGGGGAATACAACCCATATTCTGCTGAAAATTTCATTGCTTCCTTCACATAAGCATTTCTTAATTAAAAAGGTGACATACAGACCCCTTCCTAACGTTTCCTTTTAACTTGGTTCAATACTTATTCCTTAAGCAGAGTGCTCTTTTCAATCTCACAAAGTGCCTTGCCCCACACAAGCAGGGAAAGGTAAATGCACATTAAAAATTCCCTAGCAGGCAGCCCACCAAAGCAAATACACTTCAGCCTTCAGCACCTCCTTTCACATTTCACTAGGTAATATTTGTTTGTTTGTTTCCATGTCTCCTCCTTGGTACAGACCTGAGATGTCCCAGTCTCAGGATATTTACCAAGTTAAATACATTGACGTAACCCAACCCTATGAAAGCTGTGTTAAGCTCTAGTTCTTGACTCGTGCATTAGCTTTAACAAAAGGAAAACCACACCTCACACACAGTTGGGTCCTACTCCAGCTCTTGGGCTTACTTACGTCAGCATGCTGCCTTAATTTAAGACATATAATCTAGCCAGTGGAAAAAGGTCATAGTCTTCATCGTTATTGCTGTACACAGCAGATCCAAAGCCAGGCTTCTACATACATTACTTCTGGTAGCAGCGCCCAGTGAACCAGCCTTCACCTCCTCAATGCATTGCTACCATGGAAAGCACAAGCAAGAGATTCTTGGGAACAAAAACACTGCCCTACCACCAAATTAACAGCAAAACTCTCTTTAAATTCCTTGCAAACCTTTAGCCATATGCTTTTTTAAATGTTGCAGATACATACAAAAATATGAAGTCTTTAATTTTAGGAACAGAGGGATACATTTAGCTGAGGAAAAACTTAATACTGAAGTCTGAAAGTGGGCAGAACATGTCCCACTTTGTCCTTTTGGTTTTTTGATCCTTGTAGATCCATTTTTTCCTTTGCTGGTGTTCATTCTCAAATCTAAATGCTGAACTCTTGCTATCTTGTCATTTCTGTATCAATAGTGCAAAAGCTCCAACTGTACTCTGGGTTTGGGAGAGCACTGAGCGCTGGAAAGGCTTATTTATAACAGCTGCTTCTAAATAAATGTACATGCAAAAGTAAACCCATCAGCACTGTGCACTCATAGCCATCAAAGCACACTAAAGGTGCTTAACATCCTTATAAGTCTAGTAGAAATGTTACAATCTTCACTGCCAGGTGATGAGTCCAAGGACAGACTGAAAAGCAAACACAGTCAAAGGCAATGCTGACAGATAACAATGCTCTCATGACACATCCATCACATCAACCACCAGAAGATGCCTCAATTAATCAAGTTTATATATCTCCTCTTTACCACCAGTTTTCTTCAACTAAGACCCATTCATTTCCTCAGCATTTTGTCCCAAGCCACTCCTCCAGTCTTACCTTTGCTGGAACAGGTTAAGTATTAATTCACCCTTTTGAGGGTACTCTTTACATTGCCAGTGAATGCGAGTGTGAAGGAACGTGGGGCACACATGACTCACCTGTAATACACAACTCCCAACATTCACAGGCTTAATCTTGAACAAAACACTTCTCATGAAAAACAGATCTTGAGACAGAATCATTTGGCATAACTGAAACACATGCAGGGTGTCTTAAGGAAAGGAAAAGGAACAAGCAGAAGACGACAACAGCCCAAGCATAGCTCGTTCAGGTAGGGTCATGGGGCATGACTTGTGTTTGTGTTGGTTCTTGCCAAAACTAAACCAGGTGCCATATTAAGTCAAGTAACTCTCTCCTGATGCAGATTAGCTACAGATGGCAGCCCTTCATTTTTGAACAAAGCAAGGCATGACTACCAACAGCATGGAATAAACCAAAGAAGGTCAGAAGGAAAAGAAAAAAAAAAAAAAAAAAAGTAAATATTTATAAAAGAAAACAGATGCATTTCATGTGCAGGCTGAAACCACAACTCACTTTATCAAATACTGTAACCCTGCGTTGAAACCAACTCCACTTTGCTATTTGATGTATAAATTCATAATATGCTGAAGCCTGAAGCTGAAAGACAGATTCTGTGATAAGCAACCACTCTGGAAATGAGAATTCAGCGTAAATTCAGGGCAGACTCTGAATTAGTAATCAAAGAAAGATGAGGAAGTATGTGGGGAGTAAACCCAAAGTTTGAAAAAACTTGTACATATCATTGGAACTCACAAATTTATGGGGAGCTCATTTGTTACATGCCAATGACAACAAAACTGCTACATGCCACCTACGATGGATTAGACTCCAAACTGGGGCAATCTGCAGGTGGTTTTAATCACTTTTCCCCCCTTGCTTATACTACAGGTATGCTGTTGTGAAAACTTCCTACTTGCCATATAAAACAGGTTCTCTGAGACATCTGAAGTGTACATTAAAAAGTCACACCGTAATACTATGTCGTAGTGTAATGACAGGACAACATGTCAGGAAAAAAAGAGGTATAAAATGCTATATACAAAAACAGTAACAGGAGGCTGAAAACTATGCAGTCAAGACATACCTTGGCATTAGAGTCAGGCAGCTTTGCAAAAATTGGTTTCTAGACAGCCCTGTGGTGTCAGTTACCACCTTCTGTATCATGAAAAGTTACTTGAATAAGGGCAAAACTTTCCTTTAGCAAAGATCACTCCATTCATAATTGCTTATCTGTAATCAACTTTTCCCAGTTTCAAAACAGACCATTATGAAGGGCAACAAAATGCTCAGTGTCAAGCTAAAGGTGTCCATTATGACCATTCACATCACCAGAAGAGGTTGACTCATGCAGGTGACCTTTTACCACAGGTGAATGTGGAGAGTATTCCCTACAATCAGGATTAGAAGAGGCACACATAGGATAGTTCATCGTATTCAATATTTCCATGACTATTTCTCAGAACATCGTTTAAGCAGGAGTCTGAGTGCCCACAGGGGTTACTGTAATTCCAGGTGACAAAGACAGTTGGGGAAAAAAAAAAAAGGTTTCCTTTAAAGCCAAAATCTTGGCTTACCCACAGAAAGCAATGAAAACATAAATAAGGATTATTTTAAAGGAGAACCCTGACTGACATTTTGCAGAATTGGTGTCAATAACATTTATGAATTGATTACATACTGAGCTGCTTAGAAGCAGACTCATTTCCTCTTTGCAAGGAATGCTCTGACTATGGGCAAAATTAGATACTTATGGTGTACTTGTGATCTTGCCAGAATACAAACTTCCATCTGAGTTACAGAAGTCAGAGGCAGTACACAGAATGCCATTTTGATTTTGTCAGCTTTCAGTGACAGAGGATCCATTTAAATTGCCAGAGGATCCATTTAAATTGCCTGGAAGAATTTTATAATCCCTACTACAGAAAATACAAATATTTGTGAAATATGATGCACCTCTGAAGAGCACAAATTTATTGTCTGTATCACCTTAAGCAATAATATTTATTTGCTTTGTCAAAGCTGTTGCAGGATCAGCTGGTGTTGGCACACTTCAGAGACACTGTATGCTATGCACATAGATGTTCAGGCAGAGGAAACAATTGCTTTCTGCATGCTATAAGAAGCTGTGTTTCACATCAAAGTGGTGGACAAAGCTGCTCTTTTGTTGACATGCTGTGTTATGTGTATGATGAAGCCATTCTGTTCTGTTCTCCATGCACAAGTTCCAAGCCTTGTACCATTTTTGGCTCTCAATAAACCACACAGTTAACGTTATGACAGGTTAAAACGCAGGGGAAAATGTTAGACACTGTGAAATGAAGACAAATACAGGCTGTGACAGACTGAGCAGGCAATGTGAAAGGATATAAAGATATAGACACTTACATATTCGTCATCACAAGGGCTCATAGAGTAATATCCCTTTATGGGCAAACAGGCACACATTAAAACAAAGAAGAGTAAAAAAAAAAAAAAAGATAAGTTAACAGAAATAAATCACAGAGAAATTCACAGTTCTAAAAACAACCCCAACAAAGCAAAACTAGCTAAAAATTAACTGCCCGCTACCTTTGAAAAGAAGAGTGTAAGCACCTTCTCCCAATCCACATTCCTTGTGTGTTTCAGGACTGAAATCAGCCTGTCCTGTGATGTATTTTTATGTTACAAGTTCTTCTTTCAACAGCCGTCAAACATACCCGGCCTACACGATTCCATTGTAACTGTCAGTTAGAACAGCTACATACCAGGCCCTGACACACTTATGTGAATATGGCTTCTACTGTTCACCACACTGCAGCAGCTAGCAGAGATACCAGTGAAGGCCTCAGCTTCTGAGAAAGGAGCTGCAAGTATTCTCCATGCTGGCTTTGACTGGAGTTTCTCACCAGCAAATAAGAAGAGCTGAGAGAGAGATTTTAATGTGCTTCAGCAATGTTATCAATTCCTCATTTCAAAAGGCTCCAAAGATAAACTAAGAAAGAGTCTCTGGAAGGAAACCTAATATTTAGCTAGTGAAATAAAAAATGGTGATATTTTGTGGTTTGAGTACTTTAGTTCTCTTTAATTAGACTAAAATATTTAACTTGCAACAGTTTTGTAGCTATAAAGAACAGTTCAAATTAAATGTACACAGTTCAACACAATTAAGCAAGACCAACATCAATTATTCTGCTTCTAGTCTTTTTGTGCAAACCTTCCAATATTTACTTAAGAGGATATTTGTGCAGATCAATAAGCTCCTAAACACTATGTTTAGCAGACATATCTTTAACAGACACAGACAAGGCAGAAGAAGTTGCCGCTCTTCACTGTGAGCAGAAAACAAAGTTCTTTCTCTTCTTTAACCAATTGTTTTACACTTGACATTATTCTTTTTACTGCCATCACAGAGCTCCCTGATATGAATGAGTATTTTGACTTTCATGGTGCTATACACACAGACAGTTCCTGGCAAAGGCATTTTACAACTGAGAGAAAGGACAACATTGATAGAGACCAACGTGGGCAGTGGAAGCCAGGAGACAACCTGTACCGTGAGGAGAGGGAATTTCCACACAAGCACAACTGGAGGCAGTGAAAACATACACTGGCAGCAAGACAAAGATGACATTAAAGGAAAGTTTTAACATTAAAGGAATCCACACAAGGCTGAACCAGATGACCTTTCAAGGTCCCTTCCAATCTGGGCTATTCTAATTTGAGGACAGTAGCAGGGAGAGTTTGTGGAAACCCTTATCGATGGCAGCACCTTACCTTCAGAGATGAGGAATTTGTGCAAACAAAAGAACCTGCCCAAGTTGCTGCAGGTGGTTGTTTTAATTTGTGAAAGAGATATCATATACCATATCAGTAATGGAAAAGAGCTTCTCCTTGTTTACACAAAGAGGTAGGTTTATTTCTTCTTTACCACATGTAAGTGGCAACATGTAAGAATCTTCCCATGGACAGGGATGAAGAAGACTGATACCTTTCATCATACGAAAAGTTTGCTTGGGGTAGATGCTGTTTGCTGGAATGTGCATAATGTGAATCCACTCTGAATGGTGCAGAGTAATTAAAATGAACCCTGTACCCTGCCTCCTAGGTTTCATGTGCTTTCCTCCTACAGAGAACTGTTTCACAAGTAAGAAACAGAGTATCTGCCACCAATTACAGCTGGACTGCATGTTCACTTTTGCAGGAAAAAAGCACACAGCACACTAAAAGGAGCCCATGCCAGCTAATCTTTACAGCTATCCCAAGACCTCCCCCAAAATTCCTCCTTGTGTGTGCAGTTTCTAAGTGACAGCTTAATGTTCCAGAAGAGCTGGTACTTTTGTCCACTGACAGAACTAACAAAAGACAAACAACAAGAAAATCCCACAGCTTTAAAAGTTGTGCCAAAAAAAGAGACTTAAAACTTGCAAGGGACATTAATTCACCTAATTGTAGCTGCAGGTAAATACAATCAGAGTGAATAGCAGTAAAAACATAATGGGTGTTCCATTTTATTCTATGACACCAGACCAACACACACAAACTTTACACCTCTCTAGCCACGGAAAGATTCTCCAGTGGTTAACACACACCTGAAGAAGCACTTCTTGGTTTTCCCTTTAATCCAAAATTCAGAGAATCTTATTACATTATCCTTAATCCAAGAAAATCCAGGAGAGTGTACATTTTGCTTCACAGAATCACAGAATTGTCAGGGTTGGAAGGGACCTCAAGGATCATCTGGTTCCAACCATGGGCAGGGACACCTCACACTAGATCAGGTTGCCCAGAGCCACATCCAGCCTAGCCTTAAAAACTTCCCAGGGATGGGGCTTCCACCACCTTTTGGGCAACCTGTTCCAGTGTCTCACCACCCTTATGGTGAAGAACTTCTTCCTGACACCTAATCTAAATCTCCCCTCCTCTAGCCTGGATCCATTCCCCCTAGCCCTACCAACTACCTGACATCCTAAAAAGTCCCTCACCAGCTTTCCTGTAGGCCCCCTTCAGATATTGGAAGACCACAGTAAGGTCTTCTCAGAGCCTTCACTTCTCCAAATTGAACAACCCCAAATCTCTCAGCCTGTTTTCACTGTAACAGAAAATCCATTTGTGGGTTTAGACTTGAGCTTATGCTACTTTCAATGGGGAGTTCTGTACAATGTTTCAGTAGTAAAGAGCCAGGATCCTCTGGTGTTAGTGGCATCTGTTGAACAGAAAATTGAAGGCAGAGGAAAAAATACAACCCATGCTTCCTACCCACTCTTAGAAAACAAAACAAACTGTAAAGGAAAGGGGGAAAAAAGGAAAAAATATCTCAAGAGTATTACAGATTTAAATACAGTGATCTACCATAGTCTCTTACAAGTATTTTTTTTCAAATTTACCATCACCCACAACCAGTTCCCTGTCTAAATGAACATTAGAAAGTCAGGAATCTGATTAAATCTTCAAATGAACGTTTCCTCAGCTTGTCAGACATGGTTCATTGACCTCCTACTCTTTGACCCAAGCCTTTTGCTCTGACAATTCTCTCAGGTTTCTTAACTCTTTATTTAGGACCACATATGTTACATTAGATGATGGAAGACAGAGACAGCATTGAACTGCAGAGGGTGAAAAAAAAAGCCTTGTGGTAGAACAGGGATTTAGAGAAGCCTTGGAAACATCTCCCAACTGTAACACAGTAGTGTGGCCTCTCGCCCCCTACAAGCAGCAGATGCATCCTGTTAATGGATTGTAGATCTGGCTCACAAGCTGACCCAGGAGGTCAAAAGAGCTGGCAAGAGGTGTGAAGCTGCTCTGTGAAAGAATGAGACTCCAGCCAGCTTACCAGAGAGCACAAAGGAACAGCCAACACCACAAGCCCTTGCTAAATCAGATTTTGTGGGTGTGATTACACTGGGAAGGTCTTTTGGTTAAGAGATGTCATTGCCTCAGGTCTTAAAAGCCAGTTTGGTAAGAAAGACTTGTTCTGGGATTTGCCCTCCTGATAAGGAGTTTCTTCCAGTATGAAAGGACAGGCCTTTCACAGGGAGCAAAGCAGGAAGCTGATGTTTGTACAATAGCAGCACACATTAGTCAGGGATACATGCTACCTTTATTGTCATTTCAATGCTTGAGACCTCAAGGCCTTATATTACACAATACTACTCTCCTGACATTAAAATTTGAGCACAGAGCACAATGCACTGGGAACAAAATCAAGTTTGCACACAAATAATGCTACCAAGGATATAATCCAAGGCATACTCTTTAATTTCCTTGGGTAATACTTCACTTTGGTTACAGCACTGGTACAGTCCTCCTTCCCACTATAACTTAAGACTACCAGTGTACTGCAGCTCATTTAACAAAATATGCTGTAGAGCTCAAGTGCACATCTCAGAAAATGATACAGCTTTAGCATTTTCTGCTCTCAGAACCTGATCCCAAACTGCGCCAGTACAGAGAGGCAGAGAGGGACCTGGCGGTGCTGGTTGATGGGAGGCTGAACATGAGCCTGCAGTGTGCCCAGGCAGCCAAGAGGGCCAACCACATCCTGGTCTGCATCAGGAACAGTGTGGCCAGCAGGAGCAGGGAAGTCATTCTGCCCCTGTACACTGCACTGGTTAGGCCACACCTTGAGTCCTGTGTCCAGTTCTGGGCCCCTCAGTTTAGGAAGGATGTTGACTTGCTGGAAGGTGTCCAGAGAAGGGCAACGAAGTTGGTGAGGGGTTTGGAACACAAGCCCTATGAGGAGAGGCTGAGCGAGCTGGGGTTGCTTAGCCTGGAGAAGAGGACACTCAGGGGTAAC